>JAJLRJ010000009.1:16069209-16669209 GCA_024195265.1 Dendrophyllia cribrosa | reverse complement strand
CCATTGTATTTGAGGCGGATTTTTACCAATATTTCAAATATACACACACATAATCTTAGAAATTCTGAGTTTAATTATTACATTCCCAGACCGAGAACTGAACACGCCAAAGGTAGCTTACACTACAGGGGATCTGTTCTGTGGAACAAGATCCCCTAAGAGATCAGACAGCGGCCCAACTTGAACGATTTTAAAACCTTTTTATGTGTGAAAGATTATAATGAAACAATGATCATTTAAGTTTTTATAGCATTTTATTCTTACGTGTAATTTAGTTAAGTTTTATAGTTCAATTCTTAGTTTAATGTAGTTTGATAAATTGAAGAAACCTTGATCGTTCTTTTCATTGTACTTAGCTTTATCTTTCTTAGTTAAGTAGTTTTATAGGTAATGTACTCTAGTGTAAATTCACACGACTCCTAGGAAGACCATGTAAATATGATACGATTTCGTGTATAAATAAAGATTGATGATGATGATGATGAAGTGTTTTTTTAAATGAGACTTAATTAGTATAAGTGTTTTAGAGCAGTTTTCAATTGAGTGTGGTAAAACCAAAACCAAAGTAATTACTCTGACCAATGACAGCAGTCATAAACAATCCGATGAACCAATCAGAGCTTGATGCACTTCTTAGTACATGTCGGCGGCGCCAAGCGCGGGAAAACGCGTACGGGCCAGTCACGATTGGTTTTGGTTTTACTTCTGATTGGTCGATAAAGTGGCGCGAGATTTTTTAGTCAATCACAAAGCATAGCAATGAAAAACCAAAGCAATTGTGTAATTACTTTTCACCCTCAATTGAAAAGTGCTCTAATGAGGCTTAATTAAAATGAGTTCTTGTGGAACAGAACATTCAGGTAACAAATGAAAAAAATTTTGTTGAGTGCTACATAATTAAGAAAGTATTGATTATTTCATTGCTAGAATTCCTGAAGTGCATGCTGGACTAGCTGTTGGCTGCAATGTTTAATGGCTATTCCGGGATGGGGAGAAATAACTCTTGACTGTTACCTTACAGAGACACGAAAGCAAGTTTTCAAATAAAATGAGTGTCTTAGTTGTTGTTACATCTCAACAGCTTAAAAACACTGTCGTATATCAGCTCTGTACAATGAATAGATGAGTGGATTCACCGACGACTGCACGGTTAATACAAAGATGGAGATTTTCTGCGGGAGCGTATTAACTTCTCCAAGATCGCCGTTGATCTTGTACAGAAGTATCCAAGAAACCACAAATACTGTGACAACAAGAGCGCAAACGAGAGTTCCCTTTCTTTTACGCGCCATGTCAGCTTGATTTTCACCCGGGGTATCACCCTCGTTTCCATCTTCCGCATGCGGGTTTCAAACTTCCGGCGCGTGTTTTCTCATGATAAGTATGATCTTCACGTTGATCACAGTTATGGTAATGCAAGGGATCAGGGATACCAAGACGATAAGCACATTGTTGTACAGACTGGTAATCGCGTGTATTTCAGCATCTGTTTTTGTGTGAATCCAGAAGTGGCGGATTCCATAAACGGTGATGGAGAATCCCCATATCAGGCTTAAAATGAAGATAACCCTGCGCCGAGTCATCAGTCGGGTATCGAAGAGGCCAATAAACTGACAAACAGCGGTCATAAGAAATTACAAGTAAATTACAGATACTCGAGGCAAAAGCCAAGCTCTTGGACCTTCCAAGAGCCAGCAGTACTTGCTCAGCGGGTACTCAGTTATTGTTACATCTCAATAGCTTCACAACAGCCCTTCGGAAATCAGCTCTGTAGAATGAATAGATGAGTGGATTCACTGACGACTGCAGGATAAGGAAAAACATGGAGATTTTCTGCAGTAACATATTAACTTCTTTAAGATCGCCTTTTATCTTGTATTGAGCAACATAGATGGTTCGCGGAATCCAGGACACCACAAATACTATGACAACAAGAGCGCAAGCCAAGGTTCCTTTTCGTTTTCGCGCCACGTCAGTTTGATTTTCATCTGGGTAATTAGTTTCGTCTCCATCTTGTGCATGTGGGTTTCTGTGCTCGAGCTCGAAATTCCGCCAAGCTTGTTTTCTAATGGTCAGTATAATCTTTACGTTAATCACAGTGATGATAATGCAAGGGATCAGCAATACCAAAATGAGAACAAACGTTTTGTACAGGCTGTCGATGGCGTGTAATTCGGCTCTTGCCTTTGTATGCAACCAGAAGTGGCGGATTCCATGAACGGTGAAGGAAAATCCCCATATGAGGGTTAAAAGGAAGATTACCCTGCGCCGGGTCATCAGAGTCGGGTATCGAAGAGGCCAATAAACTGACAAACAGCGGTCATAAGAAATTACAAGTAAATTACAGATACTCGAGGTAAAAGCAATGCTTGTTGGACCGTCCAAGAGCCAGCAGTACTTGCTCAGTGGGTACTCCAAACAACCAGTGCAGAACAGGGAGTAGCCAGGAGCGACGCATGCGCCCATCATGACGTCTGTCACCGCTAAAGACGCAAGAAACTGGTTCATTGGGTGCTGACGAAGATCGCGGCTTGTTACTATGGCTACAAACACCAGAAGATTTCCAAGGAGTGTTATTGCACCGATGGTTGGGTTTAGGACTAGGAATGTTGCCTCTAAGGACTGGTCGCAGGATGAATGTTGCGTTATTTTGGTAACTGGCAGAGAATTGTTCGTTGACATCTTGGTGTGACGGCCGTGTGATGTTAGTTTACTCTTTCTCCTGTAAAATAATTGCTGATGGGGGTTCAACTGGAGAATTCTTTATAAACCATTCAGTCGTCTGTTGTGATGTTTTCGAGGTCCGTCTGAAAACTGTGCAACTGCTTCAGTATTTGCTACTCGGGTGTAGTGACTGAATTTCTTTTTTGGTTTTCCGTTGGCAAGGAGTGCGATCACAAAGAATTTGTTTCCTTTTAAAGAGCGTCTATTAAACATATGAAATGCGCAGGAAAACGGAACCAAACCTGCTTTAATATTAAAGGAAGTTTTAATACTAAATGAAGCAAAACATCCGTTGATTGGACATTTTATATCACTTTGACAGAAAACACATGTCGTTTATCCCAGTACCCGGGCGGCGCCAACTTCAATGTTTAATCAGTGTTATTTACGTGTTATTTCTGGAGCGATCCTCAATAACTAATCGTAATTTATTAAACGGAGTAGGATCAGACTAATAATCGACTAATATATCTCAGGGATAGTGAGCGGGCGATAAAAGGAGCGCGTGCGAAAATAGCTTTTTATTGTATTTTTTATTTGGATAAACTGAAAATTATTAGGGCCTCGACAACTAGAGAGAAATTTGTCGACAACTAAGTGTATTTGACAACTTAAATGAGTGGACCACTATTAGTGTTCGATGTAGCTTTTCCACACACTAGATGCAGAATTATCGATAATTATAGCGAGAGCTTTTCAGTGCTAGCCGCGGGCTATATATGTGCTAATTTGTTTGGCAACACGCCTTAGTTGTCGACAACTGTCTCACAGACTAGGAAAAACAACTTGTCGACGATAAACTGCTGCGTTTGTTATCGACAACTAAAGGCCCTGTCACACTATTGCGTATGAGAGAAACGTATGAGTTGCGTATGGAAATTCATAAAATAATTTTCATACGCACAAAATGACCAGCTTACTTGACCTATGAGTGACGTACCTCTAGCGTAACTCTCGCGTATTTAGCGTATGCCCAGCGTATGCTTAGCGTATAAATCATACGTCCGAATACGCACAAAATTTTTAAGCATGCTTAAAAAATTTTTTCTGCTTCGCCGTATGCCAGCGTATGTCACCGTATGCGACCACGCTTGAAACGTATACAACCTATGCCTATCGTACCCCTAGCGTATGACAGCATATACCAGCGTATGAGTGACAGGGCCATAAAGAAGTTTTCCTTTTGAAAATGAAAACTGTTAGGTTGTCGATTAGTGTGGTTTTTTTTTAAAGTTTGTTGTCGATAACTTGCTTCACAGACTGGCTTTTTGAGTGGATCGTTCCCAACGCAACGCAACGTTGGCAACGCTCCCACTTTTCATAAAAGCTGTTTTTTTAAAGCCTGCCGTACACGGAAATATGACATTCCCTACAACCAACTGACTTCCAACCTCAAAGGCGTCTGATAACATAGTTGCTGCCGGCACAGCCTCCAGTCGCACTTTAGATTGTACATAGAGGTTGAAACCCACAGTTTAAGTCCATAATCTTAACGTATTCGAAAGAAAACAACCAGCCAAAGAAAAGCGCCGCGTCTCAAACTCATCAATTCTTTGACTATTTCTACTCAGAATCACGCCACTTATTCAATTACAACAATCCTCTTTTAACACGTAATACACTGCGGAATTAAAAAAGTTTACAAATGATGGAATGAGTGAATCTGTCCCCGTAGACGATATCTCCTTCAACGCCTCGCGTATTCACGAGATAACAACGTACAGCAAATAATGTAAGAAAACTAAAAGGTAATTTGGTAATAAATTACCATCTTTTTTTATTTATCAACTACTTTAGCATCTATCATTACAGTTCATATTTTGTGATGGTTATACCTCCTATCTTTGACAATTTCTGTATTCTCTTTCGTCAAACGGAAATCATTCCAATGGATGAAAGGAATGCTAATTTTAAAAAGTTGTCACTGTTTTTCTTATTTCTGTTAACCACTCCCAACATACAGGAGGCTTAATTAGTTTGAGTTCTTGAGGAACAGAACATTCAGGTAACAAATGAAAAAAATTCTGTTGAGTGCTACGTGATTAAGAAAGTATTGATTATTTCAATGCAAAAATGCTTGAAGTGCATGCTGGACTAGCCGTTGGCTGCAATGTTAATGGCTTTTGCGGGATGGGGAGAAATAACTCTTGACTGTTACCTGACAGAGACACGAAAGCAAGTTTTCAAAGAAAATGAGTGTCTTAGTTGTTGTTACATCTCAACAGCTTAAAAACACTGTGTCGTACATCAGCTCTGTACAATGAATAGATGAGTGGATTCACCGACGACTGCACGGTTAATAAAAAGATGAAGATTTTCTGCAGGAGCGTATTAACTTCTCCAAGATCGCCGTTGATCTTGTACTGAAGTATCCAAGAAACCACAAATACTATGACAACAAGAGCGCAAACGAGAGTTCCCTTTCTTTTGCGCGCCACGACAACTTGATTTTCACTCGGGGTATCTCTCTCGTTTCCATCTTCCGCATGCGGGTTTCAAACTTGCGGCGCGTGTTTTCTGATCGTAAGTATGATCTTCACGTTGATCGCAGTTATGGCAATGCAAGGGATCAGGGATACCAAGACGATAAGCACATTGTTGTACAGACTGGTAAACGCGTGCATTTCAGCATCTGTTTTTGTATGATTCCAGAAGTGGCGGATTCCATAAACGGTGATGGAGAATCCCCATATCAGGCTTAAAATGAAGATACCCCTGCGCCGAGTCATCAGTCGGGTATCGAAGAGGCCAATAAACTGACAAACAGCGGTCATAAGAAATTACAAGTAAATTACAGATACTCGAGGCAAAAGCCAAGCTCTTGGACCTTCCAAGAGCCAGCAGTACTTGCTCAGCGGGTACTCAGTTATTGTTACATCTCAATAGCTTCACAACAGCCCTTCGGAAATCAGCTCTATAGAATGAATAGATGAGTGGATTCACTGACGACTGCAGGATAAGGAAAAACATGGAGATTTTCTGCAGTAACATATTAACTTCTTTAAGATCGCCTTTTATCTTGTATTGAGCAACATAGATGGTTCGCGGAATCCAGGAAACCACAAATACTATGACGACAAGAGCGCAAGCCAAAGTTCCTTTTCGTTTTCGCGCCACGTCAGTTTGATTTTCATCTGGGTAATTAGTTTCGTCTCCATCTTGTGCATGTGGGTTTCTGAGCTCGAGGGCGACAATCCGACGAGCTTGTTTTCTGATGGTCAGTATAATCTTTACGTTGATCACAGTGATGATAATGCAAGGGATCAGGAATACCAAAATGAGAAGCAAAGTTTTGTACAGGCTGTCGATCGCGTATAGTTCGGCTCTTGTCTTTGTATGCATCCAGAAGTGGCGGATTCCATAAACGGTGAAGGAAAATACCCATATGAGGGTTAAAATGAAGATAACCCTGCGCCGGGTCATCAGAGTCGGGTATCGAAGAGGCCAATAAACTGACAAACAGCGGTCATAAGAAATTACAAGTAAATTGCAGATACTTGAGGCAAAAGCAATGTCTCTTGGACCGTCCAAGAGCCAGCAGTACTTGCTCAGCGGGTACTCCAAACAACCAGTGCAGAACAGGGAGTAACCAGGAGCGACGCATGAGCCCATGACGATGTCCGTCATGGCTAAAGACGCAAGAAACTGGTTCATTGGATGCTGACGAAGATCGCGGCTTGTTACTATGGCTACAAACACCAGAAGATTTCCAATGAGTGTTATTACACCGATGGTTGGGTTTAGGACTAGGAATGTTGTCTCTAAGGACTGGTCGCAGGATGAATGTTGCGTTATGTTGGTAACTGGCAGAGAAATGTTCGTTGACATCTTGGTGTGACGGCCGTGCGATGTTAGTTATTCTTTCCCCTGTAAACTGATAATTGCTGATGGGGGTTCAACTGGAGAATTCTTTATAAACCATTCATTCATCCGTTGTGATGTTTTCGAGGTCCGTCTGAAAACTGTGCAACTGCTTCAGTATTTGCTACTCGGGTGTAGCGACTGAATTTCTTTTTTGGTTTTCCGTTGGCAAGGAGTGCGATCACAAAGAATTTGCTTCCTTTTACAGAGCGTCAATTAAACATATGAAATGCGCACGAAAATGAAACTAAACCTGCTTTAATATTAAAGGAGTTATACTAAATGAAGTAAAACAGCCGTTGATTGGACATTTTACATAATTCGACAGAAAACACATGTCGTTTATGTCAGTACCCGCCAACTTCAATATTTAATCAGCCTTAAGGTGATGTCACACGGGACGATTCGGAACGACGATTTTTAGCGCAACAACATTAACGACAGGTATGTTACACGAAACAACTTGAGCAAATTCTGATTAGTGTTTTTGCGTTGCAAGTTTCTTGAAGCTGAATCAAAAACTCGCAACGAAAAAATTGCGAAGAAAATCGCCCGTGCACCCGTGTTGCGCTAAAAATCGTCGTTGCGAATCCCCCCCGGGGGGGGGGGGGGGGGGGGGGGGGGGGAGTACTCCCATATATGAGCTATATAGGTATGTGCCGCTGTAAAGGGTATGGTTTTCATGCAGTTTAGTCTGGGATAGGGTATAGTAATCAGAGATGTTGGGTCTAGAATAGGGTATCATTTTTCGCGAAACTGATCAGTTGCGTGAACAATTTAGTCTAGACAAGGTTTACTGGCAAATGGTATTTAAAAATCGGTACGGTGGGCAGTACGGCATTTTTACTGACCCCTGGCATCTTAGAATGTGATGGTGAACGAGTTTCTGGAAAATGGCGGGTAGGGTTTTTGGGTGTTTAGTCTAGAATAGGGTTGCAAAATGCAGCTAAAATGGTCTAGTATAGGTTAAGGGTCTCAGAGTCCCAGCGGCACACCCCCACCCAAAAATTTACGGAGTACCCCCCCCCCCCCCCCCCCCCCCGGGTACGAATCATCCGGTGTAACATCGCCGTTCTTGTCGTGTTTACCCATTCACTGCCGGAAACAGACCTTGAGTCATGTAATGCAGTTCTAACCTTTGAGGCTGTGGTTGAAATCTTACAGTTTGACCATTCAAATGAAAGATACTGAGCAGTGCTTTCCAATGGCGTTGTTTGTTTTAGGATACTTTACCAGATGAAATTTGCATTATTTGTTGGGATAATTTTTATCTTGGACGTTCTTGGCAGTGAAAGGGTCAATTCTGCTGCGATCCTCAATAACTAATCGTAATTTATTAAACGGAGTAGAATCAGACTAATAATCGACTAATATATCTCAGGGATAGTCGAGCGGGCGATAAAAGGAGCGCGCGCGAAAATAGCTTTTTATTGTATTTTTTATTTGGATAAACTGAAAATTATTAGGGCCTCGACAGACTAGAGAGATATTTGTCGACAACTAAGTGTATTTGACAACTTAAATGAGTCGACCACTATTAGTTTTCGATGCAGCTTTTCCACCCACTAGATAAAGAATTGTCGATAATTATAGCGAGAGCTTTTCAGTGCTAGCCGCGGGCTATGTATGTGCTAATTTATTTGGCAACATGCCTTAATTGTCGACAACTGTCTCACAGACTAGATTGTCCATAGAGGTTGAAACCCACAATTAAAGTTCATGATGTGAACGTATTCGAAAGAAAACCAGCCAAAGAAAAGCGCCGCGTCTCAAACTCATCAATTCTTTGACTATTTCTACTCAGAGTCACGCCACTTATTCAATTGCAGCAATCCTCTTTTAACACGTAATACACTGTGGAATTAAAAAAAGGTTTACAAATGATGGAATGAGTGAATCTGTCCCCGTAGACTATATTTCCTTCAACGCTTCGCGTATTCACGAGATAACAACGTACAACAAATAATGTAAGAAAACTCAAAGGTAATTTTGTAATAAATTACCACCTTTTTTATTTCCTCGCGAAGCGAGGGCCGAACGCGAGGTTAATAAATTTGTCGTACCTCGGGAGCTGAGCCGCGTGAATTCGAGCGAAAAATATATTTATATATATACTTGATGGTGTCCGGCAGTTGCCTGGCAACAAAAACCGCGACCGCTGACAATGGCGCACTCTCATGTTTATTCATGGCGGCCGTACCGGCGGCCGTTTACCCTTACTCTGTGAAAAAATGTTTACTCTCGGTGAAACACAACCAATTTCTGATGCAAATGAGAAAGAACAGCAAACACAACAACGCTGGATTCAACAGGTGGCTGGAAATCCTTGTCCGAGAAAATTAACCACCGAAACTCCGCTGAACTGTGACTTGAAATTCAGCGCGATCGAGCAACGAAGAGACAACGAGAGCATAGATTACAAAGACTTCGAACAGCCCAGGCACACCGTTTGACTAGGTTCAAACGCCTTGACCGATTGCCGCCATTAGAATTCTGAACGAAACCGATCAGGAGAGGCGACACCGACTGGAAGTGTTGGACAAAATGATTCTGATTTGTAGACGCAACGAGAGGCGGCAAGAATTACACGATCAGCTTAATACTCGTGACGAATATCTTTCATACCTGAGACGGTAAGGAAAGCAAACACTGATTACAGGAAATGCTCAGAGAAGAAGAGCGATTAAGAAATGTAGCTCAAATCACCGGCTTTTGTAAAAAAAAAAAAGATTTTAAGTGGCTAAACTACTGAGAGGATAATCAAACACTGAAAAAATAATCCGAATTCTCTTTATAGTACACACTGTAATTTGATGTTTATTGATATTTTCACTTAAGTCACTGAGGAACTTTTTAAATGATCAAAACTACAGATAAATGATCGAAACTACAGATCACAAAGGTGGAAATTATTTCCCAAATATACAACATTTACATGATTGTCTGTGAATGAACAGTGAGTGAAATGTGCTTTGTATACGTATACGGTATCTTGAGTTTAGAGCATTCTTCATAAAATAGTTCAATAAGAAATAACATTCGAATGGTTTAGTAAGGAGAATTTCTCTTTACAATTTGGATAAAAACATTTTGTTAGCAAAAAACAATTTTCTGTTAGCAATCATGACCATCTAATCTGTAGCAGCTGTATACATGTAGGTAAACACATGACACATCAACATTACTGCTTCACATTTATTATTGGAACGGTGATGAGTATCTTAAATCTCCTCACAATATCAGTGTATGAGCAAGTACATAGATTATGCAAATTGAGAACCTGATCACCTTCAACATGAGTTGTCTGTGGAAATTGAATACAAATTCACTGTAGTTATATGGCTATGTAAAATGTATTGACACCAGTAAGGAGAATGTACATCAACAAATTAATTTTGATTTCGAGATTTTTAAAGGGGCTAACTGGTCATGAAGGCCTAAGTCCTGGTCTTAACCTACGAATTCTCCATCCAGGTCTCTATACATTGCTTGTGGTATTTGTAGAGAATCTGTTGCTTCATCTTGAATATTCATGTTTTGTAATCAATTTTGTAATTCCCATGACCTGTATCCAAAATATAGTATTGTTACTGCTGGGAGAATCTCATGCCACTTTCACCATTGAGTTGTTATTTCTGGATGACATCACTTTTCAGCAGCAGTAACCTCCTGTGATCTCAACCATTCAAGTGAATAGAGAATTGGGTTACCAATTATTTGATACCCAGTATATAGAACAAAAGCTATAGCAGCATCTAAAGGGAACAGGTTAATTTGGGAGATAGCACTCACAAGCTTCAAAAATGGAATTTAATTGAGACAGTCAAAATAAACAGAACATCACTGCATATTGTCCTGGAGCCATGTCCACAACAGTACTTAATACATCCACTTTCAGACCAATTTTCCTTCTGACAAAAATTAATGAAGATAGGTGACCGGTGGGGGGGGGGGGGGAGGAAGGGCCTGAGGATTGTTTGGTACCCAGTCCCATAGCAATTACAGCGACCCACAGCTCAAAACCCAAAACTGACCAGCACCAGCTTCCATTTATTTTATTTTGGGAAGTACAATTTAAATGGAAGAGACTGGGAACGAAAATGTCTCAACTTTAAATTTTGGGGCCATTTCCAGCAAGCAACCCAACCTCTCCATTTAAATCAGAAATTCCATCTCTCCCTCCCACATTGCTAAAATTTTGCAGTGCATCCTTCCCCGAGCTTCGCGAGGTTCTGCGAGACACGTATTTCTAGTTTATCAACTATTTTAGCATCTATAGTTACAGTTGTACTGCATATTTTGTGACGGTGCATATTGTTTTGCTTTCATCCAATGGATTTAGTCAGTGCACTAGGAATGCTAATTTTAAAAGTTTAATGGCTTTTTCAGGATGGGGAGAAATGACTCTTGACTGTTACCTTACAGAGAGACGAAAGCAAGTTTTCAAAGAAAATGAGTGTCTTAGTTGTTGTTACATCTCAATAGCTAAAAGCACTCTGTCGTATATCAGCTCTGTAGAATGAATAGATGAGTGGATTCACCGACGACTGCACGGTTAATACAAAGATGGAGATTTTTGCAGGAGCGTATTAACTTCTCCAAGATCGCCGTTTATCTTGTACTGAATATTGAAGCCGATATGTGGTATCCAGGAAACCACAAATACTATGACGACAAGAGCGCAAGCGAGAGTTCCCTTTCTTTTACGCGCCATGTCAGCTTGATTTTCACCCGGGGTGTTAGCCTCGTTTGCATCTTGCGCATGCGGGTTTCTGGGAGCGATAACCCGCCGCGTCCGCCGCGCTTGTTTTCTGATGGTGAGTATGATCTTCACGTTGATCACAGTTTTGATAATGCAAGGGATCAGGACTACCAAGATGCTAAGCACATTGTTGTACAGACTGGTATTCGCGTATATTTCAGCTTCTGTTTTTGTGTGAATCCAGAAGTGACGGATTCCATAAACGGTGAAGGAAAATACCCATATCAGGCTTAAAATGAAGATAACCCTGCGCCGAGTCATCAGAGTCAAGTATCGAAGAGGCCAATAAAGTGACAAACAGCGGTCAAAAGAAATTGCAAGTAAATTACCGACACTTGAGGTAAAAGCAATGCTTCGGACCTTCCAAGAGCCAGCAGTACTTGCTCAGTGGGTACTCTAAACAACCAGTGCAGAACAGGGAGTAGCTAGGAGCGACACATGGCTAAAGACGCAAGAAACTGGTTCATTGGATGCTGACGAAGATCGCAGCTTGTTACTATGGCTACAAACACCAGAAGATTTCCAATGAGTGTTATTGCACCGATGGTTGGGTTTAGGACTAGGAATGTTGTCTCTAAGGACTGGTCGCAGGATGAATGTTGCGTTATGTTGGTAACTGGCAGAGAAATGTTCGTTGACATCTTGGTGTGACGGCCGTGCGATGTTAGTTATTCTTTCCCCTGTAAACTGATAATTGCTGATGGGGGTTCAACTGGAGAATTCTTTATAAACCATTCATTCGTCCGTTGTGATGTTTTCGAGGTCCGTCTGAAAACTGTGCAACTGCTTCAGTATTTGCTACTCGGGTGTAGCGACTGAATTTCTTTTTTGGTTTTCCGTTGGCAAAGAGTGCGATCACAAATAATTTGCTTCCTTTTAAAGAGCGTCTATTAAACATATGAAATACTAATAGAAGTAAAACAGCCGTTGATTGGACATTTTATATAATTCGACAGAAAACACATGTTTATCTCAGTACCCCGGCGCCAACTTCAATATTTAATCAGTCTTATTGGCGTGTCAATTCTGCAACGATCCTCAATAACTAATCGTAATATATTAAACGGAGTAGAATCAGACTAATAATCGACAAATATCTCTCAAGGTTATTCGAGCGGACGATAAAACGAGCACGCGCGAAAATGGCTTTTTATTGCATTTTTTATTTTGAAAAACTGAAAATTACTAGGGCCTCGACAGACTAGAGAGATATTTGTCGACAACTATGTGTATTTGACAACCGACCACTATTAGTGTTCGATGCAACTTTTCCACACATTAGAGGCAGAACTGTCGATAATTTTAGCGACAGCTTTCTAAATAACGTTTCCTGTGCATGCCACCTGTTTTTCTAGTGCCAGTCGCGGGCTATATATGGCAAAATGACTTGGTTGTCGACAGCTGTCTCACAGACTAGGGAAAACAACTTGTCGACGATAAACTACTGCGTTTGTTATGGACAACCAAAGAAGTCTTCCTTTAGAAAATGAAAACTGTTTGGTTGTCGATAAGTATTTTTTTAAAGTTTGCTGTCGATTCACAGACTGGCTTTTTGAGTGGGTCGTTGCTATATATGGTCGTTGACATAAAAGCTGGATTTTTTTTTAAGCCTACCATACACGGAAATGACATTTCTTTTTAAACATTTTCCGCTACGACCAACTGAGCTCCAACCTCAAAGGCGTCTGATAACATACTTTGCTTGCAGTGCATGCCAGCAAGATAGTAGTATCCTGCTCGCGTGTACACTCTGTTATGTTCAACTCACGTGTACCATAAGTTATATATCGTCCGTTCACGTGTACACTCTGTTATGTAACAAGAAAAGTTTACAGCCCAGCCCAGTGATCCCCATATTCACGAGTTAATAACCAGGGCGGAGTTGTTCGAAGGTCCAGGGTTAATTACCATGACAACTAATATGTTCTGTTGACAGTTAATCCAGGATTATTATACATTGGTGTCACTAGCTCGATTTTGATTGGCTATAAACACGCAGCTAATTATTGCTTGCTGTTTCTGTTACGTCATACCTACAGACAATGAATTTTATATATGTAGAAGACATACAATACAGACAATAGTCATAGAAGTGACGTAAGTTGTTTACTTACAAGTTGACTGCTGTGCATTGATCACTTTTTTGTGCGCGCTCTTGTCTTTACAAGTGCAGCTCAGGAATATGCATAATAAAACAATTATTGGATTCGGTTTTCGCATGATAGCGATAATTATCAAGGCCTCAGTTTGTGTTATCCGCCTCAGCCTTCGGCTTCGGCAGATAACACAAACTTTGGCCTTGATAATTATCGCTATCATGCTCAACCTCATCCAATAATTGTTAATTAGTGCTAATCAGGCTTTGAACAACTCGGCCCAGCAATCCGCAGTTAACACTTATAATCGGGGGAGAGGTTCTTGATGTTTTGTAATTAAGTTTCAAGTTTATTTGTAAACCTCTAAAACCATCTGAATTGATTTGGAACACGATGATGCACATTAAAACGGGTCCTAAGTCATTGAGAAGATCGATGTTAGCCAAAAAAGTTTAAATTCCAGTGACAAGTAACAAAGTTTATAGTCTGTCTACAGACCGATTTATTTTTAGCCCATCGTAAGCGAAACGAACGCTTGCGAGTGCGAGCGCGTAGCCCTCCGGGCTCGTTCTCGCGCTTCGCGCTCGCTTCGCTCGCGCGCTCGGCTCAAAAGGAAAAGTCTGTGAACAGACTACAAAGTTTAGGGCTAAAGTTCATAACTTAACTGCCGGCACAGACTCCAGTCGCACTTTAGATTGTACATAGAGGTCGAAACCCACAGTTAAAGTCCATAATCTGATTGTATTCGAAAGAAAACAACCAGCCAAAGCCAAGCTTGCGATTGCTTGTATTGAATTGCAATCACTTTGATCGCGCTCAAATTTGCCCTAAAGTAGGCGCAGGTTTTTCGCCGTTTGGCCACCAAACGCGAGTAGTTGCTAGTCAACGCATGTTAAGCGGCCAATAGGGTAGAGTCTAAATGCAATAGCTCAGAAGGAGGTCGGACACCTTAATGAGAATACATAACAGAGTAACTGGTTAGCTTTCAGTTGAGGTTAGGGTTAGCAGTTTATGTAGTTAAATTTAGGCCTAAACAACCCGAGAAGCTAGGTGGTACTCTGGTACAGTGGGCTATGTAAGCCTAAGCCTAACGGAGGTCACAGGTTCAATCCTGAGTGGCGATTTTAGATTTTCTTTTTTTTTTACACTTAAAATTTATTGAAATATAATTGTCAATAAGGTGTCCGACCTCCTTCTGAGCTATAGCAGGTAGACTCTACATGTTAAGCGGCCAATAGACTATTTTACAGCTGTGTGCTTAGTACCCTGGCCATTTAGTGAAAGTGAGGCTGGAGTTGATTTTGTTTTGATACAAACCTTCCTGCTTTTCATATGTAAATCATGTTAGCATAAAAACAACATGATTTACATATGAAAAGAAGGAAGGTTTCTATCAAAACAAGGTCAACTCCAGCCTCATTTCCACACAAAGGCCACTTTACTAAGTAGACAACACCTTTCGTTATATCGACGATTTATTCAGTGTTAACAATGAGAATTTTGGAAATTACATCAGCGACATTTATCCGTCGGACCTGGAACTAAAGGACACTGCCTTAACATCAAATGAGGTGTGTTATCTGGACACGAGAATCAAGAATGGTGACAGCAACACACCTTTTCATCTCAGCGTCTACGACAAGAGGGATGACTTCTTATTTTGGATTGTCAGTTTTCCTCATATGGACAGCAACATTCCCGCCAATCCGGCCTATGGTGTTTATATATCTCAATTGGTGAGATATGCTAGAATTTGCACATAGAAGTTAGACTGATTTTATACATAGACTTCGCCGACTTTCATCACGTCTCCTTCACCAAGAGTTCAAATCTACGCTCCTTCGTAAATCGTTTACTAAATTCTTCAAACGCCACGGTGCTATCATTGAGAAGTATGGCACTACACTACGGAAGATGAGACTAGCAATCCAGAATTGAGAGACACCGCCGTATCCTTTGTTATTTTAGATCCTTTATATCATCCTAGCGCCCCTATTTAATTTCTATATTGCTTCCATTCAGTTTGATGTAATGTAATGTAATGTAATGTAATGTAATGTAATGTAATGTAATGTAATGTAATGTAATGTAATGTAATGTAATGTAATGTAATGTAATGTAATGTAATGTAATGTAATGTAATGTAATGTAATGTAATGTAATGTAATGTAATGTAATGTAATGTAATGTAATGTAATGTAATGTAATGTAATGTAATGTAATGTAATGTAATGTAATGTAATGTAATGTAATGTAATGTAATGTAATGTAATGTAATGTAATGTAATGTAATGTAATGTAATGTAATGTAATGTAATGTAAAACCTTTGTTTAGACACGATTAGTGATTAAAGCTGTACAGCTTGTGGGGTCGTGTATAACTGAACTATGAAATTATAACAAAAAAGATAAAATATGTAAATATATGTTAAAATTGATGCAGGTGCGCGCGCGCAATTTTCCTTAAGTTGTGCGCGTGGTTGGCTTATTTAGCTTATTTAGCTAAAAGCTTTCCGACGCGCAAAGAATCTGAAAGATTTGCTAGTCCATAGCAGTTTGCTGTCAGATCTCGAACGTCAGGTGGGTACGTTTCCATGCAACCGACGTGACTGCTGAACCTGTCCTTTCATCAATTCCAGTGACAGTATTAGAACTACAAAAGGACACATCAAGATCTCGGGGCATTATACGTGCATCACAAGCCAATTGGTCTACTGCATTTCATGCCGTAAATGCCCTACAATTGTCTACATTGGAGAGACGGGCCGTCGTCTTGGAGACCGCTTCCGTGAACACCGATTGGATGTGATCAAAATGAAAGTTGCGCTGCAAGTGCCTGAACCTTTTACGAGACCAAACCACAACCTCAGCGACATGATGGTAGCGGTGATTAAAGCGAGTCTAGGTGAACAGATCAGGAGAAGACGCGAAGAAATGCGGTTCATTTTCAATTACAAGACTTTGGCGCCGAGTGGTTTAAACCAAGACTTTGGCTTTTCATAATTAACTCGTATGCTAGCCTTGCGCGCGCTTTTCTTCGGCACGCGTGAGTTTGAATTTTTTGAATTTTCGTACACGTTAGCAACAAACACATTTTTACTACTGATGAAGGCAGCATTGCCGAAACGTCTAGTGTCATTTTTTAACACTTTTTACAGCGTTAAACTTAAAACACTTTTTCACGTGGCTTATTTAGTTGACGCGTGTGCTTAGTTCGTTATTTAACGTACTACATTTATTTTGCGTTGTTTTCCTTACTAATATGTCTTGTCAGTAACTGTGCTCACACTGTGGGTGGCTCCTCCTAAAATGTTCTGCAATTGGTATAGGATTTGATGGAGCCGAAACCAATTGTGGAATTGCACACATTTTAGGCATCCTACTGATGAACAGTTACGAAATTCAGATATGTTTAGAAGCCACATTTATTTGAAGTCTGTCCACTTTGAATTGAATACATTGGTCTATTACAAGCATTGCCTCGCGGGACTAGACCGACCAAAGTTGCGTGTACTTGCGAGTCACCTTGCGACTCCGTTGGGTCACCCAGCGCAAGGCAACGTAAGTTGTTTTCCAATTTGCATTGCCTTTGCGTTCTCGTTTGACCAGGGCTTAAGCCGCGGCTACACGTGCGATGTTTTGCTTGCACAGGTGATGCAATTTTTAAAAAAATTATCGCGTCGCCAGCGCACGGTAAAAATCGCACGTGTAGCCACTCATGAACATGTGACTCGACGGCTGAAAAAATCGTAAAAAAAGTCGCAAGACTTGTGTTTCGTGATAAAATCGCGGACGTTTACGCCCGTGTAGCCACCCTGCAACTTTTTTCTTGCACTTGCGATGCGACAAAAGGTTATCTAGCCAATAATATTTAAGAACTAAAGCGAGGCTCAGGCTTAATTACCAACCCAGTCTCGCGCGGTCTTTGTTGCAACATTTTGTCACCAAAATTTGTCACGTGTGTAGCGACCACCGTGCATGTTTACGTCAGACTAGCTAATTCACCCCAAGCCTCGCTTTTGAAGTGTAAACCTGTGACAATCTCATCAATGTATTCTCAAAGGAGCAAAGTTAAAAAGAATACCCACTCAAAAACAACGTGAACTTGTCAAAGGTTTGCAGGGAATTTCATACAAACGAGGCTTGGTGGTGAATTTTGAGCTGGTGACGTCATCATGCATAAGGCCTATTAAAATGGCACGGCCGTTTGCCCATAGTACAGCTCAAACATTTAGTAACAGTGATACTAAAACAACAGACTTGACTTACAGACGGTTCCTCCATAGATGTACCAAAGAATCATACCAAACAGGAAAAACAAGTACCAAAAGAAGTACACGTGATTCCCTACACCTGTTACAACAACAGAAAAACAAATTAAGTACAGTGTTGTGCAGAAGTAACGAGGGCGAATTCGGAAATTCGCCGACATTTCAAGCGAACTTAAATTGCACCGTTCTCTTGAATATTTGGCGAAAGTTCGGCGAAAGTACGGCTAAAATTCGCAAGGTCACACGAAAACTCGCATAACAAAACGAAAAATCGAAGCGAAATTTTCGAAATATCGAGAGATTTCTCCGAAACAAAAAGAAATAACAGTTAAACCTCTATTGAGCGATCACCCTCGGGGAATAGGAAACTGACCGCTTAATAGAGGTGTTCTAAAATTTAGCATGTCATATGGCAAAAATTGTACTAGAATGCGAAATTGCTCACGATGTGTATCTTATTGCTAACAGCAACAGTAACACATTATTGTGATAAATAGAAATTTAGTAATCGCACTGTTCAAGGAAGTTCATGTATGGCTATCGGATTTTATGTTGTTCCGTTAGGCAAGTCTTTGTTGTAAATCACATCATCAAACGTTTTGCCATCACATTCAACATGAAACGAAAAAATCAGTTATGGTTGTCTGTGATTTGGGGTCGCCTAGCTTAATTTCGTGAAGTAAGTCACTTACTTTGTTTAGTGCAAATGAGAGTTCTTCCTGACCATTAAACAAGGTGACCGTTTAATAGAGGAGAAATACAATAAAATTCGCCAATTGGGAAATCTAAACGGTGACCGCGTCCGCTTAATAGATACCGTGACCGTTTAAAAGAGGTCAAGTTTACAGTAAATATAAGGGGGCGATTTCTGGGTTCTGGGGATTTAATACGTGACCGCTAAATAGAGAGTGAACGCTTAACAGAGGGCCTCTCAATAGAGGTTTGACTGTATTAGTAACTTTCCTGCCGAAAATTCAAAGCGTTGGGGTGCTAATGCTTATCACAAGCATGGAACTGCAAAAGAGTCGCATCAACATCATCAATCTTTATTTATACACGAAATCATGTAAACTTTCAAATCGTGTAATCACAAACTTGAACAAATTGCCCCCTCCCCATGCAATGTTGTTTTGGACTGAAATCTGGCCCATTCAAATCCTGTTGTTGTTGTTGTTGTTGATCCCCAAAACAACATTGAGAATTGGGAGGGTGAACAGTTATCGCGTTCGAGGAACGCAATCCTAATTTCGTGTTGGTTGTCCTGTGGTTTATGTGCAGTAAAATTTGAGATTTTTTGGTAGACGGTCTTCCAAATGCCCCCCCCCCCCCCCCCCCCCCCCCTATTGGTTTTTTTCAGGGACTCATTTCCGCCGGAAATTCCTTCGAACGCGTCTCCATAATCTGTGATTACTGCTAGTATAATGGTGTTTGAGATTTTTTTTTAGGACAAAAAAGAAATGCGTCCGTAGTTTCATTATGCCTTGACTCGTTTTGTCCTATGTTGTAGCTTCATAATGAGGGCAATTTAGTAAAATGAATCATTCAATCATTGAATGAAACAAAAGCAAAATGTAGGTGAAAAGAAAAAAAGACATTCCTTTTTTCTCTTTTGAATACACGAAGCGTTGAACGAGATATAGAAATACCACGAGAAACCACGCTTTTGTATTCACGAGATGGTTCTTAGAGCCCTTTGATTATTGAGATAATTTTTTTTTGGAAAGCATTACGTTACAAGTTCAATAAGAATACCCCAGGGGGGGGGGGGGGGGGGGTACTTTGGTGTAATAGTGATGGGGATATGCGAATACCCCCGGGGCGGGGCGAATACCTTTTTGGGGTATGAAGTTTGCAATCTGAGTTAGTAATTTTGTGGTGACTTTTTAGGGGAGAAAGATTTTGGCGAGGACGTTTTGGAGGGTGTGCAAAAAGAGTACCTTTTTATGCCGTGTGAAAAGGGACTTTTTGGGGGTGACGTGCTGGGCTGTTGGACTTTTTTTGGTCTGATTTTAGCACCTCCCCGTCATTATTATAGTAGAGTAACCCCAACCCCCAAAGTTTACCTACCAACACAGTTTTCCACCCAGGGACAATGGTGATCAAACTTGGCTACACATCGATCACAAACAGAACAATGTTTTGACCTGATAGGTTTCTGTAGCTGTAAGAGAAATCATCAAGAATATTAGTATTTCCAACAATTATCCAACAAAAATTTAATTGACAACACAACATGGCAAAAAATTGTCAAGATTTTTTTTCTTAATTTCTTTATTTGCATTAATTACAAACAACAAGCGTAACGTGAGAACATCTTACAGAAGTGACGCTAAAGAAAAGAACGAGACAAAAAAAGCACAGCTATCCGTTACATTTAGTCGTATATACACACACAAAAATTGTCAAGATGTCATTAAACTTACAAGACAAGTTGAACAAAACTTGTTGAAGTCAAATGTGTTCTTTTCTACAAGTTCTATAATGGTCTGCAGGGAGAAACAAAAGCAGAACAATGCATTGTTAAATTACAATCAAACCTTAAGTGGTTATAAGTGCAATGCACTTTTTTTCTGAAAAAAATACAAATTGCTGAAAGGGTCAACGCAAGCCATCAAAATCAATGGTTTTGTTTCAGATGTAATGTGATTCACACACAGAAGATTTTGCCTACACTACCCAGAAAGACACACACAACTGTGTGGATACAGGGGCCTGTAGGTCAGCAAGGACCTCATAGCCAGTTTATCGCAAGACTGCCATCAACATATCAGCGTATAGTAATTTCAATACTCGTTATCACAAAAAATCGATCTTATAATAAAACTACCTATTAAGTACGACACCGCAGGATAGGAAAACCCAAAACCACTTTGTGGAAAAAAAGGAGTGTATACCCCCCACATGCTGAAATCAGCAGCAGTGCCGCCAACCCTGGGGGCAGAGGTACACGGAAACTAATAACTAAAAGTAAATATCTCAAAGTAAATATCTCAAAATTTACATTATAAAATTTTAATGTTCGAGCAAGTGCTGACCTAGAATGATTCAAATTCGTAACAAACAACTATACATATCTCAGGAACATACCCATAATTCCCCTTACACGGACCCAGTCTTCTGGTCCGTGCCGGCAATAGCTATTCCTGCCTGTTTCGCGATGCTACATTGTCAGAAATGGTTTCTGACACAATTTTCAAAGAGTAAGGATTGATGTGCCTTACCTTGCGCTGTTCAGCTGTCGTTGTGTGAAGATACCCAGGATCTACTTTCCATGATTTGTAGAAACAGTAGTACAAGCCAACAGTGTTGATAAAGAAAGATGCTAAGATGATTGGAGTATTTACATGTGGGAAATAGTCAAGGAAAGCTTTCATTTACAGCTGAAAATTTATCTAACATGAAACCAAGGAGCACAACAAATGAAATTAGCCAAACAAAACAACATGTTCTCTGGTTCTTAAATTAAATACATTGTAAAATTCTGAATACAAGTCCTGGATTTATATTTACAATTCAAGGGACTTTTGGGGGTATTTTGGGGACAGGGTTATTTTTTTATGAAGCTTGATATTGGAGGGAATTTGGTGCTTCAAAATGTGCTGGGATTGTAATTGAAGGACATTTACATCAGTATTAGTTAAGTAACAGTCAACACTCCCTCGCATGGTTTTATATCTGGGAACCGGGGCCCATTTTGAAGGAATTTTAGTGTCTGCAACATAGGAGGACATTTAATTGAAAGAGATTTCATTTAGCATTTTATGATGTTTATGTATCATTAAAAGCCATTTTAATGACAATTTCAAACTTTTATCTTAAGCCCCGGCTACACGTTGTAACATTGTTGTATAACATTTGTTGGTTAAACAATGTTAGAATGTGTAGCCGGCATGTGAGATGATGTTTGACTAACATTTTTTGTTGGAAAAATGTTTTGATTTTGATCAAACACTTCTTCCAGCAAAAAATGTTAGTCAAACATCATCTAACATGCCGGCTACACGTTCCAACAACAATGTTGAACCAACAAATGTCATAAGAGCTGGTTCCCACTAGCGACGTAATCGGAAGCGGAGTAGGAGTCGAAAGCGTAAGGAGCCTTACGTTCTAGTGTAAATTAAAAAATGGAGTCGCAATCGGAATCGGAAGGATCAGAAGGTTTCCTTTTCCTCCGATTCCGCTTCTGCCGCTTACTATCCGTTTCCGTCGTTTTGATTTCCACTAGATCGTAAGGTTCTTACGATTCCGATTCCGCTTACGATTCCGCTTACGTCGCTAGTGGGAACCAAGCTTAAGACAATGTTAGAACGTTTAGATGGGGCTCCAGTTTTTAATTTGCTATCATTGCTGTTAATTCAAAAGACAACTGTTTTATAATGATTATTAATATTTGTTATGTAAAGTGAGTAATTTAGACAATATTACGGTCTACTTTTCTGTTTCTGTTTTTGCTGGATACAACTTAAATCTGTAGATTATAAACTATTAGAGCAGTTTTCAATTGAGTGTGGTAAAACCAAAACCAAAGTAATTACTCTGACCAATCACAGCAGTCGTAGACAATCCAATGAACCAATCAGAGCTCGAAGCAATTACATGTCGGCGGCGCCAAGCGCGGGAAAACGCGTGCGAGCAAGTCACGATTGGTTTTGGTTTTACTTCTGATCGGTCGAGAAAGTGGCGCCAGATTTTTTAGCCAATCACAAAGCGTATCAATGAAAAACCAAAGCAATTGTGTAATTACTTTTTACACTCAATTGAAAACTGCTCTAACCTTACTTTATACCCGATGTTGCATGCACATTATTCACAGTGGAACCTCTACTTTGCGACACCGCCATTAAGGAGATAGCTCTATTATATACGAGGACACTTCTTCTGGTCCCGGCCGGCAAAAAACTCAATACATATAATCTTTGTTATTATCACTTCTATTAAAGGGAACACCTCTATTGGAGGACTTCTCCTGGCATCAGCCAGAACAATGCTCATACAACCTTAAGTTTGTCATGATCTTCTCTTTTTAAAGGCACACCTCTTTAAGGGGACACTTCTCCTGGTCCTGACTGGCAAAATGCTCCTATTATCTTTTAAATGACCATCTCTGTTAAAGGGACACCACTATAAAGGGGACACTTCTCCTGGTCACGATGGTGTCCCTAATGGAGGTTCCACTGGACTGTCATTTATGAACATATGAATCTCTTTTTAGTTCACCTTAATACTCAATATTTTAAGGCATTCAGTCAAACTCACGTGCAGCGATATGATATTAAACATATATCATTTTTATTAAATTAACAGGTTTTTAAAGGATATAGGGCCAGAAAAAGAGAACCCACGTTGTATACTTGTAGACTTTAGTAGCTAAATAGACACCCAAGGGAATAAGGCTAGAGTAAGAGGATTTGCCCCCCTGAAACAATCTGCAAACAAAAAACCCATATTATGACAATTACTGAAATTACTCTGTTATTAGTCTAATTAAATCTTACAGGTAATGGTACCAGGTAATAAGTAGTGGTTAATATAATTATTGAAAGAATAAATACGGTCAAACCTCCATGAGCGACCACTTTTCTAAAATACCAATTTTTAATTAATAATTTTCACGTCAAAACCATTATTATCAAAACATCTTGTAAGAAGCTACCTACCATAAGTAACCGCGAACCACTTTCAGTGCCGAACATTTGAATTTTTATTATGTTTTTTTTTACTTCTGGTAAGTGACCACTCACACTTATTTTGATATTATCACAGGTGCAAATTGGACAATGTGATACTGACAGTACAGTACAACTATCATGAAACATAACTTCTATTATTATGTAACATAGATGCTCTATGCACTGGAATTAAAAATTACAAGTTCATGTGACTTAGTTAAGATCGCGTGGTCTGATCCCTTTAAGGTGATTCCACTGTTTTGCATTGTGCATCACTTACTGCACATAATTTCTTGCATCATTAGCGTGTGCACAAGCGCACGCACATTTAGAACATAGAGGTTTAATTTGAGACTAAGCTCGCTAAAAAAGGGCTGTTTTCTCGTAAACAAGCATGGGCACCCCACCTTTCTCTTCGTCCTTTCTTATCAAGTACCCAAAACCTTTGTACGAGAAAAGACTTATTAAGTTTATATTGTAGAAATTTAATAAATGAGAGAAATAGAGCTAAACTGCAGTTTCTCTGTTTTGTATTTTAGTAATCAAGAAAACAGATTTTGTCTAAAATTTGTCTTGCGCTAAGATTTCTCTGTCAAAAACAAATGTAAAAAGTTTACCATGTCCAACGCAATGTATGTAATGTCTTCTTTAGCGGCCTGTTCTCGTGAGTTTTGGAGTCTTGAGGAGTTTTTAAATAATGGCAATAAACTTCTATAACAACACTACTAAAATGCCAAAATACGGCATATTCGATGCCTGACAGCTCCTTAACCAACACGGGCACCCTCATTTTTAATTCTAAAATTGAAGTTCTCATATAGCAAATATCTGTAGGCAGAGTTTGAACAAGAATTTATTGTAAGTTCTATTTCAGTGGAATAACTTTAAGTGACCAACGCCTGTACGTGACCAGCTTGGTTTGGTGGTTGCTTAGAGGAGGTTCGACTGACTGTGTTACCGGTGATACACCTTCTCAAACAAGTAGAATTTACTTGTTTTAAAATTGGTGACAGTCAATAGAAATGTTACTACTAAATTTGTTGATACAGTTACTTTAATTTCCTTTAAAGATGGGTTGGAGGATGGGTTAAAGGTTATGGGTTAGTTCACAAGGTGGAATTAATTAACAATTTTTTAAGTAGTAACTTACAATAATATGATTAAATTGTTTATAGAAATAAAACAAAATACAGATGGTACCATGCAAAAGTACTGCTGAAGAGGTTTTAATTGAATGGTCACATCGTAGGATTAAGTCCACAGACTAAAACGTTAACTATACTACATGTCTCCAAAAAAATTGACTCTGGGAGTGAACGGGTTAAACTTAACCTTTTAAGCCCTGGGGTGAATCCCCTTTTTACCAAACTAATAACTAAAAACTCTTTGTCCATGTATGATATATCATTTAAAAGGTTTTGATTTGTACAATTCATAAAATGGAGGAAGTCAGGCTTTGATAGAAATGGGTTTAAAACATAAAAATGAAAAGGTTCAAGTCCTAATCTCCATGCATGCTGGGTATACCCCCAAACTATACCTCATTTTGGAGCTCTCAGTGAGTAGAAAAAAAAAACATTGAAAAGTTGGAGGGGTGTCAATCACATCACATAGAGTAGAGGGGTATGATTTTATGTGTTCAATGGGTAGATCCTTCCACGACCTTTCTGGTGGCCAAAATTCATTGAAATTGACCAGATATTGAACAAGTTAAATGATTGTGCTATATGGCACTATCAGGGCTTTAAAGGGTTTTTATAGTGGGACATAAAGGATTAATTCAACAGGCCATGTTGTTTAAATTTAATGACTGTTAGCTGTCCACAAAACTTCAATTGATGAAAGCTTACAATGAAATTCCTTTATCAAAATTACGTGTTTGATTGCTTAGGCCATTTTTTACAAGCTCAGTTGCTTTGGAGCAGCATTAATAAAAAAAGGACAAGGACTAAAGAAGGCAAGTCAGAAGCACATAAAAAAATACTGAATAGTCTGAACAAACATTCCCTTCCCATATACATGTCTCACAAGGCATTGAATTCTTTTTGACCAGTCAACGAGGACTGTGAATTTTAAGATGGAGTTTAAATAAGAGAAGGGGATTATTTGAGTAGATATCAGTGGTGGATATAGGGGAGCCCCAGCCAACCCCACCCCATATCTTATCTTATCATATCCACCCAGCCCCCCTTCCCCATCCCCTTAAAAATTGGAGTCTGTATGATAGTTGAAATTTGAACTTACAATGGACCTTTGTGTATTACTAAAAATCGTAGTTAAAACAATGATTAATCTTTTATCTCGATAGACAGCAGTGGCAAGTTTACTATTTGTACTTGTAAACTTAACTAAGACAAAAAAGTAATGTTATAAAGGATATAATATAAATAAACCATGAGAATGTTGTAGTAAAGGTAAGCTTTGGTGGCAAGTGTCCAGCCAAAGATCGCAATATTGCTTTCCTTATAATTTAACATGAACAATCTGCGAGTAAACAGCAACAATGAAAATGTTAACACCAAATAGGTACACGTACTAGCAGGAAACTGGTTAAACAAGAAAAATAGACAGTCATAAACTTAAGATAACCTCTCATGGTTGTTGACCTCTAGTCATGTTCAAACTTTGAGTTATTGGTCATCTTTGCCACAGTTGCCGCCCATAATAAGTCAGCTGCCGGCTATAAATGACAGCCCAGCATGTGCAAGGTAGGCCCATTGGAACACAAACATCAATAGGCCATGTTTGGAAAAGAGGAGGGCTGAGATACAACTGGAGGTGGTCAACTGAGGAAGCAGGGATGGTGTAGTGGTGAGAGCACTTGCACCCCCGCCCCCTCCTCCAGCTATTAATGACAGCCCTGCATGTACTAGGGCGGCCCATTGGAACACAAGCATCAATAGGCCATGTATGGAAAAGAGGAGGGCCGCGATACAACTGGAGGTGTTCAACTGAGGGAGCAGGGTGAGAGCACTTGCACCCCCACCCACCTCCCCTGGCTACTGATGATGGCCCTGCACATACTAGGTATGTTGGAACACAAACACCCATTGGGACACAAACATCCATAGGCTATGTTTGGAAAAGAGGAAGGCTGAGATACAACTGGAGGTGGTCAACTGAAGCAGCAGGGATGGTGTAGTGGTCAATTTCCAAGACCTGTGACAACATCACTACAAGTCCTGAAAAATGCCACAAAATTCCTGGACTTTCTAGGACTTTCAAGATCAGCATGAACCCTACAAAGGGTTAACAGGGGCTTATGTACTTTAACACTCACCAATCTTTTTTGATCTGTACATGTGATCAGTCGGAGAAATATTATGGAATAAAAGGCTCCACTTAAATTAGTTTATTAGATAAACAGAATGATGTTTCCTGTATGCACATCATATAAATACAAAACTTGAAATAGATGGATGCAACCATTATTTTTTTGTTTGTGTGACAAATTTATAAATCTTGCTACGCTTGGGTCGTAGGCCCTCGCTTCACCATGAATAAATCGCTGAACTGTTTATCAACACTTACGTTAATGTATAGTGTGTTGTTATTCCTACAGCACATAGAAGAGGTAGAGACATAACCCAAGATGACGAAAACTCTAAAATTGCACCAACAGCAAACAGCACAAAGAAAGGCAAGCCTATCTGGACATAACGTTGAGCAACCTGAAAAGAAAAGTCAAAATTGAGGTCAGAGCCAGCCAAGGATAACTTCAGAAGAAGAATATGTTATTCATCCCGGTTTTAAATGATAGTTTGTTTGATGTGGATTGTGACGTTTTAAATGCTTACTGCTGGTCTTCATCAAGCGATGATGTGGAATGGCTGTGCATCATGTAGCACTGTGGTTGTTGGTAACTGGTGCATTTCAATCCCTATTGTTCTGAATAGATGCTGTTCCCTCAGCAGTCCGTTGTGGTACCGATCTGCTGTTGTGTTGTTTGATCATGGGCATCCATGCTTCTGGAATTTCAATTCCATTGTCCCTATTGATGTTGTTAGGGTGAAGTCTTACATGGATAGTCTCTATAACCCTACCGGCGTACCAGTGAGGGTCTCGCTCAATTAACTTAACCTTGACCCAAAGCGAATAGTGTCTGGTCGTGTTAGTTAGTTAGGGGAGAGCGAGGATCAGGAACCATAGGGCTGGTGTCGATTTTATGACACGCTTAGCTTCTACTTCTTACAAAGAAAGGGAAAGATGACTTCTTTTAACATCTGTGGCACAATGCAGTGAAGAGAGAAGAATTGAAAAAAAGTTGACTTCTGGATGCTATTTGTGATATCCAGGACGTCAACATTCCCATTGCTTAAGGTCCCTATTGGCCAGCTGTGAACAGGACTTAACGCACCTGTCTTAAGTCATTATGTTGTCATTGTGTAAAAACCAAATACCCTCCTGCTCAAAACTGTAATGAAACGTCTGTAGAACTATACCTTGTCTCTTGTTAAACCTTGTAAAAATGCTGGCTTCCCTTTTCCTTTATCGATTAACATCAATTCCATCTGCATCAAAATCCATTTGCTTTTCTTTTGTTTTGCCAGGTCATATGGTGACTGACCCTGTTAAGGAATAAAACCACGTTTAAAGATAACATTAAACAACAGACATTTTTGTGTTTTGTATATTTAGGTCATACAGTATCTTATAATAACCATTTCTGCTGTGAAATAAATTGCACTTTTAAAATGTCTCATGCTGTGTTCACACTTGGGCGATACATGTTTAGTCTGATCATAAATGAAACATGATTCACTGTGAAAAGTGTTCACATCAGGCGGTGCATTGCGCGAATCATGATCGAAACATCTGAGCATGATTGAAACCAACCCCACGATCATGATTCGCACAATGTGCAATGCGCAATGTGAGCACTTTTCACAACGAAACATGTTTATTCTGAGCATGATTGAAACCGACCCCCCAAGAGGTAGTTTTGATCTAAGCCTGATAAAACAGTTAGCGCTGTTGTCTTCTTATTAAACGCTGCATTCCCCTTCATTCCTGAAGAGCTTGATAAATGAAATAAGACCACAAAATTATGCAACAGAAAGTTCGAACTCCATTTTTTCTGTTCATGTGAAATAAAAAAGATTTTTTGCGAGCTTATGCATGTTTTGTGAAACAGCATAAATTATAGACTGAACCAGGTCTGAAACATGTTTTGAAATTAACAAATAATGCAAACAAACATGTTTACAGAAAACATTTTTGGTACTCTAAACATGTTTCGGTCCTGATGTGAACACAGCCTCTGTCTAGCAAGCTACTGGCCCCCAACATCGGGATATCTTCTCACTGTAGTCTCCATATATTTCTAAATAGTACAAATGCAGTTGTTGGGATTCACAGTTAATAATTAAAAACACTAACTGAAGACAATTGATTGTTGATTTCTCTCTACACTTTCTTGACCCCAATGTTTGATATATTACCTAATAAATGGCATGCACATTTTAGATACAGTATATGCAGGCTACATGTAGCTCCCAAGAAGTGTTGCAGTCTTAAGGCCTGTTTACACATGTGATTTTTGTTGTGCTCTCCAGTGCAACTTTTGTCACAAGTGTAAACTAGCAGCAATTTCCTGTGCGATTCTGGTGAAACATTTGTTGTGATTTCCCAAAAATCGCCGCCAAGTTGCATCAGGTTTCGAACATGTTCAAAACCTCTGCAACATAGCGTGACAAATCGCTCCCAAATCGCACTGAAATTGTCGCCCGTTTATAAATGCGATTTAAAGATGCAACTTGCACTCGACAAAAATTGCATCGACAAGTGCAACAAAAATTGCACAAAAAGTCGCCTTTACCGCCCATTTATTGTCATCGTGTAAATGTGTTTTGTTTATTACTGGACCCGTTGTATTTAATGTTATTGTGTTGTTTGTATGACTGGTTATTAAACATAAACATTAAACAAAAACATGATGTTGAATACATGTATACTAAATTTGTGAGCCCCTGTCAAGGAATGACAATTAACCCATAATTTTTGTAAATATTCATGGTGGTCTGTGCTCACATAAGGCCTTTCACCTGCACAGAAGCTTCACTGCACTTCTGGCTGTGTAGGCTGTTAAGAAATCAATACATGTTTTTCTTGGCTTATTGTAGTCTAGGAGAGATTGTGTACCTCAGAATTTAATGCATCCATGCTGGCACCAGCCTTTAAAAGTGCTCTAATGACATTATGATTATTTGACATCACTGCCCAGTGTAAAGCTGTTGGGTAAATGCAACACAATCACAAGTAAGTACAATTGAAAGCAATTAAAAGCTCTTCAAAATAACAACTGTCCATGTATATTGAAATCTGTAAATTTTGTTGAGTCACTAGTAAGAATATTTTTTGCAATTTGTCTTCTTATTAACATACAGGTAACACAAGGTTTGGAAGTACATGTAGGCAGAATAAATAAAAACATTCAACTGCACCACTGTAGCTGGTGAAATTTTTGTTTCCAACAGGTGTCATCAGTGTTTTGTTTTCTAACAAAGTAGCTAGGAATCTATCTCACAAAAAAATATTCTTAAAACTATATCTGACTGGCACTTGTTGAGACAGCCCTGTGTGTATACTGTAGTTCAATTTTTGTTTTAGTTTAACTGCCTGCATGATAGTTCCCACTGAGACTGCAAGAAAAAATTACAGGGTTAAACATTCTTGGGAATATGGGTTCAGTGATGATGAAAGTTTCACCTTACCTGTATTTTTATGAAATTTGTCAGCCAGTGGAACTGAAGCATTCATTGTTAAAAGCATTCTTGTCAACTCCAGCCTGAAGCAAATTACACAAAACATTCAGAAAAAGACTTTAACTTATTACCCGCTTTATGTTTTGATTTTATTGACAAAGTGTGACTTTACACTAAAGTTGAAGTGGATGTCACAAAATTTAATGTAACACATTGAGAGGTGATGCTCACTTACCCAAAACATCTGTAAGCTGCCCACATTAGCGGGGACATCCCATTTCTGTCAAGCTGATCAACATCCTGAAATAAATTAACATAATTGTCTCCAATCGCTGATTACAAAAACTAACAAAACACAGTTCAGAGTACATCATCCAAACGTGCCAAAATTAATGTTTAGAAATCCAAAAACACAACTTATTAACAGCAGTAATCATATAAATATTTAAATAGCTGTCATTTAAATGGTCACACTATAGACTCAAAAGCTAGAACCACTTTAAAGCATAATAAACTGACAGTAACGAACAAAAGCAATATTGTTTAACGGGGCAATGTCACAGGGATTTTGCTCTTTTTGGTCAAAACTGTACTAAATATTTGACTAAGTATCTTAACCCTTTCCCTCCCAGAGTCAATTATGGAGACATGTAATGTAGTTCTAACTTTTGAGTCTGTTGACGAAATCCTATGGTGTGACCATTCAAATGAAACCTCTTCAGCAGTACTTTTGCATGGTACCATTTGTATTTCAATATTTTACAAAATGAAATTTGGTATTTTTCTTGAATTTTGATTTTTAGCACTCTTGGGAGTTGAAGGGTAAAAATGTTTGCTTTTTTACAAAATGGTCTTACTAATAGCACCAAGAGGAAAATACCAAGTGATTCTTCTACAGTATGAAAAGAGAACAAACCATTATCAAGTAAATATATATATTTTTTTGCTTTTAAAAATGATTCTTAAATGGTGACAGCCCCTTTAATGGATATAATTTGCTTGCTAACGCGAGCAGTAGGTTTCTCCTACACCAAACTCTCTCATTCATAGCGTAGTGTTTGATGAAGGAGAAACCAACTGCTCGCAGAGTATGCAGGCTTGCATCCTGACTACAGACAGAAAAGGTTGGACAGTCACCATTTTAGTTGACATGACTTAAGGTCTAACTTCAAGAAAGGACGAATGAAACATACCATTCCTTTTGAAATTAAATAAGCAACTACTCCCATCTGACTATGCTGAACAGCGACATGCAAACAACTGCAACCTGTTAAGGAACAAACAAAAAATCAACAATTATTAATAATATTATTATCAGGGGTCAACAAGGCGTCGCACGTCACAAGCGACGTTTCCTATCCTTATTTCCGACATCTACTTTCATTTCAGATGCTCAGAACTCAGTTGCATGAGATGTTGTTGCTTTTCCCTATGTGTATAAACTGATACTTATGTCAATCTCTAGAAGAAAGCTTTGAATTTTCGGCAAAAACAGAGGTCAATTTTCTGCCGATCTTTTCTGAAAATGGCGAGGGATTTGAGCGTAGGTATTGAATATAAAACACTTGCAATGATTGGATATGAGCTATTCCGTACTGTCGAGTCATTTGCGAGAATAGAATTATCAAGTCACGTGTATCGTCGAAACTCACTTCGGTTTTCAGTGAAAATTTAGCTATGTTTTTGTGTTTCAGCTTTTTAATTTGAAATCACGAGTAAAAGGAAGCAGGACAAACACCTGGACAAACAGTTTTTTTCATTTAAGTCAACCTGATCCTGAACAATGTATAAACTGTATGTTGTGTTGACGTTGCTGTCAAAGGCTGTTCATTCAGACAGACGAAACAGAGACACTCACAGAGGAGTTATTTTATTTGACCTATATTGGTGGATATTGTACACAATAAATCATATACTAAGATACATACTATAACAGTATAAGCATAACCGAATTCCAGCAGTTTTAATTAATTTAGAATGTTGATTGTGCAAGAAAATCCAGAAATTTGAAATGTGATAAAACACTACTTTTTTCAACAACTGGCCTTCAAAATGCAGGAAATGGGTTCTTTCTGTACGTTAAATTTCAAAAATTTCTGGGGGGGCATTCCCCCAGACCCCCCTAGAAAGCTTGGGCCTTCGGTCCTCGTTGCATGGGCCTCCGGCCCTCGAAAACTTCCAACACCTACTTTTCAGTTTCCAACTTCTACTTTTCATCTTTTTGAAATCCCGGATTATTGTGGTCATGATAAATAATAAAATAATTACTATTAATAACATAATATAAACTATGAAATACAAGGATTTCTCACACAGTGTTCCAGTTAACTTTCAAAGGCAGGGAGTTGATGAATAATTTTAAGGGGTCAACAGGTTGTGGGTCTCTAAATCTTCTTAAGTTAGCCATTTGATTTGTCAGGCCAGGAAACCAGCCTTGTTGGGTTTTTGATCTGAGACCCCTCTCTTATCTGAAACACCGCTAGCCATGTGAAGACATCTTTACCTCGGAGAATGAAGATATCAATATCTTCACAATTGCCATCAATGTTCGCCTTTACTATTAATGTTAAAGGGACACTGTCACCTATTTTTAGTATCACTTTGAAAAGCCAAAAAACACATTTGTTTCAATGGAAACCTTAAAATAATGGTCCAGTTTTGTTAACAAATAATCTACTAGTGCACAGAAACTAGTATTCGTTATCTTTGGCTGCGGATGGCCAGGATAGAAATGGATTGCAACTTTAAAAAATTGGCCAATTTTTTCAAGTTCCTCCCAAGAGTCGTGGAAAAATCGCAGGAAAACTTATTATGGTTTGTTTTTCCTTGAAGAAATCACTTGATATTATCTTCTTGGTGTTCTAAAATCAATTTTATGTTTGAGCAAAGGTACTTTGTCATATATTTAGTGTATTTTGACCAAAACACAGCAAAATCTACGTGACAATGCCCCTTTAAATGAGCTAAAAAATGTTGGTCTATAACCTAAAAAAATGATTGAAAACTTTCGTACAACTTTCAGATTAGATTTAGTTAAATGACAATTTAACAAAGTTAACCACCATGAGCTTAGCAGAGGCTTCCGGTAAGCGATCAAACTCTCTAGTGCAGGCTCACCTGGAACGTTGCAGCTTCGTCTCAGCTAGGATCTTCAAGTTTTTCAAGTGGTTTTGTAGCGGTTTTTGTTCCAGTCTTTAGCGATTTTGTAGCGGTTGTCTTCAGCATCCCCCCACCCCACCCTCTTTTTCTTCCTTCCACTGATTTAATCAGTGTGACAGGTGCTTGGAATGGGGGCTCATGGCTGGGTTGCGGGTATTTGCCAGCCATGGGGGCAGTATTTTATCTAAGGGCTGGCTGGCCACAGTGGAAGCCCCTGGATACCCCAGGCACCCACCTTCCATTTAAGCGAGGCAGTCGGTTAATACAGTATTTGGAGAATTTTTCAATTTAATCTTTATAAAATAATGTTCCAAAAATGGTCAGAAAATTGCTTATTAATAAACCTTATTTTGTTTAATATATAATAAACAAAATAATACATGACTGCTTCAAGATATGGAATTTCTCTACTTACAAGTGTTCAACTTGATATCTCACTCATTCGCAAATTGAGTTGAACACGATGAAGATAAATTTCTTTTCTGTACACCCATGTATTTTCTTCTTTTTATAATATAATAACAAGTGGTGGACAAAACACTGGCCCCTAGTCCATGGACTACCCCGATGGACTACCCAAATGGACTACATGTACCTTAACAATGGACTAACCCTAGGTCTAGGGACTAAAATCCCTAGACCTAGGGTTAGTCCATTGTTAGGGTAGTCCATTTGGGTAGTCCATCGGGGTAGTCCATGGACTGGGGGTCAGTGTTTTGTCTGCCACCATAATAACCAATTCATTATTAATAATATTATAAAAATAATTATTTTAACTTATTTGTGAAAAATAAAACTGATAAAATGTTTTACCTACAGTAAATGATACACCAATGTTTTCTTTCTTAAAAGTTATACAAAAATTGACAATAGTTACCTTCAATGTCAAGTGATGAGGGATCTGCACCATGCTTCATAAGAAACACAACCATTTCTAGATGACCTTGCCTGAAATAAATAATAGAAATAGTTATAGGAAGTAAGTGTTGAAGGTTTGGGGGCACGAATAGAGCAACCCTTACTCTGGGTTTTTGCCATGTTACAATATATTGGAAATATTTTACCTCTAATAGATAGCCTGTGATGTGCTTTACAAGATAAGGTAAATATTATAGGTTATGGCGCTGCCAGGGGTCCGTGGTGTCATCCAAAATCGGAGAAAAACCTTAAGGGGGGGGGGGGGGGGCCTTGTACGTGTGATGGTTAAACACATTTTGTGGGATGTTTTGTAATTTTTAGTAATAATAATTACAGACTTTATTCAAAATCACTCAATGTACATATTTGTATAGAATTGTTGAGTCGAGTAGCGGATGGCGCGGATCAAGAGTATCGTGGTCACATATTCTCATGGCCACCATGCTTTGTTATGGCATCGTTTAGAGTACTTCTAGCTTATGTTTCATGCAGTTTTGGAAAGTACTATGGTCGGAAAGTACAGTCAAAACACCAGAGGGCCAGAACTCTGCTTTTTTCAGGTGAAATTAGTCCAATTCCTTAGGGTTAGTGAAAATTCATAAAAAGGTACTTTGTGGTATTTGTTGTATGATAAACGATTTCATTGCAATAAAACTGGCAATTTTTGAGAAAAGAAAAACAATTTGTATACTTATTAATAAGTAGTTTTCCCACCCCTTCAGTATTATAATATTAAAAAGATTGCTAAGCAATACTACAAAAAGAACAAAAAGGAGAGTTAGAAAAGAGGCTAGTGAACGGACATGAGGCCCCAATGAGGCAACCCTAATAATTTAAGTTGGTACCTCAGATGGAAGAGAAATAATTATGATACATGTTTTCTAATTCTATTTCTGAAATAACAAGTAATAATAAAAGTAACTCCTCACCTAACAGCCCAGTGTAATGCTGAGGCATTTAAAATACCACCCTTTTGATCAATGACAGCACCTTTTGACACAAAATACCTGAAGAAGAACATGTTATATGCAGTTTACCTCATACATCTACATGTATGTATGTGACACAACTACAGGTATACATGTACAATGTACATGTACAATGTCATGTTCATGTACCTTAGTTAGTGACATAACTATAACATATTCATTTATGATGAATAAAGAAAGATGGTAAAATTTTAAGCTTGACATGTCGCTTTCAACATCGCTGGGAAGCAGGGATGGTGGAGTAGTACTGTAGCTCTTCCAGACCTCTATTTTTATTGGCCCCGTAGTACTGTAGCTTCTATTGTGTTTAGGTCTAGGGCTATTGTTTCTGTTGTTTAACCTATTGTTTCGTTAACCAATCACTGAGCTTGTTTGGAAAGGTACAGCCTCTCCCGGATGGTGCAGTGGTAAGAGCGCTCGCCTTCCACCAATGTGGCCCAGGTTCAATTTCCGGACTCGGCGCCACATGTGGGTTGAGTTTGTTGTTAGTTCTCATCCTTGCTCCGACGGTTTTTTCTTTGGGTACTCTGGTTTTTCTTCTGTCCTCAAAAACTAACATTTCTAAATTCCAATTCAACCAGGAATTATTAGAGGGTCATCCTAATTAACCTAGAGTTAGCTTGGTGCCACCCTCTTTAAAAATTGTTATTTACCGGTATTAATTTTTTTATTCTTTATTAGAAGTACGTAGGATGTGTGTCATACAGTATATGAACCTAGTGAATAGCCTACAGTAGCTCGCCACAAGTCTTTTGTAGCTCGGTGGTTTAGAGCAGCTGACCGGTAAACAGAAGGTCACAGGTTCGATTGCCGTCAGGGACTCCCTTGCTAATGACATGATGAACACTATATCTTTCTCATATCAGTTTATTCTTCGCGAAGCAAGGTTTATAAATTTTTAGCATGTAAATTGTTTTAGGACAGTGGAATCTCAGGTTGTCTTTATATATATATATATCAGATTGGTGTCCTGCAGTTACCAAGCAATAAAACCTCTACAAAGCTCCAATTGACGTCATCCAGTGTGACAAGCAACTGGGAACGAGAATCATTGTCTCAACTTTAAATTTCAGGGCCACTGTGGCCATGCAATCCAACCTCTCCAGTTTAACCAAAAATTCCATCTCTCCCTCTCCTGTGGCTGAAATTTTGCCGTACACCCTCCCCTGAGCTTCGCCAGGTTCTGCGAGACACATTTTTCTAGCTTTATAAATATTTAAGTATCTCAACAAATTGACTGTTTTAAAGGTGGAAAGGACACAAAAATTAAAATGCCAAACTACTAACTTAACTAACGAGCATGGTAAAGGATCTCCAGTTTACAAGAGAAGTACCCTTATGGCTTAAACTACAGTCAACTCTCTCCTAAGTGACCACCCTTGATGTAGGAAAAAGTGGTCGCTTAAGGGAGGTGGTCGCTTAAGAGAAAAATCAATTTTAAACAGTATTTGACTGAGAAACAAAACGGTTATTTACAAAGTGGTCGCTTACGGGAAGTGGTCACTAAGAAAGTGGTCATTAATCAGGGTTTTCATTAAGAATTGTAGTAGCAGGAGAATAGTGTAAAGTAACAGGAGAATATTATGAAAGAGTGAAGATAGCTACATATTGCCATTGAAATTTAGCCGGAGAATTCTGTGTTGTAGGCGGAGAATTCTCCGATCTCCGATGCCTAATGAACACCCTGATTAAGAAAGAGTTGACTGTACTAGCAGCCAAGAATAAATTTACTATAATTAAGAACATTCAAATGAACAAGTTTACACAAATTATTATGAGACAAGAGTGCTTACTCTGCAATTCTTATTCTGTTGTTGATTGCTGCCCAATGAAGAGCTGAAACATTTTCCTTGTCAAGCGTATTAACATCCACACCCTCCTTCTCAATCAATTCACGACACCTGTCATAGATGCCATACTGTGTGGCTCGAACCAGGTCAAACTGGCTGTAATCAGGTTGTTGGTGTGCCATGGGACTGTACTGACTGTGTGGGAGGTCTGGCTGTGTTGGGTATGGTTTGCTCCCCATATCAGAGTCCTACAAGAGAGATTAGAAAGCATCAAGGCTGAGTGAATACACAGAATCATGTGGGTGTATGTGGGTTTTACTGTCATTCTCAATCCATTGCTGCACCTTTCAAAGTTTTGTTTTTCACTGCAGGGTTGTCAAAAGTAGCTGGCTACTGGTGAAAATCACAACCTATTTATTATTATTAAACAGGCCGGCCTCTGATATTACGCGATGGTGCGATTTCGCATAATCGGCCTCAAATCGCATTCGATCGCATAATTCACGAAAAATCGCATAATTCGTAAAAAATCACACAAAATCGCATAATGTGAACAAACCACACGATACACTATCGCTTTAGCTAAGAAACTTAAACTAAAATTTGTTTTTTTCTATTGAATTATCCTGTATCAAATAAACAAACCGCCACTTTCGATCGAAACTGCGTTCGTTCTTCGCCACAACAAGCTTGGTAACCGCGTAAATTTCTTGAGCACATGTTTTATTTAGCCTGGTTACTAAGGTTAACCAAGATGGCCGCTCGTTTACAGACTCTTTTCTTGGATTCTGTCGTTCGTTTTGGATGTTCCTTCATAGCTAAAAGCTTCAAAATGTCCCACAAAGATAGCGAGCACCGTTTTAAAACAGGTATTTTCATTTTCTTCCTCTGAAACCTAGCAAAACATGCATAAAAAAGTTCCAGAAAAAATCGCATAATTTGCATAATTTTCCGCATAATAGTCCTTGCTTATCGCATAATTTGCCACGAAAAAATCACATAATTTCCATTTTTTTATCACGTAATATCAGAGGGCCTGAATAAATTAATTTACTTGACAGTTCTTTTGAGGAGATGATTATTTAAAAAAAATAATATACAGTCCCTTTTCAAAGTTCTTTTCTGACAATTACCCTGTCACTGCCGCATTTGCCTTACCTGACATCTCTGGAAAAATGTGTTTTAACTCAAAAGAGTGTCAAGTCCATGTTTGTTGGTTGCGATTGGTGGATTTTGTCAACAATGGTTGCCATATTAATATTTATGATTGACCATAGTGTAAAATGCAAATGTTAGATGAGGTGTGAACTTTAGTCTGAGTTTGCATGTTACTAAAAGCCACAGTAAACTTGAAGAATAAGCTTGCAATAATTTTTCGAGACAGAGAAATATGTAAATTGTTATGTTTGACATTGATCCGTGCCCTTTTTCATTATAATCCTTTATGATCTTGGCATATATTTGGTGTGGGCTTTAAAATTTAATGTGAAGCCAACACCAAAAGATATGGTATGACAAGACCATAAGGGCACAGATCAATGCCAAACATCTTTGTCAGACACCATGCGAAAGTGACTAAAACATTAACATCATTTTATATTATTGTAAAATTGAGCAAGTTTGATTTTGATCGCACACAAACCATGTGCTCATACTAGTTAAAATCAAGTTTGGTCCAAACAAGAAATACAGAGTAAGGCCACCATCAAAACAACAGTGTAAGGCTTTCTAATATGTGTATGATTCTTTTTTCAGGGACTCCACTGTGAGTGTCTGAGATTCAGTCAACTTGTAGTAGCGCAACAGGCTTGTATTAAAACAGGACAGCAGAGCTGAGTCAAGAGGCCAAAAGTTCTGAATCAGGTGGGAAACAAAATGGTGGACAGAGTGTAATGTGATGAAGTTTAAAGATTTTATGCGTCATCCTTCTTTTCCAGGTTTTTGTTTGTTTTTTTTTATTTGGAAGGAATAAGAGACTGGTTTGATAGAATGTTTATGATGTACATATATATGTTGTGGTTCAAATGTTTCGTTGGTTTAAAAGTTTTCTGGTTTTCAGGTAATGAATGTGACACAAGGGGAATAAAAATTAACAAAACTTGTTTGAAAAATGTTAAGGTAAGATTTCCGTATAACCCCATACATTAATTATGTATGTATGTGCTATTGTTTTACTTTTAGAATTCCATTGTTTTGGTTTTTGTTTCAGTTTTAAGAACGGTATGCATAACTAATGTATGGGGTTACATGGAAATCTTTCCAATTTAAAGATCACATGAAAACTTTGAATCAAAACATACATGTATATGTCGCAGGTAAAATCTGGCCTCAGGTTAGATCAGTATTCAATCTAGGTTAAATGCCCAGGGGGTTTACTCCCTTATATAAGCTGTATAGGTATGTGCGGCCTTAAAGGGTATGGTTTTCAAGTCGTTTTGGTCTTAAATAGGGTATAGATTTTGACCATTTTGGTCTGAAATAGGGTATGGTCCCGGGGGGGTACTCCCCCAAAATACCTATACGGGTATTTGCCGCCCAACGGGGTCGTGATTTTGGGACTCCTGATCTAGAACGGGGTATCCATTTTAGAGACGTTTCCTAGAACGGGGAATAATATTTCGAACACACGAAAGCTTCAGATTATCGGCAGCCATTTTTTCTAGAACGGGGTATCATTTTGAGTGCAAATTCTTTTTAAAACGGGGTCCAAATTTGGAGACCAGAGCGGCACATACCCACCCAAAATATACCCAAGTATCCCCCCCCGGGGGTATGGTTTGCGCACTCTGGTCTGGAATTGGGTATCGTTTTAGAAGAAGCTACTTTTTTCTTCCCTTGAGAAATGCGGTTTGATTAACATCGGGAATTAGAAGCCCTTCTCAGATGTTTACGCAAACGGAAGCACTTCCTGGTCTGAAATAGGGTATCGAATGTTGGGTCAGGTCTGAAATAGGGTAGGGAAAATCGCATATTTTGGTCTGAAATAGGGTAAAGGTTTTAAGAAGCATGTGAGACCCCCACCCAAATTTTCAGGGAGTTGAATACTGGGTACACATTTAACCCCGGGGTTAAATGTGTACCCAGTATTCAATCTAGGTGAGCTCAACCCTAACCTCAGCACAAAGCTAACCGTCACCCCTAGCACAAAAATACATGTAGCAGGTGGTGTGATGGTTAGCTTTGTGTTAGAGTAAGCTTTGTGCTGGGGAGTTAGCTTACAAAAATTGAATACTGTGTACATATTTAATCTAGATTGATTTACTGATCCAACCTGAGATCGGATTTTTCTTGCAACATATACACTACAGTGAAATCCCAATTTTTCGAACCTCCAAGGGAAACGGAAATTGGTTCGAAAAATCGGGAGGTTCGAAAAATCGAAGTAGGCATCGAGGGAAATCAAATCCAAGGGAAATGAGTTTTGGTTCGAATAATCAGGAGTTTCGAAAAATCGAGTATTCAAAAAATCGGGACTCGACGGTAACTTGTATTTCTGTTTATACTGCATTTTTGTCCTTATTTAGCAGTACAAAAAAAAATTCACTGTCCGTGGATAGGAAGTATCTAAAAGTAATTCTTAATCTCTTCAGAGCTACTAGTTAGTTTAGACATATAATGGTAAAATTAAGGCTATCAATCACTGATCAAGTGATAGATACAATATAAGCGGGAGATCTGTATGGGTATTTACAATGGCGAGCCGAAGGCGAGCCATTGTAAATCCCATACAGATCGGACGCGAATATTGTATCTGACTTGTGAAATGAATGTCATACAAAGTGTGAAGAATGTTGTTTACATTCATTTTGATTGGCTGTTATATGAATGAAGTTAATCCGATGAACGCAAAGGGATTAGCATAACATTTATTTCATTTTAGAAGAGCGAAATGGCGTCCACGCGCCTTCGTCCTCCGAAAAGTTTATCGGAAGAAAGTTCTCTGCTCAAGGATGTGACTCCCCAAAACACTAAAAACAACACGAAGTAAGCCGTTAAAATATTTGAACAGTGGCAGTAGGCAAGGGCTAACAAAAAACCCGAAAATGAAACTGTAGCCTTGGAGGCGAGAAACTGCAGATACAGAATACTAATGAAGCTAATTAATATTCTGTATTCATTCATCAACCCCAACATTTCCCTGCTACCTATTCAAACCCTCCCCGTGCTTTCAGACAGTTTATATATGTATTGGGATTTACAAAGGTATACATGTGACTTGAATACTGTTGTTGGATTGGTCATCGCTCTCATGAATTATTAATGAATTTTACAATGACATTTGCAACCAACACTTCATGTTTCAGCTATTATTCCACAAAAGATATATTGGAGTCCTTGAATAGTAAGCGTAATATACATCAAATATATTGGCAAAATTAGCTCACTGTATAAAGAATACAACTTCTACATTACAAGATGTTTTCAACGTACTGGCAGCTGAAGCATACAGTAAATGTAAATTCCCACTACAAATTAAAGTAAGCTTATGAACTTTTGTAACCCACTTAGTCAATTAATTCACTACGTTTCCTTTACTTTCCATCTATCAGTAATAATCACACTTGCTTTTTTTTCGTGCGGATTGCAGTTATCACCCACCCGGGGAAAATTAGTTCCAAATTATCTGCAAACAAAACTTTTGACACGCTATTATTCTTACAAGTACGGAGTGACATCGGCACGTGAATGTTTTGAACTTGACAGAAAACGAATCTCATGTCACTAGTGGTTTATAAATATTCTTTGAGTCTTATTCATCGCATTGAAGCTAGAAAAACCTCGTAACCGTACCTTTTTTCCTGTTTTATCCAGGCTGGCTACTCGAGAAGAGTCGAAGCCGTCCGCCATTTTCTTTTCCAAGCCAACTCGTTCCAAATATGGTATTGTTCTCCAAATATGGAAATTAGCGGTTGTTTTCGAAGTTGTTGTGATCTAGAAGTGTTGATCACTGGTTCTATCTGTATTTCCAGCAGTATTTCTGACATTTGGAACGAGAGATGGAAGACTCCCAAGTCTTTAGAAACAGAGATACGCAACTTAAAGAGAACAGAACTTCGACGGCAGATCCAAAATCTTTCCATACAGGACTACAAAACGCACCATTTTGCACATCAAGGTTAACTATACTACCCAACGGTCACTTTTTGAGTTTATGCCAACACTTAATCACTCCAAAAATTGGAATCTCGTCTTGTATTTCTCGAGAAAACGTACATACTCAGCTTATTTGCTTAACTCTGTCATCGTTATTTGTTTCTATGCAGATCAAATGCTGTGTTCATGAGTCCAACGGACAACTTTTTTTCGCCCTGTACTCGAAAGCTTACATCAAGAAGGGGACCCCATCATCCCAGCCTAATGGCACTGTACGTGGTATTAACGTTAATCTTGCCAGTTTTAGAATTTAAAAGTAAAGTAACGTAAAGTTTTCTCTGTTTTTCGAGAAATTTAACTAGACGACCTCGTTCGGGAACGAAAACTCGAGGATCCCGGGAAGTCTGGGGAAAAATCGTCTCACAGAGGAGCGAAACTCATGCCACGGGGACGTAGCGTTTCCTCAATGTGAACTCCTGATTGACTCCTAGTGGATTTGAATTTATTCTGTTGACAAAAACAAATTTCTTGGGTGTATAGCACGATACTAAATCCCGCATGTCAGACCACATTTGAATTGAATGAGGAAGTGATCATTGTCCTGAACAAAACTGGATTTCACAATAAGTAAAATCCTCTTCTACCATCAAGCTTGCATAGCAGAGGTGGGGGTTCTGATCATAAACATTGCTGTAGGCTTCATACATCAGTTGCAAGTTGCTTACTGGAATCACAGGCATCGTGGATGCAAATCTCATTGATGCCTGAATTCGATTTTCAAGATTGTGCTTTCATAGGGAATACAAAGGGTCTCAATCAATCAATCAATTTTATTCGTGTGTCAAAAAAAAAAATTTTCTAGCTCAATTTTTCAATTGAGCTTATTGGTGACACCTAAACTGAGAACTTAAAATTAAGAAAAACTAATAACTAATTTCTAAGATATTCATCAATTTTGGGTGTCATAAGCGTTATTAAACGCGGTTTTGTGTAAAAATTAAGTTAACTTTATCACCTGAAGACAAAAGCTGGTTAGCCTGGGGCAACCTGGCACTGCCAGAGCACATCCCTGATTTTACAGGCTAAATGATAATAATTTGCATAAAACTGAGCCCATAACAATTTCCTTTATCGCGTTCAAAGAACGCAATCCTAATTTTGTGTTGGTTGTCCTGTGGTTTATGTGCAGTAAAATTTGAGATTTTTTGGTGGCCGGTCTTCCAAATGGCCGCCCCTATTGTTTTTTTTTCAGGGGCTCATTTCCGCCGGAAATTCCTTCGAACGCGTCTCCATAATCTGTGATTACTGCTAGTAAATAAAATGATATATCCCATGTTTAATGCACGTGCTTATACTGGTGATGTATGCTGCATGATTTCTGCATCAGTCAATTCCAGCAGTGCCCATCCGCCTAAAAAGATTGGCAACTTAAGCTGTTCAAATGCCCCGGGGTCGGGGTGGAGGTGAAAAAAGGGGGCAAATGCCCCACTGTCTGTGGGAAAATTTAATTCAAACTAGCCATTGTAGTTGTTTTTTTTTATCCAAGAAATATATTATTAACAAAGCTGTCAAAAACAAAAATACAAAACATGAAAATCATGACATTTTAAAGCATGTTCTGTCCTGTAGAATTCGCAAATCGTATAAATCCCATATATTTAAAAAATACTCATGACAAGTTTGTATATTTTAAAAATAGATTTGAATGCGAAATACGTGTTTATTTTGATCGTTCCAGATCTCGCAACAAAGTGATCAAAACAGCTAGCTCAAATTGTTGCTTATTATAGGCATACAGGAAATGAAGCAATATAAAATTGAGAAAAAAATACCTTTAAAAACATCCACAAGCTTTTCAAGGCCTTGACGAATGAGCCAATCTGCCACATAACCGTTCTCTTTGCCAAGAAATTCTTCCATGTTTATGAATTTCTGCGGAAACCATGTGCGAGTCAAATGCCTGGGGGTAGGCAAATGCCCCACCCCAGGGACTGACAATATGAGCAAATGCCCAGGGTTGCCCTGAGTTGGGGGGGGGGGGGGATGGGCACTGCTGGAATTGACTGATGCATTAAAACTTGATAAAGCATGAACATGATATAATGCACATGCATTATCAAGTTACATTTGATAATACTATATATTCCTCATAAATGCCATTTTCTCATTTAACTTTAATTTACCAAAATTTTCTTATGCAGGAGCCAGCGCCAACTGGGGAAAACCTTTCTGAATGAAAGCAGCCAACAAGAAACAAAGGAAAACAGTGGAATGTAATAAACTGAATAATGTACATAAGAAAGTCGTTTCTAGAAAATGTCAATAAATTGTTTTAGGGGAATATCACTGTAAATAATTTTAACATTTTAATGGTGCTTACTGTCCAGCCATGATATACAGTGTATGTAAAAAACTGATCAGGCCAAGAAAAGTGTGATACCCACTAGTTGCTATTTATTTGATTTTGGGGCGAGACAATTGGATACAAGAAACAAGAGCTGTACGTCCAGGAAGTCTTTATTAAATACTCTGTGAACTCAGTTTATGTGTGAATTTTCTCGACAATAATCAATATTGTCTGACATAAAAATGGGAGGACCATGACAGGCGAATCATGTTTGAAAACCTGGCTCTGATGCACACTGCAGTTTAATACCCTGCAAGCTGTTGGTTTCTCCTACGCCAAATGCTACATTTCTCTCTTGTTCAGCTTAGGAGAAACCAACCACTCGCAGGATACACCGCAGTGAAATCAGCTGAAAAAATTAGCCAATTCTAACTGTAACGACTGGCACATGTACTTAAGATAATACTAACTCACTGTATTACATAATACACCTGTAATGTAAAAAACTGTAAAATAAAATGTACTTTAATACCTGTTAGCTAATAAGTCATGTCACTTGATTAACATTCATTCTGATATGTTTCCCATGGTGTGCATTTAGTGGCAACAGTAAAAAAATGTGCATGCTCAATAATTATTTGCTTAGCATGTTGCGATTAACAAAAGTAAGTTTGGGCATAGGTTTGATTTCCACCTCTTGCGCATGCGCAAGTTCAGTTTTCCTCCCCGAGCGTGGATTCATTTCCGGAAAAGTGGCTGGTAATCAAGCCTTGGGCCAAAAAACTTGAAAATGTGTGAAAAGTTTATTCAAACCAATAATTTACAAACTTAAGGTTTTTCAAAGTCTACTACAGATTTGTAAGTGTTTGCATTAGGTCATGTAAACACAAAGGGACGTAACTGCTATTTCTTTTCTGACAAGATTAGTATGACCACTTTTAGCTTCAATTTAAACTTATAAACTCTGCTTGTGGAGACTGAATCCAGTCAGAATTATTTTGTAGTATTCACCTGGAAACCAACAAAAAAAAACACTACATGTGAACTTTAAATTTCATTCCTGTAAGCAGATTATCCTTGAATGCAGTTGTCCTGACATGTAAATGAATGTGACATCAGCCATTCAGCTGATTTGGCATTCTTATCCCACGCAGGCTGTTTCACAAAAGTCCCGATAGCTTTTTGGATCTAGCCTGCGTAGCAGTCGTTTTATTTCCAAGAGTGCGGGAGGCATGCGATGGCATGGGAAACACCCACACTCGGAAAGGAAACGACCGCTATACACAGGCTATTTGGGTCCGGAAAGCTAATATTTTATGTGCGCAATGTTTAGTACATTGAAGATAGAAATTTTGCTGGTTTGGAAAGCTATAAAGCAATAAAATTCTTAAAACAAGTCAGGGTGGTTTGCATGCTTAAAATTACACTGCCATAAATGTAGTTTTAAAATAGAGCTCCAGGCTTCAGTGGATAAGATGGCCAGGCAGCTCTGGGGATGAGAATGGCAGATCAGGTTTTAGTCCCAATCCCCTTTATTTTACATGCACATTAACACCTTTTACGGCTGGGGATGAGGCTGCCTTGAATGCTAATTTGATGGGTTAATATTGATCTTCCCCAGCTTGCCAGACTTGTACACAGTTCCTGTTCATTTGATTTTGGGGTGAGAAGAGAAGAGAGGTGTGCAGGGTATTGTGACAAGCAATGATAGAAAAAATTCTCTTGTTCATTAACACAACCCCTCAAGCAGTCAGTGATGCTTAAGAGTCTCATCGTGTTTAAATAAGATTATTGCATTATATTGTTCAGGCCTCGAGTTTAGTTCTAAGAAAAAACAAACATTGCACAATTTAATGCCCTTGGCAACAGTTTTGTTTATATAAAAGACAATCTTATTTATAATAATTACAAGGAAGTAATAATTTATATCCCATTGGGAGGAAACCATAAGCCTTTCCTAAAAATACCATAAATGTTTTTCAAGTGCAGGTTTATCCTTGGAGTGAGTAGGCATGTTTGTTCTTGGTACAAGCTGCACATGCCATGCATCAACACTTTCCATTTGTTTGTTTGTTTTTTAAGTCAGAAGAAATCTTTTGGGGTTTATTTTATGCCAGAAGCTAGTTACGGTACATGTGTTTTACAATTCCATTATGCTTCAAAAACAAATAAAGGAATTTAAATAATTAAATGTATATATTATATATCCACACCAGATTAAACCTGGTATGGTATTGTTAGAGAAGGTCTATATTTCTACAAAGTACTGCTCTTCAACCTCAATGGATTTATAACTACAAAATGATGTCAACAATAATAAAGATTCATTCAAGAATAATTACGAAGACAGTTAAATTTTTCTTTCTGGAAATTTGTTGCACTTATTGAAGTTCACAACACAAGTTTTTTTGTGATCTGAAAAACAAATTTGTATTTTTACTACCACTACTTTTCTACCTCAATATTCTTGGTTTGCACTTAATATCAAAATTCATATAAGCAATAAAAACCAGATTATGATTCCAAAATGTTTATGGAATTGTAGAGAGTTTAAAACTACACATCTGGGCCAAATTTTGAAGTGTAAGAGCATTTCATTCTACAAAAATTAATCACACCAGAAGTTGCATCACAAAAAAAAATCGATTCACTATCTAATGTAAGTTCCACTAAATCAGCTCAAAAATAACCTTTAACTGGTTCAATTTTCTATATTTCAAGGCTTATCTGAAATAGTGTGATGAATTGTGTGACACATTTAAAACCTTTACAAGTCAGAAGCAAAACATCATTAAAACCTGAAACTTTTGTGATCGTGAAGGATTGTAACGCTAGTATCCACAGACCATGTTAGAAACAGCTTTGTAGGATGTATAGTTTAATAGATTTTTGAATTATGACATGTGCAAACCAAAAATAAGGTACCCATCAGAGAACAAGGGATTATACATGAATGTATATTAAATTTTATACTTTTTTGTAGTGAAATTTATCCCATGGCATCTAGAAAGAAATTTGCACTTCAGTTTTAGTTTTTAGGACACGATGCCAGGGTCATAAATAATTTTCATTTTCTTTCTAGCCTGGAAAGAAAAATGTGAGTTCTGTCCAAACTGCAACCATTCGATTGCCCCTTTAAGGCTAAATGTTACCTCTAAAATATACAGTATGGCTCAGTCTGGTATTTTTTCTACTACAGAGCATGTGATACACTCCTGTTAAATCAAACCCCTCCTTAACTCAAACAGAATACTGCTTGCTTTTGATGGTGTTGCAACTCTCAAGGCCAATTTAGACTGTACAACTCTTGATTGCGACTGTGAAATGTGACTTTTGTAACTGCGTGCTGCTGTGTCATGCCAAACTAGTCTGACATGACACCGCTTATGCCATGGCGTGTCATAGGGTTTTAAAACATGTTTCAAAATCCTATAACATTGACTGTAAGCATACCAAATGTGACAAAGTTGTATGGTCTAAGTTAGCAAAACTTCACTGCTGGCTAACTTGAAAATTCCCCTCCCCACACAATTTTCCATTTTCTTAGGAGTGTAGATAATAAGGAGCTTAAACAACGACCACCGCAACAGCAGCGAAAAGAGTGCCAAGTGATGTTTTCATTGGCATTTGCCATTGTGGTTGCTTATGCTCCCTAAAACTTACAATGTAGCCAGAGTATACTAAATGCCCTGTAGGTCACTCATTAGATAATTTCTAAAACTAATTCTTGTCACAGTCAGTGATGCTCTCACAGCAAGTTTCAATACATAGCGTGTACCAAGGTTCTTTTCAACATTCCATGGAATGGAACGCAGAAAAAAAAAAAACATTTTCCAGGATGAAGTTGACAGCCAGTGCCACAATACCCCGACATAAAGAAGTTGACATTTTCTTTTGTCCCCTATATAGCTAATTAATGCATGCCTATTTATAAGATCACTTGGAGTGATTTCCTTACCATGCATCAAAACAAGATAGAACCAGCTCTTGTAAGTCTAACAACCCTGATTATAATTTATCTTGAAAAACAAACATTTACAAAACACGGTTCATACTACTGGGAGGAGTTTTCCAGGGTACAAAAAGAAAAATTCCAGGATAAAAAAATCAGAAATTTTAACACTTCAGTAACAACATTTGTTTTTTTGAGTATGTAACATACTAAGTATGTATAAAGGTAAAAAGTATTTTCCAGGACCCTGGAAGAAAAATTTCAAATTCCAGGAATCTGAGTAATTCCAGGAGTAGTTTGCATTGAATCCTGTACAAATAATGACTATCCACCAAAGGTTTCCTTAGACACTAAACCTTTACACTAGAAACAGTGAGTACAGACACAAAAACTTCCAACACTATACCAACTATACTAATTAATATTACTAGTACAAATACACACACTTATAAATGTTAACTTAACTTTTATAATTATTAGACATCAAGAAGAAATGCATAATGTAATTGGTTGAGTATTGTTTAAAGGAATATATTAAATTAAATACAAGGTAATGATTTTTTTGTATTGTTTATGAAATGTCCAGGAAATATGCATACCAACATGGAAGGTCACTGGAAATTCTGAGGTAGGAGGGAAGGTCTTAAAGGCCAAAGTTAGAAAAACATTAAAGCTAAACTCAAATTTTCAGAAAAGTGGGAGGTGGGGGGGGGGGGGGGGGGGGGGGGGGAGCAGGTTGTTCGCTGGGGGGTGGGGGAGCAGCATGGATATTTTCTGGAACAACAACATTTCGAAAAAAGGTAAAATTGGCACTTTGAAATAGTATTGTCAAGTAAGCAACAGCTCCAAACTGGAGTGGCTAACATTAGACAAGTTCCAGAGAGTCAATTTTATGAAAAGAAAACACCTTTTAATTAGTTATTGTTCACCTGGCAAGAACAAATTTCAAGGACAGCAAGGGCAGCGGTAATTACTAGCACTGCTTTTATGGAAAGGAAGCAAGTTTATGGTTGCATCCAGAGAAACTCGTTTCCCTGCAGCCAGCACATAACCATCACCATTTTTTCCTAATGTTCTTGAGGGAAGATAGCCAGCGACACGCTCAATGTCAGTTTTATATTTATCACTATAAGAAAACAGATCATTTTCAACATTTTCTGCCATGTCTACACCACTGTCCACAGATGTATGCCTCTCTGGTGGAATAAATGCACAAACTTCATCAAGTGGATCCTCGCCATACTCTCCTCTTCTCCGACGCTTTGTGGGCATGCATAACTTTGGCCCCTTTCTCCTGCGCCTTTTCCTCGCAGCATTCAGTTCTTTCAGACCAATTGTGACGCTGGCCCGCGGTTTTGGCCTGTTTGTTTTCGAATAAAACCTATTTGTGGGAATTGTGGTTGATGAGTTGCTCCTGTCATTATCAGTTGTGTGGAGGTCCACTGATATCAAACAATCAATTTCTTCATCAAATTTCTCTTCCGCACCAACGTCACCAGGATCAGACACCTTCGGTGAGGGGACATTATCCACATCAATGAACGAGTCTGCAAAACAAAACGGGAGGAACTGTGTTACATCATGTGCTTTGCATCAATAAGTAGGTAACAAGGCACAGTGGTGTAGCTAGGATTTTTCAAAGGGGGTCACACTGTGTCACACCCAGGGTACTTACCAGATTGTCATGTCGACATCCACTCTGTATTTTACTAAAAGTGACTTACCAAGGGGGGAGGGGGGTCACAGGCACCCCAGGATGCCCCTGAGGCAAAGTCACAGATGAGCCACAGGTGACCTACTCAGGCACAGCTTAACCCAGTTTCCATAGCATGAAGCAACGAGGAGTATTGTTACTCCCCCCTGGATGGGATATTATACCCCCAGCATTTTGTCACTGGTACCCAATTATACAGCTGGGTGGAGAGAGACAATGTGGAGTAAAGTTTCTTGTCTAAAGGAAACAATGTTACAGCTGAAACCAGACCTTGAACCACCAATGTTCAGATCTGAAGTCCAACGCACTAAACACTACACCACTGCACCTCCAAAAGTAAGCAGACCTTCACAAAAATGGCAAATAAGTAACTGGAGTGGATTGCTATTGTAAGTGTATAGTCAAACCTCTTAAGATATGAGAAAAGTAGGTCAACTAGGAGGTAGTTGTTTACTAAAGGTCTCATACATGTATATGGTGATTTGACTTACCGGTAGATCAATAAATAACGGTTGGGCCCCTACAGGGTACTCAGGCATAATGGTGCGATCTGAGGATTTTTTCGGGTGTTAGAAATTTGGTGATCACGACTTTTTTGGGATGAAAGATTTTGGTGGACCTTCTTGGGGGTTGGCAAAAAGCATAACCTTTTTATGCAGAGAGAAAAGGGACTTTCTCTGGGCCACTGGATTTTTTTGGGTCTGGTTTTAGACTACTGTATAAAAAGTACTTTTTTGGGACCAACAATATGGCCTCATTCGCACTTTCCTGACACTATTATTAATAGCTGATTACCCCCCGCCCAACTTGGGTTGGGCCCTATAAGTTTGACTGATACAATTTCTGAGTCCGAAAAAAAGTTGACAATATGACATCATTCAACTGATGAAAACATAATATAATAAGAAGAGGATAAGTGCCTGCATTTGCAGAATTTACCTGTCATTCGGCGGTCCAACCTCTTTAATCTCTTGTCTGTTTCTCTTAAGCTGTACTTTTGTTTTTTGACAACAGTCTTCACTTTAGATTTGAATGCCCCAGTGCCTCGTCTGTAAGGGTGACCCAGAGAAAGATAATCAGGGTGGAAGAAATAGAAAATTGGTCTAAGCAAAAGTTGATTACACACTCAGGTACCCTGTACATAACTGGCTGTCAATTGTTTGTTTGAATGTGAATGATTGTATTAAAATATACATGTACAGTCAGCTATCATGAAGTTTATGTTTGGTAGGTTCTTAGTTTAAAGTATTTAGAGTGGTTTTACATAACCCATACATACATAAGCTTTATTTTCACCCATGAAATAGACATTAAACAAATGGACACTCTAGTATTAGACACTAATTCTGACATTGTTTTCCTTTGTTTGCTTTTGACTACAGTACAATAACTGTCTAATAATATTTCGTTTCACAGGTTTTGTGAAATCACTTAACATGTATTTTATTTTTTTAGAATTGGGTCATTTTCATTATTTGTTTTACTGACAAAGTAAGTACAAGACATTGTACTGTTGATCATGACATCTAAACAGTGCAATAGATAAAATAAATCAGCAATATAAAGGCATTGCTTCATTTTTTAACTGGTTGGGTTTCTTTTTAAATTAAGGAACAGCCCTTGCAGGGCAGTATAATATTGCTAGAGCAAAACAAAGTTAGGCAACCTTGATGTAATACCTTGTGGCTTTTAAACATTTTAAATACATTTCATATTTACATAAAACGTGAAAATACCTTTCACATGTGACACATTCACAGTTACAGTTGTCATCACCAAAGAAATCTTCACCATAGTAACATGTGATTTCCTCCCCAGGCTCCAGGTCTCTCAACACCTTAACACAAGCAGTGCCTCGACCTATCGACACAAACTGGTCCAGACAGTGAAGCATTAATAGTAAATACCTGATAATAAAACTATCATCAAAAAAGAAAGCCATCACAAAATTTACAAATCTCCTTGATCCCTATTGGTACAAAGACAAAACCGTCACAGGAACTTTCCCTGGAACTAAAGTCCATTCGTGTGGGCAACCCATTTTCATGAAAAGTTTTGAGGCTGACACAAAAATTTAGTAAGCACACAGAATTTGATTCAGGTGCACAGCAGGTATTTTCACAGTTTAACACCTTGCAATAAAATTTTATAGTTAAAAATAAATTATTTAAGAATTAATCAGACATGTTAGGTAGGGACAACCAATAAAAGTAACATACCTTACAATTGGGTCGGCAGTCTGCAAGAGAAGTAAAGGTCGAGAAGTTAAACAACAAATTTTTTTAATTTTTTCTGGAACGTCCATTGTGTTGTGACGTTGGTGAAAATTAACTTTCCAGAAATATTTTGCAGAGTTCATAGTTTTTCTCTTCATAATTTAAAGACAGTATCCCCTTTACTTTTAGAACATTATACATGATTGTTTACTTCTTTTTTTAATTAAAGTTACAGTTAGTACTTAATATAATTATTTACCATGGTTAATGTAAGCTGCAGGACCAAGCCAAAGCTGTGATAAGTTCTTTCTACAGGAGAACATGATGCTGAAATCATTTTCTCCAGGACGGAGAAGCTTTTTCTCTTCCTCTTCATTCATCTCTGCGATGCATCCACACAGATACGGCAGCTTGTCACCTTTATTCCTGAAAACAAAAGACATTTATTTGGCATTTGTTGTAAAGGCCAGCCTCTTCTGTGAGCCACCTCTCCAAGGGTTTCATAAAATATTTGAGCAAGAGAGCAACAAGTAAGATAGTACAGCTGGTAGGTAAAGTCTGTGTTCGAGGTCCACATGGCTTTAATTATCTCCAGTTTCTGTAGCCTAAAGTGACTAGGAGTATTTCTACTCCCCCTGGGCAAGAGAGTATCTTCTTTAGTAGTAGTCAGAATTTCAGATGTACAAAGCAGCTGGACAAAATCATGTCCACAGCTGGTCAATTTGTCTGATGCCTGCCTTTACTGCACCTTTTAATAACTCTGAAGTTCAAAATTAAACAAATAACTGTGAAGGAAACAACATGCTTCATTCAACAGGGTCAAAGGTCAGATTTATGAGTTGTGATAGATGAATTTTAATTCTTTTTTGTCAGGAGTCCAATGTTTGTTGCCATAACAGTATGATTGATGGTAGTGTAAAACATAGACATCAGCTAGGCCTCTCTTTGCACAAAAATCAAGTTCTTTCAATACCAAATGCCACTGCCACAAAACTTGATGTAATTAGTCACTATACTTATAAAATTATTCTAGTACTTGAGATATGATTTTACATGGGAAAACAGCCCACAAAAAAAGCAGAGTGCATGCCTACATTGTATAAGACTGGCCATTATTAACCATTCCAAGCGTGTGGTAAGAGTAATCACCAAATGCAACCAAATATACAACTAAATTGGATAAAACAGAAATTGGGCAAAACAGAAGCAGTAGTTTGGATAGCCTGCGAGCAGGCTTACTTGTTTGGGATATCACGCGAGTATCTTGGCGAAGTCAGCGAGAAGAATGGGGCGAGGCCTTGCCCCATTCTTCTCGCCGGCTTTGTCAACTCGCTTTGGCAGCTTCACCACTAAGATACTCGTGCGATACCCCAAACAAGGGAGCCTGCTCGCAGGCTATAGTTTGGAGAAAAAGTGCAGGATTACAAGGATGGAAGTGGATTACAATTCATCAATTTTGATTTCTTGACAGGTGGTCGAGAAATCAAAATTTCCCAACTGTTCCATTTTGGTTAACAGCCGTAACAATGTGGCACATAGCCAAAAGGTCTTGCTAAACTTTGTATTGAAACACTTAATTCACAGCTGTAACACTTATTAGTGACACCCCTCATGGGTGTTACAGGTTACGGGTTGAACTGAAAACACTGTTTCCATTCTGGTAGAATTTTGAAGTTTTTTTCAGTTGTTATTTTGTCTTTTTAGTTTAATATATTCTTTGCATTCATCACTTTTGGCATTTTTTTTCTTCCTTTTTTAAGATAATATTTAAAGCAAGCTTAAAGCAAGCTCCTGGCCATAATCATGACAACACCATATTTCAACCGGAACTGTGTGACTCCCTTTATGTTTTATTGGTTTGAAGATCAATGTGCAAACAGAAAAGGAAGCAGAACCAGAAACAGAGTGGGTGAGATTCTTTAAAGACATCTACATGCACAATCCACTCACCATTCACACGTAGCCACAACTTTGGCACCTCGCTCCTCACCAGAATATCGGTCACAAGGCACAACTTCATATCCAGAATTTGAGTTGAAAATTCCAATGTACCTGAAAACCTGAGACAGAAAAAATATATCTACATTTACTTATCACGATAAATTTAAAACAAAAATGGGCTTTTACTGCAGGTTTCAATAACACATGAACTTTAAAGGTCCAGCACCAGCTGATGTTTACGTTTTGTACTGCTGTCAATGACAATTATGGTGAAAAACAATGGAGCCATGAAAACAGAAATCTGCCAATCACAACCCACGATAATGACCTCTTGACCCTGTTGAGTTTAGCATCTTTGTTTCCCGAGATATCTGCTGTGATAATTTCAACAGTGAAAAATAGAACTGTTGGTTGAGGACTGAACTTCAAAGTTGTGTGTTATTGAAAGGCACCTGCAGTAAGTAGTTGTACTTGAACTAAATGAATATGGTTACAATGAGTTGAAGTCTATCTGATCTAAGGAAAAACTATTCACTAAATTTCCATTGTCTGACAGTCTACCTTCATCAATGGAAAAAATTGAGAATAAAACATTTCCATTATTTGAAAGATAGCAAATAACAGGTAACACAAATGCAATGGACAAGGGCTTAATTCAAACTACATGTAGGAGCAGAGAAAATGAAGGTAATGATGGTTGCTATGTACATTATTAGAACTCTGCAATCTGAGCCAATATATAATTCATGATCACTGCTCCATGGCCTTTGTTCAGCCTTAAGTCACAGCAGAGTCTTTTTAATATTAGACCCTCTCGCAGAGTGCAGACGAAACTGTTATATGCTACGGTCTGGATATACATTATTATAAGGACCAAACAAGGACAGAACATACAAATTTTGAGAAAAAGAATGTGAAAGAATAAAGATCAACAAAACAAGTAAAAGCTGACAGCTTCATAGAAATCAGGTTCAATTTTAATTTATTCATGAGTTTAAATATAATCAATAGTCTCAATTTCTTTTATATTTTAATAGACATAAACATATACACATAAATAAGATGAAAGACAGCATTTTATTCTTCGAAATGATTTTCTGTAGCAAGACTTGCTTCGCTTTTTAATTTACTAAATGTAATTATTGCGAAATGCCATGCCGGAAATCGAAAACGATCCCAACCAATGATTACGTCATTTTCAACTGCCATATTGAATTTGGATTTGTAGCAACGGAAGTGGGAGGAAAACGAAACCGACGAAAAAATCTTTTGAAGTTCGTGAAAATTCAAATCCCTAAATCACAACTTAAGAGCTTGATAGCAAAAAAATAAAACAATACAATCGTTTCGTGCATAAATTAGGAGCACACAAAAGTTGTAGCAAGGCTAGCTCGTTGCAACACAAAGCGGAACACGCGCTGACAAATCGAAATTCGAAAGCTCCTTCAAATCAGAATAATGTCGTAATTTTTGTAAAACGACAACAATACAAAGCCAAATTACCATTTTAAAAGTACTAGACTCCCACTAGGCGTAAAAAAGGTTAACTTACGTGTTCCTTGAAAGCCGCAATCTGAGGTTTGGATTTTGTGATGAAGTAGCATCGCCCCCAATCCCCCCCATTGAAGACGATTTCGTTGTAAGCTTGCTCTGTATCTCCGTCTTTAGCGTAACGCTCAAGCGCTTTCTTCACGATTTCTTGATCCACCTTCAGAGGGCGAAATCTTGCGGCCATTTTATGGGTGATAAACCCCAACATCGAGTCCAAGACCAAACTGCTAGCAATGTCGTCGCTCTCCGCGAGTTGCCTTGCCTGCGTTTTTAATGGCGGCCCCTGCTTTAGCGCGTCGTTGTTCATAACCATTGCTTTTTCTTTCACACTTCAAGTTCAGCTCTCTCTCTTTGGCCCTCTTCTAGCCTTTTGTAGAAGTAGGAAGCCTGTCACAGTCTAAAGTTGTCTACGAAACGACGACAATTCCGCACTTCCAAATCTTACGCTATCCGCATCTTACCGTTATTATAATTTACTAGTCACGTGATCCGTTCACGCTTCAGGGGAGAGGGCACGGGTATTTTGCACGTGTCATGTTCAACAAATAGTGAAATCAGGTAGTGAAATAGTGAAGAACCAAATGTAATAAATTTATTTATAGAAAATAGAGTAAATACCGGATTTTCTTATTTCAATGCTTAAGTCTTCCTGTAACAGCTTCATTAAAGGGCAATAAACACAAACCTGGGTAAAATATCTCGTAGAAATGGTGGCTGCTGTCTAGGTGGTGGTGGGGGAGGGCGAGCAACTCTTGGCTCTTGAGGATCGTGAAAATTTACTTGTTCAAATATTTTTTATTGACGGTCATTAATTGAATGGAATAATTTTTTCAGTGTATGCGGCAACCGGCTGGATGTCTGGTTTATCAGACCACTCCCTGGTCCTTTCTAACGCCTGCCTCGTGGTCTGCTATGAACGTGACCGAACAAAGGATCGGTCGGCGTCAGGTGAAATATTATCCTCGAGCCAAAATCAGACAGTGGTCGCCTGGAGAGAAACGATCTTCGCCCGAAGGGCCACGGTCCCAAATGCCGCTTTCGGCTTATGAGGGCTTGTTCCCACTAGTGACGTTATCGGTAACCTGCGTGCACACGTCTCCTATTACGCACGCGGGCTACGTTATCGGAAGCGGAATTGGAATCGGAAGCGCAAGGAGCCTTACGTTCTAGTGTAAATTACAAAACGAAATCGCAATCGGAAACGGAATCGAAAGGATCAGAAGGTTCCCTTTTTCTTCTGACTCTGCTTGGCTTATCAGGCTGGTCGCTTACTATCCGCAAACGGCGTTTTGATTTTTAGTAGATCGTAAGGTTCTTGCGATTTCGATTCCGATTTCACGACACGCGTAACACAAAAACCCTTTTCCCTTTCCCTGGTCGTTTCTAACGCCTGCGTCATGGTCTGCTATGAACGTGACCGAACAAAGGATCGGTCAGCGTCAGGTGATATATTATCCTCAATCCGAAATCAGACAGTGGTCGCCTGGAGAGAAACGATCGTCGCCCGAAGGGCCACGATCCCGGAATGCCGCTTCGGCTTATAAGGGCTTGTTCCCACTAGCGACGTTATCAGTAGCCTACGTATACACGTCTCCTATAGGGAAGATATCAATGACGTCGCCAATTGTTATTAATGTGCCAACCAGAGCCTTATTGGCTGCCGAAACAAAGGGTTCTTTTGTTCCAGTGGCTGGCACATTTAAATAACAAAAAGAATGTTTGTAAACAGATATCATCCCTATTACGCACACGGGCTACGTAATCGGAAGCGGAATTGGAGTCGGAAGCATAAGGAACCTTACGTTCTAGTGTAAATTACAAAACGGAATCGCAATCGGAAACGGAATCGGAAGGATCAGAAGGTTCTCTTTTTCTTCTGACTCTGCTTGGCTTATCAGGCTGGTCGCTTACTATCCGCAAACGGTATTTTGATTTTTACTAGATCGTAAGGTTCTTGCGATTCCGATTTCGATTTCACGACACGCGTAACACACGGTCATAGTTTTGCTCTTACAAAACCAATTCGCGCGGTTAATGATAGAAGAAATGACAGTCAAGTTTGACTCCTCTGCGCCCTGTGGTGTAAACAGGCCTTCATGCACCCGGGAGTGGGGCCGTGGGGGGCATCGTAAACGTTAGAGACAACAAATATCTCCGTCTCTTGGGCCTTATTCAGTTTTGCAACATAAGGGAGTAGGCCTTGGCCCAAATATTGTGCTCCTAAAAGTGGCAGTTTATATTGCAAGCAGTGCTTCCAATTTTGTCGATTTATGCCAAAAATTATGCCAAAGTTCACAAATTTTCTCCTAGATTCCAAAATTATGCTCATAAAATGACAACGTTTCTGTGTATATAACAGCGAATAGATAATTTAGATGTAAATAATTACAATGTTCAGCACGTTTTTCGAACAGTATGGCATTTTTATAAATGTTATTGTTTTACAGGTAATTGCAACAGTTGGCCTATTCAGCAATCATTTAAAAGGCTCTAAAAGTCTTAAAGTTCTTAATTTATAATAAGCAAGAATGAAATTTTTAGCTTTAAAGAGACACTGTCCCGGCGATGGTAGCAAGATTTCGCTCAGCTAATTTCCACGTTATATCGCCATATGCCACCAAATATACAACTTAGTTGGATAAAAGGATTCTATAGAGCAAAACAAAAGCAGTAGTTTGGAGATAAAGTGCAGGAGTGCATGCAAGGATTGAAGTGGATTACAGTTCATAAAGTTTGATTTGTTGACCGCCTGTCAATAAATCAAACTTGCCATTCTTGTGAAATTTTGACTTTTCTAGCCATTGTTTTGTCTGTTTAGTTTATATTTCTTTGCTTCTATCACTTTTGGCGATGGTTTCTTCCAATTTCAAGATAACAAAGTAAGCTAAACCAAGCTCCTAGCCATAATCATGAAAACACGCTATTTCAGCCGGGACAGTGTCGTCTCTTTAATGCTTCAAAAAGTGCGAAAGGCCTTTTTATTATACTAGAGCAGTGCTTTTTTGAAAAATTATGCTCGGGTGCTCGAACTTTGCCAAAAATTACACCAGCACAATGGGCCAAGGCCTGGAGGGGAGTATCACCCCGCAACTGGCATTCTCAGATTGGTTACCTGAGCGGTCCGAATCAGTTTCGGCACCCAAGGATCAATCTTTCTCATGGGTGACTTTAACTCGAGAACAGGTAAATATTCAGATAGTGTTTGTCATGACGGGAACAACATCATAGCAAATGATCAATCTGAATCTTCGTATTATCCTACTCGTCGGAATAGTTATGATAATGAACTAAATAATCACGGTAAAAGACTTCTTGATATTTGCAAAAGCGCTGACCTCAAAATTTTAAACGGAAGAGTTAGCGGTGATAGTTTAGGTAGAGTCACCTTTCACGGAAGAAATGGAATTAGTGTCATCGATTATGCAATATGTGACCAAGATACCCTTTTAAATGTTGCAAATTTTGTAGTAAAGCAACCATCCTCTTTATCGGATCACAGTTCAATAATCACTTGGATAAATATTAACACTAACATTTCTCAGCTTGAATCCCCGTGTGAAAGTAATCCGTTATCACCTCTACCGAGGCAATTTCTGTGGGAAAAGGATTCCGCTCAAAAATTCAAAGATAGCTTACGCTTAACAGATCTTCAAATGCTCATACAAGAATACATAGGTGACGAAACTCCGATCCAAGATGTTAATACAGCACTTGAAAAAGTAGAAAACATACTAATCACAGCAGCAAAACGAAGTTTAAAGATTAGATTAGGAAAACAACGTAGACAGATCAAGTCATCATCAAACAAAAAATGGTTTGATAAGGAATGTCGCTTTAAAAAACACGAGTTGAGGAAGCTCTCAAACCAAAAACACAGAGATCCCTTAAATATTGTTTTGCGAGAGAAGTATCATATTGTTTTAACGGAATACAAAAAATTATTATGCAAAAAAAGAACTGAATGACTACAATTCAAAGATTACCGAACTAGAGGAAACCACTAAAAATCCGGATAAGAAAAGTTTTTGGCAGTCGGTTTAAAATCAATGGATGACACTCGAAAAGACAAAGATGATCTTCCGTTGATCTCAGAGGAAAACTGGCTTCAACATTTCCACTCACTTCATTCAAATGAACCTTTAAATTCTGCACAACAGACAATAATCAATGAACTACAACAACTTGAGAGTCGGAAAAATCAGTTATGCTCTTTGGATTACTTAATCACCGAAAATGAAATACTTATAGCTGCGAAAAAATTAAAAAATAATAAATCGTCTTTTTCAGACAAAATAAAAAATGAAATGATTAAAGCTACTTCACGACATGATGCCGATATATCAAAAACTTTTTAATACAATTCTCAATCTAGGAACAATGCCTCAAACTTGGTGTAGCGGCCTTATTACACCAATATATAAATCAGGAGGAAAAAGTGATCCATCAAATTATCGAGGAATTTGTGTTTCAAGCTGTTTGGGAAAATTGTTCTGTTCTATCCTTAATCAAAGACTCCTTGAGCATGTTTACTCTCATAACATACTCCACAATTCTCAGATTGGATTCTTGCCCAAAAATCGTACAGCAGACCATGTCCTCACTCTGAGAACTTTAGTAGATAAATATGTGCATCAACACAATGAAAAAATATACGCTTGTTTTGTAGATTTCAGGAAAGCTTTTGACTCAGTCTGGCATGACGGACTCTTGTACAAGCTATTGCAAATTAATGTGGGAGGCCGCTTTTACAATTTAATAAATAATTTGTACTCAAACTCTACATGTTCCGTAAAAATTGGAAAAAGCCAAACACAACCCTTTCAATTCGCAAGAGATGTACGCCAAGGTTGTATTTTAAACCCATTGCTATTTAACCTCTATGTTAACAACATACCACATTCGTTCGAAAATATTTTATCGGATCCTTTTGTTCTACCGAATGGCACAAAATTAAACTCACTTTTATATGCGGATGATTTAGTCATACTTTCAAGATCCAAAACAGGACTGCAAACTTGTCTTGATAAGTTATCTTCCTATTGCAACTCGTGGATGTTAAGTATCAATCCAAAAAAGACCAAAGTTATGATCTTTCAGAAACGTGCTAGGAAATGTACTGAGTCTAGTTTTCACATAGGCAATAAAATGATTGAAATCGTCCAAAACTACACTTATCTAGGGTCTGTAATCTCTTCAACGGGTAACTTTTCAATGGCACTTGACCAGCTAAAAGAGAAGGCCCTTCACGCTCTTTTCAGTCTAAGAAAACATACAAATTTCAGTAAATTGTCCCCATCCCTGGCAAGTAAAATCTTTGACACGATGATCTCCCCAATTTTAACATATAATAGCGAAGTTTGGGGTGTGTACACAAAACCGGATTTTAAGTCTTGGAACAGCTCGCAGATTGAAAAAATCCATTTACAATTCTGCAATCGTTATCTAGAAGTAAGCAATAAAGCATCAAATGTGGCATGTAGAGCTGAACTAGGAAGGTTTCCTCTTATTATAGCTATTAATCAGAAAATAATTAATTATACCTTATATCTTCAAAGTAAGGACAATAACTCTATTGTTAAACAGATCTTTTTAATGTCCGCAGATTTTCACTCTTCTGGTAAAAATAGCTTCTACTCTAATCTTATAAGGATATCCGAATTCTATAATTTGCCTGATTTTGACCCTATTTTCTTAACTGAAACTAAAATCGAACATTATGTAAACTCATTAATGCAACAAAAATATATCCTATATTGGCGACATATCATTCAACACTCTAAGAAACTCGAATTTTATAATATCTTTAAGAACGAATATACGCCTTCTCATTACTTAGACCTTACAAGGAAATCAAATGACAGAAAACAATTAGTAAAATTTCGTATAAGTACTGAATCATAAATTAATGATTGAAATTGGTAGATATGAAAAAATCACGAGAGATGATAGATTGTGCCCTACGTATATACTTGTGGAACTAATGAAATTGAAGATGAAATTCACTTCCTTTTCCACTGTCCTAAATACTCAATTATTAGGGACGGATTTTACAGGAAAATAGGGTATCACCTACCAAATATAAAACAGTTATCTCCTTCAGAAGTTACCAATGAATTAATGAACTCTCGTAATTATTTTGTAAATATTCATTTGGTGAAATTCATTATTTCATGCTTAGATCTCCGCAATAATCAAATTATCAAATCAGACTGATTGTACTTTCCCTTTCTTTATTATATTATTGTAATTTCATTTTGTTATGTTGTAAAGCTTTGCAATACTGTAAGGATTTATAGTCATGCAAATAAAGCTACTTGTTGTTGTTGTATATGGACCGCTAAAAGGACCGTTCATGAACGAATTCATTGAATTGTGTTTTCCAAAAATGTCCTGTGTATGTGGGTGTCTTCCCTTGTCCAGTGTCTTGCCAAACGAGTTTAGTATATTGTACTAAGAGTTCCATCTTTGGGACGCGCTTGCTTGGCAACATGGACATGCTTTGCTGTCGCAAACCTTTTTTCAAAGCACCATAAAAATGAGACATACAGAAACCCATAAGTGGGTTGAAACGAGCAATTGTCTCTTGTACGCTTTAAAACAAGCTTCCGATTATTCAATTTGCTAAGAAGTTGTTTATACAGCCATATATTTGGAAAATCGAGATGAAAAATTAACCAATCAATTCGCTAGAACAACTTGCTTCCAATCTCGAGGAACCGAGGGGTTTTCAAATAATGGTACTAAGCAAAAAATGAATATATTCGAAAGCTGTGAATGCGCGTTCCACGTTTCAACCCACTTATGGATTTCTGGTACATACAATAGCTTGTTTGCCAGGGGGTTACCCAGCCTTTTTGCAAGGGGTGGGGGGGGGGGGGGGGGTCCATCTCGTCCGAAATCAGTCACTCTGGACGGTACAGTTACACAGGCTTTCAACGGCATGTGCATGTCGTTCATGAAGGAAAAAGTTCTTGACAGTGACAGGACAGGAGATCCCGGAAGGACAGAACGCGGACAGGGAAAAGGGAATTATCTTGATTTTGTTGTCATCACTTCTTTTAATTTGCTCAAATTGCGCTCAAAAATTGCCTTTGCGCCAATAAAATGCTCTCTTTTCTAAGAGGGAAGAAGTCATTAAACTCAGAATTATGCTGGCATAGTTTATAGATCTCAATTGCATCCGAAGGACAGGTAGACGCTGAACTACTGGAGTGCTCGTCGCACCTTTTAGGGGTAAAAATTTGGATTGGTACTGCTTCGGGTGAAAACAAATCTAAAAATAACCGCCATCAGAATTACCGTGGCAATCTTTAGGATATTGAGCTAAAAAACTGACAGGAACTATTTGTCGGACAACTGTTTTTCATGTTGTTTTAGAATTGGTACCTTTTAGGGGTGAAAATCCATTTGAGTCACGCCCATCAATAAGATTCTGGTACCTTGTGGGGTATTTTTCTAAAATTTCCGACGAGCACCCCCATCATTTTTTTTATGGGATGGGAGTTCTCCCCGGGGGCTGAACTCTTCTACAATGGAAAGATGACCTGGAAATACGGATATAAGCTCTAACATCCGGTTTCGCCGGAAGTCAGATTGAAAAAAAAAAAATTGGAAGAGACTTCTATGGCGCACATATCACTTGTCCAAGGGCGCTTTACATGCACTTGTGAGAATGAGATCGGACGTCAGCTTATGAAGGCGCCTCAGGCAGTCGCTATCGGTCCATTGTTTATCTCATCTCCCGCACCCTTCCCATGAACATATGCCACTGACGATGGTCACAGCCAGGGTTTTGTTACGTCCTCAGGGGTTCTTTTACGTCCCCAACGGGGACGGGACCGCCATTTTTTCGTGGTCATCTGAGCCATGTGAAGGTCTAACTATTTGCAGATGTAATAGCAAAGGCAGCATCTTCGTCCTCAATTATTTTAAGACCCTGAGTGTTGGTCCGGCCGGGAATCGAACCCGCGACCTCCCGCTCTGCAGACTGGCGCTCTATCAACCGACTAACCAGGCGGCGGTTGAAGATTGAAGGGTTGGAGCTTCGATTTGTTCAATAAAAGACGGTGCTTATTCACAAACGTAACCAACCAGCACTCGGAAATATTTAATACACCAAATCACTTTATTCTTTTTACATTACAATACCTTTCGTTCATAGAAAATCTCTATTGCGTGGCACCTGCTTTCAACTAAACACAACGCAGTCACAACAACAAACTTCAAAACAAATTATTCTTTTCAACTTTGAAATCAAATTACTAATGTAATGACCCATCAGTCTAATAACACGGTTGCAGTTTTCAATCGACAGCCAAAAGTAACGTCCTTGTAATGCTTTCACTTTGAAAAATATTGATCAACAAATAGCACCACGTGAAAGTACTCTTAAGTAAGAAAGATATCATGTTAATCATGTCATGAACATGGGACAAAGAGAAAAAATCCGAGGCCCAGATAGGAATCTAACCTATAACCTACTGTACACCAGTCGGATGCTCTAACCACTGAGCTATGAGACACTTGGGCATACAGGGGGTCATAGGTTCAATAGGCCATTTCCGAGTTACGTTATGCCTCATTGTCAAAGCGAGGCTAGGTGCACAACCTTTCGTACGGAAATGAGTTTTATTTGCGTTTAAATAAAAACTCATTTCCATATGAAAGGTTGAACACCTAGCCTCGCTTTGACAACAAGGCATAACGTAACTCGGAAATATTAATGGCCTATTCCTGTTGGGGACACAGATTTTTTTTCTTTGTACCACCCTCGAGACAAAATCATACAAAAGGATTTCATCCCCAGATGATTTTATGAAAGTCGTTTAGAAAACCACTTTGTTATAATGACAGGCCAGTACATTGTATGTCAATGTCTTTTTTTGTGATATGAAAATATCAACTATAACTAACTAGTCTCCTCTGCATTGATACATGATTTGAGTGCTCACGCTAAAACCCCAAAAAGAACAGCTGCAAAGGAGACAGTCACCATACAATGTCAATTCTTGCAATATTATTGGCAAGGCATTCGTATATCGATTCTTTAATAAATTTACCACATGCGCAAGCCAAGCAGGTCATGAAATGTGTGTATCGCCCCACTCTATGGTCACTTTCACCCATCCAATCTTCTCAAAGCAGTCAAACAGCGTCCATCTTGAAACACAACATTTGTAATGCATGAAGACAACATAGTTCTTGTCCAAAGATCAACAACAAAGCAGTCTGTTGAGGCCCAGTAATGATTAAAAATCTTGTGCACTTGATGAAGAAATAATGTGCAAGATTCTAGTTGTCTATCTTGTCCAGTTATGTAATGAACTAGCGAGAGCGGTTCAATAGTCTTACACTTGACGCATGCACAGGGCCTACAACACAAGCCCTTAAGCTTGTAACTAGGTCAGTTCTCATAACTTTATGCCAAAAGCTCCATCAAAATCTTCCCAACTCACTGAAGGTTAGTCCATAAGTCGCACAAAAACAGCTACTGCTGAGGGGGGCCTCGCCCACGCTGTCCGCTCCGGTCGCCTCCTCGGCCACCTCTTGGGCCTCCACGATTTCCCCTTCTTTGATAGTTATCCTGGAAGAACAAAAGAACTCAGTTTTACAAAACCAAACTATACATTATGTTCTCCTAACCTTTCTATATAATGGTAGTCTTTACACTAGATCTCAAGTAAACTTAACGAACGCTCAAGTAAAGTACGATTTTCTTACTTAGCTCTTACTTAGCTCTTCATACACGGGTAAATGCAAAAACTTAAGTTGACTTGAGCTAGCCGAGCGAAGACGCTACTTAAAAGTAAACAAATTTATAACGCCATATCTTCAAAGGAGAAAGTCCATAAATGAAAACTTTTGGACGAATAACATAAATAACATAACCAATGAATGATTTAGAACATGTTAAAAGAAATACAAGCTGTAAACTGTAGAATTAGCTGTTCAGATGTTCAATTTTGATGACGATGTCTCGCGCGAAAACACTCGACGATAAAGACACCGTTGTCGTATGCGTAAGGATCAAATTCGAAGGAATTGTTGTATCGTGTCCTTCGTGACCATCGTTTGACATTTTGATAATTTCGAAAACAACTTGCAGCTACCAATTACCAAAGGTCGCAAAACAGTCGAAAACAGCGATGCCACGATGTTTGCGAAGGCATGGAGTTAATTGGCTTGATTGGCATGGTGATCCGCCCCACGGCACGATAAGTCGACTTGAGTTTCGATAAGGATGGTTTTGCAGAACCTTAAGTCTTACTTGAATCCTTTCAATTTGCCGACTTTAATGAGATGCTAAGTCAAGTGCGTTCAGTTTTTACTTAGACCATCACACACAATTTTTTGGCTAAGTAAGACTTAGGCGCTCTTAAGTCTTACTTAAGTGCCCAGTGTAAAGAGGCCCAATATAATTATTATTATATATTATATATCTATATAATAACATTACAGGATTAAATTTTACCAGAACAGAACTTTGCAGGATAATTATCAACTATCAACTACCCTGCCGACCTTGGTTGATAAATACCGCTAAGTTTCTAAGGAGTTAGGTTTGTGTTTGAAGCCCAGACACAGTTTAGTGGACATGAAAGACTGGAAGATTGCCACTAAGACAGACTTAACGAAAAAATTAACCACAGAATCGTTAAAAAAGGAGAACTGTATCACGGTCTTTTAACTGAAAGTTTTTCACTGCGAAAGTCCAGTTATATTTCAGCACCATTCCTCAGGAATTTAACATTATTTCAATGTAGGTAGGGCAGTGAAAAAAGGTAGGTGGAGCAGTGATGTGTAAATTTGGCTCCATTCCACAGTTCAGTTGTTTTTGTAGTAGCACATCAAGTTAATACCTGTTGTTGACCAAATCCCCCTCTTCCTCCCCTTGGCGATCCACCGTAGCCCCCTCTACCACCACGCCTATTGCCCCGATCACCAGGTGGACCACCACGGCGATTATAACCATCTCCCCTGCGGAATCCACCTCGACCACCACGTCCACCACGTGAGAAGCCATTAGAATGATGCACAGTGTCAAAACCACCTGCAAAATAACAGGAAATTGCATGGTTCAGTTATGTCTTTGGTGAAAAACATCTTGTGGCCAAAGATAATAAAGAAAAAGGGGACCTATGCCAGGGCTGTAAGATATTGGAGTAAGTTCAAATCAACAGGCCTGGTCTATAGGACATCCCATGTGTTTGTTGCACCAAATTTTATTTCACTTACCAGTGTCATCTCCTTGACCCCCAGCAGCTGCTTCACCCCCCTGTTCAACCCATCCTTCATCTGCTCCATGATCACCAAATCCACTGCTCTCAGGGGGGGCTCCTTCACTCAGATTTGCGAGAGGCGCTGGTGGTTCTGCTGCAGCCTGTGGTTTGGACTCAACTTCTGATTCACTCAGAAAATTCAGGCCATGTTCATTGGATGCGAATGCTGCTACCTTTCCTTCATCTGTTGCATCAGATGCTGCAGTGTTTCCCCCATTAAAGTGAGCCTCTGTTGCCCCATTAGTTGTTTCTGCTGTCTGGTAGAAGTATCGAAGAAATTGCATAGTATTAGAAACATTCTCTCAATTTAGTCTGTTCCACTATCAATAATAGAGTTACATCACTACCCCACCCCTGTGGGTGGAAGGCTAGGCTATTGTAAAGGGTACAATAAATGAATAATATAATGTGGAGCCAAGTAGCACAAGTGAAACAAGCCATACAAAAAGGAGAAATGGATATTACACAAGACCAACAAAAAACATCCTTCCCCAGCCGACAAGCAAAAGATGTTGAAAACCATGTTCTGTGAGAACGCACCCTGTATAAATATTATTATTATTATTATTATTAGAATAGCACAACAAAAACGTCTCATTTCAAAGCTTCCTTTTAGGCCCTGTTTGATTGACCCAATTTCAGAATAAGAATAAACACTATAGTCTTTTCTGTATAGTTTGTTGAGGCACACTTGCAGTATAAATCTGGCAAAACATACGTGGATATGGCAACAGGAGATGTTCAGTTTTCTAGGGTTTCCAAATCCCGTAAAAACTTGATTTTTTTGTGACTGTTCGTAATATTTTTATTCCGGAATACGACCAATCAAATGCCACCTTAATCTAAAATGTTCTTTTCCTTCACTTCAATGCTTAATAGATACTGTAACATCTTCATTGCATCTTTTCTGTGTACTGCATCACTTCTGAACTCACTTCTGTTGGTTGTGCATTATCATCTCCAGATCCTTCTTGTTCCCCAGCCTCATCATTTTCACCTTCTGCAGCAGCCTCTTCTTCCTCTTCCTCCTCCTCATCATCACCATTGGACTGCTCAAAATAACCACTTTTCTTTATTGATGCAACCAATTCATTGAGTGCCTTGTCTTTACAGAGTTAAGGAAATGTTGTAGAGAGACAATGAACTTATAACACAAAGGATGTGAGCAAAGCAGAGAAGGATATCTATTTATTTGCTTGATCAAATCTACACAGTGTAGCATGTTCTGATAAAAAATCAAAAAAAAGTTTTTAATTTTTTTTCTTTAGTTTTTTTAATTTTTTTTCCTTGCATTTTAGCTATCTAAAAACGTGAAATTTCGGCACAAGAAGGGAGACTGCGGATACTCAGCCTGTTAATGCAAGTAAACCAGTTTCGCGGTTTCTCAGTTCCTGAGTTTGTTTTGAAGTGCATGTTGTACATGTACAATACATTACCATAATTCTACCTTGCAGCACACCAAAATATACTCAGGAACTGAGAAACAGTGAAACTGGCGATCCTGTATTGTTGTCACAGACTGACTATCAGGGGTATAGAAAGGTAAATTCGAGACTTTTTTGAGACTGCAAGACCCTTGTTTAAAAATTCGAGACCGAGACTTTAGCGTTTCTATCAAACCCCAGCCCAAGACTTTACCTCTAAAAAATTTGAGCCCGAGACTCCAATATTTGCTGGAAATTGTTGAGCTGATAATACTAAAACTAAACGTGACTGAAATCTCCAACAGAAGCTGAGATTTCCGAGAAAAATTTCCGAGACTCCGAGATCCAAATTATCAAAATTTGAGACTTCGAAAATTATAGCGAGCCCAAGATTCCGAGATGCATCATTTCCGATACACCATTCTATACCCCCTACTATCCCCAATCTCCCTTCTTGCACCCCAACGTTAGATGGCTAAAATGTGAGGAAGAAAAACGATTTACACTATAAGAACAATTCCTAATTTATATTTTTTTTGTCGTGCCGTGCGTAGTCTGTGATTAATAGATTTATGTTTAGCCAAATTACAGCCCCTTTAATGTGGTGGTCTCGGCCTAGTGGTTAAGGCACCTGTCCAGTTATCAAAAGACCCGGGTGAACTCAACTCCCGGCTGGGGCACATTTTTCACTCATAATCTCAATGTACCTGTTAGAGGCCTAAACAGTCCCACCGACCAAGATTTAATAAAGTTCATTATCATCATCCTCTATATCAAAAAATGTTTTTCTCTTTCTTTTTAAAACACCATGAAATTTGATCAAACAAATAAAAAATACAAACTTTAACCATCTTATCCTGCAAATTACTGATAATATAAAAGATACAAGTTGTTTCTACCACTGATTCTTGGCTGGCTTCTAAAAACTTCACAATATGTTGGCTGGCTGATAATTGCTGTTCCGTTATTGGTTTGTCCTCATCAGGATTTGGGGTGATCAGTTTGTAAAACTCATCAATTTGAACAAAACTCTCTTCCGATACAACCTACAAGAAGTGACAACACAAAACTCCTTGTTAGTTAGTCTCTTCAACAAAAGACCCAAATGAGGAGACATGTGTGCATTGCAACACCAGCCATGCTAGAGATGCACACAGCCAAATTTACCCTAACCCAAATTTACCCTTGTATCTGCATAAAATCACAACTTTGGCTTTTATTAATGGCCAGCAATAATACTTTAAGTGATTTTAAGTTCAAATCTAACCAATTGTTATCATAATAATACTGATAAAGAATTACAAAAAAACTGATTGATCAGATGATAAAAATAATGCATACTGACTGAGTTTAGTAAAACCAGGAAACAATTCAAATCTGGTTCTCCCACTCAATTAAACAAATATACAGCTGTATTATCGTTTTCAACTCACCACAGCACCATTGACGCCATTCAAAAAGTCTGCCCGCACATCTTCCGACAAGTTGTCCATCAAAGACTGCAGTTCCAGAACCTGACACACCTTGGAGATATCTCCCTCACGCTGTGCTGCTAGCTGTGCAGCTAAATCACGCTTAGCATTCTTCTTTTGAAGCTTTTGAAACTGTGGATAAAGAAGACAACTAACCATCAAATCAGCCTTTGCACTTCTCATGGAGGCACAGTGGTGTAATGATCAGCATGTTGGACTTTTAACCTGAAGGTCAGTGGTTCAAGACTAGACTTGTCCACAAGTAGAGTTTAGTGAATGTGGCGCCTGATTGAGCGATGGTATAGTGCTAGTGAGTGAAATCAAATCAAATGACGTCATTTTGGCACAAACTTTTCAAAGTGCGGAGCTCAGTAAAACTGTCAAAATTACTTTTCGCGTCTTGTAATGGCTTTTGGAAGCAAATGCCACTAGATGTTGGAATGGAGGAGGAAAATACCCCATACCAAAACTTTTTTTCATGTTTTGATTTCTGAAAATATTGATAACATTACAGGACGAAAATTCCTCCTGTAAATTTCACGCGCTGCAAGTGACAAAACTTGTTCGCAAACAGGGCCTTCTCCCAGACCGGAACCAGAAGCGAACAATTTTGAGAAAGTGTAGTTCAAGGCCTGGTCTCTGCTGACTAAAATTTGTGGCTCACAATTTTTAATAAATCTGTTTCACATTTACCAAGTGCTGTTGCCACTTACATCGGTGTAGATCTGAGTAATATTCTTCTGCAGATCCCTAGCAAACTCAAGATTCTGTTCCACTTGGGTCAACTGGCCAACTGCAAGCTACAACAAAACATAAAAGACAAAAATCAACTGAGTTGATACATGTTAGGTGCACTGGCCACCATAAAGACATTCAGAAGCTGATGTTTCAAACACTAGCCCTCAATCAAAGCAAATCAAGGAATTGTGAGATGTGCGTGGTTTATATATTGAACGGTAGAGCTACCCTATTGGTGGAAACAAGGTAACATGAAAAACAAGAATAAAATTAATTAGTTGAATGAAAGTGTTTGTTAATTATATGGGAATTAAGAGTGGTTAAGAGATAATATTTATTATGCTCTAAATTTTCATGGTTTTCCATATTATCCTGATAAAAGAAAAACTTCCAGACTGCCATGTATATCATTTTTGATATAGTGCTATAGTTAAATAATAAATATAATTAATTTGTGGATCGATTGAGGTGCATGTGAAACAATCAGTGATTTTAAAGGGTAGTTTTCATTAGCGACAGAGTTGGAGTACAAGAAGAATGATAAGGTTTCCATGTTCTTCCCATTACACTATGACTCTGTCGCTTACAATCTAGTGAAAACTAGATTGTCAGAGTCACAAGCAGAAGCAAATAAATCAATGATAATGCCCATTCCCTGCTTACTACGCTGACAACCTAGATTTTATTAGATCATAAGCAAATTAATTATAAGCAAAATCAGAACTCTACTTATGATTCAGTGGTTTGATTTTCACTAGATATGCTTTTGATTATGACACTTTTGCTAGTAAAAACCAGCCTTTAAAGATCCCTTGAGTCCTTATATTTTGTCCATGTTGGGGATGAAAGGACAAGTGTTGAATAGTCCTTTTTACAGTTGTGTGCTTGGTGACCTTGCCTTTGAGTGGAAGCGAGGCTGGAGGTGACCTTGCTTTGATGCAGACCTTGGAGCTTTTCAGATGTAAATTTAGCTAGTTAGCATGAGAAAAGCATTATTAACATATGAAAGGCAGAAAGGTTTGTATCAAAGCAAGGTCACCTCCAGCCTCGCTTCCACTCAAAGGCAAGGTCACCAAGCACAGGGTTGGAAATAACGGCCGGTGATCGGTAATTACCGATCAAATTTACCAGCCAAAAAATTAAAAAAAAAAAAAAAAAAAAAAAAAAAAATTCTCAGAAATGTATGTGGCAAAAGCAGTAGCAGCTTGGTACAATGACAAACCAAGACGGATGCATCAACAAAAGAGAAAGAAGTACAAACAAAGAGCGACTTCCAAGAAATCAAATGCTGATCTTGGTTTGGACCTTGTTGATATTTGTCACAGTGGTGGTGAAGATTTAAGCCGCAGTGAATCAGGATCCTCAGACTGATTAACCATGACTCAACTTAAATGTGATTTTCCATCAAGACAATTCTTGTAAGTTCTTTTCGAATAGAACAGTTCATGTTGCGTTGTGTTCATGTTACATTGACATTTGTGAGCAAATAAAGTAGACAAAGACGTCACAACAGAAAATTGTATCTTTATTAAAAATTTTGGTGGGGTGGAGAGAGAGAGAGAGAGGGGGGGGGGGGGGGGGGGATAATGATTTTTTGCAGCTTCACAAAAAATCACCTGTCAATCTGTTTTTCCTTATTTCCAACCCTGCAAGCACACAACTGTAAAAAGGACTATTGTGAACATGCACATTAAAAAGATGCAGATTGATCATCAGATTTCAGTGCACTTCTAATTAGAAAGTTGCCTATTTTTTGTCATGTTGAAATGAAATTAGTGGTGTTTGTGAAAATATTCTACCTGTTTCATGAACATTTTGAAGTAATTTACAGTTTTATAAAATTATGCTTTTGACTGGTTGGTTGTGCAGGAGAAAAGTGAGGATGAATGGAATTCTCTCCTTCTTTTCTTTTTGCTACATTTGTTGTACTATGCTGACTGTTGATTAATCTGTCAAGCACAAAGTTGACCTGTGTTGATAACAGTGTCAGAATAGCCATGTTTCTTGAAATAGGCTTCCGGGGGGGGGGATATAGATATAGTAAAGCTCCATTAGGTGTTAACCACGTGAGTAGGTTTGCTTGTGGTCCGCCAAGGGACTGAGAGTAAATAAGTAAATTTCATCTACCTTGATGTTTTTGATTTTTTGAAATGTTTATCTTGATTTACTGAAGATATTTGCAACATTGTAAATGCCCATGTTCAGCTAAAAGTTATGAAGAATAAACATGACATCACAAGTTTCATTCGGGCAAATTACGTTCAGCACCCCCTCCCCCAATTTTTTTTTCCCATACGCCAATGTTTCTTGAAGAACTGATAAATTTCCTCTGATTTGTTGAAAAAATTGCAGTCAACTATATAATGTCAAGTCTAAGAAATTGAGGAAACCAATGATGGATGCAAAGATTAATGAAATAAATAACTGTGAGAATCTGTAGCTTTATAGTGCACACTGTTAGATAAGCCGTTGCCATTGATTGAAACTTTGATATCAAGAAAAGCGACTTTTGGGGGATCAAAACAACGGTTTCCAGGAAATGAATATTCTGGGATCATTAAATTAGAATATTGACCTTTACATACAATTGAACAACTTGTACAAAGTCTAATGTGGCATGACTACCCTGTCAGATTATAGGTTGAAAATAATTTAATTTTCTCATACTGTACATAGCAAAAGAAAATTGGACGAAGAAGGAAATTTGAATGATTATGAGATTGCGCAAAATTTAGGTGATGTCACATCACACAACGTAACAAATTTTGGGATAATTGGGGGTAAACTGCATCCATTTTAAACGCTTTCAAGTCTATCGATAAACGTTCACCGATTTTCAACAAACAAGCATAAGTATCTACTTTTATAAAATCGAGAAACTACGTAAGCTAGGCCTTCGGTAATAGAACCGACACCTGCATTTTGTTAAAGAACAGTTTTCGTGCGCTCTCGCTAGGCATTTTTCGCGACGTTTCTCGAAGTTTTCACTAAAAATCATCTTTAAAAACACACCTTTTGATCGTCATTCAGGGATTCTCCACTATCCACCAGCTTCTTGTAGGAATCAAGCTTTCCCTGCGAAAAGAAGCGAATGCTCAGCGGCGAGAAACACATGTCAAAAACCGAACTATCATGGCGTGGTCGAACCGTCGGCCGGATCGTCTTCGATCGCTCGCCTCAAACACGCGCCAAACTCACCTTCCGTTTTTCCAGATTACGGACTTTCTTTTCCAAGAGATTCAGGACAGTTTTAGTAGCGTCGTTGTTCTCCATCTGCGCTGGGATCTGCATGGAAGATTGCGATGAAGCACTTGGCATAATAGTGACTGACTCCGAGTTACAAGCCCACTCTGTCTTTGGATTGTACCATGTGCTCTCGGCCTGACGTCATCACCGCTATTCTGAAGGGGTGCGGTTTCGGATGGCATCATGGGAAATATTAGAACAAAAAAGATAGTTGCTAAAAATAAATAGAAAAATTGTGAATAGATGTTTTATTTATTTATTTTCTTGAAAAACAAAACGCTTTCATCGTTTCTAGAGAGTTGTGCTATTTATTCAAAAAGTCTACGGTCGAATGGACGGTCAGAAGTGTCCTTGTTACGGACGTGTCCGCATTTAGAGAGATATATATTATTTTTTTATGAATTTTTCAAGACCAAAAAAACCTAGAACAGCTCGTCAAAAAAGTCCGTATTTCAAGGTATCAGTAAGTAGGAGTTCGACTGTATTTTTTATTAGTTTACATAACAAAAATATATTAAAGCTCCAAAAAATGGCGACGCGGTTTAAGACGGCGGGGAGGGTTTTATTTTATTTCATTTTTTTTAATGCGAGTTTTTCGCCAATAATTCGTTTTGTTTCTACAACAAAACCGTTTGGTACTCAGCGCACCCGAGTAGATACAGTGATGAGAAAGTCAAAAGATGAGACCAGATTTCCCGTCATTTCTGTTCATTTATCTACCGTTTCTGTTGTCAGATTGTCGCTCCTCTTTGGACCAGTTTATACACCGTGGAACATACCCGGGGGGACTCTCATGTAAAATTGGCGGAGGGGATTATCTGAAATTTTGAAAGAAACCCGTAGAAGAATTAGAAACCCGGTCTGTGTGTGTGGCTCACATTAGGAGGCACCAACTCTTTCTGAAAAGTTTTTTTTTTTGTATTTCCCATCTTTCTGAAAAGTTGTTTCTGTCATCATAGCTAGAGCAGTTTTCAATTGAGTATCGAAAGTAATTACACAATTGCTTTGGTTTTGCATTGCTACGCTTTTTACGTGTTATCAACATATCTATACCAAAGTGAAGGACAGACTCTACCGCTAGAGTCTGTCTTTCACTTTGGTATAGATATGTTAATGACACGTTCACCATGTTAATAAATTTCTTCTTCTAAAGAAGGGTGGCTTATTAGAGGGGGAGGCTTATTTGAGAGGGGTGGCTTAATAGAGATTTTACGGTAATTAGAGTTTGTATAAGATTGATATTAGCATTAGTTAGTTATTTATTAATAATTTTTCTCATGCCTGATGATTGCTTTTTACCGTAGATAAATAAAATTATTGTATTGTATCGTATCGTACTCGTATCGTATTGTAGTTTGCTCATCACACTTCAACTGAGTCCTGCATTGGAGATCCGGCAAAACCGAACCAGTGCATTTAACTTTACACGTTGTGTGGACCTCTGCATTCAAATGTTTTTAAAATTTCAGGAAAGCGGGAAAAGCTGTAAATTTAGCATTGTCGCCTTTGGTTTTCTCGTCTGCTTTGATGGAGCTTCATTGTACAATCAAACCCAGAGCTTTGATCGATTGGTTCCGTGACGTCACACAACCACAGCAGTCACGCAAACCACTTCCAACCAGGTCGCCCGCATGCCGGGACCGAATGGTTGTCTCAACATGTCTTAGGGAGCCACCTTTTCTTTTTCTTTTTTAAATAAGAAAACGTCTTTAAAAAACACAACACGAAATTTTATGTCTCAGGTTCAAAGTTCAGTTGCCCAGCTACTTCAAACTGTGTGAAAAATGGATCACGCTATGAGCGTCAACCAATCGGAGGAATTGTGGATCTGTCCCCTCTTAACATGCCTCATTTGTGCGCGTGGTTCCGCAGTTATAATTTCCCCGGGATCTTTGGATCCAGAAGCTAAAATCATGAATATTTGCCGGACTAATTTAAAGGTAAATGATTCACAGGCACTTTTAATACCTTTATTTGATAATCTTAGAACTGAAAAATTTGTCGCTCGCCACAAGGGCGACTGAATGCAAGAAACTTTAAGCTTGCATTTCTGTACTCAACTACGATCGGAAAGGTATCAATAGGTCTTTCAATATAAGCTAATACAACGTAAGTACCAGGATTATGTTTATTATTTCGAAAGAGACAAACGTATTTTTAATTTTAAAGCAATAGCAGACTCATGTATGTTGGAGCTATGAACAGCAAGTTGAAAGCTTCAGGCGATCAATATTTGCTGGATGAAGCGAACTTGAAATCAGTCGATCTTAGTCTCCTGCTGGTAATATTTTCAAACCAATTTTATAAAAAGTCTCATTAAGATTCTCGTGATATGAACCAATCGTTGTAGCAATGAATTTGGACTCAGTGTCACTTTATTTCATTTCGTACATGTACATGTAAGAACAGCCAGATTATTCAATTTATTTATGTAAATGTACTTGATGGGATGTGCATATATTTATGATGAATGTTTCACAGCAACGGATAATCTAATGATAGAAAATTCGATCAGTAACCCGTCTTTTAAATAACTTGACCTTTTTTGCACGGTTTTTTCGAAAAGATTCGTATGAAAACGTTAAAAGGCGCGCGGTATTAAAGAAGCGATCAACCGAAGCAAAGTGTGTCCAGCAATCATTCCTCGTAATTACCGTAAACGATGAAATCGACATGCACGCAACGCACAGCGGTCTTCCATTCCCAACAAGTCATGCTAGTCACGCTAGATATAAAAGTTCATATCATAGCTCCATTCGATTCAGAGTTCCATTGAATAATTTGTGGTTTGTGGTTTGTAATTACTTTAAAACAGTACAGATCAGTACCGCTTCACGCAATCCTCGTCACTCACTCTGCGAGCTGTATGTCGAGTTGTTTTGGAAGGAATTCGTGTGTAGACTACGCGTATGGACACAACGAGCTGCGATCGCCCGGCTTACTAAAAGAAAAATAAGAGACTGAAAAATAAGAGACTGCACGCAGTCTAATTCGTATGCAAATCTGAGGAACCTTTTTTTTCTGGAATTGACTGGGGTTTTTACGTTAAGATATTTCATAGATTCGACACATTAATTCAGGGTGCGTTCCTTTGGGATGATATGGATCCGGATCACTGATCCAAGATCACTCGGATCATGCTGCATCAAAGGAACCGATGAATACTTGTCCAGAGTGGATTCGTCGGTTCCTTTGATGCTTCATGATCCGAGTGATCTTGGATCAGTGATCCGGATCCGGATCATCCCAAAGGAACGCACCCTAAACTGCCTGTGTGAAAGTAAAACGTTGGTATCGGGAGGACACCTTTTACATGCCAATTCAAAATAAACATGGTTTCACGAGATATCGGCATTTACGACTACAGTGAAATTTCGTTTTTTTTTTTCCTCTATTTGATTAGTCGATTTTTTCTTTCAAAGAAAATTTAGCAAGAAGCAACAAGTGTCACGCACGAAGGAAACGTCCTATTTCCACGCGAAAAGGATTTTCGCCTTGCCAGTGTGTGAAGGTGTCTGAATTCCGATGTTCTACAAATGTGGCTTAAACTCTGCAAAAAAAGTTAACCTTGCAGTGTTTCAGCACCCTGGGACCATAGCCGCCTCCTACATAGCCGACGTTACGCAATCGTTACTCCCCATGATTGGGGAAGGAGTGCGCGAAAGAACGTCTCCATTGGAGGCTACTGAGACCAGGATACTCTTTAAGAAAACAGAAATGATAATAAGAAACAGGCTTATGATATGAAAACGAAAGTCAGTCTGAGCAATACCTGTTACACTGAACTTTCTCTCAGGCAGACACATCTGGGATCGGCGCCCACTGTTTCCGTGTTTGAGTAGCCTGGGGCAAGATAAAAACTAGCCTGTGAACGGGCTTCTTTTTGGGGAAATTGGGTTAGGTTAAAATCGGCGAGCGAAGAGAGCCGAGCGCGGACTGGGGAAGAAGGAAGGGGGGACGCTCGCCGATTTTAACCCAACCCAATTTCCCCAAAAAGAAGCCTGTTCACAGGCCAGCTAAAAACCGGCGCGCGAACGAGCGGGAAAAACGAGGGGAGACTGGGAAGAGGGAGCGCTATTTCACGCATATCCCGCTCCTTCGTCAGCACTCGTAATAATTTTCCTTCGCGCATCGCTTATCCTTCACTATCACTATCTGAATGCCGAGAACAGGCTAGTCTTAGAGAGGTGTCCTTCTTATAGATTCATGATGTAAGAACTGAATCAAGATCGTTCTTGTTATTTGAGAGCCGTGAGAGCTTAACTTTGGCTGCTTTGTAGAGAGTCAAACAAACTGTTTGAAAAATGAGAGCCAACCTCCAGACATGTAACTCCTTCTGTTCACAAAAGACATTTTGTGAACACATTTTTAAAAATCTCGCTAGCCGCAACAACAAACTCAACTGAAGATTTCCATATGGGGGCAAGATTTATCAAGTCAATATGAAATATTATCCGACCTATAATAAATTGATTCTGCAAATATTTCAGTGCAGTTTTAGTGTTCGCTTTGAGAGCTATTTTTAACCAGAATTTTTCTTCAATAGTGTTCGCTGTCCGTCTTAGAGAGGTGCCTAAAAGGAGTTTTATTACAGACAAACAACTTTGAGAGACTTGAATGTATTTGTGCAAACCCATTAGAGAGGTAGTTGTGCAAACTCGATCACCAGTCAACCACACTTTGTCCCAAAGTGTTTCATTTATAAGTGCTTTTTTAAAGAAACAGCCACTGCATCTCGAATTTTACATGTTACGGTTGTGCGAAAAAAAACCCTAACTGCAAAATAACTAGTCTTTGGGTTCTCTTGGTTCTTTTTCTCGCTTGAATAGCGAAAAGAAGGAATGCTGTTGGTCAACCAAAAACAAAAACTGAGAGATGTTTTTTGCTTTTATTTTTACAGTCCACTGTTTCCAAGTCATTATGGCTCTTAGGAGCCAGGCCTCTTCACTGCAGCGCGGTCGTACGGAGCATGGAACTGCACCCTTGTCCCGAGGAATTCAAGAAAGCGGGCGAGGTTCGTCCAGTGGTAGTTTTATTTGGGTGGCTTCTGGCAAAGAGTCGTCATCTGCACAAATATGGCGAGCTGTATCACCACTACGGCGCTGACGTCATCACTGTCAAACTTGAAGTCATGGAGGTAGTTTCCGAATCCTGCGTAGTTGACAGTATTGTTGGCGGCATCGGCTGCACCGCAAAACGATCTGCGAGAAGAGTAGATCCCGGGGGAGTGGGGGGGGGGGGGAATCCCCAAAACACACTCCTTTATAGGAGAGTCCTCCCCACGGGAGTAGATAGGAGAACTATTTTCCTGGTTCCGCTACCATGCATCAGTTGTTAAATTGTAATTGCTTTTGGCGGAATTGGCCCTCCCGTTGGGATAAGACCAGTACACTTCCTTGAAGCCTGTGAACAAATTTGCGGGTAAGGTTCAAAAAGATTCGCTCTCTCGCTTGAAACGCGGTAAGCCAGCGAGAGGATCCGGTGGTATGCGTAGTTAACGAAGGAACATCAGCTATTCGAACGGTTGGACTTCAGCCGGAGAAGAGCTTCTTTTCCTTCTTACTTCGTCGATCGAATAGAGAAAAATGGCTCCAGTCCCTGATTAAATTTCCGCGCGGGAATGTAATCTTGGACTAATGTTTGCGCAAAAGAGAAAGACCACTTTTAGTGTAACTGAGGTATTACAACATTCCTTTTTCTCTATCTTCGCAGATTCTTCGTCCACGAAAAGCAGAACTGGTCGCCACCAAAGTCTTAAACGAGCTGACCTCCTCAGAGAATAAGCACAGACCCGTCATAATTCATGGTTTCTCAGTTGGGGGATACCTTTACAGCCATGTGCTCAATTTAATGGAAAAGTTGGACAAGTTCTCGCCAGTAAAGGGCAGAATCCTTGGTCAGGTCTTCGACTCCCCGGTGGATTTCGATGGAATTCCCTACGGCATTTCAAATGCGACCTCGGAAAACCCGTTTATCCGCTGGCTGATGAGGTCATCTATCCAGTCGTACTTGGCTCTGTTCGCGAGGTACACGAGCAAAGTTTATGTGGCGCATTCACATCTATTCCACAACAACCCCGTACGGTCGCCAGCGTTGTTTCTCTTCTCTAAGGATGACAAAGTCGCCGATGTGAAAACGTGTCAAGCTTGCGCGGACTACTGGAAACAAGCATTAGACATGAACGTGAGTCAAATATGCTTCGAGAGTTCGCCTCACGTTTCACACTTCTACGTTCACAATAAGGAGTACACACAAGCGGTAAAGGATTTTTTAAGGGTCGTGAACGTTCCTGTAGTAACTGTGTAGAGTTATGAAGTCCCTCGGGAACGATAGGGATACCCGTCGTACTTTATATTAGGGGTCTGAAAGTTCATTTCGGTGTCGGTTAAGGTTGTTCAGCTCCCTGGTGGATTTGATATTATAATTTATTTTATATTTTACGTAGGGAGCGTCCTCGATAGGGATAACCTCTGACGTTTCCTTTTATGTATTCTTTACATAAAAAATTTGATTGATTGAAGAATGAAAAATGAAGGGGCCGGGGGTAAACATGTGTCATATAGCGGTTGTGATGTTATGATTGGCCACTTTCTCAACCAATCACAAGCAAAACCAAAACCAATCGTGACTTGCCTGCACGCGTATTTCAGCGCTTGGCGCCGGTTACATGCATTTGCTTCGAGTTCTGATTGATTCGTTGGATTGTCTGCGTCTGTTGTCAAAGTAATAACTTTGGTTTTTGGTTCAGTTTACAAGGATCAAGTGAAAACCGCTCTTATGTAATCTTCCCTACATCCGCCACCGTTATAGCATGTGAACAGGCTCTTTTTAGGGGGAATTGAGATAGAAGAAACAAAACGTGTCTTGGGAGGGGAAGAGCGTCCTCTTTCCTCCCTCTTCCCATTTACAGACCGCGCTAGGTTCGCTATGTTCCTCCATCGTCTTTAACTCTTAACTCCCAAGACTGCCAAACATCAAAATTCACAAAAAATCCCAAATTTCATTTTGTAAAGTATTGGAAAACAAAGGGTACCATGCAAAAGTACTGCTGAAGAGGTTTCATTTAAATGGTCACACCATAAATTTTTGTCCACAGACTCAAAAGTTACATCTACATTGCATGTCTCCATAATTGACTCTAGGAGTGAAAGGGTAGCCTAATATCACCTGAAAGGATCCTGTTCACAGGCTACCACCGTTAGTTTCAAAGTGTTTTCACTAAAACGTTCACCTCTTTAGTACCTCTAAGAGGTAAAAAAAAACTGGGGATTGGACTCACGGATGCTGGACGAGATTCTGGTGCATCTTAGGTGTTATCATAATTTGCGACGAGCATCCCGATTAGTTTTATATGTAAAAAAATATTTAACATCGTTAGATTAAAGAATCTGACCCACCCAGTTTGCATTGCGCGCCTACGTTGGTTCATCCGCCATTTTCAGGGCCCCCGAAAATCCATACTGTATTGTAAATGAGAAATTCACTCGTGCAAGAGGTGATATGCTTGCCCAAATATGGAATAGAGCCGTATCATAACAATAAGAGAAGCGCGCAATGCAAACTGGGTGGGTCAGACTCTTTAATGTTTCAATACCTTATTTTCACAAACGTCCGTTATAATTGTTTAAAAATTCAGATAACTTGTTTTAATTATTTAAGGACTGTAATATATAAATGATGTTTCAAGCAGTGTATTGGTCAAGATCAAATGAATATTACTCCGTCTATATAGCCGTGTGACAAATGTACCTATCAGTAAACTAGGCCCTTTAAAGGCCCACCTTCACCCAAAAGACGTTGCGGTCGTTTGTTTTTGTTTTGAAATGCTCCATTGTTCATACGCGTGATCTGATTGGTTGCACGCATTCAAGCCTGAATTTTGTGTTACACGAAATTCAGCACAGAAAGTGATCACGGTACGCACAGCATTTTGGGTGCAGGTGGGCCTTTAAAAAGGGACAATGTGAAAAGCCAAAAGCCGTATTTGCATCAATGGAAACCCTAAAATAGTGGTCTAGTTTTGTTTAAAATTACTCTACGAGTACACTGAAACTATAAACAATTAGTGTCTCTGACTACATATGGCCAGGATGGAAATGAATTGTAACTTGCAAAAATTTGTCCATTTTTTTCAAGTTGGTTATGTTTTGTTCTTCCTTCAAGAATTTGTTTGATATCTTCTTCTTGGTGGGTAAGCTTTTCGCTAATTGTGACATGCTCGATGACGTTCCAACAAGCGAAGGGAGAACAACCTACTTCCGGTTGACTTCCGTGATTTCCGGGACATCAGCGCTCTCGTTGCATAAAGTGGCTATGTCATCATTTACAGTGTTACTTTAAAGATCCAAAAGACATATTTATATCATTGGTAACGGCCAAACATAATGCGGATCTAATTTTTGTTTACAATTATTCTTCTAGTGCTCTGATCTAAAGTAAAAACAAGTGTCTTAGACTGCAGGACCGGGTTGTTCAAAGCACGATTAAGCTAACCCAGGATTAGCGTCAATTTTGAATCCAGTTAAATAACTCAACAATTGAAAATTTGCCAAAGTTTTCTGCCCTTCAGTTTCCACTTTAACATCCGGGATTAGCGTTAATCGGCTTTCGAACAACCGGGCCCTGATGGCCAGGATGAAAATGGATTGAAGCTTGAAACAATTGGCCAACTTTTTCAAGTTTATCGCCATGTGTCTTGGAAAAGACTCTCAGGTTATGGTTTATTTCTTCTTCGAAAATTTCACTTGATATCTTCATCCTAGTGCTCTATAAACATTTCGTGTATGACAAGGGTACTTAGTTTTTATTTGGCGCAGTTTTAACCCATAAACGACAATTTAGAGCAGTTTTCAATTGAGTGTGAAAAGTAATTGCACAATTGCTTTGGTTTTGCATTGCTACGCTTTGTGATTGGCTAAAAAATCTCACGCCACTTTCTTGACCAATCAGAAGTAAAACCAAAACCAATCGTGACTTGCTCGCACGCGTTTTCCCGCGCTTGGCGCCGCCGACATGTAATTGCTTCGAGCTCTGATTGGTTCATTGGATTGTTTACGACTGCTGTGATTGGTCAGAGTAATTACTTTGGTTTTGGTTTTACGACACTCAATTGAAAACTGCTCCAACCACTAATAACAAAATAGACAAGATATTAATACGTGTTCTGATTGGTTGAAAACCATTTACCCAAACATATCAGTTTTTTAAGTTGGGTGGGGGGAGGGGTAATTTTTTTTTGCCGAAAACCTACAATCTCTTCCATTAAAAGAAATCCAACCACATTCTACTACGAATTTATGGGGGACAATATGTAAAATGCCGCTTATAAAGAACCGTTGTTTTAGTTAATTTGGCGTAAACTTTATTATAGAATTGGACTCAACCTACAGACATTTGATGCCCACGCAAGAGAATCCCAGCTTGCTAGTGGACTAAGGGACGGACCATTAGAAAAGTGATGGGTGGGGGGGGGGGGGGGTGGGGGGGGGGGGGGGGGGGGGATTTTCAGCTTGCGCGAATTTTTTTTTTTTTTCAGACAAATATTGCTTTGTTTGTCATTTACTAATTAAAAAAGGTGTAATACTTAAAAATCATTTTTGACCATTACGTATATTTGAAAAATATATATTAGGAATAGTTAACATCAAAATGTTATGTACTGTTTGTTATTTACTAATTGTTTTCTTTTCATTATACACTTTTTAACAGCAATTCATATCAAATGTTTTACAAATGTTGGCATCAAGAAGCTGTTATATTAAAATATCCAGTAAACAACACTTGAAATTCTATTTTTTATATCACAATGTATTTAGCATGTACTTTAAATTTGAAATACTATGTGCACTCTTTTACTGGATACTTCCCCCCTTCATTTTACTCAGAGTTTCAAAGCGGCAAACATTTCATGTACAACGGAATAATTTCATATTATTCCGCGAGACAGTTACTTATGGGAGCAACTGATGAGGTTCACCTAAGAACCGAAACTCGAGTCTTGCTTAAGAAAAACGTAAGAATTCACTAGCGTCCGTGAGATTTTCAATACAGATCACCATATCTGTTCAAGCCATGTCGGGATGCAATAACGCCATGATGAAACAACGGAGGTTCTTCAAGCTCCAAGAAACACTTCTCAGAAACAGAACTATATATGAAGGGCTCCCGGCAATAACGTCCTAAGTACGTTTTTTGAAAAATTTCACTGAAATCTTGGATTTTTAGCCTCAAAAGGGACTCGCTTGCCAAAATTATGACTGGATCATGTAAATATGACTGAAAGGATTTAAACCATGTCAACAAATCTTCTATCAGTTGAACAAAATATATTTTTTTAAAGATACATGGGGTGTCCAGGGTGTCATAGGAGGCCAAAACATTTTCTCAAAGATGTGGATTTTCTTCCCCATTTTGGATCTGTTTTAAGTACCTTAACAATAATAAATCATTAATTTGACAAAACTGTGCTTTTAAAGGCCTAAAACATACAATTTTAGTGAAAGTTACCAAAAACATACTTAGGACGTTCTTGTCGGGAGCCCTTCATATAAAACAAGGAGCTAAAACATAAACTGCAAGTAGTCATGATTCCAATAGAGACACGGCAGCTTCAGACTTTGATCTTAGACGCCTACATCCGTGATAAAGATCCACTTTCTCACAAGACTTTGACACTAAATCACGGGCTGAGAGATTAACTGATCCTAGCATATTCATAACAATAACAAAAACTGCAGCCGATCACTACATATCTTGCAACAAAAGTTAACCAAAGAAGCCCTAACATATGCCAAGAGAGCTAGCATAACGAAGGCATAGAGAAACAATAATTCCATAAATGGCTACACAGCATGAAAATCTCCTGTCACTTAAGAGATTTTTATCCCAAAGATCATCAAAGAGTCATACAATACATATCGAACATGCAAAACTGAGACAGAGATAATAGTGACTAGTCACAATTCTATATTGGTGATCTAAAGGGAACAAATATCTCGTAGACCTTCTTGGGAAAGCATTTCTAAAGGCTTCTTTATACATTTTGCGACTAGCGGGAGTCGTGTTTGGCCTGTCACCTTTATAATACTGATGTGGAATAAAACTTGTTTTCAATCTACTGGTTTTGCATGTTGGCAACTGAAATTTGCGCTTTCTGGCTATTGAATTGAAAATATGAATTCATTATATCACCTTATAGTTGTCATTTCATGCAGTGTGAGGTAAACACTTCAATGAACACTATCAAATGTCTTTATTTATAAATAATAGCATAGGAAGGCCCCAAGAATGTTTTGAATTTTTGAAACGCTAAGAGCGCTATTTTCAATAGGCACTTTGGCAGCTTTTATATATTAAATAACAACCACAATAGGACTTCTCCTTCTGCATGAATTTTTTTTTCTTTGCCTTGAACTTTGCACGAATTTTTTTTCCTGGCATTTTCCCTTGCACGAATTTTTTTTTGTTTTTTTATCCACCCTCCCCATCACTTTTCTAATGGTCCGTCCCTAACTTGGTGTCCGACGGTCTATTAAAGTGACTCGATCCAGTTTTTTTGGGGGGGTTACCATCCTACTTTGAATCTATCTGGTATCCCCACCTTTACTTTTATCATAAGTCTAACACATAGAATGGATAACATATAGATCAATCTACAATATAATATAAAATATTTGGCGATCGGTGTAAATGTCACGTGGTTATAATGCCACGCCCCTTTGAGGTCTGAGTCGAAAATCTGCTGTTACCAGCATTTTTTCGTGGAAATCTCTCGGCTACACATAGTGCGCATTAATGCCTTGCGCTTAGCAGAATTTCACCAACATCGCAAAGACCCAATTCGAGAAATTCAGTGGCTTCCAAATTTAGGTCATAATTTAAGCGAAAATGATAAGCAAACTTTACACGATTATATCTAATAAAGTATGAGACTTATCCCTTTATTTTGGGGATCGTTATAACAGATGAGTCCTTGCAAGTCAGCAAAAAGCTTTAGGGCCTTGTAAATGCGCGCGATTTCGAGCAAAGGAAACATATAGAAATTATAGTTTTAGCTATTTGTTGACGTTTGTCAGCGTTTAAGAGTCCTTCTCACGAAAAAAGCATTTTCTTAAAAATTCGTAGTTTTTTTTTCCTTCAAATTTTTCAGGGCCACAATTGATTAACTAACTGCCCGGATTCTGAATTTCATGGTCATTGAAAAACTGTGACATTATCTTCTATAAGCCCAAAGTTGAGTAAAAATTGAAGATTTTTAGCGTTTTGGCTGAGTTTGTGCTCTGGGAGTTGTCTATTGTTTCTAGTCTGTCATTATACAGCATTCTTGTTCAGCACGCGTGCAATGACTACGCTTGGCTGACTTCCGAATGCTCACCGAGATATGGTAATTTTGGTACGGCCTGAGACAGGCGATCGCGTGATACATCATAAAGATTTAACGCATGATTTTTAATCAATTCTCGGCATGATGTACACTCCTGGCTGCAGACGTTATGTGACGGGAATCCCTTCTATTTTTTCATACTAATTACCATATCTCGGTGAGCATTCGGAAGTCAGCCAAGCGTAGTCATTGCACGCGTGCTGAACAAGAATGCTGTATAATGACAGACTAGAAACAATAGACAACTCCCAGAGCACAAACTCAGCCAAAACGCTAAAAATCTTCAATGTTTACTCAACTTTGGGCTTATAGAAGATAATGTCACAGTTTTTCAATGACCATGAAATTCAGAATCCGGGCAGTTAGTTAATCAATTGTGGCCCTGAAAAATTTGAAGGAAAAAAAAACTACGAATTTTTAAGAAAATGCTTTTTTCGTGAGAAGGACGCTGACAAACGTCAACAAATAGCTAAAACCATAATTTCTATATGTTTCCTTTGCTCGAAATCGCGCACATTTACAAGGCCCTAAAGCTTTTTGCTGACTTGCAAGGACTCATCTGTTATAACGATCCCCAAAATAAAGGGATAAGTCTCATAGTTTATTGGATATAATCGTGTAAAGTTTGCTTATCATTTTCGCTTAAATGATGACCTAAGTTTGGAAACCACTGAATTTCTCGAATTGTGTCTTTGCGATGTTGGTGAAACTCTGCTCAGCGCAAGGTACTAATGCGCACTATGTGTAGCCGAGAGATTTCCACGAAAAAATGCCGGTAACAGCAGATTTTCGACTCAGACCTCAAAGGGGCGTGGCATTATAACCACGTGACATTTACTCCGATCGCCAAATATTTTATATTATATTGTAGATTGATCTATATGTTATCCATTCTATGTGATAGACTTATGATAAAAGTAAAGGTGGGGATACCAGAGAGCTTCAAAGTAGGATGATACCCCCCCAAAAAAACTGGGTCGAGTCACCTTAATTATTAACTACAAATTCTAATTTTAAAAATTCACTAAATCTTCAATATTTCTTATTTCTCTAAATTTTACCAATCCTTTGAGAAAAACTATTTCCTCCCAAACATACCCAAAAATCACCCAAAAATTTACAAAAAAAAAAACCATAACAGATAAGTGAAATGAGCATAGGGGGAAGTGTGGTGTGCTTATATAAAGAAGGAAATATAACCGGAATAATGTTTTGTTACCAAACTGGTGGGCCTACAACCGAATTTTTTTTTGATTTTTTTTTATCAGTTGTTTAATTATCTAAAAGAAAAGTCGTAGGGAAATAAAATTTTGTTACCATAGAAGCCCTCCCTATTTTCTCTAAGGGATAATCAAGCCTGTTCAATATCGCACTGATTTAGTAAATAAATCCCTTCCGCGGCTGGTATATCAGAAAAACATTAGGTCCGCAACTGCTATCTTTCAGTGCAATTGTATTATCCACCGATACACCAGCAAGCCAAATCGGACGCAGGAAGTCGTCTGTTATAGCCCTACGTTTAATTTTCTCGCGATCCTATTCGACAAAAGACACTGACGTGGTAAGAGAAGATGTCGGGTGACAGCCGTTATAACCCACCGATTCATTTGCTTTGTTTCTCGGCAACTGTTTCAGTCGCGGCCATAATTATCCTTGAACATGGCAACTGCGTCTCGTTTGATATTCCTCGTCCGAAACACCACAAAATCAAGAAGTCCACCAAAAATCCACAATTCGATAAAGTGCGTTTGGGAAATTAATCGGAGGGTTATAATTGACAATTATTCACCGACGTGGAGGGAAATAGTGGTACACTGAGGGGAATAATTGTTTTAGTTTATACCAAACCATTGAGTATCCAGCCCAAAATAGTTACTTTGTTTCTGACAAAGGGGAAAAAACTCGAGCGCGAAATTCAGAACAATTCCAGTAGCCAATCAGAGCGCGCGAGAAACACTATCCAATGGTTTGTATATACGTAATACTATTAGTACAAACTAAAAGAGTGGATAGCGTTGTTGGCGCGCTTTGATTGGCTACTAAAACTCGAGATAGCAAGTGCTGTTCACTTCCAAGCAATTTGCGCGCGGAAATTGTACTCGTTGACAGGAGTAAATGAGTTAAAAATCATCATTTTCGTGCTACATTATCTCACTGTTTTAGTATATACCGCTGAACGCCTTTGTTAATAATTCAACACTAGCCACCTCCACTTCGGTGAATAGTTGTTAAATATCCTGTAACCTTAACATTTAGGGTCAGCTTCCTTGGTGCTGACCAAGAAGAACTCAGTGACGCTGGCTTCCACATGGCTGCGTTGTCGTGCATGCGCGTATTCCGGCGCTCCATCACCACGACCAGCCACCTGGTACTATCACATAAGACAATTGTCTGAATTGTGTCACAACTTCTCTCATACAAATCTCATAGTTGCGTGTTTAAGGAACTGTAGCTTAAAATATTTTTTAAACTTTTCAGGCTAGCATATTTGCAAACCGATTCAGTCTCCGACGGATAACATCATCCCTCCCCCCCGCCCCCCCTCCCCCCCTCCCCCCCCCCCCCCCCACCCCAATCTTAATTTGAGGACGTCGAGGTTTGAAAAGTATAACAGTATTCTTCCACGCGCCAGCCAGTGGAGAAGCAAGCAGATTCTGGTAATGGGACAGGGGCGTACCCGGGGGGGAGGGGCGTACCCGGGGGGGTGTTTCTGGGTGTTTCTGGGTTTCGGAACACCCCTTTTCGAATACAAAAAAATCGAGAAAGGAGCAATGTAAAAAAGAGACACGAGAAGTTGGTGCTGTACATACATATACATACATATAACTTTATTTAAACTCGGTAAAATCATTCAGTATGTAAAAAGTGACAATTATATCATTAAAAATATATATACACTTCACTTACTGTTTTACAAGGTTGCCGAGTGGGAAACCGATGATTGAAATAGTCGTTGTTGACAAGAACTTTTTCCTACCTGAGCGTGATGAGTGGGTGGGCCCCATGACCTCGAGCCAAATATTCTCCCATCCGACCTGAGGAAACTTCAATAAGTATTCAATAAGTCAATAAAAGTCAAAACGTATTTCATCATATGACCAACTTGGAGAAAAAATTGTTTTAAATTTAAAGACGCGAGGCCGTACGCTTTTGTAGTAGTAGGCCTAGACAGATTCTGCTCGGCAACTTTTGAGCAACTTTTATGATTTTGAGCAACTTTTACGATTCTGAGCAACTTTTCGGCGAGTGAGCAACTTCCCAGCATCTTGTCTAAAAATTCGCATATTTTTCACTATCTTTTAATCAAATTCATAAGTAATTGATATTTTAACACGTTTTCTTTGGAATTTCACAAGAAAATCTCTGTTTTTTTGATCGGTTGGGTATCATGTGTTTATAGATTCCAAATATGACCAAATATGGATGTGCCGGATGTGACTCCATTTCCAGAATGGGTATCCTGTGTTAATATTCCTGGTTATCCTTTGATTAGATCGGCTGCCTTTTTCTATTCTATAGACCACTTTCATAATGGCGGCCGATTTATTTATTCTTTTATATGTATGTTAATTAGCCTCACTGGCCTCGGTAACATGTGCAAAATTCAAAAGAATTTTTACTCTAAAATGAGGCCAGTGAGGCTAATTAACATACATATAAAAGAATAAATAAATCGGCCGCCATTATGAAAGTGGTCTATTATTAAAACTTTACACTACCATTAATTTGCATACATTGAAATAATAGAACGGATGAATATGAAGGAGGGTCAAATACTCAAACTTGACCGCAACATGTATTATTTGCTATGTTAGCAGCACGTCTCTTGTTTATTAGGCCGTGTTTTGTAATTCATTGAGGTCACTTGTGGTACGATTTAGAAATTAATAAACAAGAAAGGAGTTACAGTATATAATTAAAGCCGGCTGAGATTATGTCAGCAAGCAACTTTCACGATTTTAAGCAACTTTTGAGCAACTTTTGAGGATCATAGTTTTGAGCAACTTTTTAACAACTTTTGAGCAGAATCTGTCGCTCGGGCAAATGCGTACGGCCTTCATACGGGTATTTTATAAATAGTTTTGAAAAAGAACGCGGTCGCGGGGCTGTACGGGGTCATATGATAAGTATGCATTTTGAATGCCGGTGTATCTAAACTGTCCTGAGTGACTGATTTTAGACGCGATGTAACCCCCCCCCCCCCCCCCCCCCCCCCCCCCTGCAAAAAGGGATGGCCCGATTTGGTAAAATAAAATTCCGGAAATTTGGTTGGAACGTAAATGGTAAGACTAATTTGTTTATGCAAACGGAAATTACCAGGAAAAAGAACGGGACTTCTTTAAAGCCGGTCCAAAATTTCCAAACAGGAAGTATGCCTACCATTCAGTTGCCAATTATTATTTCTGAGTAAATATGACAATCTCCAATCCTTTAATTTTCCCGCCACTTTTTTGGCGCGAAGATGACGCGGGGCGCCGGGGTGTTCCTTTAGAAAAGCGCGGGAAACTAAAAAATAGGACGCTCATTTTATTTTCTTTGGTGGGCTCTTTGGTTTGCTTATCCCTTGCTGAGAAATATAATACGAGGTAAAGTTTACTTATCGTTTGAAGTTATGGCATTATCAGTATATTATTTCGCTAAAGAATACGGTGTATTTGTCGGGCTTGTCATTTAAGTGGCTTGAAAACGTAACCTTACTCATAGTGTTTTTTTTTAAACTTAAGAATGCCCTCTAATCCAAAGAAAAGCAAAACACTGAAGTGTTCAGAAAATCTCAAGGAGTTTTACGAAAATGAAGACGAGTTCAAGTTTCCTGAAGGTAGGTAATGTAATTAACCGCTTTTATTAACCAAAATAGTATTTAAAGCTGAATTCGCACACAAAAAGAAAAACGATATCTGGAAACCCATTTAAAGAACTGAGAGAAGCATCTTTTAATAATTTGCTGAGTGTATTTCACACAAAATTTTCCAAGCCGTCAATGAATAAAAGCTAGCAATTTTTAAAAGAAAGCAAGCCTGTTTCAAGAAAATTATACGGCAAAAGAGCAATTCCTGGAAAAAGGTACGTAAGAGTTTAGTTGTAAATTTTGATACTGCTGGAAAAAGAACCTAAAAACAAATGGGTTCTTGCTTATATAAACTTATGCTTACGTATAAAACTTGAGCGTAAATTGAACCTTGTGTACTGCCGGTGAATGGGAGGAAATAGTACTTAAGCAACTACCACGGCGACGGCAGCGAGAACGGCACAAAAGAATAAGGTTAATGAGTTAAAACAATGCCTTTGCAAGTGCGTTTTAATACATGCTGATGCGTTTCGTTCCCTACAAAACAACAACGTCAAATGATCAAATTATAAGTTTTGTAGAGAACACACGACGGTTCGTTTATTTATTAAATCTCACTTAAAAGGGATAGACAGTCTGTATATATAGCCGTGCAAAATATTAAAATTATATTAAAATCAAATACCTGTAAGGTTTAGGATATAATGTCATGGTTGTACAATATTTTGGTTGCCACTGAGGTTAAATTTTCTAATGTACATTCAGTTGCAGCATCAAAATCTGAACAACAGCTACAAAAGGCTGGTGTCCCTGTAGCCAAGTCAAAGAAGAGGCAACCTGTGACACCAGCTGAGGATTTCCAAGATTCTGATCCCGAAGACGATTATGACAAATCGTATGTAATCTTTCAATACAGTTTAGCTTGCTGTACAAGTGTTCAGTTCTGCAAACGTTTAATGATACTCATAGTTTTTCGTTTTACTACACAATAGGTACATCCCACCCACCTTCCATTCCACATGCGGCTTAGCACTTGAACAGAAGGAGGATTTATTTATTCGTTGATTTTCTGAAGTCCTAAATCAGGGTCTATTAAGGTCCTGCTGGAAATTATGATATTATGAGAAGAAATTAGATGTTTTAGACTTAAAATTATGACTTAAAGGGTAGAGTGCGTTTTTAACTCGTGAATACGCGAAGCGTTGAACGAGTTATACCAGACGGGGACAAATATGCAAGTTTTCACTCCTTCCTTCCTTCTTACCTTCCTTCCATCCATCAGCTGTAAATTGGTAATTCCGTTGACCAGTGCATAAGGCTTGCGCATATATTTTGCTCATTCCAGATGCGATAGGTAATGGTCACCTGCCTTACCCATGGAGACGGCGTTGGAGGGGGGTGGATAGTTGGACGCAGAGGGTGGGGGATACGGGGGTACGGTAGAGCAAAACGCGTAGGATAGGGGAGGGTCCAAATGTTGTTTCGTATTCACGAGTTGGCTCATAGGAGCCTTTGATTCATACCTGTATCCACTTCCTTGTTTTTCATTGTTAATTGGTATCATAAATCACAGGCTTGCCATCCTTTGTTTGCGTGGTTGATCGTGCTTTTAAATGGCTGCATCGATTATACATTTAGCCTTTTATAATTGCGATATTTAATTTAGTTTTTTTTAAACAGATTAAAATGAACTAAAAACGCTAAAACACGTGAATACGATAATGAACTTTGATATTGTGTTTGTTTTGTTGAATTAAAGCTTGCGAGAGCGGTTTTACAAACTTGAAGTTTAAGTGAGGTTCGTAATAATCAACAAAAAAAACCCTGAAATGTATCGCATTTAGAAAAGGCTAACTTTATAACTGCCGCAGCCATTTAAAAGCACAGTCAACACCACAAACAAAGGATGGTAAGTCTGTGCATAAAGAATATAACATGTATCTTTTCCTTTGCCTCTTCCTCAGAAGTGATCTTGAAATGCAGGGAATGCTAAACAGCTTTGGAGGTCAGCACTATTAGTACTTAAACATTCGTTGACAATGCTTTCTAAAGCAATGCTAAAGTAAGTGCAATTTATTGGTGACAGGATCACGGTCTCTTTTACATTTTTTTTAGCTGACATTACAAAGACACTGACTGCGAAGCGCAAGAGAATTCAAACATTTACACAAGCATCTCTGAAGGCAAGCAACAGAAAGTTTGACGAGGTCTGGCAATCCCAGCAACATGAACGGTGAGAGGAAAAGGGTATTTTAAATCAACGGAGGACGGTTTATTTCCCAGTTTATAGGGATTTGCAATGTTGAAACGTTTGTTTGCTCCGAATACTCTTGATGGGGCACCTGGTTGGTTAATTTAAGTCTATATGGAAGGCTTTATAAATGAAGGGGACAAAACGCTAGAGATTATCCAAGGTTTATACCCAAAAAAACTTCACTGATTGAAAACCTGTCTTTGGATAACGTACATCATAGTAATAAACAGCTTCAGGAGAGTTTAGAACTGACATTTGTTGCTGACAAGAAGCATTTTATGTTGTTCACCAGAAGCAGTCACTATGATGAATTCAGCAAGCAACTCATGAATGTTATAAACCAGGGAGAGACAGATTTGCAAAAGACAAGAGAAGCAGAAGAGAAGTTAGAGGTAACATAAATAGGTCACGAATTGAAACATTAATAGGAGTGATCACGTCAGTATTGTGAATTAGCCAAGGTTACAGAATGCCTTTTTGTACCACAAACTGCAAAAGTGTGTTATAATTATTAATCATGTGATTGGTTAAAAGATTCTATAGAGTAAAACAAAAGCATTAGTTTGGAGATAAAGTGCAGGATTGCAAGGATTTAAGTTGATTACAGTTCATGAAATCTGATTAAAGGCGGTCAAGAAATCAAACTTGCCATTGTTGTGAAATTTTGACTTTTCTAGCCGTTATTTTGTCTGTTTAGTTCATATTTCTTTGCTTCTATCACTTTTGGTGATCGCTTTTTCCAATTTAAGATAATAAAGTAAGCTTAAAGCAAACTCCTGGCCATAATCTTGAAAACACGATATGTCAGTCGGGACAGTGTCAGTTCCTCTGGTTCCAGTCTATTTTTTATGCTGTTTGATCACAGGCTTACCATCCTTTTAGTGGTTCGCTGTGCATCTGTAATGGACGTATCAGTCAGTATCAAACTAGCCTTACTGAAGGCGAAATTAAGGGAATAAAAGGAAATAAAATCTAAAAAACCTCCATATTGTTTAACTTTGTTTTTCTGTGTTTATTTTCGCAAATGAACGCTCGAGAAAGCAGTATTTTCAAAACAACGGTTTGACTAGTTTTCCACTTTTAAGCACGTCGAGCCGTTAGTTTGAAAATACTGCTATCGCGGACCTCAAATCACCAAAATAAACACAAAAAACAAAGGTAAACAACATTGCAGGGAATTTCGAAAGGCTATTTTGATATTAAAATTGATACTTCCATTACATAATAATTACATTACAGATGCACAGCACACCACACAGAGGATGGTAAACCTGTGGTTTGATGGACTGATTGCCGAGATTTTATAACTGATGCAATCTATTTAGCACCGTGTTGATTTCATTTTCCTCTCTAGAACTTGTACAAGCAACAACAGAAACTTTTTCAACAGCAGCGCATTGTGCAGGGTCAAAGGCTCAAAAGGGTCCGTCAGCTGCTTGAAGATCATACAAAGAACTTACAAGAAATACAGAAAAGTCACAAAGCTCAGCAACTTAGTGTCCAGGAGCAGCTTAGGAAAGAGATCAACATGCTTCAGAAGAAGATACTCAATGATACGGTAAGAAAATAACCTACCCTGTGATAAAAGCTGGGAAAATCAAAAGCTTAGGAAGAAACATAGGTTCCTCTTCTCCTCAGGATTTCAATTACACCATCAATTACGTTTTAAAGCAGGTTTCCTTTCTTGTCTTTAGCAACAGCAAGACTTCTCAAGTGTACGAAGGTCTCTTCAAAGCATGCTGGCCCAAGTATAAGTCTTTCAAAAAGGCCATAAAAACTGGACCATTTTCTAACTAAGGAGGCTCAATGAAAAATCTTTTCGTTGTACTATAGCATACAGTTGTATACCGTTATTTATATTGAAGAAATTAACTGCACTTTGAAACGTTTAAGCTTTTGATTGTGTACAAATAGATCTTGTAGTGATGGGTAGTGCAGTGTGTACAAATTTTAAGTTATATGCAAGTGACCATGATGTGAAATAAAATTATATCAAAACAAAACAAGACTGACTTCATTCAACTTTATCGGGGTCGTCATCTGTGAACAATGTGTATATATTAGACACTGTTGCGCAGGTGAAAGATAGGCGATTTTACAATATTTGACAAGATTTCCTCTTTTGGTTTAAATCCTAAACACATGGAAGTTTATGGATAAAGAAACCGAATCATATACAATACTGTTGCAAAGGCAGTCAACAACTAAATACTTAGAAATTATAACTGTTTTTATTGCTTCAAATTTGTTACGTACATGTTAGTGACTGACTTAAACAAACAACACCCTTTTTTACAAACATCAAAGGCAAATACACTTCTAAAATCTGCATCTTGAAAATGAAGTATAATACATTAAAAATAGTTATATGTACATTAGCCACACACAAATGTGAATCAGCATTACATTAAGTAACTGTTTCACACATATGAATAGTCTGTTAACATAATATATACACATTTTCAACCGATAAAAACGATTTAATGGAACATTACAATCTTCCTTTCAATAATAATAACTCATTACACAGCATGTAGACCTTGACTAAAGTTAAAAATCAAGACTGCACAAGAAGCTCCGTTTAAGACAGACGGTGATGCGTGGCCAGAGAATGGCATGAATAACTAACTGGGAGGTAGAAAAACTAAAACTTTATAACACAAGACTTTTTATGAGTACGTGATGAGTTTTGTTGCATTCAAAAGCTGATACACACAGTCAATAAATAAGAAGTGTGAGTCTTTTACTCTTTGCTGTGCTTCCTCAGAGGCACCATCCATCACCATATGGTAGAGATCGGAATGAAGCTGAAATATACAAAGAAAAATTAATTTACTATCAAGAATATGCACTAACAGAAATATAATACTAAATACACTACTTTTTGTATAATATGTATGTATATATTATACAAAAGGAGTTCACTTCCATTCATTTTCATAAACTACAGTGCTGCAACTAATACTGTAGCATAAATAAATAAATCACTTTATTTAAGTGTCAAAGGTATTTAGCACGCAGTACTAATTGGGGACACTTTCCAGATCTAATTGGAACTTGGAAGTGTTAGTTTTTGAGGAGAGGGGAAAACCGGAGTACCCAGAGAAAAACCTCTCGGAGCAAGGAGAGAACCAACAACAAACTCAACCCACATATGCTATTTTTTCAAAATTAAAAAAAATACAGTGTATGATTGATTAAATGCAGTTCATGCAACAAGGTCAAGGGCATCATACGGTACCTGTGTATTTTCAGCAAGATCATGAACAGAAAGTTCACTGTCTTCCTCCTTCATTCGTAGCTTACAAGAGCTAAGTGTACCAATATTGAACAATGAATAATCCTCCTATACAATGAACCGACAAAAAAGCAAATAACAATTTTTAAGTCTATTTTTCTTTGTTTTAAAATTAGCACATACTGAAAATAACTGAAACTGGAAGTCTAGTAGCTCATCAGTATAATGGTTATCTCTGGTTTCTGCTATGAACAATATGAAGCTAGTTTTTTTTTTGGCGTGGTTCTTTGTGTCTCATTTATTCCCTAAGGTCATCTCAAAGTCTCGCTCAGGTTTTAGTCTCGCTTTTAAAAAGGAAAAATAGTCTTGGGCTTGCAGAGAAAAATGGTAGTCTCTTGCCATCTTGCAATGTCTTAAATTTACCATTCACCACTTCTCAAAGAAACAATGTCTGGTTCAGATACTGATAAACAGTATTGCAGACAAAGAATGGGGTAACCTTATTTACAGGGGCGTAGCCAGGACTTTTTCAGAGGTATGCACAATCACTGTTTTCAAACACTTCCCCTACCTCCTTCCCCCACCCTCAAGTCCCAAATCTTTATATTTTTTCGACTTTTTCAGGTACGCACGTGCGTACGTGCGTACAGGTAGCTACGCCCCTGACCTATATCCAGAGAAAAGAATGAAGCCCTGGCCCAGGTTGTTCAAAAGGTGGATAGCACTATCCACCAGGAAAAAAAAAACAACACTATCCAGTGGATAACATGATTGGTTTTGCTAATGCCTATCCACTGGATAGTGATTTATCCGGTGAATAGCACTATCCACCTTTTGAACAACCTGGGTCTGATCACAGGCCAAAGTCAGGGCACTAAAGGTACGTAAGATGCACTTGTTTCAACTGAGATTCAAGACAAGGATTGGCTATTGGAATATGTATGGTGGAGGGTACTGATGGTCACCCTATGCTCCCTTATCCACCTATCAACGTTTAGGCCAAGGAAGGGGAGTCAAGGGTATAGAGCAGTTTTCAATTGAGTGTCGTAAAACCAAAACCAAAGTAATTACTCTGACCAATCACAGCAGTCGTAAACAATCCAATGAACCAATCAGAGCTCGAAGCAATTACATGTCGCGGGCGCCAAGCACGGGAAAACGCGTGCGAGCAAGTCACGATTGGTTTTGGTTTTACTTCTGATTGGTCGAGAAAGTAACGCGAGATTTTTTAGCCAATCACAAAGCGTAGCAATGCAAAACCAAAGCAATTGCGTAATTACTTTCGACAGTCAATTGAAAACTGCTCTATGTGCAATGGGTAGAATTAGCCACATTGTCCATATGACTGACTGATGTTAATGTTGTGTGAGATTGGTTCAGTTGGGGCAGCAACAACTGACATTAATTTTGTCTAAGTGTCCATCTAAGGAAGGTTTATTTGAGAGAAAATGTTTTGGCTTTCAGCCAGGACCAAACCAACTGTCCATAATAATAAGGTGTCTGTATTTAGCAGATGTCCGTAAAGTGGGGTTCAACTGTATTTACCTCTAGTGGTTGTTCATCCTGCAACTGTTCAACAGCTTGTATGATAATTTTGTCCTTGCCGCATTCAGCATTCCACTTACTCCATGTATATGCGAATGCTGATGCTGTCAATGCCATTTCCAGATAAATATTGTTTTCCAGCCAGTCCTCCTGATAAGGAACATTAAATAAAGAAAAGTAGCACTTGTTATGAACACTCTTCGAGAAGGCATTAAATAAAAAACCAGGGACCTAAATGCAGCTCGACAGGCCAGTAAAGTCATATATTCTAAAAAAAAAACACTAAACAATATGAATACGAATCTCTCCCCATGAAATGCCTAAGGCATTATTGTTTTTTTTTTCCATTTAATATGGACTGTAAATTTGAGGGACTGAAAAAATAAAGTAAATATGGTATATACAATTTAATCAATATGGCAAGACATGTACTAGATGTTTGCAAGCAATGATATATTTTTTTTAAATGTCAATGACATTATAGGCTAAGCCATTGAATTCATTACTTAAACATTTCATTTTATTCCATTCCATTCCTGATAAGATAATTCTGTTTCATTAGCCCCATGGCAATTCTTGGTCACTGTTTTTCTTATGTTACAATAAATGGATCTAACAGGGATTAGTATCACCCAACTAGTGGACTAATGCAAATCCTGCATTTTGATTGGCTACGCTACTAGGGGTCTAATAGTAATAGTCATCGAGTAGCGAAATTCGCCGGTTTTATTTTTCGTTTTATTCCCAAATAAATATTTCTTCAACTTGCAATTGCTTTTTTTTATTATTGCCTTTTTCTGTCCGACTAGTTGGGTGATACTAAAACAATTAGACCCGTAGCCCTTTCGGGCTACGGGTCTAATTGTTAATTAATACTTTAGAGTGGCACATTAACATATTAGTATGGAAATAATCATAATATTCAATTCTATTTAATACACAGGTGACTATTTTCTACTTTATGGTACATGAAGGAAGTCATGCTCTTATTCATAATGGCGCTATTAAAAAAAGTAAAAATACCTTGGAGTTAACACTGACATACTTTTCTGCATCCACAGCAGGAAAAACATTCACTCCTGCTCTTTGCATGGCCTAGGAATAGATGATAAATCATTCAATCAGTCAGTCAGTCAGTCAGTCAGTCAGTTAGTCAGTCGGTCAATCATACAATATTTTAAAGGTGAAAATTTGTGCAATCATTCAATTAAAATATCAAAGTATATGTTGTGGTGCAATTTTGTCCTTGGTGCAAATTTTATTTTCCTTTGTTCAAAACTCATTATCAGACATTTCCATACCCAAAAACAAAGGAAAATAAAATTTGCACCAAGGACAAAATTGCACCACAACATGTACAATACCTTAATCAGCTGTTGTGGCTTCATCCACTTTCCTCTCAAGCCAGTCAGCTCTGGAACATCATCAGGCCGAGTCAGAACACACATAGAGTCCTACAACAGGGATGACAATTGAAGCATACAATGACATATCCAAAAATTTCAAGTAGAAAAGATGCATGATTATTTTATATGCGGTAGTTTAATTTTTTCTTTGGTTTGGAAATTTTCAATCGGGAAATCGGGATGGTTGGACAGTCTTTTAACATGTTTATTGTTTCTATGTTTAACATTATGATAATGACTGTAAAGTGAATAGACTTTAGTTAAATGCATTTCTTATGGTTAATGCTCTTAACAGTACAGCATTTCTTTAACCACTAGACAAGGTGTACATGGATGTAGTCAATGTGGGCTGTACCTTAATTTCAATTTCCAGTTCAATAATTGCAGCAAAAAGTGTAAACAGACATCTATTTGTTGCATGAGGGCGTAACTCCCATGACTGGAATGGCATGTTCAAGTACAGATCCTGGAGAATAAACAAAATGAATTTACCGTGAGTTCTAATCAATTATTATTAATTTATTGTACACAGGGTAAAAGTAAGTATTGACGGTTGTACATGGGAGGAGCCCAAGGGAGGGAGGGAGGGGGCCGCACTTTTCCCATCACAAACATTTTCAATGCAGACACCAACCCCTTTTAAAAGAAATCTGGGACCTCAGCTAATAAGCATAGTGGGAACCACCACTGAAAAGATAACTGGGGATAGTTGAACAGTGATCACAAAGAACGTCCATCATAAAAGAGATTGTTGTGAAAAAAATGTACCATACCTGGAAGGTGGCAACAGGACCAAAGTTAGACATCTTGAACACCACAGCTCTCTCTTCTGTTAACAGAAGAAAATTAAGATTGTTTTTAAATAACTATAAATGTTTACATTATACAATGGCATGTTCAATCAGCTGCCAAATTAAAAAGTCAAGATCACCAATTCAGTCTAGCTTACAAACCATAAAAAGAATATAGTTTAGACCAATATTAACATATCATTGTGACTAATGAATATATTATTATTATTTGATTAACAAAAATATTGCTTACTGCTAAAATTAAATAAACTTCAAACCATACAGTTATGATCATACATTGCTATTGCAAAGATGTACGTCACAATTCCTCCCTAAACCTTGGGGTTCAGAAACTGTTGCCCAGAGAACAATAGTCAGATAGAGGGTTTATTTAATCTGCATGAGAGCTGTTAAGCCTTATTATTAACAATACCTTCATTGTACTGTGAGTCAGTAAATGCATCCAGTCTCCAGTTATTTTTGGCTGAATCCCAGTATGCCAGCTGGGGTGGTTCAAAATACATCACATCTGCAGGCAGCCTAGTGCATAAAAATACTAAGACCACTGTTCTTATAAAAGGAATTAATTAATCAAATACATGTAACTTAAACTTTGCCTATCAAAGCCCCAAGTTTAATAATTAACTTAGGATAATTAAAATATATTATATACTTATTATAAAACAGTGGATAGCAGTTGGTGCACTCTGATTGGCTACTGAAACTCGAATAGCAAGTGCTATTCACCTACAAGCAATTTGTGCGCAAAAATTGTAATCGTTGACAGAAATATATGAGTTAAACATCCTTATTTTTGTGCTATATATTATCTCACTGTTTTAGTAAATACTAATAAAACAACTAGTCACATCAGTGTCAGCCGCCAGTGATGGATATCCACCACTTGTCACCTACACTTTGGTGAATAGTTGTGTTAATAATGATAAAGTATTCAATATAAGCTCAAATACTGAATAATGTGCTCATTTTGGAAAAAAAGAGTGATATAATTATTTTCATGTATTAGTTTCTTATAATGACACTGTTCTAATAGAGCGGTTTTCATCGTAAAACCAAAACCAAAGTAATCACCCTGGCCAATCACAACAGATACAGAAAATCCAATGAAAGAATCAGAATCGAAGCAAATACATGAAGCTGCAGGTGCCATGCATGGGAAAATGAGTGGGAGCATTAGTCATGGTTTTGGTTTTACTTCTGATTGGTTGAGAAAGTGGCGCAAAATTTTTAGCCAATCACAAAATTACTTTCGACATTTAAATGAAAAAAGCTCTAATATTTATAATTTCGAAAATTTATTCCAAAACTCACTTGCATGTAACCATGACTGGTGGGTTGGCCACCTGGGTTTGAGAGGCAGTTGCTGAGTTGGGTGGGGCAGGAGTACTATGAGCTGAGTTTAAATCTGATGCTGTTTGTCCTTCAAGTTGATAATTCACACGCTTGAGCTCGGACGACACAACTAATAATAGGCAAAAAACGAGTGGTTAACGACATTGTCTGAATCTTTTTTATCAGCTGAGTTGAGGACGTAGAGTTAAAATTAAGAATTCAAATTACTTTCTACTTCACTGTTTACAGTGGTTCTTCGAATGGTCCTTTGATACTTTTTACGGTACTACAGGGCTATCACTATTTTTTTAAATAGGTGGGGAAGTGAAGAAAGTAAGGAGAAGAGGAGAGAGAGAGGGGTAAGTCTTCGAATTCACAAGCCTAATGGCTCACAACTGCTGGAGCTTAACCCGGTTTCTATAGCATGAAGTGACTGAGAGTATTACTATTCCCCCTGGATTAGATGCTAGTCCATCGCAAGGTTAACCCCCAGCATTATGTCACCAGTACCCATTTGTACACCTGGGTTTAAGGAAAAACATGATGGCAGAGACCAGGCTCAAACCACCGACCTTCAAGTTGAAAGTCCGATGTGGTAACCACTAGACCATGGCGCCTCCACACGAAAGAAAGTAGCCAAGGAAAATTGGTGTCTTTGTTGTCAGTGTTCTGTTTTCTACCAGAAAGTAGATGGTGCTCAAACTTTTCATGGCCAGGAGAAATCTCTGACCCCCAGCTGTTATTGACAGTCCTGTAACTAGCTATTGTAATTGGGAAAAGGTTTTCAATCACATCAAAAGAAAATAACTGGTCACGATAATTTACTTTATGCTCGTGACCTGTATGTCTGATTGGCCTTAGGCCTAAATTTTGTAGTAACAGGGCTGTCGTTAGTAGACGGCAACTGGGTTATTATATAATATTATATATAGCCAGCAACTGTTATGGTTCACGAAGATGACTGGTAACTCAAGGGAAAAAAATTACTAAAGGACAGCAGTCATGGGAGACCATCTTGAGTTTATGACAACCTACTTTCTTTGTGTGGCTGGCAACCTCAAAGCTTAATGACAGCCCATCTGAGTGAGGGTAGTGATATACTATTATTTAGGGTTAATAATCCACATACTCTGTTGCATAGTCCATCCCTTGACGACTTTAGGCTGAGGTGGAAGTTCCAGCAGCTCAATAAACATGATAGGACCAATGGCATTGAATGCTCTCAAGTCTACCACATCATCATCCTCTTCCTCCTCTTCTTCCAGCCCACTCCCCACAGCTGCAGCCAGCTCGTCATCTGCTTGATCAGCTGAGCTGGGTTTGTCTTCACCTTCACCTGGGATGAATACAGTGATCATTCTTTTACAAAAGACTGAAATAATGAAATTAATGCCTCCTAGACACCCATTTACTCCTTGTAAACTTGTGGGAAAAGTGTGCACATTGTTTCTTTCAGTGATCTAAATAGAGTGATTTAAACTTGTTCAGCAGAGTGCTATTTGCGCGCAAGCAGAAATTTTGTGCTCTATAAATTTTAATTATTACTGGTCTATAATATTTTATATTGGTTGGAGGCAAAAATATAATGTACGTTTGCTAGTGGTCTTAGTTCTAGTTGTATTTATTTATAAAAACCACTATTTTGTATTGGTGGTGAATGTCCTTAGGCTTAGAAAAGACACTGCTCCACACTGTCAAGTTCAGTAACTTTGGAAACCATCAACCAGCTTTTCTTTCTAAAAAATGAGATCATTGAAAATGTGCTAAAAAATGTACGACAATGGCCCTTATCCTACGATGTAGATAAGTACACCACGCCAACATATCAGTGGTTTCTCGCTTTCTTGACCCTATAGTCTTGTTTTGATGTTTACAAGAACCTAGCTCTGATGACGATGAGCGTAAACATCAAAACGAGACTATAGGGTCAAGAAAGCAAGAAACGTCTGATATGTTGGTGTGGCGTACTCATCTATGATAAGGGCTATTATTACATTGAATGAATGACCACCAGTAGACTTTTTACTTTATTTTAATTATTTTTTGTAAGCAAAAACAGACTTACAACTTTGTTATGGTTAAAATTTCTTTGTCTTTAACAGCAGTTTGTTGATTAAGTTGTGTTAAAATGGGGAAAAAATGTTCATTTTGTTTAAGTGTGCACTATAGATTCAAGACATTTACACCATTTGCAGAAACACTGTATGCATATTATTAATCCTTTTGGCATGTTGCAAGCTCCCAATCTTCTGTCTTTTTAGCATGGCCACTTATAATATAAGAATTCTTTTTTATAAGTGACCAGTTCTAGTTACAAACACTACTGTAGTTGGAAATGCTGAGGTGGTTGCCTATGGGACTGTTGTCTTAGTTTATTACCTTCTTGATCTCCCTCCTTATTTTCCCCTTCCTTGTCTTGTTGAGCTTCATTATCGCTGGCCTGGCTTCTAACACTTTTTGCACTAGCTTTACGACTTCGAGAGCTTTTACCACTGCTGGCCCGTCCACTCTGTGACAAACAGAAGATGAGATGTTCAGATTTGCATATTATTAGGGACTTAACAAGGTAATAATATCTCAATAATATCATTCTTATTTATCATTAAGGTAATCAGTGAATGATAGTAAAAAACTCATGATTGATACTAATGATTTTTATACATTTTTACATTACTAAGAGCAAGATGGTAAAGGTTCTGATTAGCTGGCTCAAATTGATTGTTTGCAGGCAAACCCTGCTTTGCACAAGTCTGACCAAGAGAAGAGCTGGCCTGTGGGTTTAAAATATGTGGCTAAATGTCCCCCTCTTATCAGATCACATGTGGTTTGGAGGAGCCCTGCATGGTGGGTTTCAGGGCCGTGGAGATAATTTACAGTGATCATGTTTCTGACAATCATTGTGCAATTCTGTTTTATTTTTTACCCTAATCCCCTCTCCCATCAGGTAAGTAAATGGTAAGTAATCCCACTAAATTTTAATTTTTCAGTGTGACAATGTCAATGGTAGTTGCCACTCATGGAGTTGTCATAGACACCATTCATTAATTTTGGACTCGGCTTGAAGTCATGTAGCTCCACCATCCTTACAGGCACCTAATCCCCCAACCATGTCCATTGGTGATGAATTTAGTTGAGTTAAAATTCACCTTCTTTCTACTTGATTTGCTTGATTTGCTTGCTCTACTTGCTTGTGAAGCAGACTTTGGGGGCATGGTGTCCAGGGTGTCATCAGCACCTTCCTTGTCGCCTCCTTCATTACCTTCACCAGCCTGTTGTACCCGAAAAAAGAAAAAGGAAACACCATTTTAGCTTAGTACTACGCATATAGGCAATCTGTGGTTTGTTTAACAGTGCTTTATAAAATAAAAAATGGTAATTGGCTGTCTGTGATGATAGTAATCTTGAACTGATCAAACACAAGTACCAAACTCACAACCATGACTGTAGGTTGAAATGAAATTCAGGTTAAAATGATTTCAACCTAGCTTGATTTTGAATTAACTTTGTTTCTGATTTATGATAATGAATCAAAGACAAAAGAAATTCAAAATCAAACTGGGTTGAAATCATTTTAACCTGAATTTCATTTAAACCTACAACAGCTACAAGAGATTATTATTAACAAATTCTTCCCAAAACGAGTGTCAGAGTGTAACTGCCTTCCTAGGGAAATAGCCCTGTCTGACGGCGTTGAAGAATTTCAAGGCTGCAGTATCAGCTGTTTATTAAGTTGTCTTTAATGTTAAATAAAGATTATTGCTCGACATTTTGGAGTCGTCATTATGCCAATATCAAGAGTAAAGAAAATATAACAACTAAAAGCGAATATTTAAGTAGGCTAGAGCTAAAATTTACAAACTAAATAGATGGCTAGTATTAAAACAGCCTACTTAGATATTTGCTTTTTATTGTTATATTTTCTTTACTCTTGATAATGGCGTCATGATGACACTTAAACATTGAGCAATAAATCTTTCTTTAATTTTTACATGCCTTTGGTTTAGCAAAAATAGGTAAAAGATAAAGTCACTCAGACATACAGTGGAATCCCGATTTTTCAAACCTCCAAGGGAAACAGAAATTAGTTTGAAAAATCGGGAGTTTGAAAAATTGAAGGTGGTATTGACTGAAATCAAATCCAAGGGAAACAAGTTTTGGTTCGAATAATGAGGAGTTTTGAAAAATCGAGTATTCGAAAAATTGGGATTCCACTGTACTATTTAAAATAACAATAATTAACAGCAGCAAAAAATGTTACTAATTTTGTTAATATGCATTAATTAAGACCAGAAACCCATAAGTGGGTTAACCCACATTTATGGGTTTCTGTTAAGACATAATAATATTATTTGAGATTGTATGTTATTGACAACGTATATTATTACGGATTGAAATGTATTCAAACAATATCATGTTTAGCGTTCCTCGACTTTCAAGAACAAAATAACTTACCCCATCTCCATCTGCTCCTTCCACTGGTGGTGCTTCCTCGACCACCACTTCTGGAGGTTTAACTTTGCGCTTGGGGAAGAATGACTTGGAAAGGGGAGACAGGTGGTCATATTTGGTGTACATAATGCGCACAGACACATTTCCAACAGCGAGAACTTTGGGGATTTCCATTGTGATTCCCATCTTTTCAAATGAGAAGGACTTGAATCTAGAAAGAGAGACAGTGCAAACTGAATGATCCATAGAATGACTGATCATGAATTACATCAAAGGGCTCTAAGAGCCATCTCGTGAATATGAAACAATGTAAGATTTCAGTCCACAGATCGGTTTTAATTTTCCATACTGAGTTTCAAGTCAAAGAATCGAAGAGTAAAAAAAGATTTATATCAAAATGACCAAAACATTTTAGCGTGAGATAAATAATGCATTAATACGAGATTGTCCACACAACTGGATGATGTAATTACACTGGGGAATTAAAAAAAGTTTACTACAGCAATCACCTTTTAATTAACATGTAATACGCTGGGAAATTAAAAAAGTTTACAGATGATGGAATGAGTGAAACTTTGCATAACTGTCCCCGTATACTATATCTTGTTCAACACTTCACATATTAAATCACAAGATTAAATAACAGGAAAATTACAGTGCGACTATTCAGGACCACTTGAAAGAAAGTTGACCAATCAACAGTAATCAAGGACAAAGGTTGGTGACCTTTTTAATGAACAGACCAATAACAATGAAGAGTCCAGACAAATAAGAAATAATATGTTGTAATTGGTCAATTTTCTTCCAAGTAGCCCTATTTGAGTAGTCACACTGTTACAGTAATAATAATATATCCAATTTTTTTCATCATTTTGAAATTGGCCAAGCGATTAAAATAAAGCCCTTGGAGCATAACCACCTTATATTGAATTTTAGGGATTTTTTGCCTTTTATTTAAAATTGGGCTGCTTTTTTTGCAAATAATTATTTTGTTTTGATCCTTTCAACTATTGACAGATGAAACAACATGCAAACACTAAAGAAAACCATTTTTCAAGGTCATACCAAAATCACTCTATCTTTTAGCAATCTTATTTGTTTGCAAGTGGATACCATGTTCAAGTACAGTATATATTATATTCATTTACAATGTATGCAGTCATTCAGAAATGTCAGAAATGTGGTCTATCAATGAAGCTGCCCAACTTTGTTCCAAAACTGCCATGGGCGCTTGAATAAAACTTAACTCATAGATAGCTAATAGATAGCTAATAAATAACCATTATTCTGTCTTCCTTTCCCTTTCTACTTTCTTTTTCCTTTTTTTCTTTCCAAAGAAATTTAATGTATTGTATTGTAATTAAGGTAACGTAATCTAAGGTAAAGATAGTAAATTCTTGTTTTATGCAAAGTAAAGTCAAGTAATAAGTAAAATAGTATTGTAATTAAGGTATAGACTACGAGCAGTCTCTCTTTTCCAGCTTAGTCCGTCGAGCGAGAAACGAAAAAACATTAGCGAACAGATAATAGCCGCGCGAAACTGGGGGCGAGGCAGGCGCGTGGGAAAAGAGAGACTACAGACAAAGCCCAAGCGTTTGAATTATTAGTTGCTCTCGCAACTCAAAAATCTGATTGGCTCTTGATCGAAGATCTTTCAACAAGCGGTAACGCCGCGGTGACGAGTTGTCAACACTCAAGATCAATGTCATGGCTGACAAGCTCCAGGAATGTTTATCTCGATTTCCAGTTCAATCGCTGAAACCAGAGCAGATCGAAGCGCTTGAAGCTCTTGTCGATGGATGCGATGTCCTCGCTATTTTGCCAACTGGGTTCGGAAAGAGCCTTATATATCAAATGTTTTGCCAAACAAAACTCTCTTCGAACCCGAAAGCGAGTGTTCTTGTGATTTCGCCGCTCAACAGTATCGTGGTCGAACACGGCAAGTCAACAAATTAACTGAACTTGGCCTTCCTGACATCCATTTGAATGAGAACGACGCAGATTGCATGAAAGCCATCTCTGTCGAATCTCTGAAGGGAATTTTAGATTTATATTTTGTTGTGCTGAGGCCTGTTTATCGGAGGAATTTCTAAATTTGTACAAATCAGAAGACACAGGGCCGGATATCCAAATGGTGGTTGTTGACGAATCTCACACGGTGTAAAATGGGGTTGGCAGACCTGCACAACTCTTACCTCATGTTTTAAATGCCATTTGCTCCTAATTCTATAGGTTTTGAATGGGTATTCTACATTTAGCTGTTTGTTAAGGAGGCTTTTAGTTTAGAATAAGTTTTAAAACCTTTCAAAAGCCGCATGCAACAGACTAGAGGTCAAGTCTGTCGGTTGTGTTTTCCCGTGGTGTTGCGCTTGTAGATTTTGACCTCATTTCAGCGTCCTTTTTCCCCTGGCAGTCTATTGGCATGTAGATTTTTATGTAGGAAAGGTTTGAATTTCTCTAACTTTTCTCTCTGAAATACCGGACATGACAGAATCTGAAATTATCTGTTGGCCGTGAATGTCTTTCCTGCTATTAATGTCACGCTGGGCCCAGCTATTTTAGTTTTGTCTTTGCAGGATTTAAATTTTCAGGATCCAAGCCTTATAGCAGAGAGAGTTGACTAGCTTAATAAACTATTCAACTCGTAGAGAGTTAAAGTTTGTCTCAATCAAGGCTGTGATTTTAGCTTTCATTCGCTACGGAGTTAATATAGCTGCATGGAGCTCGCTGTTTGTACTAAAAACTCCCTTGGCAATTTTGACAGTCTAGCGACTGCTTCGTTTACGCCACTATTTCATTCAAGTGTAAAATGGGGTTGGCAGGCCTACACGACTCTTACCTCATATTTTAAATGCCATTTGCTCCTTCTATAGGTTTTGAACGGGTATTCTATATTTAGCTGTTTGTTAAGGAGGATTTTAGTTTTAAACTGAGTTTTAAAACCTTTCAAAAGCCGCATGCAACGGACTGGAGGACAAGTCTGTCGGTTGTGGTTTCCCGTGGTGTTGCGCTTGTAATAACGTTTGAAGTTACATCTACGGACACGGCAAAAATCGTGGCAAGAAGGTTCCTTTGCCGGTCTACCTCTTATGGCTTTTTTCGAAGTATCGTTCGAAGAACTCATCTCTTTCGCGGCATCTTACTCTCTTCGCGCTAAAAGGGATTTGGTTTCGGGTTAGATCTCCTGCATTGCGATGACATGTAGATTGACAGGATGTCAAGAGAAGTAAATCTGATACCGAAAAATCACTCGACCGTGAAAGTGCATTCGCTTGGGCTTTGTCTGTAGTCTCTCTTTTCCCGCGCGCCTGCCTCGCCCCAGTTTCGCGCGGCCATTATCTGTTCGCTAATGTTTTTTTGTTTCTCGCTCGACGGACTAAGCTGGAAAAGAGAGACTGCTCGTAGTCTAATTAAGGTAACACACTTTAATGTAAAGATAAGTAAATAAGTAAGAAAATTCTTGTGTAATGTAAGTAAGCTAATAAGTAAGACATGTATTGTAACATAATTTATTGCATATTTTACGTTGGAAAGAAAATAAAAAACCTTTTTTGGGAAAAAAAAAAAAAAGTCTACCAGCAGTGCTGGAAGTCCATTGGCCATATCCTAAGAATGGATGCCAATCGATATCCAAAAATGGCATTGACCTGGGTTCCAGAGGGAAAGAGAAAACATACAATCATGTAGTAGAGCAAAAAAACCTGGGAAGAACCATAGATAAGGAAAGAGGAGTGTTAGGTTTAAAGTCATGGAGTGAAGTACTCAGTGGCTGCACGTGACCAGGTGGCATGGCATAGACGATTCTCCGGCCCATTTTCCCCCCACAGGGATAAGATAACAAGTCAAATAAGTCAAGGCAAATGTCGCAAAACTGCCATGGGCTCTGGAATAAAACTTAACAGATAGATAACTAACAAATTTTGTAATACCTAGGATTCTTGGCTATATTTCCCCAGACACAAACTGTCACATTTTCAGAAACACTTGTGAACTGTAGGTTTTGTGTATCAGGATCCACATCATCAGAAGCATTCTTAGAATAAAAGAAATTCAATAAAAATAAATATACTCAGTCAACATAATAAATTTAAAAACAAAAAGGTAAAAAACAATAATTTGTTTCAAGTCCTGGTCAATTCCCAGGGGGGGAGAGGGGGTACTCTCATAATTATATAATTTATATACCTTGGGTATGTGCTGCTGTGAAGGGTATGGTTTTCAAACAGTTTAGTCCAGGATAGGGTATAGAGTATTTGCATGTGATGTCACGCCAACCACATGGGTGTCCCAAAACAGTGAAATAGTGTCCATATTGGTGTACTAAACAAATCCTATAGGTCTATTCTTATTCAAACATTTCCTATTGTTTTAGCACTCCAATATGGCTGCCGGTCACGTGAGTGAAAAACTCTATAGAAATCAGAGAGTTTTGGTCTAGAATAAGGTAACGTTTAGCGGGAAACTAATCAGTGCAATGAAGATGGAGTCTGGGTTAGGGTAGGGATTTTCAGTGCTTAGTCTAGAATAGAGTAGCAAAATGCGGTTGAATGTGGCCTGGTAAAGGGTAAGGGTTAATGAGTACCAGGGGCATACCACCACCCAAAAATATACAGAGTACCCCCCCCCCCCTGAGCAGGACTGTCATTAAGATTTGAGGCAGGTGTTGCTTTGATCTTAACACATACATACATACATACTTTATTGAGACTCCCTTCGACAGGGCTTTTCAGTCACAATGCTAATTACTACATGTACATAATACTTTTAATTAAGAAAACTTATTTACAGTAATTTAATTAAATTCAAAATATATATTCAAAATTATTTCATAAAAAACATACATGTATTGTTAAAAAGTGTCCGCTTAAAACTATTAATATCTTTAGTGTTCTTAATATTATTGGCTAGCCCATTCCATTCCCTTGGACTCCGAAACAAGCTTGTTGCTTTGTCAGTAAATTTAACATATAACAGGCAAGATCCCCCGTAACATCAAGGTCCCATAGGCTATTAAGCGAACTCACCCGTAACAGATGCTACAGGTGATGGTCCTTGATGACAGCCCTGCTGAGGGTGTTGAAAATTTTACCTTTTAAGTAGTTGAACACATAACTATCTACAACTAAAGGCCAAATTCAGGCATGTGTGGATTGAATTTACACAGCATCAACAAAAACTTACCTGTAGTAAGTTCATGGTGGCCTCATCCAGTTTATAACTTATCAACCCTTCTAGTTGAACAACCGACTACAATAAGAACATTCAAGTACAACAAAATGAATTACAGAAAATTAAAGCCTTTTACAGGGGCATCGCCCAGGGAGAGTTCCAGGGGTTCCAGAACCCGACTTTTGGGTTCTGACCATGGCATTCTTTCAAAAGGAAAACATGACTGGAACCTCCCCCCCCCCCCCCCCCCCCCTCCCCACTTTCCGCCGGATCAGAGCTTCATTCTTTAGAAATTAAGTAAAATAAGTTAATAAGGCATCAATGCTATTCTGAGGGTTAATGATAAAAGAATGCGTAATATGGGCCTCTGGTGTATACGAGCCTGCAATGTGGGATTCAGCACCTTTTGAACTTTTGACGTTTGCTTTTGGATGCCTGATTTAATAATGATAATAATAATAATAATAATAATAATAATAATAATAATAATAATATTAAAGTTTATTATTCTCCCCTAGGGGCTTTTCAGAACAATTAACAAAGAAGTAATAAAATACATATATTAATGACTGTATAAAAGCTAAAAAACTAGTATGTACACTGTATCTGAAAAGTTCCTTAATGAATTCAAGAAACAATAATAAATTTGCCTTAGAAAGCCACCTTATTTCATGTCAAACTGCCTTCAAAATGCATGAGATGTAGTTTCAGACAACCTTATTGTTCAAAATTCCCTGGGGAGGAAATGCCCCCAGACCCTCCTTAAAACTTGAAAACTAGCACCTTCATCACTCTCGTGAGCTTTGGAACCCCCTGTCTTGAAAATGCTGGCTACCCCTCTGTTAAGTTACATTCTTGGTATTTTTTTCAAGACACAAAAAAAGTACATAGCACCTTTTTATGAATTTGTTTACATTACTTCAGTGGTACTAAATAGCATTTTCACTGAGTATGAACATAATTATTGCACACTGTAGTACCTGTTTTAGGCTTTGTATGACATCTTCTGTAAAGCCTTCCTCTTCTGAGTTAGACATAAATTTTTTCAGTTCTTCAATAAGCTGTTGTAACAACAAAAACAAGACAGTTAATATTGAGTTCTTAAAAAATGAGCAAATCAAACTCTTACAAAATCCTCCAAATTTATTAGTGACTTATAAACCCACTGGGGGTACTCTCATATAATTCAAAAGACATCCTGCACAGCGCACTCCCATATATATCCCATACAGTGCTAACCCAATTTTTGTACCTAAATTCACAAATAGCACATGAGATTTTGAATGGACAATGTCATAGAAAGAGCACATAGGTGCCCTTCAGTAAACCAGGAAATTTTTTCCCAGACTTCTTGTGCTGTCTGATCTTGCATCTGACAAAATGATCATTGCCAACCATAGACCATTGTCGGGAATCAAAATAATGGTCAGTGATTCAAGTCATAAACAGCCGAGGGAAGGCAAAGTGCAAAATTATTGTCATAAATTATAGGGTCAGGGCATGTATAAGAACCTGCAGTGTGTGGGTGCTATAGAAGTACCAAATACATGCACACTAATCTCAAAAGTTAAAACTTCATTATATTTATTGATCATGTCTTTATTATGCTGCTATCATTCATATGTTAATTACAATTAAATTAACATTTTTATTATAGCAAACACCAAACAGAAAACATGAAAGGAATCCTTTGGATTACCTTCAAAGTATCTTCTCCTTCTTTAAGCACAATACTTATGGGCTTGTATTCTTTGTCCTCTCTCCAAAGGTTCATGAATGTGTTCAAGTCACATGTGTTGAGTGGATCAGGCCTACCATCACACAGCATATATCTCTCCCACTACAATACAATAAAAAAGAACTTAAACTAATACGGATTGATTGAAGCCAATTTATTATTTACATGTTACTCTTTTTAACCTGTGATAAGCATGAGTTCTATATGTAAGGAATAACTTAACCACCGATAACAGTACTAACCTTTGCTTTTGCACGCTCATTTTGTTGTAAAGTTTTAAGTTGCTGAGAATTATTTTCAATCTTTTCTTTGAGTTCATCCACTTCAGCCTGATGCCTTGCACTTTCCTACAACAATATCAAAACCTTCACATCAAAATACTAGAAATATGTTACATGTATCTATGTAGGGGCCCTAGGCCTGACAGACAAGAGAAATATTGTTAGGTATAACTGTCAAGTTGTTGATTACAAAAAGTTATCAACTGTGCTCTGATTAAAAAACAATTTGGTGAGGTAAGTAAATAGTCAATTTCCTTTTGAAATATCTCAAAAAATTAACTGCGAAAACTTTATTCAACTGGCACGTTATGGAGTTCTAGCTAAAATACCTGTTGCCTGAGTCGTTCTCTTTCCTCTCTCTCCTGCCTTTCACGTTCTTCTCTTTCTCTTTGTTCTTGCTCAGCTTGGAGCCTTGCCTCCTCTGAAAGCAAAAAACCCTTAGTATTACAGCAGCTGTAGATTATGTGCTATCTCAAACACTAGCAGATCTTATTTATTTATTTTATTTTATGTTATTAGCTCTGCCAAGCAACAAAGCATAAAACAAATAAATAACACTCGTCAATAAATTCAAACTGGGTGACCGCAACAGCATGGAGCCAATTACTGCGAGCCCAACTCTCAAATTTTACTTGCCCCGAGCAATAGCGCTGCGCACAATTACTAAAAATAGATAGACCCCCTGCGTGACTCAGACAAAGTTTGCTGTTAGCTCAAAGGCTTTTTATGAGCGGGATGTGTTTTGGATATGAAAAAATCGGTAAAATTAGCGGTAAACGTGATTTGTACGTTTTTGGGGCTTCGAATCTAATAAATAAAAGGCAATGTTACATTCGGGAGTGAAAAACTGATTCAAAAAATGTAGATTTTGGCTTAAAATTCAGTACATTATGTGACGAGGCTGCACAATGAAATCCGATCATCAGACATCCAATCTCTTAGCTCTCATGCGATCAGAAAACATTTCATGACTTTCGCCCAAGATTAAGCCAGAAGTAAAATGTTGTTTTCTCTTTGTATGACTAAGATGTGTGCATCACTAGCTTGGATAAAGGTGCATAAATAGGTTCCAAATGATCCAGAATATGTATTTGATACAAATACCGTTTACGACCCGCGAATACGACGGGAGCAAAGCAGAACAAAAGGTCTAGAGAATGACAAGTCAATGCAAATTTGTTTTTGTGCAAAAATCCTGTCTTTGCGTATATGTTGTAGTTAATTTTTTATCTCAGGTAATTTTTATTTTTCCATTGTTTTTGGGTATGGTAATATATGCTAATGAATTTGAAACAAAGGAAAAACAAAAATTACCTGAAATAAAAAATTAACTGCAACATATATATTCTAAGGGATACTGAATATATACTGTAACACTTGAAAAGAAAATAGGCCGCAATTTGGAAAATTAGAGAGCTGCTTATTCTCGATTATTCGTCCAACGAGTATAAACTTTTCTGTTACTACCTGCGGTCGCATAAACTGTCAAACAGCATAAAAATAAACCCATCCCTTCAGTGGAGCAATGGACAGATTATCATTTCTTTTCACAATAAAAGGCAGGTTTCAATAATTATTATTGAAACCTGCCTTTTATTTGCAATGGACCACTTTTTTTATAACCGCTTGGTTCAATATGCTAAGTTTCTAACGGCTCAGCTGAAAATAAGACTTACTGCAAACTGGACCTCTCGAGAGTGAAATCTTTCAGACAATAATATTGCCGCTCTCTATCAATTCTTTGCATTTTCAACAAAGTTTGAGATGTTCCAACATTGACCCGGGTGATCGATTTTCTTGCGAAAATATCGATAAAAGCCGCATCAAAGTGTTCGCCAACACCACTTTCCCATACAAAATTATTATGCAGGAGGAGTTTGTTAGTCTGAGTCACAACGGGGTTCAAAAGTCTGTGACGTCATTTGTGCGCAGCGCTATTATTATGTGCTTGTCAAAGTTCACTTTTTTTGTTTTGAAGTCATTATTTAATCAACAGGGCCCTGTCAAGGCGAACTTAACCTCAACTCCATTTTCCCACCACTTAACATGGCTTTAATAAAAAAATATCTTGTTAACGTTTCAATTTGTAAGAAAGGAAGAGACAAATACAATGTAGTTTATAGATAACCATAGAGAGTCTGAATCTTTCCAGCATCTGATAAACATGAAGCTATTAACATCACAAAAGTACTTAAAATGGACACTTACCTTCTTCCCTTGCCTTCCTCTCTGCTTCTTCCTTCTTTAACTTTTCCTTCTCAGCTTTTGTAAGTTTAGGACTCTTCTTTCCTTTGGCAGCTCCTTTAGGAGGCTATTAAGTAAATAACATACATAGAAGATATTACATGGCCGCGCGAAGATACAAAATTTCTCTTCGAGTGTTGAAAAATATTTCACGAGTGAGCGCAGCGAACGAGTGAAATATTTTTCAACACTCGAAGAGAAATTTCGTATCTTCAAGTGGCCATGTAATGTTCTGTTTATTATATCAGACACCAATGAAATCAAACCATTTCACTTTAATATTTTTTTGTAGTCCTAAAGTATAACGGTGATCTTTTCACGTGTGAAGATAACATGTTATTCTCACGTGTGAAGATATGATGTTTACGCGCGAAAGCTCACCTGGTATTTCATTGGTGTTTATATAATAATAGAAAATAAGTTTGAATAGTTAAATGCTCCTTTACATGACTCATGTAATATAGTACAGGTTCAACACAAGTTTTATGGGAAGCAGTTTAAACTTGAGGTAGAATGTGGGATAGTGTTAGTATTAAGGGTGGGATGCAGGGTGAAAACACCAATGGTGGGGGATGTGTTGTCTTTGGTATGAGGGGTGAAAAGGGGATATGAAAAACAGTAAAAAGAATGTTGTATATGTTGTAGGTAAAAATTATTTTAGGTTAAAATTATTTCAAACTAGGTTGATTTTTATTTTCCTTTGTCCCAGATTCATTAACATAATCTCAGACAAAGGAAAATAAAAATCAACCTACAATCTCGGACAGAACTCGTTGAGACAGTAGTGTTTCCGTGCGCAAGACAACCGTTAGTGTAATATCCTGTCAAAAATCACATCTATCGAAGCCCTCCTCTCCCTCCTCCGTTCAGTGTTGCTTTAGAAGGGTTGCTCAGAGACCAGGGACACTTTCTGAGTATGTACAACATTGCTTTGTGGGGGGTAAGGGGGAGGTAGATATGATAATTCCTTTTAAATGCTAAGAAATGCTCACAATTTGCCTAAGTGTCTCAACAGTTTTGTCCGAGATTGTCTATAGACTGTTTTATGTCTTTTTAAGGTTGTTATGTTTCAATACAAGTTATTGTTAATTTTTCGTGTTCTCTTCATAAAAGTTATTTTGCTAGATTTTCCTTTAAATTGTGTAAGAAATAAAAATTTGACGGTGAAAATTTGACTTAGGAACTTCGATGACAAAAGTTGTCAACACTTGTATATGGCTTTAAAGCTACCATGGTTCCGGCTTGAGAACATCTTTCACGTCTCTGACGCTTGGGTTGATAGATTTATCAGTATTACTCGGAATCAGCAGTGTAAATGGATCTCTTAAGGAGTTATGATAGTGAGGAATGTTCTTTTCGATAATTCAGAATCAGTGGGTGAACTACATGGTGCGAAGGAGGTTTGGAGTGTTTATCTACTAACCTATACATGTAGCTAGGCGAATGTGGATATGTTTCCTTCGCGCGAATATTTTGCATTAGCAGTTGTTAGACCATTCACCAATGGCAATGCGAAAATTCTACACTGCTGTTGTTGCCGTGAAAAGCACAGAAAATACGGAGAGCATTACCACATAGGCCTGAAGGAAGATCGCAATCAACAGTGGCTATCCTCAAAGGAATTTTTGGACCCCACGCGCGAAGCAAAGGGAAATTCCCGCATGTGGCAAATGCTTTTTTGAGCTTATAATACATCCTCCCGCTACCACAGTTGAACTAGTTGAATATGAGGATATTATGTCAGTTTTCAGTCGGTTCACAATGCGAACTGTATACCACAGGAAAAGGAATTTGTAAACAACCTCGTTCGGCTGACGGTTCACACGGTGCACATATTAAAAAAATATGTATGATATTAATTATTTAATAATATATTGCGTGAACCATTGTGAACCGTTAAATTTTCATTCTCAGTCTTTGTGAACCGTATGAAATCAAACTTGACTTCGCTGTAAACCGTATAGATGTTAGTTATTTAGGCATTAAAGGCTCTGTGCTTTCACTTCGGCTTCGTTTTTTAATTCTGGCCCTTAATACATGTACGCAATTTTCTCTTCTTTCTACGTGTTCAAGATACTTCATTGTCGCTAATGAGATGTTTACAACCGTCATATTCCTCTTTGTCAGTTCATGTTGAATCATCGTATTGATTTTTGAAGCATTGGAACAATGAATTTTATGGCACTGAAGTATTTTTAGAACTGCGATATAATGCTGATATTATTTCACGCAATGTGCGATGTACAGTTGTCACGCACGAATACACCTCATAATTGATTAGTTCTAATTGCTGGATTTCGCTTTTTTACGCTTTATCACAAAGTATTAAACATGTATAATGTCTTCCAAAAAAAATATTTGGATCCCATTTTTAATCGCGGAGTTATAGTAATCCAAAATCATAGACAATCTCGGACAGAACTCGTTGAGACAGTAGTGTTTCTGCGCGCAAGACAACCGTTAGTGTAATATCCTGTCAAAAATCACATCTATCGAAACCCTCCTCTCCCTCCTCCATTCAGTGTTGCTTTAGAAGGGTTGCTCAGAGACCAGGGACACTTTTTGAGTATGTACAACATTGCTTTGTGGGGGGTAAGGGGAAGGTAGATATGATAATTCCTTTTAAATGCTAAGAAATGCTCACAATTTGCCTAAGTGTCTCAACAGTTTTGTCCGAGATTGTAGTTTGAAATAATTTTAACCTAAAATAATTTTAACCTACAACATATATATTATATGTTGTTTTTAGTTATAGTTTTATGTCACATGACCTCTCTGAAAACCACTGCAGTTAGTAGAACTTCCTGGCAAAATATTGTTATAATTATAAATACTTGACTTGAGACATCTTGCACAAAATGCTGAGTTATGCAACATTTTAAATTTTTAGCATAAGGGGATGAAAGGCACCATTTTTCTATATTATATTTGCAAGCTTATCACCCACCCACCCTCCCCTTCCAATAATAATTTTACACCTTAGAAGAGAAACAATATTATGAAATGTTCAAAAAGTCTTGTCTCTTGCATGATTCACTGAAGAATCCAGACAATCCAACTACCAGACTGAGTGCCAAAAACGATAATTGTTGGTAAATGAATGCTCTGACAGTGCTCAAGAGTGCTTGTGCTCTGTACTAAATTTGGACTTCATTTGCACAACATGCACAGTTAAAGATTTTTTTCCTAATTCGGGCAAATTAGGCTCAAATTCCAAACAGTTGGGAAATGAGCCTAAGCCTTATAGCAATGGTTCTTGTTTTTGCGGGATCTTTCATAATACAAACTCCCAAACCTTTTCACTCATGATAATGCATTTATGCTCAGAGCAGTTTTCAATTAAGTGTCGAAAGTAATTTTACAATTGCTTTGGTTTTGTATTGCTACACTTTGTGATTGGCTAAAAAAATCTTGCGCCACTTTCTAAACCAATCACAAGTAAAACCAAAACCGATCATGACTTGCCTGTATGCATTTTCCCGCACTTGCCACCAGCTACATGTATTTGCTTTGATCTCTGATTGGTTTATTGGATTGTTTACGACTGCTGTGATTGGTCAGAGTAATTACTTTGGTTTTGGTTTTACAACACTCAAATGAAAATAGCTCTATATCTTAATATTATTTTAGCTTGCAGTCATATGCATCTTGGAATGATTGCATGCAATTGCTCAACTTTTCTTTGCACTTTCAATACTAGAAGCAAGTCCCCATATTTCCCCAGGACCACAGAAAACCAAATGCCTCACATTTCATTTCCCCCCTAAAGGAAGTTAAGGTGGCTCGACTGGGTTTTTTGGCGACATAACACCCCAACTTTGAACGGCTGATACTTCACTGTCTGAGCTCGATCAGGCAAGCTTCTTCACACATATACTAGAGATGAAATAAACTTTCCAAAAAAGTAGATTTGATTGAAATTGGTGTTACCATAACAACGATCTGATGACGTCATGGTTTTTGCATATTAGTAATTTTCTCAACATCTAGACCTAAACTTTTAAAACGACTGTATGCCTCTTATAATCTAGAGGTATGTCTTCAAGACTGCAAAGTTTGAAAAAATTCTATGAGAGCGTTTTCGAATAAAATTGAGTTAAATATTTTCCATCAAAAATTTAAAAATTCGCATTACTTTCTGTTATTTCGTCGATGCCAGCGTTTTCCTGACAAATTGAAACAATATTTTCACCATATATTATTCATGTGCCATAAAATTACATTCCCTGAAGGTTTCATCCTGTTTGCTTCACTAGATTTCAGTTGATGTGATCGGAAGCAATGTCTTAAATATGCTCATTTTACTCACAGAAGTAACACTTTTGTTAGGGAAGCGTTTATTTAAAAACTAGTCGATGGAATTTTTTTAAAATCTTTTGATCTAAAGTTGTACATGTGATGCACTATCTCTGCAAATTTCAAGTGCATTGAATCATTTTAAGGGCGTGAAATACAATTAAAAGTATAGGGGACTTTTGCATTCGTCTTCCAAAGTTTCATTGCCGTATTATTTGTTGACAGCTGGTTTATTTCAGGACTTTCTCTTTTATCTACATTCTACATATTTGTGCACTTTTGAATAAATTTTAAACGTGTTACATGTGCATGATTGAGCCTTATGTTAATTGCTATTGTAGTCATTGTACTATGAAGAGAATTTTCACGATCACTTTGGAGCATGCAGGCATGGCAAACGTGTTGTTTCAAAAGCGCACAAATATGTAGAATGTAGACAAAAGAGAAAGTCCATAAATAAACCAGCTGTCAACAAATAATACGGCAATGAAACTTTGGAAGACGAATGCAAAAGTCCCCTATAATTTTAATTTTATTTCGCGCCGTTAAAGTGATTCAATGCACTTGAAATTTGCAGAGATAGTGCATTACATGTACAACTTTAGATCAAAAGATTTTAAAAACAATTCATCGACTAGTTTTTAAATAAACACTTCCCTAACAAAAGTGTTACTTCTGTGAGTAGAATGAGCATATTTAAGACATTGCTTCCGATCACATCAACTGAAATCTAGTGAAGCAAACAGGATGAAACCTTCAAGGAATGTTGTTTTATGGCACATGAATAATATATGGTGAAAATATTGTTTCAATTTGTCAGGAAAACGCTGGCATCGACGAAATAACAGAAAGTAATGCGTATTTTAAAATTTTTGATGGAAAATATTCAACTCAATTTTATTCGAAAACGCTCTCATAGAATTTTTTCAAACTTTGCAGTCTTGAAGATATACATCTAGACTATAAGAGGCATACAGTCGTTTTAAAAGTTTAGGTCTAGATGTTGAGAAAATAACTAATATGCAAAAACCATGACGTCATCAGATCGTTGTTATGGTAACACTGATGTCAATCTAATCTACTTTTTTGGAAAGTTCATTTCATCTCTAGTTTATGTGTGAAGCAGCTTGCCTGACCGAGCTCAGACAGTGAAGTATCAGCCGTTCAAAGTTGGGGTGTTATGTCGCCAAAAAACCCAGTCGAGCCACCTTAATGACAACTGCAGGTTAAACTGTAGAAGACCTAGCCATTTATTTGCATCTCATTGAATAAGAATGGAATATTTTGTTTTCACATGACTCGTTCTATAAAACGTTCTGGGATTATGTAACAAAGTGGCCTGGTATTATATTCTAAAATCGCTCCCCACTGCATACAGTGTACCTACAGTGTTTGAAATGGATGTGCATTCGCCGTAAGTAGATCGGACAAAGTAAATAGTTGCTAAGCATGAACCACAATACGAAGGAGAAATTAAGCTACATTGTAGCTTGGGCGAAGAGAATTTAAACTGCAAAGTAACAATTTGCAAGCTCACCAAACTCGAACTGGTGCCCAAAACTGTGCATGTAACTCCTCACATCGATCCATTCGATCGCAGTTTTAGGCACCAGTTTAGTTGATAATACCGCTTTCAAAAACTAAGTTACTTAAAATGTACGTGGAAGGATAGCACTGTCTATCTAGGGAAAGTGCTAGAAATCTATTTTCTAGGTTAAGGATCGAAAAAAAGAGAGAAATATCTCACCATCTTCCCGCCGTCCGGAAATGTTTAGAATCGGTGCTAGGTTACACAGTCCGAGATAGACTGGACACTAGTTTTTAGTCTCCAAATTCAATCGAGGAGAACACAAACAAAGATGGCGAAGGGTGAAAGGTGCAGGAATGAAGAAAACTCACCGGATCTAGATCAGATTACCAAGGACGCTCTTGATGAACTGTTTAGCAAGGAACAGCAAACGTACGAAGAATTTTTGCAGGGGTTTTTGTTTTTGAAGAAAGGTAAGGAAACCTAAATTTGGTATCCAAACTTGCTAGAAACGTAGCTCACTGAAAGAAACAATTGACCCTTCAGTCCCGGGCATCCAGAAACCCATAAGTGGGTGGGTCGGTACAAAACGTGGACCCCCCCTTCTGGACCCCCCTTTTGGACCCCATCTGGACCCCTTCTGGACCCCATCTGGACCCCTTCTGGACCCCCCTTCTGGACCCCCATCTGGACCCCATCTGGACCCCCATCTGGACCCCCTTCTGGACCCCCTCTTTTTCTTCCAGGAAATGGCCAAATGACAGTTTTGAATTAAAACATGCGTGCAAAGTAGGAAAAAATGTAAAAAAATAATATTAAAATTGAAATAAATAGAAGATAAAAACAACTGGGCAACTTGAAAAGGAACTGAAGAGCGCTATAAAAAAGTACACATTTGTCACATTCCACTTTCTGTTTAATTATAATACATGTAATGCTACACTATTTCCACTCAGTGTTCCATTCCGTTGAAGCACTGGGCAGTTAGAACATCTTGCTGTCGACTATGTGTGATAACAGGAGCATTTGCCCACTTGGAAACTACAAAAACAAATAACGATGGTCTCCAAAAATACCAGATTCTACATCAAATAATAAAGAAACCTGAACACTAACCGCCCAGTGCTTCAATGGAATGAAACACTGAGTGGAAATAGTGTAGCATTACATGTATTATAAATGGAAAGTGGAATGTGACAAATGTGTAATTTTTTATAGCGCTCTTCAGTTCCTTTTCCAGTTGCCCAGTTGTTTTTATCTTTTATTTATTTCAATTTTAATATATATTTTTTTAACATTTTTCCTACTTTGCACACATGTTTTAATAGACCAATTTCAATATATTAAAATTCATACTTGGCTCCGAGGCTTGGGGGAATAAAACAAAGATATCACATCGAGGTTCAGCGTTGAATTATTCATTTCCTTTGTTTTATTTCCCAAGCCTCGGAGCCAAGTATGAATTTTAATATATCGAAATTGGTCTATTCAAAATTGTCATTTGGCCATTTCCTAGAAGAAAAAGAGGGGGTCCAGATGGGGGTCCGGAAGGGGTCCAGATGGGGGTCCAGAAGGGGTCCAGATAGGGGTCCAGAAAGGGTCCAGATGGGGGGTCCAGATGGGGGTCCAGATGGGGGTCCAGATGGGGTCCAGATGGGGTCCAGATGGGGGTCCAGATGGGGTCCAAATGGGGGATCCAGAATGGGGGGTCCACGTTTTGTACCGACCCTAAGTGGGTTGCTACATGTATACGGAAATCTTACCTTGGAGTCTGTGGATAAAATGTATATGTATAATTTTGTAGATGATGTCGTAGGATTTAAAGCTGACAGTTCTCATAGTGATTCCCAAAATGGGGCCACATGTCAAGAGAAGAAGACAGATGATTTTAGTACTGTTGTAAAAAGCCATTTGTCACCGGAGTCTTGTTTGACAGAAAATGACAGCATACCAGAAGAAGTAAGTTTTTATATCATTTAACTAAACCATTTAAATTCGATTATAGAGTGATAAATATTATACACAAAAGGCTATTGTCAGTAACAGAATTGATTCAGTTATTGTCAATATGTCAAAATAAATTAAACAAAAGTAAACAATGGAATTAGTGGTTTATGGTATCAAAATGTATTATTTTTTTTATTCTGTGGGTTGTCAAACTACTCTACAGTTAAAACCAAGTCAATATTATGGTTGTTTGGGTCTGGGGGAAAGGTGCAGTAGGGTGGAGGATAACAAGGTTAATTCTCTGAAAAATTATAAAATGACCCCCGCTGGTGTGTAATGCATATTTTGTCATAACATGAATCAAGTAGAAGTTTTAAAGTTACCACTTTGCCCCCCTCCCCCCTCCCAACCCCACCCCCCCCCCCCCCCCCCCCCCCCCCCCCCCCCCTTAGCAGTTTGTTAGGTTTGACCATTTGAGGGTTTCCCTCGAGGGTTTGCCATTACCCAGTTATAAAATCATGTGACTGGAGCCAGACAATGTGAAACAAAGTTGTTAATACATGTAAATAATTTATTATTAGTGTTTATGTGCCTGAACCGTTAGACCTCTGAGTATATAATAAAATAATAAACAAGAGCAGAGAATTCAAAACATTGGTTAAAATAAGTGTTTATTTACACATAAATTAATATATAGCATTGAAATTGATAAAATTATGCTTTACCGGTAGGTGCTGGAACCTGGTTCAACAACTGCTTCTATCCTTATGAGAACAGCTGAGCCACCTGGTAGATCATTTGTTCAGGTAAAGATCAATTTCAAGTGTTACAAGGCAGTGTTTCACTGCTTATTTCAAGGCTACATGAAGGAAAAAATCTGAGCAACACAAATTAAAGCAACCACCTTTCATAACTTCCATAGGTTGTTATGCCTCAGCCTTGTCCACAGGCATTTTCAGCTCATTTACACCTACAGTAATGGAACTAGAAGAGGGGCTTGTCCCCCTGTCTTGCAAAACAAATATTGACCGAATTACATACATGTAAAACATTTTGGTCTCTAACAGTCTCCAAAACCTAATTGAGAGATTATAAAATTCAGGCACCAAATATTCACCTTTCAGGTTGATAACTTTGTTGACTGTGAAGATGATGCAAGTGATGATGATGAAGAGGAAACACAGACAGTCGATCCTTTTTTAGAAGACAACTTTCTTTCATCAAATTATTATCCTTCAGTACCCCTATGCCCTAGCACATCAAACAGCAAAGTAACTGAGGACAACAGGACTAAAGGTCAAAATTTAAATGCAGATTTAGATGATAAATGCCTTGAAAGCAAAGAAATTTGTTATCTCTCAGGTAAGTGTTATTGTTATGAAATTGTTGAAGTCACTACTTTTGTCATTACTTTTGTCATGGCTGACCCGGGGGGGGCTTGGATCAACTTTCGCTGGGTATGTGCTGCTGGCCTCTCAGAGCCCCTAGCCCATTATAGTCTATTCTGTGGCCAATTATAGACCCCACCTTAGTCACTTTTGTGAAAATGTAAACTTCGCATCCCGACTTAGTCACTATCTGTTTTTAATACCCAAATCCCTACTAAAATAAAACTACCCCCAAAAAAATTTGCCAGAATTTTCTTACTCCCAAAATCTGAAAACGTGCGACCCCATTCTAGTAACTCTGTTAAAAATACAACCTCATTATAGTCAATCCAGATGTGAAAATACAACCCCATCCAGCAGCACATCCCCATTAGCCTATTAGTAGGAAGTACTCCCCCCCCCCCCCCCCCAAAGTGGCTGACAGGCTTAGAATTCCACCAAAGAGGGGACCCCTAGTTGCTTCATATTAGGTTATACTCCATCTGAGTGAATTTCCTCTGACCCAAGTGTTATTTAACCACAACTATTGTTCCCCATTAGCCTATTAGTAGGAAGTACTCCCCTCCCCCCCCCCCCCCCCCCCAAGTGGCTGACAGGCTTAGAATTCCACTCAAGAGGGGACCCCTAGTTGCTTCATATTGGGTTACACATTATCTGAGGGAGTTTCCTCTGACCCAAGTGTTATTTAACCACAACTTTTGTTAGTAAAGCCGTACATTATTTTCTTTGTTAATTGTAGAAGGTGTATCAAACCTTCCAGGAGAGGTTGAGGAACAAGAAACAGCTGAAGAAGGTAAAGAGTGTGACATTAAAAGTAAGTGGCTGGGATAGAAATTAGCACTTACCCACCTGCCAATGTAAGCATAGATCTTTTTCGGTAAGTACAAACATTATTGTACATCACTCGCCGGTTTGATGCATAAAATAGTTTTCACTTTCAGATCATAGGAGATTTTTTCATTTGATGAAAGCTTGGGAGGGATTTTGCTTTGGCCAAGTGGAAATTAACTAATCTGGGTATTGTAAACTGCAAGTCACTTGCTTGGTTGACAATAGCTGTCACTGATTGGTTTCCAACCCTGTAGTGGCAGTGTGAGTTGGGAAGGATTTTGGAGATACAATTGAACCTTCATGTGTGACCACTTCTTGTTAGTGACCACCTCTCCTAACTGACCACTTTTTCAAAATATCAAATTTTGCCCAGTCAAATCACTACAGTCAAAACCTCTCGTAAGCAATGGCGACCACTTTCAATGCTGATGATTTGAGTTTTCTATTGTTTTTACCTCTAGTAAGCTACCAGTCCTGTCCAATACTGTTGCACTGAAACGGACTGTTTAGTTTACGAACCGTGCGCTCCGTATGGATCGACTCTTAACGTCACAGTTGGAAGGAAGTCTACGGACCGTAACTTAGCTTTCATGGAACGCGACTGTGCATGTGTATTGCACAACCCTCTAAGCTACCACTCACACATATTGGGTTATTCCAGAAAAAATCCACACCTCCCCGACGGATGGCATGCTGGAAATTCGCGCGGGAAGGGGGGTTAAGGGCTCTGGAAATCCAGGCAGGAGGGGGGGTCTGGACCTAAAAATCCTTCCTCAGGGGTCGATTTTTTGAAAATGAGTTGAAGAGAACACTTTGTGTTCAAAACAATTAGTTAAGGTTTAACTTCGTCAGTTCCACATTATTCATAGAGAATAAACCGGATAAAAGAGAGAAAATACAACTCAAATATGGAAAGTCAGTGGTTAACGTAACCGGAAGCGTGCTTCGGTACCTTGCAACAAAGCTCATGTCCGAGTTCTTGCTAGCAACAAATTGTCAGGGAAAGGTTAAAAAGTATCAGCCAATTTAAAACAAGACAAAAGATTTTTGACAAAAACAATCGATGTACCGTTATGCAAGTACGCATTGTTTTCTATTTGTAGAATTGTTTCAGCTTGCTTTCGTGCACGTTCCCTGTAATCTGATATAAGCTTAGTAATATACGGCTTACGCAAATGTCCAAACTTTTATGCCGCTCTTCCTAGTGTACTGTTTTGTTGATGCGTTAAACCTTGAAGGAAATATAAAATAATTGGAAGAAGTTTTCCAATTTAATACTTAAAGGCAAATTGCGATCAAACTTGTTCGAATGTTTTCTTTGTGAAGCCAATAATCACAGTAAAGGCGCTAGTAAATATAATTAAATTAAATAGCGCTTTCTGAATTTGTTTGCTTTCAAGATTTTTTTGATTCGCTTAAACATTATGTGAATCATCCTTACGGATAAGAATGGCATTCTATATACACAGGAAAAGTCGGAAATTTTAGAAAACACTAGATGTAAGGGACGGACCATTAGATTTTTGAGGGGGGGGGGGGGGGGGGGGGGTTGGGCAATTTTTTGGTGCAGGATATTTTTTTCTACGCTCGAGACTGTGCAGGATTTTTCTTTTTGGCGTGATTTATATTAATTGCTTGCATGATATTTTTTTTGCAAGTCTATATGTTTTAATGCCTGACACATATACGTGTTAGGAATACTAGATAGGCCATACTAGAGACAGTAATACTATAGCAAGTCAGATGCAATGTAACAGCAGCTTGATAGCATGAAGCCTGGCCGCGGTGTTGTAACTGCCCCTACAATTTTCTTTACACCAGCCCCCTGTTGATGTCGCTTCCACAGCCCATTGTAGTACACCCAACCATCTTACAATTACTGAGGGGCGGCGCTGGAAATATAATGTTGGTGGGGCGAATCTCCTGTGCCGAGCGCCGAAGGCCCGAGCTTCCAGGGGGGTACGGGGGCATGCTCCCCCGGGAAATTTTTGAAATGAAACTCTCTGAAATGCTATTTCCAGCGTTCCTGAGACCGGAGAAACAGTTTCCAAGGCCAGCTTTGAGTTCAGTTTAATTCTCATGAAAAGTACATGTACACGAAACACTTTCTGAAACTTGGGTGTAACTCCATTTTGGTTGTTTGTTCAAAGTAAATTCGACTGTCACTCAAATATTCTCTGTCAATTCTTTTCAGTATGGGAAGGCTTTGGAAACGAATTTTCCAAAGCGATTTTCTCTGTCATTAGAGGCAGAAAGAAACTGACTTCCAATATTATCAGCCATGTTCAATTTGTCAGTTAATGCAATGTCTGGATAATGCAATGATTTAATCTTTCTTGTGACATAATGTCTTGAGCCTTCTTAGACCAGAGGCCGAGCGCTAACTCACAGCATTGATGGATTTGTTTGATGGATTTGTCGGTAGCTGGAGTCCGATAGCTGACGTCTGAGTAACTCAAGGGGTATTGAAATGCTTGGTTCACAATATCCAATCTCCAATCTAAAGTCAGTCACAATATCTCCGATGCAAAAATTGTAGGCTTTTGATTAATTAACGGAATATTTATTTTGCAAACTCTAATACATTAAAGCGCCCTGCCATCAGATCTGGTCAAACAGATTTTGCTACACTATTCATCTCCGCCCTCCGCCATTTTGAGCTGTCGAAAGTTGGTGGGGCAAATGCCCCACCTGCCCCACCGGTAGCGCCGCCCCTGCAATTACAAGCTTGTTGTACAACACATAAACAAAGTATTTCTCATCCATTGAGATATACATGTACCTACAATGCCACTGTACAACTATGAAAGAGCCATTCCTTGTGTCAGAAAATATCTTACATGCTTATGAAATCAGCTAAAAAGCCTACAAAGAAACACAACTTACGTCGGGTCAAAAATAAACCATTGTTATTGGCTAAACTAAACAAGCCAATGAAAAGATGAAACATTTGATCCTCCCCAAGTGCATATAAGTCGCTAACATTCTACAACGTCAGTGTGATTTATTTGTGTTCTGACCATCTGCTTCTGGATATAAAATATTGTTCTAAAAATATAAAGCTTTGCAGGAATTTTTTTTCCTGGGGTTTTTGTTTTGCACGATATTTTTTTTGCAGTTCAAGGCCGTGCTCGAATTTTTTTTTGGTATTTGCCCAACCCCCCCCTCAAAAATCTAATGGTCCGTCCCTAATAAAAATAGGTTGCTGAATTTAAATAATATTTTGTGATGTTTACAATATTTCGCAGATGCAAGCGCTCAGTGCTGCAATTAGGATAAATGTCATAAATAAATCGCCAAGCCTTCCGGAAGCAGAAAATCACTGAATTCTGACAAGTGTTTAACTCTTTTAATCAAGGGAAAGACATTTTCATTCAAGGAAATATGACTTTCATTCAAAAGTTTTGACCTTAAGAAAAAATGTTTTGGATTCATGATCATGAAAAAGCTGGGCATGATCAAATTACATTTTACACAAAATTTGCATGAAACAAAATTGTGTATTTGCGACAACACTTTGAAGAAACTGTGAAGCCTGGAAAAAATTAAAACATACCAAAATCAAAGCAGTTATTTAGGGAACTAGATTTAAAGAAACATTTCATTCGATTTTGTCTTGAAATCACGGGGGTTTTTTTTATGATGTGTCACGCAATATTTATTTAAAAAATGTTTCACCAATTTATAGCACTATAATCACCACAGTTTAGAAAAATATAAAAACACGATCTCCTGAATGCGACTATACATGTATGTATTTTTTTTCATTATGTGTAAATTTAGGGCCTCAAAAAATTTATTGGAAATCCGGGCAGGAGGGGGGGTCTCTGGGCTTGGAAATCCAGGCGGGAGGGGGGGGTCTAGCGGGCCAGGAAATCCGGGCAGGGGGAGGGGTCAAAAAATCTTGCCATCCGTCGGGGGGGGGGGGGTGTGGATTTTTTTTGGAATAACCCATTTCAACATCACTGCAGATGCAAATTGAAATTTGTGTTGCAGTACAAGTCCAATAAAAAGAAAATTTTGTTCTTTGCATCACAACTTCAATATGATGCAATACTTTGTGCTGATAGGTGCTTTGTACGTTGAAATTACTTCAGGTTTATGACTGAAAGTTAAGACCCCCCCATGGTCTGACCTCCCGTAAGTGATCACCTCCTGTGAGCGACCACCTTGGCTTTGTATTTTGGGTGGTCGCTTACAGGTTTAACTCTCTATATATAATTGGTGTGTGTGGTGTAGGTAAGGGAGCTTATTGTGTGGACAGTTTGAGGAGTGTTATAAACAAGCATATACTGAGGGGAACCAGGGGTCAATTCAATAAAACTTTTACAAGTGTAATTTCCAAGTGTAGCCATTGTTTCAGAGGTTGAAAACAATAGCTACACTTGTAAATTACAAGTGTAAAAGTTTTATTAAATTGACCCCAGGTTTTTTTTCTGTTTTTTTTTTTTTTGGGGGGGGGGGGGGGGGGGGGGATAACATTTCTGGCTTTCAATATTATTTTGAATTAAGCCATGGGTATGTTTACTTTACATAATATTGTGCATCAGAGCATTAAATTTATCTTCTCCTTCCTAGACTCAGATAGCAGATCCACAGTGGTTATCAAGCCAAATTTAAGACAACTTGAGATCTCCACAAGAGTAAATAAAGGCAATGGAACAAGTGAAAACAATCTTAATGTGGTAGTGCAATGTTTTCTACTTCTTGTGTACATGGAAACCTCGTAATTGTTTCGCTAGCTGTACATAATTCCACCGTTCTCAAAGTATCTTCGAAACCTATAACAAATAACAGCATATACTTAAAGCTAACAACTCTGTATAGCATGACAACCTAAAGCACAATATTTACCCGGTGCACTCTCTTTGTAGATCATACAGCTAGGAAATGTATAGGATACTCTGCTCACTGAGGTCATTGCAGGATTAACTTAACTGAACTTAACAGTACAAACTAATCTAACAGTAAAACAGTAAAATTGGAATATTAATGAGTACCCACGAGTGCGCACCTGCAAATTCATGCTTAAGCGATTTCCTGCATGGTTAATAAAAGTGGTCATTTTGGAACTGTTTATACCTACCTGGTCAGCTATTGCATGGTCTGAATAACTGCAAGGTCTGGGATGATTCATGTACACCCCCACCCCCACACAGTTCAGAGACTGGGAGAAAATTGAGCTTCCAGGGGAGGGTGTGGGCATGGCAAAATACAAAAGCAAATATTCTCCCTTTTTCCACTCTTGCCCATATCCTAAGCACGAGGCCAGGTGGCAGCACAATTTTTTTGAAAGACTTGCTCTAAATACTAATTATTGTATTTTCTTTCTTGACAGGAAGGTGAAGGTACAGATGAGGTGCAGCCTTTTACCCTTGATACAGAATTTGACTATGATAATGTTGCCTTGACACCCAAGTTCAGTGTTATACCTGGCAAGCATATGTTTTGATCAGTACAAAAGGAGATTCAGAACTGTACATAGTCGAGGGTCATTTATTTTATTTTGGAGGGGATCAATACAATGTATTTTAAGTGCTGCCAAATGTTTGGTTTCTTGAGCCACTGTAATATGTTAATTAGCATATTAAATTCTTTTTTCAATATAATTTGAATACTGGATTTATTTGTTGAAAAAAATTGCATATCAATATTATCAGCATTTTACGAGTTCTCAGAGGAAGCATCAATCTCTTGAATCATGACCTTCCTTTTTCCCCTGCTGTTACCCTTGTGAAATGAACATGACAAGGGAAAGTACTTCCAGATTGCAAAAGCTTTCATTGTAATGATCACATTTTAGGATTTTTATTAAGACTCTCAATGAAAGCAGGACCATCATCATAAGTAACCGGCAACCAGCTATCATGGCTGACAACTGTGGTGTCTGAAGATGATCAGCAACTCAAGGTTTGAAAATAAGTAAAGGACAACAGCCATGGGAGGTTATCTTGCATTTATAATCCAATTACTTTCCTTCCACAGCATAACAAACAGCACCACAGAAAAGTACTGCTGAATGGCTTTCATTTGAATGGCCACACTTTAGGATTTCATCCAAACTCAATGTTAGAACCACCTTATACAGTGTGATAACAATCCTTACAAAATTTCAAAATTGTGAAAAACTGTACATCCTGGTCTGTTTGCACAATAGAAGTAATTGTGTACCAATGCAGTGGCTTGCGGGTTTCACTGTGTGGTATAAGGGCCAGTTTACATGAAAGAAGGATGACCCAAGCAATAGGATTATCCTAGCAGGCAAAGCATCCAAGCAAGATATGTGTCCTGCTTTTAGTTTACATGTGAAGCCTTGTAGCACTAGGATGATCCTAGCCCTTGTATCATCCAAATACTACAACCTTTTACATATAAACTGAAGACAGGAAACATGTTGCACTTGGATTATATGCCTGTTATGTTAGGATCGTCCCAGCACTACAACCCTTGGGAGTGTAAACTGAAAACAGAAATAGATCTAAACAGGCCCTAAGATTTGACTAGCATGTCCCCAGAAAAGAAGAACTGTGCTATACCATTACCCTCTCCTATACTATTCAAATATATTTCTTTCACACTGGCTGGCTGAAAGATCAAGCCATGAAAACAAAAATTAAACAACATAAAATGGTTTGAGTTCAGGTTTAGTTCTTTTTTTTTTTTTTTTAGCATTTTCAAGTACTGGAGTGATCATGGTTAAGGTCCTTTTACACTGTCAACGACATTATGGTGTAATCACTCACTTCTTAGAACTTTCCAGTCCTAAATACCAAGATGAATTCCAGAACCTACATGATACAAACAAGTGTTGGATAGTTCAAAATCGAGGGCACAACTAAGTTTACCTGGAAATGAACCAGACATATGACAGAAAATAAAAGAGCTGTAGTATAAAGTGAACAACTTTTAATGGGTTTTGTACAGAAACAACAGTAGTCAATGCTGACAGGTGCCACTTGAATACATGATAGTATTAAGCTTGTTGTAACTTCTGATTTGTTCTACAATCCCAGCTTTGTACGGCGCCAGTGACGTCTCTTGGCATTATACCTGAAATCACACAACAACAAAAGCTTACTTGGAAATTGTTAGTCCTTTCTACTTACAAACCTACATAATACAGACATCACAGGGATTGACCCAAGTGTCTGTATTATAAAGGTGTCTGTATTATAGAGGTTCAGTTTATATGAATAAGTTCCGAAAGTAATGACCCTTGTTACTTTCAGAATAAGCAGCCTTTGGGACTCACTACTTTTGAGGGGTCTTTACTATTTGCTGTTCATGGTTTATGATGTAAAAGCCTTCTGATGAAAAATGGCGCAAAAAGAGTGTGTCAGAACATCCTTTTTTGTGCCCTTTTTTACATGTAGACCCCATTATTAGCATAAGCATTAACATGGCAATTCAAGGTCAAATAAAACATCGTTTGAGTGTTTTTTAAATGTAAACAGGAAACGTTCAGCAGAGAATAAGTTAGAAGCTTCGCCAAAAACGAAGAAAAACAAGGAAGACTGAATTTATAAGTACACTTAAAAATTGTACAGGACCCCTAAAATTTGGAAGCTGAGGGCCCAGGATGCTTTTTTTGCAAAACCTAGTGCGAACACAGTCTGCTCTCATTACTTTTGGGTGACTTGCTACTTTCGGGATTTATTAGCAGCCACACAGTTTTGACCTCACTTTTGGGGGGTCGCTACTTTTGGAACTTAACAGTATTGATCCCAGAACTCCTTTAAAATGGCTTGAAAATTAGCCTGAGGATGAGTTTGCATGCAGGTATATAAACTGGAATTCTAATGAGGTGCCTGAAGAGCTTTCGCAAACTTTACGGACACCTAGTTTAAAAGGAACCCTCCCACCAAAATAGCAAAATTTTGCTTAGCTTATTTTAATGTTATATCACCAAATGCTATCAAATAAACAACTTAGTTAGATAAAACGATTCTATAAAGCAAAACAAAAGCAGTAGTTTGGATATAAAGTGCAGGATTGCAAGGATTGAAGTGGATTATTTATTGACAGGCAGTCAACAAATCAAACTTGCCATCCTTTTAAAATTTTGACCTTTCTGCCATTTTGCAGAGTATGGCAAGTGCACGCAGCAGCTGTAAAACTGAGAAGCATGAAGCTTTTGAAGAACACTTGTAGTTACCTCTTTTTAAGGTTACGGTTAGATGTTCAAAGCAGCCGGGCAAAATTGTGTTCACAGCCAATCAATTTGCCTGGTGCTCGGCCCTTAATGAAACCCCTGCCGGCGTAAGGATGACACTATTGAAACTCTAAATATAAAGTTCATAGATAAAGTAAAAACATTTATAATACTGCCATTCTTTTTAAACGGCATCATCAACCATGCACGGGTGAGTTCCGGACTTCCGGTTGTATTGCACGCGGCGCACGAGGCTAAAAATGGCTATGCACGCGCAAGATCTCGTCTAGTTCTGCCATACTCTGCACACTGGCCTTTCTGGCCATTATTTTGTCTATTTAGTTTACATTTCTTTGCTTCTATCACTTTTGGTGATTGTTCCTTCCAATTTCAAGATAATAAAGTAAGCTTAAACCAAACTCCCGGCCATAATCATGAAAACACGATATTTCAGCCAGGACAGTGTCCTTTAAATATGGTGACCCAGCCATGTGTCATGAAAAGCATGGTTCTACGGTGTAAGTGCATATGAATGCTGAGCCAGATGGCAGCACATCCGTTTACTGTAACCCAAGAATTATAAGCCCACGTAGTAGGTTTAATACAAAATAGGGTTTAAATCTAGAGTCACACTACCAAAGGGTAGAGCAGCCTGTGTCCGTGGAAAGGTATTTCACAAGGTAGAAATATATCTCAAACGTAAACAATGAAGCTCACCTGATGGTATTTCCAGTCCTTAGTCTAACCCACTGGGGAATGGGCCTGTTTTGCTTCATTTTCTTGCCCAGCTTTCTCTTGATTTTAAAACTTTTGTGGGACGGCTGGCGAAAGCAAAATAAAACTAAACCATCGCAAAACATCACATACTATCGCGAACTATTCGACTATTATTTGCTGCCATCCTATGGCAATCGTGGCTTAATCCAATTGTTAAAGCTCCTATTAATCAATTCGTCGTATAAAAAAGGCTTTATCGCTATCAATAACGGAAAATATACCTCGTAACTTACCATATTGAGAAACAAGACGCTCACTCTTCAAGATGGCGGCAAAGAGAAAGAACGTTTCGAGAAAGGACTGGTACCAATGATTATCCATCCCAGGAATCATTTCGGCCAGGATAGTAGAGGCGATTTTGTCTCCCAGACTTCTCTTCGGGCTTCTAATAGTGGCGGCCATTGTATATACTCCATGGAGGTTTTTAATTATATGCACACAAAACTATCCGGCACTTATTTAGGGTTAAAAACTCATTTTGAAATGGTTAGCTCTTATTTACTGTTATGGATATCACTACCCATAACAGTAAATAAAAGCTAACCATTTTAAAATGAGTTTTTAAACCTAAATAAGTGCCGGATAGTTTTGTGTGCATATAATTAAAAACCTCCATGGAGTATATACCGCCATTTTGATCAAAGCGCGATGTCTTCTTCAGTCAACAGTTCAAAGAGGAATCTCGAAGAAGCTAACAAGAAGGATCAGTCTTCAAAACCTAAACGAAAGAAGCTGGGGCTGGAAACGTATCGCACAAATCTACAATGGAAGTTGTGGTAAAGTCGTACGATAAACCAGCAGACCCTTTCGGAGTGAAATTCGCCGGGGGTGAGGGGTGGGGGGGTGGGGTGGCGGTGGAGGATTTCGACATTTTAAAAATGGGATATGAAACAGGACACCCCAGGTTTTATGTTGTCGGTAACCTTGCAAAGAAAATTCCAACCAGGCGCGGATCCAGGAAAAAACTTGACCGTTTTCCTAGACTCTAAGCGCTAATATACATTTTAGATTTTTATATTCTAAAATTGCTGTTCCTCGATTTTGAGTAATTTTTTAACAATCTGACCGATTTCCGTAAAACGGTGAAACCGGTCTGGATCCGCGCCTGCCAACAGTCGCTGTGACAGAGGATGCCTTCCATAGTCAGTTCCGGCAATTCCAGCAGTGGGATAGCAACATGTGCTAATGGTCCTGGGGAGGTGGGGGCTTGGGGAATGGGCCCTGCTGAAATTGACTGACGCATTACAACTGACTATTGCATAATCACATTTTAACTTTTCCACACAATTGTCTATAAAAATTTGCCAAAGACTTACCCTGCGAGAAGTGGATTCTTCTACACTGAGCTACACCGGACAAGAAAGTAACCACTGCGAACATCCGTTAGCTTTTCCATCGAGCATGCGCAGCCACGTGACGCCTCACGTGATGCATTTGACGTCAGTTCCTGTTGTTTCACGGGAAAAATATTTCCCTTGGTAATTAGATGGGTTATTTTCCTTCCCTTGAAAACAAAAACTTAAAATTATCTTCAAATGAAGGGCGAAAATTTTGATTACTTTGTCAAGTTTAATATGTTAAACAACACTGTATTCAATACAATAATCCATTCTATCGACGTAATGATAACATGGGTTTAAATCTGTCTCTGTTTGTTTGAACGGTTTGTTTACATCGAACTGTGCTATGCGCACGCTAATCACGCCATCATAATTAAAAAAAAAATTTGACTAAAAACTGGGCAAGTTTGCATTATTTACTCATTTTTTCAACGTTTGTAACTTGGAAAACCTTTAAAAAGACCAAAAGAATTTGTTTTGTTTCAACGAGCAATTTATGGCGTGAATTAAAAGTCGGCGTTTTTGAAACAGATAATGGCTGCGGCCGCACTAGAGTAGTTAACCTGGTTATTTGCAATTAATTAATTAACATTAACTGGTTTAACAAAATTCCTGATGTGACTGCATATTTTTGGCATTCACCAAATTTAAACCGTGTTAGCGGTTTCCAAGTAAATTAATTAAAAACCAATATATTTTTTTAACCAGATAGGTTTTTTCAATCCACCTTGCAGGTTAACTTTCCCGATCTGCGGTAATTTTTGGCTCCCTGTTGAATTTGTAGGGACGACTTTCAATTTCAAATAGAGGATGGAAAACCGTCGTTTGTTTACGTTCTCCACAAAACCTATGATTTGATCATTTGACGATGTTGTTTTGCAGGGAATACCAAAACGTAAACTGCATGTGCAGAGGCATTGTTTTCGCTCATTAATCCTATTGTTTTGTGCCGCTCTTGCTGCCTTCGCCGTCGTGGTTGCTGCCCGGCGGACGCTTTGGCAGGCTTACCGGTATTTCGTTCCTCTTTCCCATCAGATAAATAGAAACTTAACAATGTCACAAAAAAGAATAAAGAATATAGCAAATGATAACATGATCTCTCACGTTCAAAATTAAACTGTCTAAAGTGCGGTGCTCAGAAAAATAAACTCTGTTATTTCATTACAAACACCTTTTCACCGAGTTATTTTATTTTGGAATTCTAACCAAGTTTTTAAAAAAATAACCCAGTTAACTCACCAAGTGCACCCGCAGTCAATAATACATGTAGATGTACACCAGATTACAACGAAATGTATTAATCACAGAGGAATGTAGTGCACATTGATTTGAAATCATTACTAAGCATAACAAAGAAGTCTTTGTCACCTTGGATGCCATTTTGATTGTTGCGTAGCGGGCTCGCTTAAATGCAGCGGTTACGTGGATGAGTGCATGCGCGAGAGGCTAAACAAGTTTGCAAACTTGTCAAAGTTAATTGATTCGTCCATGGCACTGGACGGCGGCTCGATCAAAGGAACTAACGGATGCTCGCAGTGGTTACTTTCTCGTCCGGCGTAGCTTGGCATAGAAAGAATCCACTGCTCGCTGGCTACCGAAGACTTTGACATGTTTTACAGACAAATGTATGAAAAAAATAAAACAAAATTGCAAGCTTTGTAGCCTGGGTACATCTGTCGAATAACACAAGAAAAGCATATTTATACCTGGTACCCTGGATGTAATCAACACTCGGTATCAACACAAGAATGTTGCTCCCTATCACGACAACCCCAAACAATGATTAACAAATTTAGCTGAAACTAATGGGTTTCTGACTATGCCAGTAACTAAAGCATACAGTGCAAATCCAAATTGCCTGATGTATTTAAGTAAATAAAGTTAGAATCATTACATAACATTGACCTGAGACAACTAAGAACCTTGTTCAATAATATTGTATATCGCATCAAACAATAGTGATTCATGCCCTAAAACTATTGTTATGCAAATAATTTACTGGGACTACAATTGCAGACGAAAGTAGTTGGGAAGGTTGTAAAAATGAATAGCATAAGTGCTGAAATACACCAATGCTCTGTTAACGTTAAATAATGATCAACTGTCACTCTTCAGAGTCTCCCCCATTCCCCCTTTTCAATGTTGGGCTTTTAGCCAACAATTTTGCATTAAAAAAGTCCAGTTATAACCAACATTGTAAAAGGGGGAGGGGAGAGAAAGAATACAATGGTAAAAACTGCCAACCTTCCCAACACTTTTGTCTATGATTGTAGGGGTGACTACTGAGTGAGTATAATTTCACTATAATGCAATAGTATTTTGGAGGCGCCGTGGTCTTGTGGTTATCACATCGAACTTTCAACCTGAAGGTTTAATCATACCGCTGTTATCAGAACAACATAGCTTTACTACTTGTAATGCCTCTTCAGAACAACTTTATATTCCCTTATATAGAACAAACATTAGAAAGTTCTCTCCCACCATTATTGGACGATATTTTTGGAACGATCTTCCCCTTTCCATCCGCTCTAAGCCTACTAAAAAACTATTTAAGAAATCTCTTTTCAGTCATTACTTATCCCAATACTAGATTGACTTAGTTGCTTTATCTACTCGTACTTAATATACATAATTATTGCTTTCGTGTGTGTGTATGTGTGTGTGTGTGCGTGTTTATTTGTTTATTGTATGTTATTAGCATTTTCTCTTAATTTTATCCACTTAATTAAAATAATATCCTTTATATTTTCCAACTTTGAGGGCAAGGTATTAGTTTAACTATTTTTTGCCCCTTTTCTCTTTGTTTCTTAATTATTCATTGCTGTAAACTTGTTAATTTTTGTAGAATAAATAAATAAAAATAAACCTGAAGGTTGATGGTTCGAGCCTGGTGACTGGTCTCTGCCGTCGTGTTGTTTCCTTAGACAAGAAACTTTGCTCCATGTTGTCTCTCTCCACCCTGGTGTATAAATGGGTACCGGCGACAAAATGCTGGAGGTAACCCTGCGATGGATTAGCATCCCATCCAGGGGGGAGTAGCAATATTCCTAGTTGCTTCATTCTACAGAATTGAAACCAGGGGTCAATTCAATAAAACTTTTACACATGTAATTTACAAGCCATTGTTTCAGAGGTTGAAAACAATTATTACAAGTGTAAAAGTTTTATTGAATTGACCCCGGGTTAAGTTCCGGCCGTGTGGGCCATCCGTGGCTTGTGTGCGACTTTACCTAAAAGAATTGTGATATTATGGCAATAGTTGGATCAGTAGTGCAATAGTATTGCGATAGTAAAAAGTGAAAACCAGACTTAAGGACGTTCGCGCTAATTGTTTATGCGCATCCTTACTGCGCACGCAATTCATGTCGCAACGCCATGCTTCGTCATGCACAAGCGCGCGCGCAAGAGAAGAAAATCTAAGCACATAAAGGGCTGATAGCGGTTGCGTTAACTTTGCTTAGATTTATCTCAAATGAATGGGGTTAGTTTCTAGAGAAACTGTGGTGCTGCGTCGGTGGGGGGATGAAACACGAGAATTTAGTTTTATCGACTGAGTCGATAAGGTAAATTGACCACCGTAAAAAGATTCAAATAGCTGACGTTTCGAGCGCTAGCCCTTCGTCGGAGCGAATCAAGGAATTGTGGGTAGTGTGTGGTTTTATATAGTAAGCGGTGGAGCTACGCTATTGGTGGAAATTTGGTGACGTGAAAAACAAATGTAGATTAGTTGAATGAAAAGCGTTCGTTGATTCCGTGGGGTTTGAGAGTGCCGATTTGAAAGATGATTTTTTGTTCTAGGTTTTTACGGCTTTCTGTGTTACCCTGGTGTAGGGAAAGGCCGCAGATTGTCATGTGTTGTTTAGAATGGTTAGTAAGATTAAAATGGCGCGCGACTGGTTTGGATGCGTCTTTGTCATTTTTTTCAACGTCTCGGAGATGTTCACGAAAACGGTCGCCCAGTCTCCTCCCTGTTTCGCCAATGTATATCTTTTTGCAAAAAGTACATGTAATGCAGTAGATAACATTTACGGAGGTGCATGTAAAACGATCAGTGATTTTAATAGATCGTTTGGGTCCTGTTATTTTGTCCGCGTTGTGAATGAAAGGACAAGTGTTACATCGTGTGCGTGTGCATTTGAAAGTTCCCGGTACATCGTCAGATTTCAGTGCGCTCGTAACTAGAAAGTTGCCTATGTTTTTGTCACGTTTGAATGAAATTAGTGGGGGTTGTGAAAAAATTCTGCCAGTTTCGGGGTCGTTTTGGAGTAATTTGAAATTTTTTAAAATGATGCTTTTGACTGTGTTGTTGTGTGGGTGGAAAGTGAGGGTGAATGGAATTCTCTCGTTCTCTTCCTTCTGTGGCGTTTGTAGTGCTGACTGTCTGTCGATCTGTTGTGCACGTTGTTGGCCCGTATTAACAACAGAGTCAGGGTACCCACGTTTCTTGAAAAACTGGCACATTTCTTCTGATTTGTTGGAAAAATCAGAGTCATCACTACATAGACGTCGAAGTCTGAGAAATTGAGAATACGGAATGGCGTTTTTAACGTGCGATGGATGTGAGGATGAATGTAACAGATAACTGTGGGAATCTGTAGGTTTGTAGTGCACACTTGTGGATAAACTGTTACCGTTGATTGAAATATTAATGTCAAGAAAAGCGACTGAGGTTTCGGAAATTTCCCAGGTATATTTTAGAGCTGAATGAAAAGTATTGACAGAAGTTATGAATTGATTAAGTTCCTCTTTACTGGAAGAGGTAGCGCCAATGCAATCATCGATGTAACGGCCGTAGAGTTCGGGTTTGGTTCCGTGGTACTGATTAAAAAATTTGTCTTCGATGTGGCCTACAAAAAGGTTAGCGTAGCTTGGTCCCATTTTGGTGCCCATGGCGACTCCATTTACTTGTTTGTAGTAGTTTTGGGAAAATGAAAAACAGTTAAGTGTCAAAACTAATTCGGCTAAGCGGAGCAGTGTTTCTGAGCTTGGGTTTTGAATGGAGCGCTGGTCGAAAAAATATTTTAGTGCTTGAAGTCCTTCGTCATTGGGGATGACGGTATATAAAGAGGTAATGTCCATAGTGAAAATTAATTTGTTTTCGCTGGCAAAACTGAAATCCCGGAAAATTTCGAGTGCGTGATTGGTGTCCTTAATGTACGAGGGTAGTGATTTGACAATGGGGGCCATGATTTTGTCTAAATAGCTAGAAATTAGTTCGGTAGGACAGCTACAAGCGGAAACAATGGGTCGGCCCGGATTGTTTGGTTTATGAATTTTAGGTTTGAAATAAACGCGTGAGGTTCTAGGAGTAGTGATGATGAGATTGTTGGCGGTAACTGGTAATTGTTGTTTAGTAATGAGGTCTTGGATAGTTTCTTTGACAATTTTCTGGTTGGTAGAAGTGAGATCTTTATCAACTTTGGCATAGAAAGCGGTGTCAGAAAGTTGCCGAAAAGCCTCTTGTCGGTAAAGGTCGGTCCGCCAAACAACTACCGCCCCGCCTTTGTCGGCCGCTTTGATAACAATGTCGCGTCGTTTGCTAAGACTTTTGAGCGCTGCCCATTCTCCTGTTGAAAGGTTGGAAATTTTGGTGTGGCGGTTAAATTTAAGTTTTTGGACATCGTGACGACATTTTTTGACGAAAAAATCTAGAGAAGAAAACTGGCCCTCTGGGGGAGTCCATTTTGATTTGCGAACGTTGAGTGTTTCAAAAACATCTTTTTCCGAGGTGTTAGAATTGTCTTCTTTGTCGTGGAAAAAAGCTCTTAATTGCACGCGGCGAAGGAATTTTTCAACATCTTGTTTGACTGAAAATTCGTCGGTTTGTTTCGCTATAGGAACAAAGTTTAAACCTTTACTAAGAACGGACCTCTCTGGGTTAGAAAGCGGCAAATTTTCCGGAATGGTAACGACGCCATTGTGACTATCGAATGAATGGTCGCCGGATAATTGAGGACCTATTAACTGTTCAAGTTTTTGGGTCTTGATTTGGTTAAGGCTGTTGAACAGTTTAGCATTGAGTTCTTGAATTTTAGCGCGAATTGATTGTACTAAGACAGCTGGACAAATTTTGGAAAGTTCGGAACGGTATTGGATAATTTCCTTTTCGAGATTGTTACGTTTAAGGCACATAGCTCTGATAGTGATCCTCATAATATTACGCGAGAAAGAATTTTGGGCATGGTGAATTTCGTGGAAATATTGTTGATTGGAATCAGAGAATGTAGAAGCGTGAAAATTTGAACGAAACCCTTTAGGAATGACTTTGGATTGGAGGCAACGGCCGATGAAATTGATGTGACTACAAAACCTAGTTTTGGTAAAGATGTGAGTGGCTAAACGAAAGGCTAAATTAGTGGAAATGGGGGGAAAAGGAATAAGATAACTTACGATTTCCTGGCGTAGCTCCTTGGTGAGTGTCTTGAGGTTAGGCATCGTCTTCGGTTCGTTCGGTGAGAAAGCTGTTGAGTAAGAAATATTGATGTAAAAAGTTAATGGTCGCAGCGAATAAACAACAAATGAATGCCATTCATTTGTTGTTTATTCGCTGCGACCATTAACTTTTTACATCAATATTTCTTACTCAACAGCTTTCTCACCGAACGAACCGAAGACGATGCCTAACCTCAAGACACTCACCAAGGAGCTACGCCAGGAAATCGTAAGTTATCTTATTCCTTTTCCCCCCATTTCCACTAATTTAGCCTTTCGTTTAGCCACTCACATCTTTACCAAAACTAGGTTTTGTAGTCACATCAATTTCATCGGCCGTTGCCTCCAATCCAAAGTCATTCCTAAAGGGTTTCGTTCAAATTTTCACGCTTCTACATTCTCTGATTCCAATCAACAATATTTCCACGAAATTCACCATGCCCAAAATTCTTTCTCGCGTAATATTATGAGGATCACTATCAGAGCTATGTGCCTTAAACGTAACAATCTCGAAAAGGAAATTATCCAATACCGTTCCGAACTTTCCAAAATTTGTCCAGCTGTCTTAGTACAATCAATTCGCGCTAAAATTCAAGAACTCAATGCTAAACTGTTCAACAGCCTTAACCAAATCAAGACCCAAAAACTTGAACAGTTAATAGGTCCTCAATTATCCGGCGACCATTCATTCGATAGTCACAATGGCGTCGTTACCATTCCGGAAAATTTGCCGCTTTCTAACCCAGAGAGGTCCGTTCTTAGTAAAGGTTTAAACTTTGTTCCTATAGCGAAACAAACCGACGAATTTTCAGTCAAACAAGATGTTGAAAAATTCCTTCGCCGCGTGCAATTAAGAGCTTTTTTCCACGACAAAGAAGACAATTCTAACACCTCGGAAAAAGATGTTTTTGAAACACTCAACGTTCGCAAATCAAAATGGACTCCCCCAGAGGGCCAGTTTTCTTCTCTAGATTTTTTCGTCAAAAAATGTCGTCACGATGTCCAAAAACTTAAATTTAACCGCCACACCAAAATTTCCAACCTTTCAACAGGAGAATGGGCAGCGCTCAAAAGTCTTAGCAAACGACGCGACATTGTTATCAAAGCGGCCGACAAAGGCGGGGCGGTAGTTGTTTGGCGGACCGACCTTTACCGACAAGAGGCTTTTCGGCAACTTTCTGACACCGCTTTCTATGCCAAAGTTGATAAAGATCTCACTTCTACCAACCAGAAAATTGTCAAAGAAACTATCCAAGACCTCATTACTAAACAACAATTACCAGTTACCGCCAACAATCTCATCATCACTACTCCTAGAACCTCACGCGTTTATTTCAAACCTAAAATTCATAAACCAAACAATCCGGGCCGACCCATTGTTTCCGCTTGTAGCTGTCCTACCGAACTAATTTCTAGCTATTTAGACAAAATCATGGCCCCCATTGTCAAATCACTACCCTCGTACATTAAGGACACCAATCACGCACTCGAAATTTTCCGGGATTTCAGTTTTGCCAGCGAAAACAAATTAATTTTCACTATGGACATTACCTCTTTATATACCGTCATCCCCAATGACGAAGGACTTCAAGCACTAAAATATTTTTTCGACCAGCGCTCCATTCAAAACCCAAGCTCAGAAACACTGCTCCGCTTAGCCGAATTAGTTTTGACACTTAACTGTTTTTCATTTTCCCAAAACTACTACAAACAAGTAAATGGAGTCGCCATGGGCACCAAAATGGGACCAAGCTACGCTAACCTTTTTGTAGGCCACATCGAAGACAAATTTTTTAATCAGTACCACGGAACCAAACCCGAACTCTACGGCCGTTACATCGATGATTGCATTGGCGCTACCTCTTCCAGTAAAGAGGAACTTAATCAATTCATAACTTCTGTCAATACTTTTCATTCAGCTCTAAAATATACCTGGGAAATTTCCGAAACCTCAGTCGCTTTTCTTGACATTAATATTTCAATCAACGGTAACAGTTTATCCACAAGTGTGCACTACAAACCTACAGATTCCCACAGTTATCTGTTACATTCATCCTCACATCCATCGCACGTTAAAAACGCCATTCCGTATTCTCAATTTCTCAGACTTCGACGTCTATGTAGTGATGACTCTGATTTTTCCAACAAATCAGAAGAAATGTGCCAGTTTTTCAAGAAACGTGGGTACCCTGACTCTGTTGTTAATACGGGCCAACAACGTGCACAACAGATCGACAGACAGTCAGCACTACAAACGCCACAGAAGGAAGAGAACGAGAGAATTCCATTCACCCTCACTTTCCACCCACACAACAACACAGTCAAAAGCATCATTTTAAAAAATTTCAAATTACTCCAAAACGACCCCGAAACTGGCAGAATTTTTTCACAACCCCCACTAATTTCATTCAAACGTGACAAAAACATAGGCAACTTTCTAGTTACGAGCGCACTGAAATCTGACGATGTACCGGGAACTTTCAAATGCACACGCACACGATGTAACACTTGTCCTTTCATTCACAACGCGGACAAAATAACAGGACCCAAACGATCTATTAAAATCACTGATCGTTTTACATGCACCTCCGTAAATGTTATCTACTGCATTACATGTACTTTTTGCAAAAAGATATACATTGGCGAAACAGGGAGGAGACTGGGCGACCGTTTTCGTGAACATCTCCGAGACGTTGAAAAAAATGACAAAGACGCATCCAAACCAGTCGCGCGCCATTTTAATCTTACTAACCATTCTAAACAACACATGACAATCTGCGGCCTTTCCCTACACCAGGGTAACACAGAAAGCCGTAAAAACCTAGAACAAAAAATCATCTTTCAAATCGGCACTCTCAAACCCCACGGAATCAACGAACGCTTTTCATTCAACTAATCTACATTTGTTTTTCACGTCACCAAATTTCCACCAATAGCGTAGCTCCACCGCTTACTATATAAAACCACACACTACCCACAATTCCTTGATTCGCTCCGACGAAGGGCTAGCGCTCGAAACGTCAGCTATTTGAATCTTTTTACGGTGGTCAATTTACCTTATCGACTCAGTCGATAAAACTAAATTCTCTTAGATTTATCTCGCTTGGATGGTCGGTGACCCCCAATTTTTTTTTCATAGATAATTTTCTTTGCCAATTCTCGACAGATTGTGAAAAAATGAACAAAAAATCAATGTAGGAAGTTTAAATTTTTTCCATTTTTCTACCCGCGCGCCATCGAATCCTGCCAACTTGCGGCTGTCAGAGTTTGCAAATGCTGTCATTTAAAGATGAAATTTACTTCAAGGAACGTCACCAGTTGAATGAATTTGCTGAACAGACCTACTAGCATAAAATTTGGGAAAGAAAGTTGCATTTTAGAGATTCATTTGCAATATTTTTAGACTAACAGAATTTGGGATCACCTCCCGTAAGGAAGACCAATTTTTCAAAATTAGGGTCGCCTTTCAGATAACTTATCTCAGAAACGAAGTCGGTGACCCCCTCATTTTTTTGCATTTCTGACACGAGTAACTCATAACTTAGCTGTAGCAAAAGTTTTATAAAAAAATCAATGTTAGAAGATTTTCGCGCGAACGTCCTTAAGACTCACTTTTGTTGTTTATGATGTAAAAATAAAAATGGTACTGATGGAGTCACTGATGGATTGCCTTGCCTTTTGCACAATTTGTATGATGCAAACTTTTTATTTTATTCATTATATATTTCAATCAAGGATACAATAAGTATAATGCTGGCAAAATGCTGTCTTTTTTGTTTGTTCACTATTGAAACTATCAATAGTCAGGCCAAACTATCGCAATATTATTGTTATCAACAGTTTATTTTACTATCGATAGCTAACTATTGGCTGGGGGCACCAACTATCACAATGCTTTCAGACAAACAAAAGGAGTGCATTTCAAAGCAATATAATGCAGTTAAATGTAATTTAATTGATTTAACAACAAGGAGCGCCAGTGTTCACCCTGAGGTCAGTGGTATTTGATAGTGCGCATATGCTGTGATTCCATGTGCTCTCAGAGTTGAGCATTTTGAACATGACATTGTCATGGCAGGCATTCTTTGAGGTCTCCTGTGCATTTTTAGGCCTCAGCATTTTTTTTTGCCCCTCCCTTTTTTCCACTGCCTTGTCAGTGTGAGGAGTTCCCATTTCCCTGGCATGGGGCCCATGGCTGGCAAATCTTGGCTCCATCTAGGAGGTGGCTACCAAAAGTGCAAGCTCCTGGATGTCCCAGGCACCTAACCTCCACTTAAGTGATGCAGTTCAGGTTGTTTATCAGTCGAGATAATTTAATTGCGTTCGAAGAACGCAATCCTAATTTCGCGTTGGTTGTCCTGTGGTTTACATGCAGTAAAATTTGAGATTTTATGGTAGACGGTCTTCCAAATGGCCCCCCCCCCCTTTTTTTTTTTTTTTTCAGGGGCTCATTTCCGCCAGAAATTCCTTCGAACGCGTCTCCATAATCTGTGATTACTGCTAGTTCATAGTAACAGGTGTAACTACTATCTCTTCTTTTTACAGGATCTTGAAGAACTATACTTTTCAAGAAGGCAGTCTTACCACAGCCAGTGATCTTTTGGAATATGCTGAAAAGGAAAAAGAAAGATTTGAGATTAGTACTCATCTGACAAGATCATCCTTGGGTATAATCTTGAGTGATATATGGGGGTGACAAGGTCAAGAAGGTAAAAAGAGGACCAAGGAGTCATCAAAAGCTTGGTTATTTGAATATTTCTCAGAAACAAACTCAAGTGCAGTCTTGTAATGATGACATGAGGCTTGGTTTCGAAGAAATAGCAAAAGATAATTTCACTTTGCCAAATGGCTGGTTTAAAATTCGTGATAACCAAAATAAGATCAGTTTAGTGCGACCTGAGAGCTGTGAATTTGAAAACCAGCGGATTTATACTGAAATATCAATGGAGGTTTTGGCAGAGAAAGAGTTCATCTGTGTCATCAAATCGCATGGAAATGATATGAGTTTGGAAGACTTGAAATTTCAAAAAATTTTGGGAGATTTGCCAATTCAAGGTCAAGTTAACCTGTTGCTAGAGTTTTTAGAAAGCTCGAGAATTTGTCTTGGGTGCCGTGTTCATGGGGACACTGTGATAACTTTGGCGCAGCACAAAGCTGGATTGTTCAAGTCGTTAACTGAACCAGCAATGCTGCCACAGAATGGGGCATTTTCTTCCAAATGTAAGTTGATCCCTTGTTTTGGCAAACCAATGTGCTTAGAGTGTTCTCATCTGAAGAAAATTGATCAGCAGAGGAGGAAAAGAAGAGAAAAAAGAACCTCAATTCACAATAACTGCAATGTAAGATATCTCACAAAGGATGAGATTCTTTTGCAATTGAAAGAAGAAAGACAATTGAATAAAAAGCTTCTTCAAGAACAGCAAGAAAGCAGTGCTTCAGAAGGTGAAGATGATGAAAGCCAAGTTTCAGAAAACAGTGAAGATGACGACAGCTCAGTGTATGATTCTTGCTCTGAGGAATGGATGATAAGAAATGACTCAAAGGGGTTGACCCTATACAGAGTCTAAGGGTGGCAAAATAGTGATTTGTCCTTTTTTCTTATAAATTCCTGTAAAGAACCACATTGTAGGTTCTACTTTATACAATGATTCAATGGATGATCAGTTGGGATTTAAGCTACTGCTTTGAAATTGAAATTACCAGTTGAAGGATTTGCCGATTACTTTCAACCCAGTACCCCCCAACAGTTATCTGTTACATTTATCTGTAACAGTTATCTGTTACATTCATCCTCACATCCATCGCACGTTAAAAACGCCATTCCGTATTCTCAATTTCTCAGACTTCGACGTCTATGTAGTGATGACTCTGATTTTTCCAACAAATCAGAAGAAATGTGCCAGTTTTTCAAGAAACGTGGGTACCCTGACTCTGTTGTTAATACGGGCCAACAACGTGCACAACAGATCGACAGACAGTCAGCACTACAAACGCCACAGAAGGAAGAGAACGAGAGAATTCCATTCACCCTCACTTTCCACCCACACAACAACACAGTCAAAAGCATCATTTTAAAAAATTTCAAATTACTCCAAAACGACCCCGAAACTGGCAGAATTTTTTCACAACCCCCACTAATTTCATTCAAACGTGACAAAAACATAGGCAACTTTCTAGTTACGAGCGCTCTGAAATCTGACGATGTACCGGGAACTTTCAAATGCACACGCACACGATGTAACACTTGTCCTTTCATTCACAACGCGGACAAAATAACAGGACCCAAACGATCTATTAAAATCACTGATCATTTTACATGCACCTCCGTAAATGTTATCTACTGCATTACATGTACTTTTTGCAAAAAGATATACATTGGCGAAACAGGGAGGAGACTGGGCGACCGTTTTCGTGAACATCTCCGAGACGTTGAAAAAAATGACAAAGACGCATCCAAACCAGTCGCGCGCCATTTTAATCTTACTAACCATTCTAAACAACACATGACAATCTGCGGCGTTTCCCTACACCAGGGTAACACAGAAAGCCGTAAAAACCTAGAACAAAAAATCATCTTTCAAATCGGCACTCTCAAACCCCACGGAATCAACGAACGCTTTTCATTCAACTAATCTACATTTGTTTTTCACGTCACCAAATTTCCACCAATAGCGTAGCTCCACCGCTTACTATATAAAACCACACACTACCCACAATTCCTTGATTCGCTCCGACGAAGGGCTAGCGCTCGAAACGTCAGCTATTTGAATCTTTTTACGGTGGTCAATTTACCTTATCGACTCAGTCGATAAAACTAAATTCTCGTGTTTCATCCCCCCACCGACGCAGCACCACAGTTTCTCTAGAAACTAACCCCATTCATTTGTTATTTATTCGCTGCGACCATTAACTTTTTACATCAATATTTCTTACTCAACAGCTTTCTCACCGAACGAACCGAAGACAACGATGCCTAACCTCAAGACACTCACCAAGGAGCTACGCCAGGAAATCGTAAGTTATCTTATTCCTTTTCCCCCCATTTCCACTAATTTAGCCTTTCGTTTAGCCACTCACATCTTTACCAAAACTAGGTTTTGTAGTCACATCAATTTCATCGGCCGTTGCCTCCAATCCAAAGTCATTCCTAAAGGGTTTCGTTCAAATTTTCACGCTTCTACATTCTCTGATTCCAATCAACAATATTTCCACGAAATTCACCATGCCCAAAATTCTTTCTCGCGTAATATTATGAGGATCACCATCAGAGCTATGTGCCTTAAACGTAACAATCTCGAAAAGGAAATTATCCAATACCGTTCCGAACTTTCCAAAATTTGTCCAGCTGTCTTAGTACAATCAATTCGCGCTAAAATTCAAGAACTCAATGCTAAACTGTTCAACAGCCTTAACCAAATCAAGACCCAAAAACTTGAACAGTTAATAGGTCCTCAATTATCCGGCGACCATTCATTCGATAGTCACAATGGCGTCGTTACCATTCCGGAAAATTTGCCGCTTTCTAACCCAGAGAGGTCTGTTCTTAGTAAAGGTTTAAACTTTGTTCCTATAGCGAAACAAACCGACGAATTTTCAGTCAAACAAGATGTTGAAAAATTCCTTCGCCGCGTGCAATTAAGAGCTTTTTTCCACGACAAAGAAGACAATTCTAACACCTCGGAAAAAGATGTTTTTGAAACACTCAACGTTCGCAAATCAAAATGGACTCCCCCAGAGGGCCAGTTTTCTTCTCTAGATTTTTTCGTCAAAAAATGTCGTCACGATGTCCAAAAACTTAAATTTAACCGCCACACCAAAATTTCCAACCTTTCAACAGGAGAATGGGCAGCGCTCAAAAGTCTTAGCAAACGACGCGACATTGTTATCAAAGCGGCCGACAAAGGCGGGGCGGTAGTTGTTTGGCGGACCGACCTTTACCGACAAGAGGCTTTTCGGCAACTTTCTGACACCGCTTTCTATGCCAAAGTTGATAAAGATCTCACTTCTACCAACCAAAAAATTGTCAAAGAAACTATCCAAGACCTCATTACTAAACAACAATTACCAGTTACCGCCAACAATCTCATCATCACTACTCCTAGAACCTCACGCGTTTATTTCAAACCTAAAATTCATAAACCAAACAATCCGGGCCGACCCATTGTTTCCGCTTGTAGCTGTCCTACCGAACTAATTTCTAGCTATTTAGACAAAATCATGGCCCCCATTGTCAAATCACTACCCTCGTACATTAAGGACACCAATCACGCACTCGAAATTTTCCGGGATTTCAGTTTTGCCAGCGAAAACAAATTAATTTTCACTATGGACATTACCTCTTTATATACCGTCATCCCCAATGACGAAGGACTTCAAGCACTAAAATATTTTTTCGACCAGCGCTCCATTCAAAACCCAAGCTCAGAAACACTGCTCCGCTTAGCCGAATTAGTTTTGACACTTAACTGTTTTTCATTTTCCCAAAACTACTACAAACAAGTAAATGGAGTCGCCATGGGCACCAAAATGGGACCAAGCTACGCTAACCTTTTTGTAGGCCACATCGAAGACAAATTTTTTAATCAGTACCACGGAACCAAACCCGAACTCTACGGCCGCTACATCGATGATTGCATTGGCGCTACCTCTTCCAGTAAAGAGGAACTTAATCAATTCATAACTTCTGTCAATACTTTTCATCCAGCTCTAAAATATACCTGGGAAATTTCCGAAACCTCAGTCGCTTTTCTTGACATTAATATTTCAATCAACGGTAACAGTTTATCTACAAGTGTGCACTACAAACCTACAGATTCCCACAGTTATCTGTTACATTCATCCTCACATCCATCGCACGTTAAAAACGCCATTCCGTATTCTCAATTTCTCAGACTTCGACGTCTATGTAGTGATGACTCTGATTTTTCCAACAAATCAGAAGAAATGTGCCAGTTTTTCAAGAAACGTGGGTACCCTGACTCTGTTGTTAATACGGGCCAACAACGTGCACAACAGATCGACAGACAGTCAGCACTACAAACGCCACAGAAGGAAGAGAACGAGAGAATTCCATTCACCCTCACTTTCCACCCACACAACAACACAGTCAAAAGCATCATTTTAAAAAATTTCAAATTACTCCAAAACGACCCCGAAACTGGCAGAATTTTTTCACAACCCCCACTAATTTCATTCAAACGTGACAAAAACATAGGCAACTTTCTAGTTACGAGCGCTCTGAAATCTGACGATGTACCGGGAACTTTCAAATGCACACGCACACGATGTAACACTTGTCCTTTCATTCACAACGCGGACAAAATAACAGGACCCAAACGATCTATTAAAATCACTGATCATTTTACATGCACCTCCGTAAATGTTATCTACTGCATTACATGTACTTTTTGCAAAAAGATATACATTGGCGAAACAGGGAGGAGACTGGGCGACCGTTTTCGTGAACATCTCCGAGACGTTGAAAAAAATGACAAAGACGCATCCAAACCAGTCGCGCGCCATTTTAATCTTACTAACCATTCTAAACAACACATGACAATCTGCGGCGTTTCCCTACACCAGGGTAACACAGAAAGCCGTAAAAACCTAGAACAAAAAATCATCTTTCAAATCGGCACTCTCAAACCCCACGGAATCAACGAACGCTTTTCATTCAACTAATCTACATTTGTTTTTCACGTCACCAAATTTCCACCAATAGCGTAGCTCCACCGCTTACTATATAAAACCACACACTACCCACAATTCCTTGATTCGCTCCGACGAAGGGCTAGCGCTCGAAACGTCAGCTATTTGAATCTTTTTACGGTGGTCAATTTACCTTATCGACTCAGTCGATAAAACTAAATTCCCCCCAAAAGAGGTCTGTTCATAGGCTTAAAAGGTATTTTAGAGAAGTGCAGTGAAGGTTTCTAGTTAAAACTTTCTTGTGAGTATATCACAGTGCAACATGCCGTACCATGAGCATGCAACAAACGTTTTTACAGATTAGCCAATCAAAGAGCACAAATTCAATATGATGGAATGTAATCTTTTCGCTTCGTGTTTATCACAGGAGTGTAAAGTTATTGCCTCGCATGCCCATATCCACAGTGACAAGAATGGTTATAAAAATTAGCTGATGATAAATGTTGCTGTTTTTCAGGTGATGCGTGAAACTTGATTAAATTAATGTGTTTAAAACATGAAAGTCAAAAATGTTTCAGGCATAGCCCTTCACACACTGAAAGCCTATGCCAAAATCGTTAGTTTACTAAATCACTGTGACACTTTTTATAATTTTTCATTTTTTTTTTCACGTTTTAACCATTTAACTCCCAAGAGTGCCAAACAACAAAATTCAAGGAAAATCCCAAATCTCATTTTATAAAATATTGAAAAACAAATGGTACCATGCAAAAGTACTGCCGAAGAGGTTTCATTTGAATGGTCACACCATAGGATTTCGTCCACAGACTCAAAAGTTAGAACTACACTACATGTTTTCATAATTGACTCTGGGAGGGAAAGGGTTAAACACATCGTTTTAACGGTAGAGTCGCAGCTCTTAGAAGCCTCTATTTTCATTGGCCTTGTAAAACACAGCTGCTATTGTTTTTAGGGTTAGGGTCCATTGTTGTGTTGTTTGTCCTATTGTTATCTCTAAGGGTGGCAAGCCAATGGTGTAAGACCTTCTAAGAGCTGCGACCACCCCGTTTTAAACACAATAATTTATATCGTGGAATTGTTGGTGCTCATGGTATGGCGTGTTGCACTGTAAAGGGTCAGTTTACTTAAAGCATAGCATGTAAAAGAAGTAAGGGCTTGATATACTGTAATGCAATAAATTGTTATTTTTCACTAAACATATTTTGATCATTTGAAAGGACATTACAAACTGCAAGGTCTTGTTACAGTAACAGAAACAATGACTAAAAACAAGTTTAAACAAAATTCGGTTTGCCAATTTTTCATTTCTACTTGAATTTTGTAAACATTTTAATTGTTATTAAAAATGTGGTTGTTGTTCATGGCGGTTTTGCACTTGGCCTCGGTTTGAAAAGGAGGCTAAGAGCAACTCGGAAATGGGCTGTTTTGAAGGACGGTTATTTAAGGTGGCTCCAAGTAGTTTTTTTGGGTCACACTTCTCTTTTTGAATGCGTTTATACATAATCTTACTTTAGCTCAATGAATCTGAATTTGATACCAGATGCTAGGCTTGAATGAAAGTTTTGCGCGATGCTCTTAAAATGCAGTTTAAAAAGAGTGAAAACGCCAAGCAAAACTTCATTTGAATGAAAAGCTCGATCCCTTTATTGCCGAGGAGTTAGTCAGAGCTATTTGCAGGGAGTAATAATTTAAGTCTGAGGAAACTTTCAGTGGTAATTTAATGATAATTTGTGAGACCTATAGAATGTTATGACCGCTTATATTTCAAACATGAAAAACAGATGTTAAAAATGTTTTAGCGATTTAATAAAAATCGAACAGTTCAATTTGTTTGAAATTTACCATTTAGTGTGTCGCGGGTAGCCTAGACTGCAAAACAGTCGTATTTTTTGCGTTGGTCATACGAATGCGCGCGGTCTTTGAACGAAAGGTCTGATGCGAGTGTGAATATGAAGAGTGGGACTGGGGAGAGACGCTCACACGCCCTACGGGTGTGTAAGGCTCGCGCGCTTCGCGAGCGGGTATCCACGCTTTAGATGCTTTCGGCGCATCGCGCCTTTGTGAGCGAGGCAGCGGGAAAAAAAAACTACCGGTAGCCCAAAATCGAAAGATATTTAGGAAAAACTGTTTTTCGTTATTTGTTTATCGTTGCTATGGAAACGCTGATTAGCATAAAAAGAGCATCGTCCAAAACTTCCATCCAAGCCTAACATCTGGTATCAAATTCAGATTCATTGAGCTAAAGTAAGATTATGTATAAGCGCATTCAAAAAGGGAAGTGTGACCCCCAAAAAAAACTACTTGGAGTCACCTTAATCATCCAAGGATGAACTCATTTCACCAAGTTTTAATGCGGCGGAAAGAGTGACCTGAATAAAAGAGTTACCTGGATAAAACTCCTGCCTGAAATAACTCGAAATAACTCGTGTTCTTGGTTTCTAAACTGGAAAAGACTGATTCAGAAGAAAAAGTTGGCAGTATTCTTGACTTATTCATGGCAAACGCTTTTTTGTTTTATGAGAAGCAAAATTTGCCACTTAACTAAATATTTTTTTCACGCAGCCAGACCGTGGTGAATGACAATGCCTTTTAGTTGACCAGGCTCAAAGCTATTTGGTAAATAGTATAAAGTTGCCCTTATTTGATGGCACTTTAGCAATCCTGAAAACCACTAACGTGTTCTTTGAAAGCTCGATCAAACGTTCTTTTGTATTCAAATAAGTACTATTTATTTTTTTGATCCGCTACCTTATCAACAGGTTCAAAAGCATGATTCTTGTGCCGTGGATCTGTGTTTACCCAACTCTGACAAACAAAAGTTTAGCGGTAGTTGATGCAAAAAAATGGGTTTACCTCGGTGTAAAAACCTGCGACTTTTTCCTTTGTTTTCTACCTTTATTGTCTTGCACTCTATAGAGCGTTTTCACTCACGTGACCTTCAGTCCCGTGGGACTCAAATGACAAAGGCCATGGCAGCCATGTTGGTGTTCCTAACAAAAGAAGTTAATTAAAATTCTTTTGTACGCTCTATTGTTTCAGTACCCTTTGTTTTCTTTGTTTTACGTCACTCATGAGTTGGTAGGTTTTTACACCGAGGATGAGCCAGAAAAAATCTCGTTATCTCTCGCTCGTGGTATTGCTGAGAGCAAAACGCCTGTCGTTTTAATAAAGCCTCGTAGTCTTCGGGCTAGAAGTGTTTTGTCGGTCTTACTTTGTGCCTGACGAACACGACATTTCGGAGAAGTTCGTTTGCGTTAACACAATCATGCAGGGCACATATATCTTCCGCAATTGAAACAGGCTCTTTCCTGCAGTTGCCGCAACTGATCTCACTTCCATCGACACCTTGTTGTACAGCGAGAAGCCTAAGCAAACTGTTTTGGAGAAATCCAGATGGTAGTCTATCGAAGCCCGGGAAGTAGCCCGGAATTTTTCAGAGGTCCGCACAATCAATTTCCAAACAACCCCTCGTTTCTCCATTTGTTCATTTTGAAGTCTCCCAGACTTCTCTTCGGGCTTGTAATAGTAGCGGCCATTTTGAACGCGAGTTTATAGCGCGATGTCTTCTTCCGTCGACGGTTCAAAAAGGAGTCTTGAAGAAGCTAACGAGGACGATCAGTCTTCAAACCCTAATCGAAAGAAGCTGAAAACGTATGATTCAACTCTACAATGGAAGTTGTGGTAAGGTCGCATCGTACGATAAACCAGTACACCGTTTTGGGGTGAAATCACGAAATCAAATGTGACATTCTTTTCATTATTCGCCTGCCAACCCCCTATGGAAGGCGGCCTATGTCACAGGGGCTATCGGAATATGTTTTCAAAGAGGCCGACAAAAATTTAGGACCCCAAGGATGCAATCTTCAAAGACACCGACAACAAAAAACTAGGGTGTTCCTCTTTCTTCAAAATTCCATAGGGGGTGTGTGGATAAAATATGGAATGCCCAATATAGTGTTTGTATGGAAAAACCCGGAATTCAAAGACAATGACAAATAATTGTCGCCAAATTTAATATATCGGTTCCTTCCTGAAATCTGGAGCACATATTACGTAAAACAAAAGGAACAAAGAACGACAATAATACAAATGCAAAACAAGACCAAAAATACAATAACTCACAAACAATAGAAGATCATGGATATCGGTACATGCAGAAAGACCCTATAGAGCGTTTTCACTCACGTGACCAGCGGCCATATTGGTTTAATGAAACAAAAGAAAATGTTTGCATAAAAATAGAGTTCAATTCCCGGGGGATTGGTTTGGTAGGCCGCCGTTTCTTTGCTTTGGAACACCAATATGGCCGCCGTGACGTCATATGAAAACGCTCTATATATCTGAAAGACTTTATGAAGAGTGAACTTATTATTATTATACTTGTAAAAGATTTTTGTGCTAAAATTTGAGTGATGTATCTGAGCTACAAAGCGTGCATAGCCCACCATACATGGGGATTTGGGGGTCAGGGTTCTAAAAATGTAAATGTTGTTTACAGTGGACAAGCAATTAGCTACCTAGCTAATTCACAGGCATGCCACTCAATAATAATATGGAAACGAATATTGTAAATTGAACATAACATGTTAAAATCCCAACTGGCAGGAGGTAGACCAGTTGGCTATTTTACAAGAGTGGCCAAGGAGTTGAACTCAGGTCTACTGTGAAACAACTCCAGTTAGTGGTCAGAACGGAACTCTTGACCTCCGGATTTCAAGTACGGCACCCTAACCACTCAACTTTGCAGCCTCCCTCAATTAGTTACAGCTGACTAGTACTTAATTGCATTTTAACTTTCCCACACGTCTATAAAAAATTTTCTGCAGACATTGACAGGTTTTACACATGTATGGTGAAAATTAAAATAAAATTGAAAGCTTTGTAGCCTAGGTACATCACAGGTGGCCCAAGCTCACTATCAGATCACCGGGACGTGACCTTGCTTTATGAGAGGTATTGTGTTACAAAGATTCGATTTATAAAGGTTTGTAAGGGAACGCAACGGTTTTGCATCAAAACTTAAAAATTCGAATGTTATGCGAATAAAATTGACTTATCCTGTTGCAGTGTTGTATTCAGAAGAGGAGCAGGCAAACAACAAAGAATTTCTTTGACCTGAGACAACTAAGAACCTTGTACAATAATTATTCAATTGAACAACATTTAGTGATACATGCCCCAAAGCTATTGTGATGTACATAATGTACTGGAACATTCAATTTTAATCTCTTGTCTTTAAAACAAACAAGAGGAGCATGCATTTCAAATAAATATAATGCAGGAGGTCAGCAGTATTTGGCATGTCAAAATGTAATGCTATCAATGATTCCATGTGCTCTCAGAGTCCTCTGTGTTGAGCTTGGAGTTGTGTTGTGGCAGGCATTCTTTGAGGTCTCTTGTGCGTTGTGAGTCCTCAGCGTATTTTTCCCCCTCCCTCCCTCTTTTCCACTGCCATATCAGTATGACAGGTACCTGTTTCCCTGGTGTGGGGGCAGTTCTCCATCGAGGAGTTGACTGCCAACAGGAAGCTCCTGGATGCCCTGGGTACCCAACCTCCACTTATAAATGGTTCAATTCTAGCTGTTACCACCCCCCTCCTCTCCCCAGGCAACCCTGGGACAACTCCAGTACTTCTGGCCCAGGGATGGGCAATTTGTTTAATGGTTGTTGTCCTGGGGGTAGGGGGTTAGGCAAACTCAAATATCTTTTTTTTTTTCTTTTTTTTTTTTACTCCTGAGGAGGGCTTTATTTAAAATTTTCACATGGTAAGAGTTCATTCAAACGCTTAAAACGTAGAAGTACATTTACAGAATTCGAGAATTGACTGTGACAATGAAGGGATGCTACTTGAAGTAATTTAAATACGGTTTACTTTTTTTTTTTTACAAAGACAATTTTTATTTACATCTCACAAGCTTACACTTCATACTACACCTACAGTACAATAGTACATAAGTTACTTACTACAAAACTAACATTACAAACGTTACACACTACTTACAGTTCATTTTTAAATTATGTAAAACATATCTCAGAACAACTCTAGTACTATTTACATAATACTTTACCCTATTTACATAAAATATTTTCCACATAAGAATAAGATGTCCGACTGGGTGCCTTTGATTCGGTTTTCAGTATCTACGTGACCTTTGTTTCATTTAAAATTGCAGTTTTAATTATTTCTCTGGAGGGGGGGAGGGGCAGTATTTAAAAGTGGCCTATTTCTTCTTAAAAGAAGTTATATCTACTCGTGCAAGGACTTGTGGGTTGTTAAACACAATTGCATTAATCAACGACCGCGTGGATAAGTCGGCATTCTTTACAAGGTGACAGACCTAACACAAATCCTGCTCATTACTAAAAGCATTTTAACCCAGCTTTAGAATAGCCTAAATAGTGCCTGAAAGATTTTTCCATTTATATCAAAATTACGATATAACAGGCCTGTTGTTCAATGTTTGGTGATTTCTTTTTATCTTAGGAAAACGTCTCTAGCTGTGATACTGACAGGAGGAATTTCTTCTTTCCAGAGCCATTAAGAATATTTAGTTATACCATCGTTTGTTTGCTAGCTCTTGGCATAACAATCAGTGGAGTTTTTATGGCTCATTTTAAAAATGTTGCAAGACCAGTAGTAGTCGCTTAATGCCAGACTCACTGAGTTAATTTCTCAGTCCATGATTTGGTGTGAGCGCAAGTCTGTGGTTAGCATAACTTGCAAGAAAGTTTTTTTTTAATACTACTAAAAGAGTCTAAGATCCAAGTCGTTTTGCTGCCATATCATAGTTTCTCTTTAAAATAATGGCATCTTGCAATTGTTGTTGGCTCCTCAGAGTTTATTCTGCTTTTAAATGTCTCAGAGCTAGGCAGTACCTCTATTGTTAGATGTATGGTGTTATTACATCCAGTATAAAACATTTGAATCCCAGGGGTGTGGAATTGTATCTTTCTGTGTGCCCGGGAGTGGGGAATAGAGCCTCAAGGGATGTGCAGTTGTTAATCAGAGAATTTATTTTAGTTAACTACCATCTATTGTTTTTACAGGATCTTGAAGAACTATACTTTTCATGAAGGCAGTCTTACCACAGGCAGTGATCTTTTGGAATTTGCTGAAAAGGAGAAAGAAAAATTTGAGATCAGTACCCATCTGACAGGAGTATCTTTGGGATAATCTTGAGTGATATATGGGGTGACAAGGTCAAAAGGGTACGAAGAGGTCCAAGGGGTGATCGAAAGTATTGTTATTTGAATATCACGCACAAACAAAATCAAGCACAGTCTTGTGATGATGACTTGAGCGTTGGTTTCAAGGAAATAGCAAAAGATAATTTCACTTTGCCAAATGGCTGGTTTAAAATTGTTGACAACCAAAGAAAGATTAGTTTGGTGCGCCCTGAGAGCTGTGAATTTGAAAACCAGCGAATTTATACTGAAATCTCAATGGAGTTGTCAGCAGAGAAAGAGTTCATCTGCATTTTCAAGTCCCATGGAAATGAAGTCAGTTTGGAAGACTTGAAATTTCAGATTTTTTTGGAAGATTTGCCAGTTCAAGGTCGAGCTAAACTGTTGCTAGAGTTTTTAGAAAGCTCGAGAATTTGTCTTGGGTGCCGTGTTCATGGAGACACTGTGATAACTTTGGAGAGGCACAAAGCTGGATTGTTCAAATCATTAACTGAACCTGAAATGCTGCCACAGAATGGGGCATTTTCTTCCAAATGTAAGTTGATCCTGTGTGTTGGCAAACAGATATGTACAGAGTGTTCTCATCTGCAGAAAACTTATCAGAAGAGGATAGAAAGAAGAGAAAAAAGAACCTCAATTCACAAGCATTGCAATGTAAGATTTCTCACAAAGGAAGAGATTATTTTGCAATTAAAAGAAGAGAGAAAATTGAATAAAAAGCTTCTTCAAGAACAACAAGAAAGCAGTGCTTCAGAAGGTGAAGATAATGAAGGCCATGTTTCAGAAAACAGTGAAGATGACGACAGCTCATTGCATGATTCTTGCGCTGAGGAATGGATGATAAGAAATGACTCAAAAGGGTTAACCCTTTACAGAGTCTAAGCTGTGTGGCAAAATTACGAGTTAAAGGATTTGCCGATTACTTTCAACCCAGTACCCCCCAAAAGACGTCTGTTCACAGGCTTTAATGTTATTTTAGAGAAGTGCAGTGAAGGTTTCTAGTTAAAACTTTCTTGTGAGTATATCACAGTGCAACGTCAACGTGCCTTACCACGAGCACGCAACAAACGTTTTTACAGATTAGCCAATCAAAGAACACAAATTCAATATGATGGAATGTAATCTTGTCGCTTCGTGTTTATCACAGGAGTGTAAAGTTAATTGCAAATACAAAGATTTTATTCACGTTTAACTTATTGCTTTACACGTATCCACAGTGACAAGAATGGTTATAAGAATTAGCTGATCAAATTGTGGAATTAAATTTAAATTGGAGTAAATGTTGCTGTTCTTTGGGTGATGCGTGAAACTTGATTCAATTATTGTGTTTAAAACATGAAAGTCAAAAATGTTTCAGGCATAGCCCTTCACATACAGAAGGGCTATGCCCGAAATGTTAGTGAACTGAATCACTGTGACACTTTTTATAATTTTTTATTTTTTTTTTTCACGTTTTAAACACATTAATTTATATCGTGGAATTGTGGGGTGCTCATGGTATGGCGCGTTGCACTGTAAAGGGTCAGTTTACTTAAAGTAAAGCATGTAAAAGAATTAAGGGCTTGATATACTGTAATGAAATTGTTATTTTTCTAAACATATTTTGATCATTTGAAAGGACATTACAAACTACAAAGGTCTTGTTACAGTAACAGAAACAATGACTGAAAACAAGTTTAAACAAAATTCGGTTTAACACTGAATTGTTCATTAATACTTGAATTTTATAGACATTTTTATTGTTATTAAAAATGTGGTTGTTGTTCATCGCGGTTTGCCTCGGTTTGAAAAGGAGGCTAAGAGCAACTCGGAAATGGGCTGTTTTGAAGGACGGGTATTTAATCATCCAAGGATGAACTCATTTCACCAAGTTTTAATGCGGCGAAAAGAGTGACCTGAATTAAAGAGTTACCTGGATAAAACTCCTGCCTGAAATAACTCGAAGTAACTCGTGTTCTTGGTTTCTAAACTGGAAAAGACTGATTCAGAAGAAAACATTGTCAGTATTCTTGACTTATTCAAACGCTTTTTTGTTTTATGAAAAGCAAAATTGGCCACTAAATGTTTTTTCACGCAGCTAGACCGTTGTGAATGACAATGCCTTTTAGTTGACCAGGCTCAAAGTTATTTTATTAAAAAGTATAAAGTTGCCATTATTTGATGGCACTTTAGCAATACTGGTGAATTCTTTGAAAGCTCGATCAAACGTTCTTTTGTATTCAATTGCGTACTATTTATTTTTTTGATCCGCTACCTTATCAACAGGTTCAAAAGCATGATTCTTGTGCCGTGCATCTGTGTTTATGCAACTCTGACAAACACAAGTTTGGCGGTAATTGATGCAAAATTTGTAAATTGGTACCGCTTAGGGTGCTAAATCTAAAATGACTACCGTTACAATTGTCGCGGTACCTTTTAGGGTATTGAGCCAAAAAAGTATGACAATATGACATGTGTTGTTTTAGAATTGGTACCTCTTAGGGGTAGAAATTCATTTGAACCACACCCATCTCCACGATTCTGGTACCTTTTAGGGTGTTTTTTAAATATTTCCGACGAGCACCCCGTCATTTTTATATGCGAGGCCCCCCTCCCGGGAAGTTAACCACGTTTTGTGACTGAAAAACGCCTTAGTTTGCACCCATAAGGTTTGAAATGGGGGAGGAGCTAAGCCTTTTATACCGGAACTTCGTGTTTAAGGCTTAGCTGAACTATGAAACTTTATTAATAACAAAGTAAACCTATTTTCTTGTAGAAAGAATATATTTTTTGCGTGAGAAAAATTATTTCTTCCAATGTTTGATAAGGCAACGTGGAGTTGCTTACGTAATACTGTGCACGAAAGCTGAGATATGTTCATTCAAGGAACCTGACACAAAACCAGCCGCGTCTTGGGATGGAGAGGGTTAAAAAGCGTATGGCATTTTCATTTTTCTTTTTTCAATTCAAAACAAAATAGCCCATTGCCGAGATGCCCTTAGCCTTCTTTTCAAACCGAAGCCAAGTGCAAACCCGGGGGGGGGGGGACTCCCATATAAAAATGACGGGGGTTCGTCGTACCTTTTAAAATTTGTAGATTAATACCGCTTAGGGTACTAAAATCTAAAATGACCACAGTTAGAATTATCGCGGTACCTTTTAGGGTATGAGCCAAAAAAATATGACAGAATATGACATGTGTTGTTTTAGAATTGGTACCTCTTAAGGTGACTCGACCCAGTTTTTTTGGGGGGGTACCATCCTACTTTGAAGCTCTCTGGTATTCCCGCCTTATTTACTTTTATCGTAAGTCTAACACATAGATCAATCTACAATATAATATAAAATATTTGGCGATCGGAGTAAATGTCACGTGGTTATAATGCCACGCGGTTATAATGCCACGCCCCTTTGAGGTCTGAGTCGAAAATCTGCTGTTACGGGCAATGACCACGCTTGGCTGACTTCCGCCACCGAGATATGGTAATTTGGTACGGCCTGAGACAGGCGATCGCGTGATACATAGAGGTTGAACTCATGATTTTTAATCAATTCTCGGCATGATGTACACTCCTGGCTGCAGACGTTACGTGACGGGAATCCCTTCTATTTTTTCTTACTAATTACCATATCTCGGTGAGCATTCGGAAGTCAGCCAAGCGTGGTCATTGCACGCGTGCTGAACAAGAATGCCGTATAATGACAGACTAGAAACAATAGACAACTCCCAGAGCACAAACTCAGCCAAAACGCTAAAAATCTTCAATGTTTACTCAAGTTTGGGCTTATAGAAGATAATGTCACAGTTTTTCAATGACCATGAAATTCAGAATCCGGGCAGTTAGTTAATCAATTGTGGCCCTGAAAAATTTGAAGGAAAAAGAAACTACGAATTTTTAAGAAAATGCTTTTTTTCGTGAGAAGGACTCTTAAACGATTTCTATATGTTTCCTTTGCTCGAAATCGCGCGCATTTACAAGGCCCTAAAGCTTTTTGCTGACTTGCAAGGACTCATCTGTTATAACGATCCCCAAAATAAAGGGATAAGTCTCAGTTTATTAGATATAATCGTGTAAAGTTTGCTTATGAGTTTCGCATAAATTATGACCTAAATTTGGAAACCACTGAATTTCTCGAATTGGGTCTTTGCGATGTTGGTGAAACTCTGCCCAGCGCAAGGCACTAATGCGCACTATGTGTAGCCGAGAGATTTCAACGAAAAAATGCCGGTAACAGCAGATTTTCGACTCAGACCTCAAAGGGGCGTGGCATTATAACCACGTGAATTTACTCCGATCGCCAAATATTTTATATTATATTGTAGATTGATCTATATGTTATCCATTCTATGTGTTAGACTTACGATAAAAGTAAAGGTGGGGATACCAGAGAGCTTCGAAGTAGGATGATACCCCCCCAAAAAAACTGGGTCGAGTCACCTTAAGGGTAAAAAGTTTTTTGAGCCACGCCCATCAAACAAGATTCTGGTACCTTTTAGGGTGTTTTTCGAAAATTTCCGACGAGCACCCCCGTCACTTTTATATGATACTTTCTTCATGCTCAGACATTAGAGATCTATCAATGAATTTACTATCAGCGAAGAAGGCCGTCATTAAATCAATGCCGCACTCCGCGGATTGGGATTGGGTGACTAGCCACCCCCCTCTTTAGAGAATAACAAGAAAACTCTGTGAGTATTATAATCGGGCTGTTAAGGATATCTTCACTCCTTTTACTTCAAAATTTGAACAATTACGTCCCAAATACAAATTTTCAAAATACTCTACTAACTCTTCAAGAGAACTAATTTCAATCAATACACACGGCGTCCCACATGGATCATTCATTCCTGTACGATCTCTACTATGTGAATCAAACACTTTGAATACACCATCCCTTGTGTCAAAAATAGCGACTGTATAAATTATTATTGTCAAAAGAAATGACTTATAATTATCACGTAACAACGATTCAAAAGCCTCAAACAAAGGTAAACAACAACTCTCTTCTATTATACTGTCATTTAAATAATGTAAATTTCCATAATAACTTTCACTATACTCTAAATTGAAAGTTAACTCTCCCATACAAACAACATCAGGAACTTCAGTTAACATAAGGCATTCTTTTTGTGTTGAATTAGAAAGATAAGTATGACAAATTCCTGCAGAAGAAATTGTTAAGAGAAAAAAAATCGTGCACAAGTAAGCACGTGAAAAAAATTCAAGCATTTTGGTAAAAAAAGAAATTCTTGCAAATAGAGATGCTGAAAAAAAAAATCGTGCTCAGAAGAAATTGCCCCCCCCCCCCCCCCCCCCACCCCCAACAAAAAATTAAATGGTCTGTCCCTCAACCAATATAAATCACAAACCACATTATTAAATTCAACAAGTCACCACAACAATAACGTTACTTTTAACACTACATATTCAGTAATGAAATACGAGCAGGTATAAACAGGTATAAAAAATGAGAAACGGCGGGAAACCACGTGGTACCTTTTAGAGTTTCGTACATGCGATCTATTCTCGTAATAAAAGATACAACATGACACCACATCAAACATAAATCATAGAAGATAATATTTAATAAGACTCCAACGTACATATTAAATCCGTTAGTTCTTTCACCCCTGCTTTCAGAAAATACTAATAAGCTTATAACATTTAAGCCATAACATGTTATCTCAATAAATGCCACTTAATTTTTTCCTGTGTAAAACATCCTTGACATGACCTCGGTCAAAGTGATTGTTGACATAAAGATCATGTTCAGTATTTCTCATTTCATTTCATTTTATTTCTCATCTCATTTGAAGTTTTTCAGCCTGCGTCATTCAAAATTAATTTAAATGCTTTTAGCAGCAAATCTTATCACTGAGAGAACAATGAACGATAGAAGAAAATCACGTTTCTTTAATGTTCCATGTACAATGTAATTGCTCACCTCAAATTCTCTCTTTTAACTCTACGGGGCGTTATGTTATCAAATAAACCATAAGTCCTTTTCCCAACAGATCAGAAGAAGAAGACGTCTACGCTTGGAAGCGGCTCCATCCGATAGCATGATTCGTTGAAATATCAGATTGCAAATGATCAAAATGATCCAACAAAATTGAGGAAATAGCTTTCCACTAATTTAAGCTGCTCTATCTAGTGTAGAAACTCTCTTCTCTGCAGAATCGAGACCTATTTGTCCGGGGGGGGGGGGGGGTACTCCCATATATGAGCTATATAGGTGTGTGCCGCTGTGAAGGGTATGGTTTTCAGGCAGTTTAGTCTGGGATAGGGTATAGTAATCAGAGATTTTTGGTCTAGAATAGGCATTTTCGGCGAAACTGATCAGTTGCGTGAAAAATTTAGTCTACACGATGTTACTGGCAAATGACATTTATAAATCGGAGTTTAGAAAAATGTAATTAAAACGGAGAAAACAAATGTTTGAGGTTTGAGGTTTTTTTGAATGTCGTGGCACACATTTTTAAATCACACTGAAGAAGGGCTCAGCCCGAAACGTTTGTGTTTTAAATGACATTGACACTTTTCTAAAAGATTTAAACCTTTTTACTTTAGAAAAATGTGTCAGAGTAACCGAATAATGCAAAATCTCAGGCAAACATGCCACCGCGAACTAGCCAATCACATCTTGAACAAAAGGTAAACAAATGGGTTCAATTCTAACACAATACAGATTTGTTGTCTCTCTCTGTCACGTTCAATTCTCGCCCAGAATACAGCCTGACAAATGGCTTTTGTTGCGTTTCACAAATCCGATCAAATCAGTCTCGCTCAATCATGCTAAATGCTAAACAGATTATCACCGAGACAAGACCGAGAAGAATGGCTCGTTTTAGGCGTAATTCGAGACAAATTTGGTGTCTCGCTTTGTCTCGTTCAATGCACGCCGTAAAAATCAAGACGATTCACCCTTCATCCTTTCCTCCCACACCGCTATAAACACCCTTTACACAAACAACCTTTTAATCAATTTCTTAACCTACCCACATCCCCATTTACTTCACCTACACCACATATTAACATCTCCAAAATCCGGGGGGGGGAGAGACTTCCACATAACATTTACAATTAGTAGCGCTTAACGATAAAACTTCTTTTCAACCATGCCCATCTAACAAAATTCTAAAAGGACACCCCGTCATTTTCATATGGCGGACCCCCCCGGCGTGTCAATAAGTGACTACGAAACAGCGTCCATTTTATATATCGGGCAGGCTTGGCAAAAAGCCAGCCCGATCAATAAATACGAATAATATTAAAGAAAATAAAAAAACCAATCTGATTACATCTCATTGTTAAGAAAATAGGAGCCCCCCTTTGATCCAATTAGATCTGGAAAGTTTCCACAATTAGCACTCGCGTGCTAGAACTTTGACAAATAAATAAATTGATTTTTTTGAAAAATTATGAATCCGCCCCTCACGTAAGATTTCTGTTTTAATCGACTTCCGCATTACGGACACGGATCCCACATTCCTATTCCAGGAATCTTTCGTCCGTTTCTTCATTTTGAATTCCCCAGACTTCTCTTCGGCCGGGCTTGTAGTGGCGGCCATTTTGAACGCGAGTTTGTGGCGCGATGTCTTCGAATTCTTCAGTCGACAGTTCAAAGAGGAGCCTTGAAGAAAGTAACGAGGAGGATCAGTCTTCAAACCCTAAACCAAAGAAGCTGAAAACATATCCATATTCCATATATCTTACAAATCTACAATGGAAGTTGTGGTAAGGTCGCATCGTACGATAAACCAAGGGCCAATTTATAAATTAACCCATTCGCTCCTACACCGGCCAAAACCGGCCGTACAATACTCCACTGCTTTAAAAAATTGCAACTTTCTCAATCGCGCGAACATTGCCCTAACTAGCAGTTCTGAGCATTGACTAGAAAGTCCCTCAAATTGAGATACCCAATAAACACAAAAAAGTCAGCGATTTTTGCAGAATATCAGCGTTTGAATTTGGACAATAACAAAAATGACCGTTTTTAACGTCATAGAAAAACAACAAAAATCACGTTTTTGCCTTTAGTTTTTTTTATTCAAATCATCATGGCAAACCCAAAAGTCAACATTCACAGCAAAATTCAGTCCTAGTCCTAGCTTAGCAGTGATTTTTTTGCTCTTATTCGTTGCTCGGGCCGAGCTCTAGCCTCTCGATCTAATACATACTGACCTTGCCTCGATTTTCAATATCACCACCGCACTGCATGCTGGGAAAAAGCCAAAAATTTTGACAGCGCTCGATTCTTTCCGCACACATTTCATATTTATACTAAGTCCACAGCCACTTCGACCCACTGCCGAAATTTCGTGCTTGTTGTATTCTCGTGTGGTCGCAACTTCCAAAATATGCCGCGGTAGGTCGAGAAATTCATCCAGAGTAGAGTCCCAAAGCCACTTCGTTTCCAGGCGGCCATTTTTCCAGTTCAACGAGCAACGAGCCAAATTCGTAAACGAAGTACAACACCTAACTCGCTTCATTGAGAAGTGGACTCTGAACTACCTCCAAGCTTAATGATGCTCATCAGGCAGCTATTAAAGATGAAAAATGGCTGTGAACTTACCAAAAATCGTAGATAATTCATATTGGACCCTTTATTGCAAATCAACCAAGCAAAATGAGATCGTCACAATGACGTTTCCAGTAAACTCGAGCCTTCAGTGTTTTAGAACAGCAGCACTTTCAATGGTAACTTTAAATATGGAGTCACGAAAAATCCTATGGGGCGTGTGAATGCAGAAAATCGCTCAAAAATGTGAAAATTCTCAGGAGTGAATGGGTTAAGCTTAAGCTTAAATAAGGCTTAAAACGTTAACAAGTGTAATTGCTGCGGAATGAGCGTAGCGAGTGAGCAGCAACATAATCAGGATTTAAGAGAAATATATTAGAAAAAAATATAAGCTACGAAAAATCTCGATTTGATCGCTTTTTACCAGAATTCACTGCGCCACGCACACATTTTGGGCCAGAATTCACTGCGCCACGCACACATTTTGGGCCAGAATTCACTGCGCCACGAACAATAGCCTCGCTTGCTGCTTCAAGCTGTTGGCTGCGAGATTTGTAATATTTTGGTCCAACATGTACCAGTCGTAATCGGAACTGAAGTGTCGAAGACTACCGCGAGTTGAGCGAGGACTGTGAGGCATGGTGATAGGACCGTTGGATAGCAAAGATTTTCGAAGATTGTACAGAATAAAAGACAAATTTATTTTGAAATCACTCGGACAGCGGTCGATGAGACTGAGCTGAGCGCGTGGGGACGCGAAACCTGAGCTGTCGCGTGGAGACGCGAACACGATACGGCTAGCTAGTAACGCAACATATATTCATTATCAATAATTAAGTTAAACCTAAATTTTCACACCTTCCTCGTGGTGAACGCGTCCTTTGCTCAACAATATTCTACAGACATTGCAAGAACTTGATGCGTGAATTACAAAACAAAATTAGTCTTATCAGCTGGAGTTTTCGTCGATTCATCCCGGTTACATTTGCTTTGCTTTCAAAAAAACGAAAGAGAAAATTCTGTAATACCAGCGAGACGATAAAACAGCATTATTACAACAAATTTACAGCAGCAATTACTATCTTTTGGATACACTAGTTTTAATACAAGTGTACAAGTGTAGCTATTGTTTCAGGGATTGAAAACAATAGCTACACTTGTAAACTACACTTGTAAAAGATTTATTAAATTTACCCCCGTACACCTTTTCGGAGTGAAATCCGCCATTTTAACCCGGCGTGCGCAATAAGTACTGAGATTTACAGTAAGAAAATTATATCTATAAACTATAATCACGTCAATAAGAACACAACCAAAACAACTTTTGGAAACAAAGTCTCTGCAACAAGCTACTTTCATTCACGCAACTCATGCATTTTGTCTTTTTTGCAGGTAAACAGGCCGGGGAATTTTTTTTTAAATACTTATAATATGTTGCCCAGGTTGCCCCAGGGGTCGGGGTATTTGTCCCAATTTTTTGTCCTACCTGATGGGCTTTAGCATGGATTTGTCACGGCTGCTGTGACAAATGCCCCTGGGTGCTTGGGGGTCGCCTCCTTGGGCTGGCCGCTGATACCGGCATTAAACAAGCTAACAAATCATATAAATTTAGCACAACAATTTCACTACTGGCAGTACTGGTGAAATGACAAATATTAAGGTCATAAAATACCTGCAAATGTTGTACATATTAGACTAGCACTAATCACAGATTATGGAGACGCATTCCAAGGTATTTCCGGCGGAAATGAGCCCCTGAAAAAAAACAATAGGGACGGCCATTTGGAAGGCCGTCTACCAAAAAATCTCAAATTTTACTGCACATAAACCACAGGACAACCAACACGAAATTAGGATTGCGTTCTTCGAACGCAATTAGGTAAAGATTATAAAAGTTAAGCTAAGGCTTGCTGTAATGCAAGTACAAAATTTTGAAATTTTTAAAACAATTGATCCGAAAGTTCAAGGTAATACATTACAAAAATTACTTTTTTCAAGTTGAATCACAGTCCAGAACCCTTAGCCTTTTTTATTTTTTTGAAGATTGCTTTACTGCGGTTCCTGTAGATGTCAGGGTTGGAGATTGATTTAAGCTACTAATAGAAATGCTGAAACTTCTACCATGAATGACAGCCGACTCAGGTTTCTTACCAGTCACATTCTGAAAATTTCTTGTTGTTAACTCACTTAAATGATGTTCAAAGCTGGCCATCATTGTCTTTCTTGCATACTGTGATGATAAATTTCCTGAGGTAGTCATTGAGCGTTTCTGTTTGTCTTCAACTAGCCTTGGCTCTTCTTTTGCAGAAAGGAATTCTTGAAACAATGCAACATCTTGCTTTGTCTTTCGTCATGAATTTTCGTTTTCATTTTCTTCAATAAATTCCTCTACTGTTGAAGAAAATGTGTGCAAATCTCACTGAAGAATTAGAAGAGTACGGCAGGAAGCGGTGCAAAAAACTCGTACGATTTTTGTCACGAGTGGTAGATTTGTATCTGATCTCTTGTATAACGAATCAGATTGCTTTGCATTTGTGATGTACGATATTTATTTTGCGGCTTTGCTTAAAGTCAATCTCAGTACTCATACAATAAAAATTGATATTGGAAAACTGTTAAATAAATCATTAAGAATCGATAAATCTAAACTAAACATCGATTTTATTGATCAATCAATAAATAATTAATACTTACAACAGGTCTTTGTCTTTAACGTTATAAATTTTATCGACATCGAGGATGGTTACTTTTGCCATGTCATAGTTTTTCTTCAAAATAATGGCATCCTGTAATTGGTTTCGGTTCCTCAGAGTTTATTCTGCATTCAAATGTCTCAGAGCTAGGCAGTACGTCTATGTCAGACATATGGTGTTATTGCATCCAGTATGAAATATTTGAGTCCCAGGGGTGTGGAATTGTATCTTTCTGTGTGTGCAGGGGCGGAGAATAGGGCCTCAAGTGAAAAAAACATTGGCAAACCCCTGGGGGTGTGCCTGAAGGAGGGGGGGGAGTGGTAACAGCTAGAATTGAACCATATATTAAACTATGCAGTAGTTAATCAGAGAATCTATTTTGTAGATAACTACTATCTATTGTTTTTACAGGATCTTGAAGAACTATACTTTTCATGAAGGCAGTCTTACCACAGCCAGTGATCTTTTGGAATATGCTGAAAAGGAGAAAGAAAGATTTGAGATCAGTACTCATCTGACAAGATCATCCTTGGGTATGATCTTGAGTGATATATGGGGTGACAAGGTCAAGAGGGTACGAAGAGGTTCAAGGGGAAATGAAAAGCGGTATTATTTGAATATTACGCACAAACAAAATCAAGCGCAGTCTTGTGATGATGACTTGAGCATTGGTTTCAAGGAAATAGCAAAAGATAATTTCACTTTGCCAAATGGCTGGTTTAAAATTGTTGACAACCAAAGAAAGATCAGTTTAGTGCGTCCTGAGAGCTGTGAATTTGAAAACCAGCGAATTTATACTGAAATCGCAATGGAGTTGTCAGCAGAGAAAGAGTTCATCTGCATTTTCAAGTCCCATGGAAATGAAGTCAGTTTGAAAGACTTGAAATTTCAGATTTTTTTGGAAGATTTGCCAGTTCAAGGTCAAGTTAAACTGTTGCTAGAGTTTTTAGAAAGCTCGAGAATTTGTCTTGGGTGCCGTGTTCATGGAGACACTGTGATAACTTTGGTGCAGCACAAAGCTGGATTGTTCAAATCATTAACTGAACCCGAAATGCTGCCACAGAATGGGGCATTTTCTTCCAAATGTAAGTTGATCCCTTGTTTTGGCAAGCCAATGTGCGCAGAGTGTTCTCATCTGAAGAAAACTGATCAGCAGAGGAGGGTAAGAAGAGAAAAAAGAACCTCAATTCACAAGCATTGCAATGTAAGATTTCTCACAAAGGAAGAGATTATTTTGCAATTAAAAGAAGAGAGAAAATTGAATAAAAGACTTCTTCAAGAACAACAAGAAAGCAGTGCTTCAGAAGGTGACGATAATGAAAGCCATGTTTCAGAAAACAGTGAAGATGACGACAGCTCAGTGCATGATTCTTGCTCTGAGGAATGGATGATAAGAAATGACTCAAAAGGGTTGACCCTTTACAGAGTCTAAGGGTGGCAAAACAGTCATTTGTCATTTTCCCTATTTAATAACAATTCCTACAAAGAGCCACATTGTAGGTGCTACTTTATACAATGATTCAGTGGATGTTCTGTGGCAGTGAGTTGGGATTTTAGCTACTGCTATGAAATTAAAATTAGGAGTTGAAGGATTTGCCGATTACTTTTATCGCAGTACCCCCCAAAAAAAGATGTCTGTTCACAGGCTTAAATTATATTATTTTAGAGAATTACAATGTAGGTTTCTGTAGTTAAAAATTTAAATGTGATTATATTACTGTGCGACGCACCTTACCATGAGCACGCAACAAACATTTTTACAAGTTAGCCAATCAAAGAGCACGAATTCAATATATAGTCATGCCTCCTCGCTAAGTTGAGCATGATAGAATTAACAAATTTACACCTGTTTTCCGTGGTGTGGACTCTTATTTACCACGATTTTGTTTATCACATGGTCAAAATGTTGTGGGCTCACGAGGTGCAGCCGAGTGAGGCAGCAACAAATTTTGACCATGTGATGATGTAAATCGTGGTAAATAAGAGTCCACACCACGGAAAACCAGTGTAAATTTGATTTTTACGACAATATTAAGAAAAAAATACCAGGAAAAATCAAAGTCTTGTTACAAAACGTGACAGCAAAGAAAGAGCAAGTGTTGTCTATAACTTTCTCGCAATGTGATTGTTTTTTTTCCAAGCGCGCGTGATGTTAGCGTCAGCACCGTTGTCTGGACTCTCATTTACCACTCACGTCGACCAATCAGATTGCGAGTTTAGCGGCAATTGTGGTAAAATGTAATCTTGTTGCTTCGTGTTTATTACAGAAATGTAAAGTTAATTGCAAAATACAAAGATTTTATCCAATTTGCTTCACACATATCCGCAGTGACGAAAATAATTATAAGAATTAGCTGGTGATATGGTGGAATTGTTAAGTGCTTACAGTAAGGCGCATTGCACTGTAAAGGGCAAGTTTACTAAGTATAGCATGTAAAAGAATTAAGGGCTTGATGTACTGTAATGAAATTGTTTATTTTTTCTAAACATATTTTGATCATTTGAAAGGACATTACAAACTGCAAAGTCTTGTTACAGTAACAGGGAACAATCACTAAGAACAAGTTTAAACAAAATTGTTTGACAACTTCAGTTTTCCTTTTTACTTGAATATTATAACTAGTTTTTTTTCTAATTTGCTCTAAACAGTAAAGTATCCCTGCCGTCTGATTACTTGTAATAATTGTTAAAAAAAATTGAAATAATTTCAGACAGGTGATACCCTGCGAGCAGTAAGTTGGTTTCTCCTTTGCCAAACAAGTGTTGTTTTTTTTTTCATGGGGGGATTCCCCTATAAAATGATGGAGGTTCTCGTCGGAACATTTTGAAAACACCCTAAAAGGTACCAGAATCTTGTTTGATGGGTGTGGCTCAAATATAATTTTACCCCTAAGAGGTACCAATGATATATTTCAGCTCAATACCCTTAAAGATACCGCAACAATTCTAACTATAATCATTTTAGATTTCAGCACCCTAAGCCGTACCAATCTACAAATTGATACCCCTTTTACACTAGCATTATTTATGTTAACATTAATTTTATAGTTCCAAAGAGACTGCAGAATGAGTAAAAATTCGAGGCTGGTGGTCTTGTTGATGTTAGCTTAGGTTTTGATCATTTCTAAAACCCACATCTAAAGGTTTGGCTGAACTATGAAATTTTATTAATAACTAAATAAACCTACTTAGTTGCAAAGATCTTGTCTCCAGCACCTTCTCTCCTTTTTTCAATGGATAAGGCCCTGGGGACGAGGTTGGCTTCATAATACTGTACACGAACCGTACACGAATAGGCCATTTGCACGATGGCGTCATTTAACTACAACTACCAGAATTCATTTCGTTTTTCCTTTCTTATTTAAATTTTGTAATCCCAATGCGGTTTAAATAACAATAGCCCTAATTTGCACTACAAAACAAAAAACTGAAGGATTCTGGTAGTTATAGTCATATGACGTCATCGTGCAAATGGCCTATTCTAATAAGATATGTTCATCCCCGAATGACAGAAACCATGTACCTCTTTAGAACCTCTAATTTCATTGGACCTGGTTATCACACACATGTATTGTTTTTGGGGCTAGGGTCCATTGTTCTGTTATTTGTTCTATTGTTTTCTCAGCCAATCCTGTGTGGCGTTCCGAGGCGTGCATACCGCCTCCCGGATGACTTGGATCGTCTCGGGCCCAGAGTTTGTTTTTGTTCATGTACACGTGCCATCCCAGCATTCCCAGGAACTTGAGACAGACGAAACCAGTCTTGTCCTGGCGTGCGTTTCTCAAAGGTCCCGAAGACATTTCGGGCCCGAAAGCCATTTTTAATTCTCATTTTCAATTCTCATTTTCAATCACGTGGAGCTGCAGTTAATAGCCCACAAGGCTGCCCGACGTGTTTCGTCAACTCCGAATTTTATTTCTAAGCTTTCAAAATAAACAAAAACTGATTTCTTGTCATTAACACTGTGCACAAAATAAGGCTTTTCGGGCCCGAAAAGTTTTCGGGACCTTTGAGAAACGTACGCCTGGGACGGAGTGGGTTAAAAAGAAGCGTATCGCGTTTACTGTCTTTTTTTTTTAATCAAGTAAAAATTCCGTTTCTGAAAAGGACAGGTATTAAATCATCTCAGGATGAACTCATTTCCACCAAATTTTAATGTGGCGGAGAAAGAGAAAAATAACTAGGCACCTGGATAAAACTCATCCCGAGATGAGTTGACTCGTATTCTTGATTTCTAAACTGGAAAAGAATGATTCAAAAGAAGAATTTGTCAGTATTCTCGATTTAATTCAAACACTTTGGTTTTCTGAGAAGCAAAATTTGTATTAGCAATACTGCAAATCATTAACGTGTTCTTTGAAAGCTCGATCAAACGCTCTTTTATGTTGTACTGTTTATTTTAGGATATATATTTTTTTCGCCCTGAAATCGGACACTAAAATCCTACCATCTGGCGTTGTAGCTATGCCAACAGGTTGTTGGAGCTTTGTAACAGTTTTTCCAATGAAATTACCCTCCACTGAAAACTGAACAATCCGTTTGTTGTTTCGGTCACAAACAAGAATATTGTGATGGTTACCACATTTCTCAACGCACAAACCCTGAGGAAAAAACAACTGTCCGTCGCCTTTGCCTCTTTCTCCAATCTTTCGCAGAAACCTCCCTGTATTGTCAAAGATTTTTAAACAGTTTTTCTTAGCGTCAGAAACAATGAAAGTGTTTTGATGGTAAACACATCCAGTTGGACCATCGAGTTTTCCAGAGCCACTATCTCCAAATTTGAACACTGGTTCACCGTCCTCTGTGAAAACCTGCATTCTGTTGTTGTTGAAGTCTGCGACAACAATGCGTCCTTCGCCATCAAGACAAATCCTTAATGAATTCTGAAGCTTGCTCACTCCTGTCCCCTCCTTTCCGAAAGCTCTCACAAATTCTCCGGTGCGAACATCAAACTGCTGAATGCGCGATGCATCTGACACAAGAATCTGCTCCTCACTCAGATATGTAACGGCAGATGGATAGTTAAACTCTCCAGCATTCTTTCCCTTGCAGCCAAATTTTCGCAGATACTTTCCTTCTTTATCGAAAATTAGGATACAGTGTCCATTGAAGTCGGTTACAGCGATTAGCCCTTCACTGTTCACAGCAATCCCATCTGGGTTTTGAAGAGTTCCACCTTTTAAATCCAACTCGCCCAAAACTTCAAGCCGTCGTTCCTTCACCTGGACAGTCCAAGTAGTCTTATAAAAAAGTTCCTCATTAATAGTCACTTGAATGTTGTATGTGCCTGGCATCATTGGCGTAAACGTCACACGGAAATTTCCATCTTCTTTTTCGTATGTCTTCAAACTTTCTATTTTTTCAGTGGGTTCCACAAGAACTTCAACATGAATTTTCCCTTGATCCTCTTCACCCTTTAGTTTTGGACAAACTACAAACTCAGCTTGAACACCAGGCTGGAAATTTTGAGTCAGTCCTTCTATTTCTGCCATGAGACCTAGTGTCAAATTTTTTGGTTCACATTCGGAGACAAACTTCACATAGGAATGAACCGTCGAAAAAGCGAGTGGGGCCTTTTTAAGATCTTCAAATCGCTGATCCAGAGACTCCTTGCTTTGCATAATATCTGCACTAGAGCTTCTATGAACCAGGCTGTTGGCAAACTCTATTGCTTGGTTGATTTGCTTAGCCAAGGACTGCATTTGCATCTTACCAGAGTTTAATTTCTCCATTCTAAAAACAAACGTGTCCTCGAGGGCGGAAATTGCTTCCCTTTCGAGTTCTCGAATCTTGGTGATCTTTATATCGGCTGCTTGGGAAACTTCACGTTTAGCGGCGGTGATGTTAGCTTTCAGATTAACAATTGTTTGCTCAAATTCTTGAATCGCATCGTTGCAAACTTTGTTCTTTTCTTTCATTAACCCCGCGGCTGCCATCAGTTCAGCTTTCTCTTGATCTGCTACCTTATCAAGAGGTTCAAAAGCATGATTCTTGTGCCGTGGATCTGTGTTTATGCAACTCTGACAGACACAAGTTTGGCAGTCGATGCAAAAAAATCTCGTTACCTCTCGCTCGTGGTATTGCTGAGAGCAAAACGCCTGCCGTTTTAATAAAGCCTCGTAGTCTTCGGGCTGGAAGTGTTTTATCGGTCTTACTTTATGTCCGACAAACGCGACATTTCGGAGAAGTTCGTGTGCGTTAACACAATCAGGGCACATAAATCTTCCGCAATTGAAACAGAAACTTGTTTCAGCGCTCTTTTTTCTGCAGCTGCCGCAACTGATCTCACTTCCATCGCTACCTTGTTGCACGGCGTGAAGACTTAGCAAACTGTTTTGTAGAAAACCAGTCGGTAGTTTGTCGAAGCAATCAGGGACGCCAACTTGTGCCTGGCACTCGGGGCAACTAAACTGTCCTTGACACTGGGTTGTTAAAGCGTGTCTCTTTAAACACTCGCAGCAGAATGTGTGGAGGCAAGTTATTGTCTTGGGCTCGGTGTAAGTATCCAAACAAATCGAACATGTTACATGTTCCTTAAGGTTTTTCAAGAGAGGTTCCATCGTTAATTTGCAACGTCGATTGCAAAATTCAGACAAAACACGCCCATGTATTGTTTGAGATTTCGAGAAACCTGAATATGCTAATTTTTGGTGCTTATTTTATCAGCGAACCAGAAAGAACAAGAAAGACGGATTTCAAAGTAACCTACTGACCTCGGAAGAATATAATTTCAGTCGCTATATTTAGTTTGTGATACTAAGTCCGATAAACGTAGGAGTATATGCTTATCACAGTTACTGACTGTGTATTTGTAACTGATCCTGGTTCTGTAGCTAAAACCCCTCAAAGCTGTTCCAAAAGTCACATGTAAACGCGGGCATAAAAGAAAGCAAGCTAGTGCGTTGTTCTTCTATTGTGGGCTTTCTATGCCAATACTGATTGCACATGCGTAGCTATGTAATACCGGTTAACGAATATAAGAATGGATGTTAAGTGTATTAACAAAAAGTGATGAAATGATGTTAAGGTTTCAAAGGATTCTAGAACAACGGTTTTAAACTAATGGCAACATCCGATAACTCAAATGAGAAAGATGCGGACATCGTTTTTACGTCGTGCAGCCCGTGCTATTTTCATGGTTTCTGTCATGCGATTTTTCCTCCAGGCAAGGCTATTAAACTTTCAAAACAATGTAGGTTCAAGTTTAGGTCGGCTGGCTAAACATAAAGAAAGCGACACGACGGCTCCAATCAAATGGTATAAAAGTTTATTTAAAAATTGTCTTCTCTACAGAAGTGTGCCAAATGAGTCTTAAGAAATGGCACAATTAGCCGATCAAATTAATCACGATAAAGATATACTGATTAAATTTTCTTGAACAACTATTTTAATTAACGTTATTGGATTAAAGCTTCAAACTGCCAATGCGACAAGACCCGGCGGTGATGGTTTCTTTTTAAGGATTGATCATGGAGACAAACTTGTCGCGTAAGCTTACATCGGACCAACGTTAATTGAAATAGCTATATTCACAATGAAATAATTCTTCAGAGAAGCATACCTTAACTAAAATTTAGTAAACTCTTATACAGAAGGCAACCGAGCTAGAGTGGGGGAGAAAGGGGGGACTCCTCCGGTATTTTTTTTATGGGGTTGTGTCCCCCGGAGCTCGAAACTGGCGAAGATGTATGATCATACCCCAATTCAGACCTTGCCCCCCCCCCCCCCCCCTCCCGCACCCCCGGGGTGGGGGTGGGTGGTTGTGTGCCGCTAGTACAGTCAACTCTCTCTTAACGGACACCTCTATAAGACGGACACCTCTCTAAGACGGACATCTGGTGCTGGTCCCTGCCGTTTTTTAGTCATTTTACTGTAACTATACTCTCTATAAGACGGACACCTCTCTAAGACGGACAACGGACACTTTTGAAACCGACAACGGACACTTTTGAAACCGTCAACGAACACTTGAGAAGTCGTGCTTTATGTAGTGAAAAATACGTTAAAACGGAAATGTAGGGGCTCTACATGACAGTAAATTGCAATTTAGGGGAAGCAAATTACATCACCAAATACAAAACGTGTACCCTTGTATACAAACCAGACGTTTATTTGACAGCCCGTATCTTGTTGCGAATAGGTCCAGCTTTATTTTCTTATAATTACTGGTGTCACCTTACCTCGACTCTCTATAAGCCGGACACCTCTCTAAGACGGACAGTCGGGGCCGGTCCCGAAGGTGTCCGTCTTAGGGAGAGTTGGCTGTACTCTGAAACCCTTACCCTACACCAGTCCACGTTAAGCTGCATTTTGAAACCCTATTCTAGACTAGACAACAAAATCCCTACCCTATCCCAGACTCGCTATTTTTCAGAAACTCCATCTGCAAACCACTGATTAGTTTCCCTGTAAATGATACCTTATTCTGCACCAAAACTCTCTAACTTCTATATAGTACCCAGACTAAACTGCTTGAAAACCATACCCTACACAGTGAAACATACCCATATAGCTTACATATGAGAGTACCCCCCCCCCCCCGGACCTTGCCTTAGTGATAATCCAAATATGAGAATTATAAGCTTATAATGGCAATTTCGTTAGCCCCACGGAACTCAGGCCTTCAGAACGACTTCTCTTTTCTATCAACGATATAATTCTAAAAATAACCTTTTTGTCTAACTTATTAACAAACATAAAACAACAAAAATAAAAAGCAGGGGAGATGTCACCTTATCACAGTATCCTAAACGCGCAAATTTTAACACAAACGATCGTGTACCATCATCATTGTTCTCTCTTTCTATTTCTTACTTTTAGCGCCTTTCTTTTTCAGTCTTTTTTATCGCCTTAAATAAGGAAATACACTTGAACAGCCATTGGAGATCTCATCGATTATTTTACAGCCACTGAAGGGGGCAAAGTAGAAGTTAAATCGCGGCTTACCCTACAATAAACTCATTGCTCCTTTCACTAACACAAAATCCGTTTTCTTTTATTCGTTTTCTTCCGCTCCTTTTTTTCTTGCTTAGCCATTAGAGATCTATCAATGAATTTACGATCAGCGAAGAAGGCAAAGTCAAATCAACGCCGCATTCTACGACAGCTTCAGTCACTATCTCCACGTCTTCATCCTTGTTTTCAAGCGTTTTCAATTTCCGCTTCCTTGGCGCTCTTTTCTTCTCTTGTCTGTTTGGGGCTTTACGGCAGGCATTATTCCTCAGGTGCAAGTTGATGTTAGATTTCTGTGTAAACCGACGTCCACAATACGGACACGGGAATGGCTTTTCTCCTGTGTGTACAACCTGGTGGCGTTTCAACAGAAATGCTCTCTTAAAGGCTCTGTTGCAAACTGTACATCTGCAATGCAATAAGTATTGAGATGGAAGGAGGAATACATGGAAGGTGGGTGTCCAGATCAAGATCCAAGCAAACATGTGTTGCTTTGTTTAGAGTAGTTTTCAATTGACTGTCGAAAGTAATTACACAATTGCTTTGGTTTTGCATTGCTACGCTTTGTGATTGGCTAAAAAATCTCGCGCCATTTTCTCGACCAATCAGAAGTAAAACCAAAACCAATCGTGACTTGCTCGCACGCGTTTTCCCGCGCTTGGCGCCGGCGACATGTAATTGCTTCGAGCTCTGATTGGTTCATTGGATTGTTTACGATCTGAATTTACAAAATGCGAATTAGATGACGTCAACCCGGGAATCATTTATTATACAACTACTTGTTTTCACTTCCAAGTAATATTTTTTACGAATCAATTGACTATCCACAGTTTATTTTTAGTATTTATCAAATTAATTATCCTCAAGCTGTAAACTGCGCATTGTAAATTGGCGTAGAAGTAATGGCAAAATCCCGAGTTGAAGTCATCTAATTAGCATTTTGTAAGTTCAAATCTCTATAACTCACAAACGCGACGTTCAAAATATTTTACCATTCAACTATTCAATGTACATAGAGTTGATTCTGAACATACCTTTCTAGGGGTGATAGGCACTTTAAACATTTTGGAATCGAAAACTGTTGTTTAATGCTTCTGAATTTTGATATGATGTAAGTGAAAACACTCTATGCGTGAACTTTACTTACTTGTGCCGCTTTTCACTATTGTGAACTTGATAGTGATGACTTTTTAGATCCGTTTTCCACCGAAACGTCTTTCCGCACGTTTTGCAGGAGAAAGGTCTCTCTCCTGAGTGAATCCTCTTGTGTAAATTTAGGTGCCAGTTGGTTTTGAACGTCTTGTCACAGCGTGTGCAGAAATAAGGTCTTTCACCTGTGTGTGACAGCATGTGATATTCAATGTCCCTTTTGGTAGCAAACCCTCTCTTGCACTCTGTACATTGATGGGGTTTCTTATCGTCCTCGAAGTGACACCGTCGGACGTGGACGTAGAAGGTTGAATATCCCTTGAACTTTTTGTTGCAAAACTTGCATTGATGGGGTTTGTCTCCTAGAAGAAATGTGGCATACATCTTCACATAAGTTTTATTTTCATTTATGTGCTACATGTACATCCCATCCCAACCCAACCCATCCCAACCCATCCTATCCCATTCCATCCCATCCCATCCCAACCCATTCCACATCCCACCTTCCTGTGAGTAAATTCACAACACTAGCTGTTTGACACTAGTTTGCTATTGGAAAGTTTAATATCATCTGTTCTTAATTACTTTCTCTAATTACTTTTTTTCAAAGGAAAAAGAAAGGCAAACATTTTTTTGGCACTCTTTAAAAGCCTTGTTCTCACTTGTGCAATAAAGGCACTTGTATAAAAAATGAACAGATGTTGTGTGGGAAAGGAATGAGATAATCACAAAGTGAAAGAAAAAACAAACATTTGTTTTTGTATTTCTGCTTTTTTCACGTTAAGCTGGTTATTAAAGAAAGAACTGCTGCACCTGCAGTCTAGACTATACCTGTAACAGAATGAAGTGCCTCTATATGCCGCCGCAAGCTGTTATGATCAGAAAATCCCTTTCCACACTGGACACAAGATTTTCTTTTTTTACCAGTATGTGTGTGCATGTGTATCTCCAAGTAATCTTTGAAAGCAAATGTGGCCTTACACTGAGAACACTCAAAAGGCTTTTTACCAGTGTGAAGAAATTCATGCCTCTTCAAGGTTTGACGACGCGGAAACGCTTTGACGCAATACCGACACTTGAAGGGTTTCTTTCCTGTGTGGTGTTGAAGATGATTCTTCAATGAAGTTTGTTGGCGAAATGATTTGTCGCACTTTGAACAATGGAAAGGTCGTACACCAGTATGCCATTGTACATGGCTCTGAGGAAAGAAAGAAACTGCAGCTGTAGACAGTCATGTCTGTAATATTAATAATCAATAAATACATTTATTACATCCATTTTGAAATCACTGGTGATCCTTGCAATCTGATTGGCTCTCAGCAGTGCGATTTATTCCCGAATCGCACTATTTTTTGTTCCAAATTGCATCTTTTTCTCAGCAGTGCGATTTATTCCCGAATCGCACTAATTTTTGCTCTAAATCTAATCTATAAGTCGCATCAATATTGGTACTGACTAAAATCCTGTACTTGGGCAATTTAATTGTGTGATTTCAAACTGGATGTAATAAAGTGGTAATTGAACTTTGTGTCGTGCAATTTTGGTCTGAAATCATACTTGTGGTTACAAATCGAACTCACGCGGATTTTGAAATCACGCGTTTGAATTCAGACCAAATTGCACTCCACTCAGTTCAATTACCATTATAAATCAAAGGCTTCTTTGAACCAACTTGTGAATTCGAAATGTTCGGACCCTGCCCTCTACTAGATGTTTTGCTTCACCAGCCACCCCACCCCCCTCCACTCCTTGTGTCTTACTCCCCACCCTCCTCTCCCTCCCTCCAACACCATCCCCATGGGTAAGGCTGGTGACCATTACAAAGTCATATCGCTGGCTCAATGTTTTAACAGCTGATCATCCCACTGCTACATGCACATGTGTAACATGATCAACATTTTGCGTATTCACGAGTTAAGGATGGTTGTACATGCATAGCATTGTATTGTATTATATGACCATAACAATAGTTTAAAGGGAGGGTTTCACGGTTCGGCGCATGTGCAAGCTATGGCGTAAGCCATTTAAGACTCATTTATTTAAATTCATTATTTAGACCAATCGGAAGCGAGTAAATAACTCTGACGAGAAATTTGCCTGTGAAAATGTCGCTGATTGAATGGATGATTATACATACCAATGTGCACCATGAAAGCCACCAGAGCGTAGAATAAATTCTTCGGATCAAAGGTTTTATTCCGTGTTGACTTTGTTGGTGTAATCCGTTGAAATTTTCTGTAAAATTTTGGTCATCCTTCGCTTTATTTGGACTAATTATAGTATGTGATTATTGAAGTAAATGTGAGTGGTTTTTTAACCGATAAAATTGGCAAGTAAGCGAATAAAGCATTTTAATCTGTGCACATGCGCCGAACCGTGAAACCCTCTCTTAACAATACATTCTAGAACAGCACAATACAGCACAATGTATTGCAGTGCAATGCTATGCATAAATTTGTCAGAGTATTGGACAATTATGGAGTTAAGGGGGGAGGAAACAGGAGTTGCTGACTCTCCTGGATAATTTGTGATTCCTCTGCATGAGTACTGAATCAGCTGGTCTCCTAGATAAAAGGGACTTCTGGTCAAATACACCAAGAATTTACCCACGATTTCCCCAGAATCAAAAATACTTCTGTTCTGAAAATTTAATATGTTTCATCTAATTGCCTGCAGTTTCCTGCAACTTTGACTATTACAGAAACTGATAATGGTGCTAAAAAGATGTTCACTACTTCATACCATAATACTTTTAAAAGTGCAGGTTTGGGTGGTGCTTTATGTAAGTCTGAGTTTTCCAATTTCTTTTGTTTTCAGCACAAACTGCACGTGCTATGTTTCAACTTCTTGGCAATTTGCATATGGTGCACATTTGTATATGAACACAATGCTACATCCCAGCGTTCCTACATGTACTCTGAATTCCATTGTGCCATTCTAACAAAGGAGACTTGAATAATTACACCCCGGCGAAGCTGAGCCTACACATAAAAGATAATGGTATTTTTCAAAATCGGCTATGTCCAGAAAACAATTTTCCACCGCATACCCATCCCCCCCAAGAATTTTTTTTTACAGATTTCAGTGTAGATTGGCGCAAAAGAATCCAAGAGGGGATGGGGGTAATCAGATCTATTTTTTATTTCCTTGTCTTTAGTTTATTGTCAGTTTATTTATAGTTTTCTATGTAAGTCTTTGTAAGTTAATCATATTGAAAAACTACCACATGTAAGTGACAGGCCTAGGGGAGTGCATTTTTAGGATATTTGGGGGGTTTAAAATGAAGTCAGGCATTCTTAAGTGGGTAGTGTGACTCCAGTCATGTATTTGTAATGAGAAAAGGAGGAAGGGGGGTCTGTGTGAAGTTGCTTTGTCAGGTTTTGGCTTGAAGAGAAAATTTTGCCAGATGCATAACATAATTGCCTGATGCTTTGTTCAGTCAGGTTCATATCTTTGCTTTGATAAAAAATTTGACTCCTCTTCGCCATGTGGAAAGAATGAAGAAAATATTAGTTAACAAACCTTTAACTGAAAGAGCCGTGCAAAGCTCCTGTCACAATGAGAACATTTGTGCCTCTGTTCACTCTTGCTGCAACCAATCCTGTGGCACCTCATTCTGTACAGGGTTTCATATGTTTCATAACACTTTGTACAGGTGTGAGTTTTCTTTTTAGGTTTCTGTGAAATGCCAGGTTCTGTTCCAGACGTTTCTTGATTTTGATCAAGGCTGTTGTTATTGGACACATCCATGTCTGATACAGATGTTTCTTGATTTTGTTCAAGGTTGTTGTTATTGGGCACAGCCTTGTCTGATCCAGATGCTTCTTGATTTGGTTCAAGGTTGTTGTTATTGGACACATCCATGTCTGATCCAGACATTTCTTGATTTTGTTCAGGGTTATCCTTGTCTTTTTTACCATGGCTAGTTTTATTCTTCTTGTTTTTCACCTTCCTCTTCATGTTGATCTTCCAGGAATTGTTGCAATTTCTAACTTTTTCTTCTGATCATTTTTTTTTTCTCTCTTTCTCCTTTCTTTCTTTCACATTACATTCACCTGACATAAGAAAAACATACCTGTACATTGTACATGAAGGTTTTCATGCAAAACTATAATATTGTAAGTGACAATTTTGCCTTGACTTTTAAATTTCTTCAAATAAGCTCTATTTTCATTTTTGGCACAGACTCTGGTTATTACAGTAATACAAGTAAGATGAAAAGCATTACTAAGAATACTCCCCAGCCTTTTCTTGCATTATTATATATTGGGCAGGAAAATATAATTATCATATAAAGCCTGGTTCACACTGAAACATTATGCACCTATCAGGAAGCTGGGCAAAGGTGGGGATTTGACCTCAGATCATTTTGTCTGTTCAAATGTCCAACCCCACAGACATCATTGTTGGTCAAAAGAGTGCAGACTTCACCCCCATCCCCCCACCCCCCCCCCCCCCCCCCCCCCCTCAGGCCTCAGGCCTTGGTAGAATGTGACTGTGAATTCTATCCAAATGTACACAGGTTGCTGCAAATTTTATGCATGTTGCCAATTACATCAGCAGATTGTGAGCAATCTTTCGGCTTATTGCGCCAGCTAAAGGCAAACTTGAAGGCGACCATGACCAGTGAGCGAGAGTCTGGACTTGCTCTAATAAACATACATTACAGCAAATAACATAAGTGCAACAATCGACACCTTTGCAGGAAGCATCTGTGACACCTTCTTTCTGATATCCTAGCTGAGTGAACAGCAAATCTGTCAGAAAGCCGCCTTATTTCCTGTCAAACTGCCTTCAAAATGCACGAGATGTAGTCTCAGACAACCTCATTTTTCAAAATTTCCCTGGTGGAATGCCCCTGGAACCCCCTAAAAGCTTGCACCTACAGCTGTACGGCGCTCATAAAATCGCACCTTTGGCACTCTCGGGAGCTTTAAAACCTCACCTCTTCCAAATGCTGGCTGTGCCCTGACGTCTACGATTTATGTTTTCATTAAGTCAGCAAAATCTGGGACGGTCGAGAGACAGCAAAATCCCCGATTGTCTGGGATTTTTCCAACATATGAAAACTAGGCTTAAAGTGGCAGTTCAATGAAAATTGACCTCTTTCTTTTCGCTATTTTTTGGCAATAGACTAACTCTTTGGAGTCCAAAACACTCATTGATGGTAAATAAAATTATACTTACTAAACATAAAAATATAACACTAGATGAAAACATGATCCAGGTGTCCGCCATCAAATTTCTTTGCTTCTGGGTGAGCCCACACTTTTACAGCAGCATGCTGCACTGGACAGGAAGTATGTAACATTACAGAGAGCCAGAAATGCAATGATTTTAGCCAGAACACCATAATTTAATTACATTTGTTTTGGCAAATGTGGAAGAAGATACAGGGCAGCTATGGCCGATTTATGCCAGGAAATCGACCAAACAAGAAGTATTCTGATGTACAAACAATCCAGGTATTGCAGTATGCTGACGATTTGCTGTCAGAACACCGTAATTTAGCTACATTTGTTTTGGCAAATGTGGAAGAAGATACAGGACAGCTATGGCCGATTTATACCAGGAAATTAACCAAACAAGAAGTATTCTGATGTACAAACAATCCAGGTATTGCAGTATGCCGACGATTGCTGCCAGAACACCGACGTTAATTTAGTTACATTTAATTGGCAAATGTGGAAGAAGATACAGGACGGCTATGGCTGATTTATGCCAGGAAATTAACCAAACAAGAAGTATTCTGATGTACAAACAATCCAGGTATTGCAGTATGTGTCAAATCGTGTTTTTGGATTTTGAAGCTGGAGCTCATATTTCATACACACTGTGTTTTGACGAATATTTGTATGGGAAATAATGGACATTTCAAAGAGACGATTTTGGCAGATTCATGCAAGAAAATTATCTAAATGAGAAGTATTCTGATGTGAAAACAATAATATAAACTGGGCTTGCAATATGTCGATGATTGGAGCTATTAGTACGTCAATCCAATTTTTGGATGATGAAGCTACAGTTCCTCTTTCATACACACCGAGTTTTGGCGAATATTTGTATGGAAAATATGGGACATTTTAAAATATGATTTTGGCGTTCATTCAAAGCAGTGCTCTTCTAAATGGTCTGAGCAGACGACATTCCTATCTCATAGCTTGACATCGTAAATCTTTACGGTAAGTCAGTACAAATATCAACAACTTGTCTAGTTCGCTTGGAAGTATAGGAGTATCTATCAGCATCCTTCTCACACCCATACACAACACATCTAGACCCTGGCATTTTTTACCTTAATGATTCAGAAAAACCAGAAAAACAGTCAAAACGAATAGGTTTTTGCTCAGGCAAATTCTCCTATAACCTACTCATTTGAAGTTCCCACAGCTCTCTGTGACATCACTTCCGCTAGTGACTACAATTTTGAGGGACAATAAATTTACTTACGCGCGGGTGTCATGGAAGCAATACCACCAAGCAAAAATCGCAAGAGTGATGAATGTTAGTAATTCGCGCGCAGATAAGTGAATGGCCGTGGTGTATGCAGTAGTGTGCATGCTCAAAATGGGGATCGTATGAAACGTTTTTTGGTCATAAATTTCTTGAAATCTAGCTGTACAACCTTTGGTTTTTGAGTTAAATGTCCTCATAGAATTAGAACCCAGCCTTCTAACAACCACTCGGTCGCTTGTTTTAAGACACTAACAAGAGGATGGTAAAATTACAAACACCCATTGTCTTGTACGATGGTTTTAACTTGTAATTTTTTTTTTTTATTTTTTTTATTTTTTTTTTTATTTTTATTTGCTTGCAGGTACAAACATTTTACAACACTTACAGAAAAAAAGTCAATAACAACTTGAACTTAAACTACTACTAATTACAATACATACAATAATACTTACAAAATTTACATTATTACTATCAGGTACATACATAAATTCCTTTACTTACAAGACGTTGGCAAAAATAATCGTAAGTTTATTAAGGCGATCTCTTTTAGGAGCATTTTCAATAGTTAAATAATTAAATAAGAGAATTAGATTCTAGTTTATGTTTTCTATTTTATATTTTGTACTTACTTTATTCACAAAATCTAGGAGAGTGATTGATCTGTTATGGAGTTTATTAGTGTAAATATAATAGCGCATATATAGCAAGGTGTAGTTAAATAATCTTAAAAGAGATTTACTAGCAAATGATGTACTGGGGAATAATCCAAATAAAATTTCTTTCGTAGATGGTTGTAGGTTGGTATGATTGGCCTCGTTGAACCACTTTATGACCCTACGCTGGAAAGCCTTAGAAAATTGGCAGAATATAAAAGTATGTTCAATAGAATCCTCATTTCCACAGTATAAGCAATTACTATCTTGTTTGATTCCAAAACGACATAATTCTTTAAGAATTTAACTTGTAATATTGTTGTCTGTTCCGACAAATGATCACTTGTGATCGATATTATCGAATGCATCTGGTGACCCCCATAAACTGTAGGAATTATTAAGCCACCTTAATGGCGGCCGTAAAAATACGAAAAGTATTTAAAAAGGCCCGAAAAAGCGATCTTCCCGTGCTCTGATTGAAAAACGGTTTGGAGAGGTAAGTAAATACACGATTTCCTTTCGAAATATTTAAAAAAAATCAACATGTCAAAATTTGATTGCACTGGCACTTTGAAGAACAGATCATTGTCTAGCAAGCTCATATCTTTATAGAAACGTGTGTTTCTTTCAAATTTCTCTCCGTATGCTAATCTCGGCGAATATTGAAACCTAAAAAGCTCAATGCGATATTTGACATTAACATATCCAAATGGCAGGGAACAGAAAAAGCAAGGGTTTCTCCATTCAATTCACCAAGTGCTGCGAAGGCTGACCTCGAGGTATCGAAGAAATTAAGCTAAAGGCCGATTCCTCAATGAATTCGCACTTTATGGCAAACAGTAGCTGTTATCTACTCGTGTCTGTTTAAAACAGATTTTCTAGCTCACCTGAATTGGGAAATGATGCAGCTATTCTCGATAATAAGCGCTACAGCCACAACGAAGGCGGACACGATGCTTCAGATTGCAAAGGACCCCTCGTTCACCGACGAGAGCAGAGTACTGTTGCGTGTTGTGTGACTCATGACGTGGGATGACGTGACTTGTAAGGTAACGCTAGCTATTTTCCGAGAAAAGGCAAGTCCCTTGAAAAAAAAATTACCTTAATTCGCATTTCAAGTATAGACTATAAAAGCAATATCACGAACAATATGGAAATATTCTGGACAGATAGACAGATTTGGGTGAGCTATTTGTATGCGTTTTTATACCCCTTCTCACTCCTCACCCTCCTTGCCAAATTTCGACTGAGTGGAGACTGGGCCAAGAAGAAACCAAGATGGCGGACGCATTCCTTGTTCAAAGCACGGACTTTATGTTTGAACCTACAGCGATGGTATTGGACTGTAGAAAGACGGCTTTGACGCCCAATAGACCTTAGGTTATTTGTCATTTTTTGGGTCGTTAAAGTGATGGAGAAGAAGGTATTTTGTTCAGTACCAAGGAAACTCAAACCTGTAAGCGTTTATGAGTATTTAAGGTTCCTTCTGCATGTACCGGAGCACATATTACGTAAAACAAAAGGAACAAAGAACGACAATAATACAAATGCAAAACAAAACCAAAAATACAAAACCTCACAAACAATAGAAGACAATGAGTGGTTCATGGGTACCGGTACATGCAGAAAGACCCATATTTAAACAAAATATTAATGTAGCTAAAGAAATGGTAGTCAGAACTAGTTAGTGACGTGTTTCATAAAGAACTCATTTTAAAAAAATATAGTAGGTATTCAATGAATTAGTCAAATATGTATCAGTCAACTCCAGCAGTGCCCATGCCCTCCCCCCCCCCCCATTGTACTTTCCCTTACCTCTTACCCACGCACTCCCTATCTCTATATAACTGATGCCATCAGCTTCAGTGCTGCATTCTTGATGTGGCAAGAATTCTTTCAAAAATCCAGAACTACTCCTTGAGAAAATCATCCAAAATAGATGTGATGAACATCAAGAAGCTAAAACACAACCTTAAAAAAGCGGAAAGATGTTTGTTGCCCGGAGGGGGGGGGGGGGGGGTACTCCCATATATGAGCTATATAGGTATGTGCCGCTGTGAAGGGTATGGTTTTCAGGCAGTTTAGTCTAGGATAGGGTATAGTTATCAGAGATTTTTGGTCTAGAATAGGGTATCATTTTCCGCTAAACTGATCAATTGCGTGAAGAATGTAGTCTAGACAAGGTTTACTGCCAAATGGCATTTAAAAATCGGTACGGCGGGCAGTACGGCATTTTTGCTGACCCCTGTTAACTAATAGCTGTGATAGTGAACGAGTTTCTGGAAAATAGCGAGTCTGGAATAGGTCTAGGATAGGGTAGGGTTTTTAGGTGTTTAGTCTAGAATACATGTAGGGTTGCAAAATGCAGCTAAAATGGTCTAGTATAGGTTAAGGGTCTCAGAGTCCCAGCGGCACACCCCCACCCAAAAATTTGCAGAGTACCCCCCTGGGGTTTGTTGAGAATCCAGACCTGAAAATTGGGGGTGAGCAGGATTATAGTGCTGTCGCTGAAATAACCTTTATAGGAGGTGAACTGAACCATGTTTCAGCAGATTATTTGAGAACAATTTTAACCCATTGACACCTGAACTGCCCAAAACCACCTGTACAAGACTCCACTGCTTTAAAAAATTGCAACTTTCTCAATCGTGCAAACATTGCCTTAACTAGCAGTTGTGAACATTGGCAGACTAGAAAGTCTCCGCAGTAGGTCGAGAAATTCATCCAGAGTTGAGTCCCAAGGCTACTTTGTTTCCTAGCGGCCATTTTTCCAGTTCAACGAGCAACGAGCCAAATTCGTAAACAAAGTACAACACCTAACTCACTTCATTGAGAAAGTGGACTCTGAACTACCTTCAAGCTTAATGATGCTCATCAGGAAGCTACTAAAGATGAAAAATGGCTGTGAACTTACCAAAAATCGTAGATAATTCGTATTGGACCCTTTATTGCAATTCAACCAAGCAAAATGGAAATGTCACAATGACGTTTCCAGTAAACTCAATTCTTCAGTGTTTTAGAACAGCAGCACTTTCAATGGTAACTTTAAATATGGAGTCACGAAATCCTATGGGGCGTGTGTATGCAGGAAATTGCTCAAAAACGTAAAAATTCTCAGGTGTCAATGGGTTAACCTGAATAAAGGTTAGTTTTGAAATTCCAATTTTTTTATGTGCTTCTGACTTGCTCTACTCACACTTTAAATTTACGAGCGTGTGATTCTCCAAACTATGGCAATGAAATTCAGGTTTTGTGGCAATCTCATCTGGCATTTCCTCTCTTTGTTTGAACATCAGTTTTGGCTTTCTGTTATTGTAAAAAAAGCAAATTGATGTCGTTTTTTTATGCGTCTGTCCTCTTATTGATGCCTTGGTAAATTTCATCATACCATTGTGCTAACACATAACTTTGACAATGTTATAACAAAATTTATCATCAATAAGAGGACAGACTCATAAAATACCGACGTCAATTTGTTAAACTGACGTTATCTTTCAATGCCTTAATTACTGAATTTCCTGCCTGCCTTAATCTTAGAAATACTCTGCAAGTCCTTTAGTATTCTAAAGCCAAGAAAGTTGTTAACAGAAAAAGGATTCTCTTTCCAACCAGGTCAGAAAGAACAGAGGTTAACAAATTAGTACAAGACTTCAGTGGACAGTTGTGAGGCTGGATTAGAGTATGGCAATGCCACCAACAAAAAGATGAACAGCATAGAAATGCCTGGTTTGGATTGTACATCATCACTTATCACTAGGTAGGTGCCTTTAGTTACTGTATATAAATCAAGGTAACTTGGTCATGCTGTCTTCGCTAGACGAAAAAACTGCAAAATTTTTATTTGATATATTAGACATGGTTAGAAGAAATGGTCCACAAATTTGCAAAAATTTAGTGTCATGAAATATCAATCACCCTAGTTCCAAAATCACAAAATTAAGTTGTCAAAAAAATTTCCTGTAAGAAAATTGAGCATTAATTCACCTGAAACAGCATGGCCCTTTCAATATTAATGTAATCCTTAATGTAATTTCCAGTTAACACTTCAATCACTAGGACAGACATGAACAAACAATAACTCATTTATCATATTACTAAAAAAATACACCATACTGTTTTAGAGTTTTCAGGGATCTTCAAAAATGTGTGACAGTCTTGAGAGTTGTCTTTAGAAATCATTGAGTATAATTATGGTCTCAGAAATTTTCCATTTATCTTCAAATATCCTGTTCTTTGCCATTCTTTAGGTAGTCTTCAAAAATCTTAAAATGGGTTTTGTAAATTTTGGCGGGTCTTTAGAAATATTGGGCAGTCTTCCATATCTTTGGGCAGTCTTTAGCAATCTTCAGGTGGTTTTTTGAAATATCTGAGCAGTGACTTGGGCCAATCAAACTGGAGTAATGTTAAATATTGTTTTTTTCAGTCATACGATAAATTGATGGTATTTCACCAATTGGTTGTCTTTAACAGATAATATTACATACGGTATGTCTACCACCTTTATACTAACAAGTGGTTTTAGGTAATGAAATTATAGAATTGTCTTTTTCTTTCAAACAGTATTTTCATGATACCCTTTTCCAGTAGATATATTCCTATTCATTAGATTTTAAATGTACTCAGATAATTGATTTTTATCCGGTAAAGAGGGATTTATGAACTATATAAAGTAACCATGAATCCAATCTTGACAATCTTTGAACAAGCGCTATAGATTCTCATCTTTTAGTCCAAGTGGGCTCATATTTGGGGATTGCAACTGTTTAATAAGATAGAAACAATAGAAATCACTAAAATTCAAAAACGTTTTAAAAATTGGTAAAAAAAATCCACATAAAAAAAAAATCATAGGTTACTTGTGACATTTCCTTAAAAAGTATTCTTTAAAACAGTTGCTAAAAATGGTTACCTAGTACTTCACAACTCAAGGAAAGTTTACGGTGGCTGACAACAGTTCCCAGGATTTTCCATCACCTATACTTTGAATTTTCAAATAGTTAAGGTGGCTCTGAACCCTATGTACAAAAGTTTTTTAAACTTTGCAAAAAGTTGTATCTTAACATGCCAATTACAATTCGATAATAAAAATGGGGGTCATCCAGCTTGTTTTTTAGTAAAAAGTACGTAAAGCTAAAATTACGGGTGTGTTTAACAAGTTATACTGTTACTATGGTAACCTGTTACATCATAAAAGAGACCACAACTTGTTCACCAATGATTGGGCATTTGTTTGATGCCATTATTGAAGCATCAACTGATAAAGAATTATAGTATTGATCCATCAAAGTATAGGTGATGGAAAATTCTGGGTACTATTGCTAGCCACCTTAAATGTAAGTTATGTTAAACCAGCCATAATAATATTTTTTATGATAAATTAGATGCTTTGGATAACACGCTAAATAATTGGAAGAGACGAAAATTAACCCTATTAGGCAAGATTAATATTGTAAAATCCCTGGGCCTTTCAAAGCTTATTTTCAATGCATCTGTACTTCCTTCCCTGAAAAATTCAGTGATCAGGTAAACAAGATCACCTTTAATTTCATCTGGGGAAACAAAATAGCCAAAATTAAAAAGACTACAATCATTGGCGAACGCGAAAATGGAGGCCTGAACATGATTGATTTTACCTTAAAGAACAAAGCTTTAAAATGCATATGGATAAAGCAATTTAAACTGAATGAGAATTCAGCATGGACGGCTATTGCTGATGAAGCCACTTCACACTTGGGGGGTTTACCTTCCTCTCTAACTGCAACTGTAACGGCAAAGACATTAACATTAAGGGGCTACCACTCTTTTACATAAGAACACTGCAGTACTGGTTTGAGTTAAAAGATGTGCAGATTAATATCAAGCCATGCACAAAGAAAACGGTTATATGGAACAACAGGGATATTAAAATTGATAATAAAATGATTTTCTATCGAACATGGTTTGATAAAGGAGTTTCCACTTTAGAAAACCTTCTCGACCATAACCTTGATTTCCTCACTTACGAAGAATTTAAAGTCCGATACCAGTTAAAAACGAATATTCTGACTTATTACGGAGTAATAAACGCTATTCCAAATGAATATAAGAAATCTATAAACCAAATGAACACACAGCAAGAGCAACTTACACAGCCATGTCACAACTTGAAAGCACTAACAACCAAAGCTATACATAAAAGTTTTGTTAATCATATATTTGAAGAACCTACCGCCAACCAACGCCTGATTGACAATGGCTTACCACTGGACCAAATAAATAATGATTTTAACTTAGCATTTTCTATCACCAAAGAGACAAAGTTAACTATGTTCCAATACAAGATTTTACACGACATAGTTTTCACTAAAAGGAAACTGTTCAAAGCTAAACTTGCAAACAGTGATCTCTGTTATCTATGCTTAGAAACAAAACAAGATTTGAAGCACATGCTAGTCTCATGTCAGGCCGTTTCGAAGTTCTGGGAAGCTTTTCTAGACTGGTATGAAACATACCTATCAATAAAGCTAGAATTATCAACTGTTAAAATATTGTATGGTATTATTGGTAACAATAACTTCAATAAGTTAACTAATCATCTCTTGCTACTTGCGAAATACTATATATACTGCTGTAGTATAAATGAAGATCCTCTGTCATTAAGTGTTTATCAAACAATAGTGGTAAACAAAGCGGAGATAGAAAAACAAATATCAGTAAGTACTAATTCACCTGAATATTTCTATAATAAATGGAAACCTCTAATTGACAAGAAGTTTGTTTACTAACAACATCGATTTAAATAGTTACACTATTAAAAATTAGACTTGTATTTTACTGTACTTTGTATTTTGTACATGACTGTAATGTAATGTACTCTAGTATTGTAATTAGATGTGAGTAATTTCCAATAAAAACTACATTTGTAAAAAAAAAAAAAAATAATTATAATAATAATAATAATAATAATAACAATTGTTGATTAGTGGGTTAGTTTGGTTATTAGGTGATACACATTGTCACAGAAATACAAAATATCTGAAGACGTATATCAAAGAGGTATTCTTTCTAATACATGACCTTTCAACTGATATTTCTTCCAAACAAATTTCTGTCGAATAGATGAATAAATTTTTATCTCAGGAATGAATAGGTTTTTTTCTTAACAATTTATTTTCTTTTATCCTCTGTGAGGTAATTAATTCCTATTTGGCATTTTGTATTTTCTATGACAACGTTTCTGCAATTAGGTGTAGTTACAAACTTCTGTTCAGTCAACATCATGCTGCCAATTGTTCAGTCTTTCAAAGAAGCACTGGCCTAGCCTGTCTTTCTTCTCATTTTAAAATAGGAACTGCAAGAATTCTGAACAAAATTCAACGTTTAGTTTTAATGACTTTAATTTATTACTTCATCAACTTTTAGTTGTAAATTATTTTGAGCAACATGGTGTGACTGTTAATGTATTAGCACAGAAAGCATGGTCTCTAACTGGGTCACCTTGACACACTTACAGACAGCTTTCTTTAGAAACTTACTATTTTTATTTTTCCCATTCGACATATAAAAGTAACAGCATACAGTACCAGACAGAAGTAGCCTAGCAGAGAACTCAGAGCAAATGCATTTGCATGCGCGCAAACCACAAACCTGTCAAAAACGTGATTGTACGTAGAATTCATTTTGTGGATCTCGAGTTTTTGACAGGTTTGTGGTTTGCACACAAATTTATTCTGCTCTGAGTTTTCTGTTCGGTTTCTTCTGTCCGGTGCTGTATTAGTCGCACTTCTAATAGCAACAACAGCACCATTTTTGGCCATGCTTCGTTTGCTTATATAATATCTTTATGTAGTTTAAACAACATACAGCAAGCTCATTAGCACACTTAGTTTAAACCTGTAGTATCAATTTTTATACTCTAGGACTAAATGGTTCTAAGCTGGAATGAAGGGATCAGATAAAACAACCAGGATTTTAAAGTTGGAATATTAAATGGAAAAGAAGAAACAACAACACCGACTCGGAGCAGAGTGGAAACAACGCAACAAGAGACAAGATTGGCTAGATTATTTTTTATTATTATTTCAAATAAAACGGACAACAGAGGCATCTTTTATTTACTCAATAAAATACTATTATCTTCAGTACCAGTGCTGTTTACTTTGTAATTCAACCGCTTGAGTGAACCAGGTAAACGTCAAAAAGGCAGTGTTACCACAGGCTTACCATCGTCTGCTTGTGTGGTGTGCTGTGTACCTGCAAAGGCCGTATCGGTCTATCAAACTAGGCTTCATAAAGGCAAAATAGCCCAATTTCGATATATTAAAATTCAACTTGAAACAAAAGACATCACTACGAGGCTTAGGGGAATAAGCCATATAAATCCCTTATATCATTCCCCTAAGCCTCGTAGTGATGTCTTTTGTTTCAGGTTGAATTTTAATATATCGAAATTGAGCTATTTAGGGCTCTTTAAAACAGATAAAAATCACTGTTTTGCTGAGTTTGACTGAATCTCTGCATTGACGGATCATTACACTGTAAGATCGGTGTGTAGTATGGTATACTAGAGATGTAACGAGATGCGTTGTACTTTCAAATATGTTTAGAAATGTTTTGATTTATGAAATTATACTGTTCAAAATGCATTTAGTAGGTTATTTGGGAGAAATGACAGAAACGTGTTTATCATTGCTATTCGAAGAACCGAAGTGTTGATAAAAAGTCAGTTTTTCCCCAAGGATAGGTGTCATCTGAATGGTCTCGGATGGCATTTCCGTTGTTTTAGCAAGGTGCTATACAGCTACAAGCAGTTGCAAAAAGGTTGAGACACTTTCCAAAAAAATGTTCATTCCGTATAAAAGCGACCGCGTAACACAAATCAAATCAATGCCTTGTGCTGCTGACCCCCCCCCCCCCCCCCCCCCCCACCCCTCCCCCTTTTAAATGTTGATGACTGTTAGTTTGAATGGCATTTTTGATCTGGTACAACATTGATAAGGGGGGAGGGGTGGGGACTTGTTGAAAACCATGTTATCCTCGAAATATGCACTACAGTACACAATGTCTCAACTCTTTTTGCAATTGCTTGTTGCTTTAACAACGAAACAACGAGAATCCATAAAAACAAAGGATTTTTCAATGATGTCTTTAAAAGTTGCAATGTGGCTTTTGTGACCCATTGTGTTTGAATGCATTACAATAAAATTCAACATGATTGCGAGGCAATTCGGGCAGAAACTACAAAATTGCCCGTAATTGCCTCGCAACCACGTTGATTTTTATTGTAATGCAAATGAGAAAGGTTAACCGCGAAAAGGGCTATTATCTGTTATCAAACGTCATTATTCTTAACCAGTCTAACTCATTCTAACTGACCATTGTTCTCTTGATAATATATCCACGAATATCGTTGATGATCCCTCGTTGCTCCTTTCCCATCCCCGGACTGGACAACCTTAATCATTTAATGACCTGCCATCAGACGCAATAGTCTTAACAGCACTCTTTTATCTTATAACCCAGTTTATAATTATTGTGCCCCTTTGTTGTTTTCATTTTATTCTAAAATATTGCGAAAGAGATGTACATAAAACCTTTGGTAACGTCGCCTCCCTTTAAATGACAGTTAAGGTACGACTACGTTTATTTTGAGCTTATGTGTAGTTTATTGTACACATCCTTCAAAATATCTCTGAAAACGCAAACGCAAGATAATGCAATAGTCACACACGTTTTGTAGGTGTGAAAGCTGCATGTGAATATTTACTTTAATTGCAACAACAAGAAAAAAAGTAAATTCCGATTGGCTATCATAGTCTGAAATGTCAGCCGCTTTCTTGGCAATATGATCTGTATTGAGATTAAATCGCTAAAAATACTCTGGTTGATAGCTACCCCCCTCAGAAATCCAGTGATTTGACCCCCCCCCCCCCCCCGTGTCCGTGCACGATATGTTGCCTTTAGCTGTCTCGCTGCAAGAATTTTGTTGCGCGATGGATTCTATTTGTATATTACTGTACCAAAAAGAATGAAACACATTCTGTAGTTCAGTCAAAACAAGTGAACCTCTCATACTGACATAAAGAAAACCTTTAAACGAGAAATTGGATTCACGACATTTAAAAAAATTATATTTCAAACCTCACTTTTGGATAAAAAAAAATAAACAGTTACTTTCTTTGACTATTTTTGACGGCGATTGTAGCACCAAGACTGGGGGTTTTATCACAGTAATGTCTAACCATTCTTTTTAGGTCAGTACAATCAGTTTCTGAGAGACAGACGGAAGCTTGCTGAGTGAATGAGCTGAGAAATCAAGTTTTAAGATCTTCTTTCAGCTCTGCTACTCGAGGTAAGAATATCCTCAGTAGAATATGGCCACTGTATCATCTATCATTTGACGCCGTTTATAATGTGAAAAGATAAAAGTAGCTTAATTACTCAGTTTAGAAAAGTTTCAATTTAAAATAATCATCCAAACTGACATTCTCTCCGGGCCTGACAGTAACAAGTGCCCATGTCCTCTTAAACTCCACCTTTTGACCTCTTGGATTTTTTCTGTGCTGCAATGTGTTAACCTCGTTTTATCTTTAATAGGTAGCCCATTGTGTATATTACAAGATAAATTGATGATGACGTCATATGACGTCATTTATTTGTAAAATTGACATCTTGAATCGGCTTTGCTGGATATTTTGATTTGCAGAAAATCAGCTCTAGTGATCCAAAATTAACATTTAAATCAATAGACTGGAAAAGTACAGATACCAAAGAAAACTCAATTTTAGACGGCATACCGTATTAAAAATTGGCTGTGATGACCACATGCATCACACGTACGAAAAAATAGACTGCGAGCAGTCTCTCTTTTTCCGCTAAAGTCAGTGGGGTTAGCGCGATGTGCGAGCGGCGAAGCCGCGGCTCGCGGCTTCGCCGCTCGCCGCTCGCACATCGCGCTAACCCCCTAACCCCACTGACTTTAGCGGAAAAAGAGAGACTGCTCGCAGTCTAACGAAAAAACAATTGCATCCCAAATTAAAAGCCGCTAAAAAAATTTAAAAAAAATTGAAAGAAATGGCATCCACCCCCGTTCCTCGTATGCCCGAGGGTTAATAGAAATCCCCCCCTCCCGGATTACAAAATGAAACGCATAGATTAATAGCGTTCCGCCTGGAATCTAAAAATAGAAAACTTGCGCAGCATCATGGGATTGAAATGCGAACAAACATTCAAGAACTATGCAGGAAGCTACGAAAAAAGCAGGTACTATGAAGTACTGTTTTTAGGTACAACTCGACAATTATCCTCAACATGTACAGGAATCGCAAAAACTGGTGTTTCCGAGGCAGCCATTTTGAAATATTTGTCCGCATTTCAATCCCACAATGCAATGTTACCAAATACGACGTCACCTGGGCGGAACGCTATTCAACAGAAGCCGCACTGCGTATTGAAACAGATTAAAAAATTGGCAAGTCACTCGAAGTCTGTTGCATGGTACCTCCTTATTTAAGGTGTTTCCCTCCAGTTTCCGTGTATCCGCACCGAACATTTTTGAGCGGCCCTTTAACTAACTTCCCTTTATTGAATTAATATGAAACTTACATAAAATATTATGCATAGTTTGAAGTTTATAAGAGTGTAACAATTTTGTAAAATTGGATCTAAAATTGCGGAGATAAACGAGAAACATTGAAATCACTTGAGTCTAAATTCCGAGCGATTGCGATGGCATCTAGAAAAATCAAAACTATTACAATAAACTATGACATATTGCAAACAAAATATCTAAAAATTAGAACCTTTTGTCAAGCCGATTTTGAGTAAATCAGAAAAACATTTCGAACTTCTGATTTTGCATGTGTATGAGCACATCTACATGTTCCTCAATTAAGCTTATAAAAGTTTAATTTCTCAATCTCAAATTTACGCCAAAATGTGTGTTAAGTGTATGAGATGAAACTATGAAAGTTTGAAAGCGTTTCTCGTTTTAGTTTTGGAAATTCGATTTTCTATAGGAAACCATAGTTTTTTGACTGAGTCCTTGATATTGTAGCCGCACTTTTCAACATATTTAAACTTTTATAAGCTTAATTGAGAAACTTATTGATGTGCTCATACACATGCAAAATCAGAAGTTCGAAATGTTTTTCTGATTTACTCAAAATCGGCTTGACAAGTTTCTAATTTTTAGATATTTTGTTTGCCGTATGTCATAGTTTATCGTAATAGTTTTGATTTTTCAAGATGTCATCGCAATCGCTCGGAATTTTGACTCAAGTGATTTCAATGTTTCTCGTTTATCTCCGCAATTTTAAATGCAATTTACAAAATTGTTACACTCTTATAAACTTCAAACTAAGTACAATATTTTTTGTAAGTTTCATGCTAATTCAGTAAAGGAAAGTTAGTTAAACGGCCGCTCAAAAATGGTCGGTGCGGCTGCATGGAAACTGGAGAGAAACACCTTAAGAAAAATATCTTGTTGAATGTAAACTTTAATTGTTATCGCGTGCTTTTCTTTCTTTATTCGCACTTTCATCACTGAAAAGCGTGCAAACGTTTTTTACCCCATGGCTTTGACGTATTTGTCAGCGATTGGCTCAAGTTTCTAATCAATATTCATGAAAAATCGTAGCAAATCAAGCAGGTCGTGATGGTGTGAAGATGTCTCGCAAGTTGTAAAGCGTTTTGGCGCTGAGAGGCAACTTGGAAGACTCGGATGAGACGTACCGCCAAGGAAAAAGTCGCCTAAAACTCCAACCGAAGGTAAGAGTCGCTTCGCACAAAAAATAACATTTGTTCAGTAAAAGAGTATAAAATTTTGCTCGATGAAGTGAACACGTGCGTTGAGCTTTCCTTAGTCTTACGACGTCTTTGCGTTTTGGTATTGCGTTTGTCTTGCATTAAGCTGAGGCCGGAGTTGTTTTTCAAAAATGTTTCTGGCTTGTTAATTTCGTTTAAGCTGCTACCTACAAAAGAACATTTTATAGTTCAACTAAAGGAGCTAATTCTCCGTAAAAACTAAGATCTTAATTACTTTGATACATTTTGTCTTTTCTGGGCACCACAACAATTGCTTACCGCTAACTGCTAGGCAATTATCCTTGTGCTCAGGTAAGATAAACATCTTAAATTTAGATCAGTTTTAGTTTTTATGATGAAGGCAACTTAAATGTTGAAACAAGATTTTGCAATTCCTGTTATAACTTGTTTATTCTTTCATTGTATACAATTAACTGTTGGTGAAAACCTCCGCGTTGAATGAACCTAAAATTCAACCTTGGTCGTCTGTAAAATAATACACTGAATTAAACATTTTAACTTATCGATCGTTCAATTATATTTTCAGGAACTTCTAAGAGTATGAAAGTCAGGAAAATGGAGGGCTAAAGAAACAATTCAAGAGGACAAACTGGAATGGACGAATCAGAAGGGATCTCTTCAAAGATAAGAACTTTGTTTAGTTCATAGATTTTTTGTACAAATGGTGGCTGAACATGGGCAAATACTTTAGTTTGTATTAGTATCAAATTGACATGAAGAACTGAGGTATCTTGACGTTTATTCATTTACGTTGCTGAATCGCGTACTGGCTGCTTATTGTCTGAACCGTCAAACCAGCAAAGGTTTTGCAATTAGAGGGAAGTCTTTGGTCTTAGGTCTTAGGTCTTAGGTTAAACAACTTTTGACAATTTTAATCTCAGCCACCATTTGCACGTTGAGCGATCATTTGACGATTTAGTTTATGGCTTGTTTTTTTTTACATAACGGCGAACATATCTTTATGCAAAGCAAGCGCTTAAAAAACTTCTAACAAAGGAATACAATTTTGTTTGGTCGATCGCTCAACGCGTTGGTATAAACTTTACAGTAATAACCTCAGTTGATGTGGTGGATGTTTGTATTTTTAAGGTGGCATTGACAGTTTATCAACTGCGAATTCCTAATTTGGGCACGTCAAATTATTTGTTTCTATGGTCACTGACATTGATGGTGTATAATAACTTATATAAAACTACTTGTTTGTCAGTACACGTCAAATTTTTCGATCAAATTGTCTGTTATAAAGAAGAACTTTCATTTTCCAAATATTTTTTCGTATTTTCCTCGGTGGCGCAACTACGGTTCCCTCCGCGAAAAGACGTCTGAGAAACGAGCGAAAAAATACCGTACTGATGACGTAACACTATCCAGATCTAGATAGTCCTTCTGATTGGTTGAGAGATTGTTTCAACCAATCAGAAGGACGACCCTGAACTGGGTAGCGTTACGTCATCAGTACCGTATTTTTGCGCTCGTTTCGCAGACGTCTTTTCGTGGAGGGAACCGTAGTGGCGCCACCACAAAAAGTCGTCTGCTTTATGAGGCTATTTCCTCGGTAATTTTATACTTTAAAACGAAGTACTATTTGGTATGAGCTAGATGCTTAAAGTGTATATGACAGTGATTTTTTTATTTGCTTGATCGAATCTACATGATGTTCTGGAAAAAAAAATTCGATATCGATTTTTCTTCTCTGCGTTGTAGCCGTCTAAACACGTGAAATTTCACTTCCGGTGTGTTACAAAACCGCGCAAGAAGAAAGACTGGAAATAGTCCGCTGTGACGTTAATACTGGAACGCCGGTGTCGAGGTTTCCCAGTTTCTCACATTTTTTAACATATGATGCCCGATTTAGGGTGTTAGCTCTATTGTACATTGTACACATTCATTGTATTAGGTAAAATTATGTATTCTAATATATTCTATGGTATTGTATTCTATTGTATTGTCGTTCTTTTGTGCTCTAATATTCTATTGTTTTAACAAAAGAATAAGTGTTACCCCTAAATCGCGCATGGTATATTTTTTAAAGTTCCCTGAGGAAGAAACATGGTTCTATTAAGGTGTGTTGTCTATGGTTGTAGCAACACGCACCAAACAACGGAGGAACTGAGAAATCGCGACACTGGCATTCTTGTATTGACGTCACAGCGGACTATTTCCAGTCTATCTTCTTGCGCGGTTTTGTAACACACCGGAAGTAAAATTTTTCGTTTTTAGACGGCCAAAACGCGGAGAAGGAAAATCGATATCGAAAATTTTTTTCTATTTTCTTATCAGAACATCCTGTAGATTCGATCAAGCAAATAAAAAAATCACTGTCATGTACACTTTAAAAATAAAAGATTGTATTTTGCAATTGTCCACAAATTCGCGAGTTTTCCAGAAACAAGATTAAAAACATTCCAGTTAATTTAGAAGGGCATTCAATTTAACCAAAGTCCGGCATTGTATTAAAAATGGAGCCAAGCAGTTGTCTCTTGAATGTTATAAATTAAATAAATTTCTCCAAACTTGGCAAACGAAGTCATTCTAAACTGAAACGTTTTTGATAAATTGGGCTCGTGCACGATAGACCTTATAATTCAACACATTGATACACTGCCCAAATATGGTCAAAAAGTTATCGATATACGCTATGTCTACATGACGTATATCCAACGATGGATGTAAATTTCGCATTTTGACAAGAGAATGCAAAAATGACGGACCGGCCTCGATATATTTTCTTCAAACTGTGCTTTGTTATCAATGTGTTGAATTATAAAACTATTATAGCGCGAAAGCTTGCGTGATATCGCCTAATTTTAGCCGACTCGGCCTACGGCCTCGTCGGCTAAGAATTAGGCGATATCACGCGCGCTTTCGCGCTATAATAGTTAATTATTCGCTGCTACATCATAACGCTGTCACGTGATCTCTATTGGGTAAACAAATATCGAACTTTTGCAGAAATCTTACGCGGCTCGTGGCTTTCTGGTGTGAAATTCTGATCTTGCGCGGCTATGGTTCATTACTGTTGTGTTTTTGATTGTTACAATAGTTCTGCTGATAAGGAATTATCATTTCATGACTTTCCCAAGGATGAAAAACTCGTAAAGGTGAAAAATATAGCCAAATTTGACGGCGAGTCGAGTATCCGTTCGTCGCACGTGTTTCAGGTGTTTACTCTGTAAGTTCAAAATATAAGCTTTCTGTTTTTTATTATTATTATTTCAAGATTTAGATTACGCGAATTAAAAGGGGTCCGAATAAAGATTTCAAAGTGACGAAAAGATGCTTTCACTCTCAGCATTTTACAACGGAAAGAAAGGAATCTGTTCATCCGTATTTTTGTGGACCGTACAAAAACAAGAAGGGTGAATTTGTGAGAATTTTCATTTTCTTCCGACTCCCAAAACACAACGGTTTAACGTTGCACGCTGAAGCGCTTGACTACTGGCAGATTTATCATGGCCCACGTAAACATCATGAATACAATTTTCGGTAAAAAAAAATATAACGTTTGGAGCGAATGTCCTTTTTGCCACATCCTTCCAGGTGCTTTTGTATTTGTCGAGTAGTAAACTTTGGCAAAAGGCGAAGACTTTTAGTCCAAATTATAGCGTTATTCTCTTCGCGCTGGAGATAGTCACTCAAAGACACCATTTTGTTCAGTTTGTTTACCCAATACAGATCACGTGACCATAGCGCGAATAAGGTCTATTCGATCTATCGCTAGAATGAAAATGGACACGTCAAATTGGCTGTTACAAAATAACTTTCAGTTAAAGTGTATATGACGATGTTTTTTTTTTGCTTGATCGAATCTACATGATGTTCTGATAAGAAAACGGAAAAAAATTTCGATATCGATTTTTTTTCTCTGCGTTGCAGCCGTCTAAAAACGTGAAATTTCACTTCCGGTGTGTTACAAAAATACTGGAAATAGTCCGCTGTGACGTCAATACAGGAATGCCGGTGTCGAGGTTTCTCAGTTCCTCACATTTTTTGATGCGCCCTGAGGAAGAAACATGGTTCTATTAAGGTGTGTTGTCTATGGCTGTAGCAACACGCACCAAAAAACGGAGGAACTGAGAAATCGCGACACTGGCATTCTTGTATTGACGTCACAGCGGACTATTTCCAGTCTTTCTTCTTGCGCGGTTTTGTAACACACCGGAAGTGAAATTTCACGTTTTTAGACGGCCAAAACGCGGGGAAGGAAAATCGATATCGAATTTTTTTTTCTATTTTCTTATCAGAACATCATGTAGATTCGATTATTCAATTTAACTAAAGTCTGGCATTGTGTTAAAAATGGAATCAATTGAGAATATATATTTAAAGACACTTGTTGCCTGTCAGTGCCTCCTTACAATTATTCACACGTTCCCTACATAGACTGATTGACAAGAGAACAAAGGCCTTTACAAGTTTTCTTCTTTTTTTTTTTCCATTTGTTTTATTTTTAATCCACGGATAATTATTCAAGTCTCCCTTGCACTGGCTTAGCTTGAATCCCTGAGATTGAGTGCCTTCGTTCTCTTGTCAATCGTACGTATATTTAGGAGCTTAGTTTATAAAGCCCTGATGTCTGGTTTTGAGGAAAGCCGGTATTTTCGATGATCAACCTAGACCTTGTAATTAATTGCTTAAACCTTGGGCTAGACTAGGGGTATCAGTGTAGTTCTGGAAAGAACTGTTGTTCAAAATTGACTGATGTTTCGACAACCTGAGCGGAAGTACATCTTTGAGTCTTGTGAATTGTAAAGTAGTACTTTACGACAACCACTAACATATGTTAGAGACAAAAACGAACTTAGCGACAGACAAGGAGTAGTATACAAGATCAAATGCTACGACTGGCTGAACACAAACAGGCGACGAAAGATTGCGATGTCAACAATCAAACTGCTGAACACCATTTCCACACTTCTACAAACAACTCACTCTGGAAAATTGGTTTACCAACTTAGGACAAACACCACTGAACCGATGCCAAGAGCTACATGCGGCCTACAAACAACTCTTCAATAGAACAAACAAAAATTACACTATCAATGCACGGATCGAAACGCACTAATCACTAACTTGAGTCAGTCAACAGCCAATAACATCCTGGCAAAACTGGTTAATAACAGCTTACAATTCACATGGCTCTGAGGATGACTTCCGCTCAGGTTGTCGAAACGTCAGTCATTGTTCTTTTCATGGAACTACAATGTAGACCTGTTATACAGACCAAAGGACAAAAACAGACCAAAAGCCATCCTTTGAGGAAAGAACAACAATAATAAAACGTTTCAAAGTCAACTGCAAAAAACACTTCAAACACTCATTTACAGTTAAGTTAACCTTAATATCGTTTATCCTCCAAAGTCAATTTTCAAACCATTATAGCAGGATTTTTGTTTTGCAAAATGAAATGGGAACTCTCAAAACAACTGGCATGTGCACTCCTAATGTTTGAACAAGTTCGACATACTAAAATACTGAGCAAAATATTAATTCAGTCGCACAGTTTCTGAGAAAGAATAAACGTGGCGTCAACTTATGACATTGTAAATTTTTGTTTTAGTCTACAGGAAAATTTTCTGTTGTTTTGATGCTGCCAGATATTTTATTCAACATTCACTTACCTCAATTTGGACAAAGAGATACATGACCGATTGTGAAAAGACGAATTATTTCTACTTTTGCTTCGTTTATTATTATCATGGTCTGTATAACCCCTTGATTCGATTTAGACCAACTAAGGCAAAACATAAAACCAGACAGTTGGGTATTATAAATAGGCTCTCATAAATTGAGTTTTTTTAGTGGAGGAAAAGACGTTTTTACTGTTGGCATTCCATGTAGCACAGAATGAAACATATTTTAGCTTGATTTTCATAAATTGGCCTCGTGCACAACAATATCTAGCTCTTGGAAGAAAATGGAGCCAAGCAATTGTCTGTTAAATGTTCTAAATTATAACTTGCTCCAAACTTAGAAAACCTTTTAATAAATTGGGCTCGTGCACAATTTGAGCTATCGATTGAATGAAAACGGAGCCATGTAATTGTGTGTTGAATGTTCTAAATTGGATCACTTGCTCCAAACTTAGTAAACGTTTATTTGTTTGAAAAATTAATTTTGACCCGTTTACAGTTTACCGATCTCTATAAAGAAAATGGAGCCAATCAATTGTTTGTTGAATACTCTAAATTATTTCACTTGCTCCAAACTTAGCAAAAGGTCATTTTTGCTGTGCTACAAAGGAAATTGGCCAACAGTTAAAGGTCTTGTTATTAAAAGCAACATGGCAAGCTATGAAAAATCTAAATGTCTAATATCGAATGAAATCAGAAGCAAACATTACTTAATAAATAAATAATAAGAAAACTAAAAGTGTATATGACAGTGATTTCAGTTTTATTTGCTTGATCGAATCTACATGATATTCTGATAAGAAAATGGAAAAAAAAAATTTCGATATCGATTTTTCTTCTTTCCGTTGTAGTCGTCTAAAAACGTGAAATTTCACTTCCGGTTTGTTACAAAACCGCGCAAGAAGAAAGACTGGAAATAGTCCGTTGTGACGTCAATACAGGAATGCCGGTCTCGAGGTTTCTCAGTTCCTCGCATTTTTTGATGCGCCCTGAGGAAGAAACATGGTTCTATTAAGGTGTGTTGTTTATAGTTGTAGCAACACGCACCAAAAAAACGGAGGAACTGAGAAATCGCGACACTGGCATTCTTGTATTGACGTCACAGCGGACTATTTCCAGTCTTTCTTCTTGCGCGGTTTTGTAACACACCGGAAGTGAAATTTTACGTTTTTAGACGGCCAAAACGCGGAGAAGGAAAATCGATATCAAAATTTTTTTTGCCATTTTCTTATCAGAACATCATGTAGATTCGATCAAGCAAATAAAAAAATCACTGTCATATACACTTTAAACATTTATTTTCGTTATCCGTAACGTTTCATCTCAGTATACAAACAATTATCCCGATTTTTTTTCAAAAACTTGCCATGTTTCTTCTAATATTCTTCATGTATACATTGTCTCGTGCAAGAATTTTGCAGATTTAAGGCTGGTTTTCACCGGCGACAGAAATATTAATACAAACACATGAAGAACGAACACACTTCTTCTTATGCTGTCTTCGCAGGAATTGACACGGTATAAGCATAGTCATTTTTCTTGTGATTAGGTTTATTTCGCATTAATTTCTAATGAGGACAACATAAGAAGAACGAGTATGTTTCTTTTTCTTATATTTGTGCTTATACTTCTGTCGCTTGTGAAAACCAGCATTAAATTGTGTAGTTCTTTCCAATTTTTTTTGCACGAGATGTTGTATAGTTTTTTTTGGCTGGTTTAAATTTTAAGTTACACTCCTTAAAATTTTTTTTAATCAAAATTTTCAAGGGGTGCTCCGTTATTTTTTGGGGCCAAAATTGTTACCAGGGGAAACGCTGTGCAAATGTTTTCAAATTTTCCCGCCAAAAGACTTAGTATATATAGGAAGAAAAATTTTGTCACGCCTTTAAATTAGTTAAATGATTTTTACTTAATTAATTAATTATTGTACAATATAAATAAGAAAGAGAGAATAAAAATATAATTAATAAAACTGAAAGAACTCTTTTATTGTTGACTTGTAATTAAATACAATATTCAGCTGAATATTAAAAAGTAGCAACAGTATAGATATTACACATTTCAAAAACAGGACTATGTTTAAGCTTGGAAAGTTTTTTAAAAAAAACGGCGCATGCGTATTTTAGGCGCCCGTATTTTTTCTAAGTCTTTTGGCGGGAAAATTATAGAAATTTGAACAGCGTTTAGTATGGAAAAAACATTGTACAAGTTGAGTAAAATAAGTTTTTAATAAGAAATTGAAAATGAAATAATTACAGGTTTTCAGAAATCGTTAAAGTTTTCACTGAAATTGTACTGGATAGTTACAGATTTATCCAAAAGCAAAAAAGTCATCTAGTTGTTTTTTGAGCAGTAAATTAAGCATTGGTTGCTGTTCTTCAAAACCTTGTCAATGGCAAGTTTTTCACGGTACAAATCACTTATGACTGCTACAAACAACACGAGAATTTTAGAAACATTGATTTTAAATAATCGTAAATGCAACATATAAAAGTCCGCTGTAAGCAAACTTTGTACCGTGTAAATTGCCTTTAAGTACTAGCTGTTACAGTGCAACACAGAAATAACAAACATACCTGAACGCAAAATGTAGAACGTTTATCTGCAGAAATGTCAATGAAAACTATTGCTGATCGTTAATAACCAAAATTCCTAACAGTTTACAATGCGCAGCTTAAGGATAATTTGATCAATACTAAAAGTAAACTGTGGATAGTCAATTGATTCGTAAAAAGTATTACTTGGAGGTGAAAACAAGTAGTTGAAAAATAAATGATTCCCGGGTTGACGTCATTTAATTAGCATTTTGTAAATTCAAATATTTATAACTTAATAACTCGACGTTCAAAACAAGAAGTATTTCACCATTTCACCATTTAACTATTCAATGTGCGTAGGGTTGATTCTGAAAATATGTATTCAAGGTGGCTCCGTTGTTATTTCGGGCGCACTCGTCTATGACAAACTTTGTCTCATAACTTTTCCCGCTCTAAAGCGATGCTTCTAAAACTTTGCGAAAACTAACAGCTATTATCTAGCAATAATATGATAGAATTCGATTTTAATGGGGAAAAAATATATTTAGTGATAATCGGGCTTAAATGAACTCTACGTTTTGAACAAAATCGCACCATGTGAAAATTTTGCTGTTAAATTTCTGAAATCAGCTTACATAGATTTAATACATACCCTTACCAAGTTTCAGCAAAATCGTTGGAGCAGAAATGCGGAAGAATTAACGCCATCACAATTAAGTCAAAAACTTCTCTAAACATTTTAAATACTTCATGCTCTTTGACTAAACAATCTACGAATCCAAATGTCTGGGAGAAGCCTTCCCAATGCTTGCTTAATCTGAATTATAAGTCGATTGCAAATCGTGCGAATCGTTCACTAGTTCTGTAAATATTATAAAATGTTCCAAAACCTGCTCAAATCTCCAATGCTGCGTTTTCCATCATTTTTCGAAAATTATCTTGCAGTTTGGTGTCAAACTCCTTCCACATGAATTTCAAGGTACTGCAATACTTTTACATCGACTGTTTTTTGCTTAGAAGGGCTTGCAATTGGAGAAATAGTTGTTGAGATTATAAACTGCTCCACATCTGAGCTCAGAAAAGAGGGTTCATTTAAGCTCGATTATCACTAAATATATTTTTCCCATTAAAATCGACTTCTATCATGTTATTGCTAGATAATAGCTGTAAGTTTTCGCAAAGTTTTAGAAGCATCGCTTTAGAGCCGGAAAAGTTATGAGGCAAAGTTTGTCATAGACGAGTGCGCCCGAAATAACAACTGCAAAATTGTTGGGTAGCAAAAGCGCCAATGAGCCATACAACAGCACAAAGAGTATCTAGAATATCGCGCTCAAATTTCCAGGGATAGCTTATTGTGTTATACCCTATCGACTTCGGAGTTGATCTTTTTGTAGCTCGATTACAAATGACGCGCATATGCTAATGAGGCAAAAATTGTAAACAAAGATTCGCCATTGATAACAGATAAGAAAAAATCTCAGGTGCCACAAAGCTCTTAAGAACCTCTAATTTAATTGGCCTGGGTATCACGATGCTCTATTATTTCAGGGTTAGGGTCCATTCTTCTGTTGTTTGTTCTGTTGTTTTCTCAGCCAATCCTGTGAGGCGTTCCGAGAGCTTCTTACCCGCCCAAAAAACTGCATGAATTGCATGAATTGCATGAATTGCATGAATTGCATCACTGTTCATCATATTTAAGAATTGGCTTCATTGTGATTAATCTTATCGATTTTCACTACGAATTCATTTAAAATCCTTATTGAAAGCTGACATTAATTAAAATGAAAAAATTAGAACTGACACTGAACTTCTATTTTGAATAATTAATCCATTCATAGCTATAGCCTTAAACTCTTTACTATAAACATAACCTGACCTTCCAATTTCACACTACAAACTGACAAACTGACAAGCTAAATCTCTTGGAACTAACAAAAAGCTATAAACGAATTGCTTTTTAATTTCAAAGCCCTGCTTATTAAAAACTCTCGAACAGAAAAAATGGCCTTAATAATTGAGAACTGGATTATTTTAAAGACAAAACTTTGATCATTGATTTTTGCAACGAAATTATAAAAAAATTCTTGCTGAAAGTTGACAATAAGAGTGACAAACCGAAACTGACAAATGAACTACAATTTCCAAAATTCAATCGACTCGTAACTTCATTTAAACCCCTTACTGAAAACTTGACAAACAGCCATTATAAAGGTCAAAACAAAAGAAAGAAAATGCCTAACAGAAAAGTGACTTGTGACAAGATCTAAGTAAAAACAAATACAGTGACCTTCTAATTTCACACTGACAAAGAAATGAAATCTTGTAAAAACAGAGAAAAATCTATAAGCAAAAACGGTCAACAGACAAATTGGCCTTAAACATCCACTGAAAAAGCGTTTCGTAACCTTAAAAGCTTTATTAGTTGGGCTGCTTGGCTGCAAGCCATGCCTGCCCGACTTATAAATTCACTTTATTTGTTTCTCATATAAACTCTTGTTCTTAGGCCATCGTAACTTGATAGCGGAGCACTCGCCGGGCCGAAGGCCCGGCTGCGCAGCCCCATACTCATAGAACCTAGCCCGTCATTTTTCATGGTCATGGCTAGCGGAATGTTTCGCTGGTGCGTGTCTGCAACATGTGTGTCGCGCACGGCTACCTCGCATGCGCGTATAACGCCACACGTGCGGCTACACAGCCGTCAGCTCGGTAAACACTTTTTAAAGTTTTAAAAAAGTTGGATGTTTCGCAGTGTTAGGCGGAGCAGTAAAGTCGTTATTTCCCTGCATTTTTTCGCGGTTTGCTACTCAAGACAGGGATACTAATTAAGGGATACTCAGAAGCCGCTTTAGTGGAAAAAGAAGAGCTTTCAGGGATAAAATCTTGCTTCCAGGAACTTCATATTATCAATGCAGAAGCAATGCAGGAGCAATGCGGGGAGATGCCTTGTTTTTATTACGGATTTCAGAACCGAAGAAGCGGAGTTTTAACGAATTTCCAAGCAGTCCAGTGCTTTAAAGGTAAAATAAATCACATTTTTCGATGGGAATTTATGTTGATATCAATTTTTGATTGACTTTTCCTTTGTGTTCTCTTAAGTTTTAGAGACATGTTTATGAAACGTTCAAATTAAGTGGTGTTGTTATCTTGAATTTCAACGAGGACAGCTCTGCCTTGATTCGCTATAAATGGTACGTACGTGTTCTTCTTTTAAACATAAATTAATGGAGATTTGAATAAAATTTTTCGAAAGAAGATTGTATTGTCCGTTTTTATGTCTTTATTCATTCATTACATAGATTAAAAATCGATTTTATGTAAACAAAACAAGACTTAGATTTTCTGTCTTCACTCGCGTCGCCTTATGCAAATATGTTTGCGTATTTTTGCAATTTTGATTTCCAAATCAGTTTCTCGGGCAATTTTTGACAAACAAAAACTGTATTTTATTCGGAAAGTAGTCGTACTAGTTATTCTAGACAGAGAAAAGTTGTTTTTGTGAACTTTTGTACGGTCTAAATGTACTGTGCAGACGGTCGGGTAACACTGTTTTTGAGAATAGCTAAAATTGAAAATAGCCCTTTCGTCAATATTAATTCTTGTGCTTCTAACCTTTCACCTTAGTTAAGTTTCACCTTAGTTAAGCTTGTTCAAAGTGCGACGCTATTAGGCTTGACCTATCTATATATATTAAGAAAACTATGTAACGGTTACTTTTGAAAATGTATGTCGCTTAGCATACGAAACGTCAAGTTTTTTTTTATAAAAATGCGTTGGTTTACCATGTTTATCACCGCTGTTTGTGTTTTATTTCTTGTTTGTTTCTCCGTGAAGAAAATTCTGTTTCAAGTAGTTTTCAAGTGCTTTGTAGCCCGCGGCTCAGTGTTTCTGTTTCAAGTGTTTTTGAGATTAAGAGTTTAGATGAATTGATTAAAAGGTTGGCGCTTTCTCGAATGACTTCACATTTAGAAACATATATATCGTGCTGTAGCATTTACCGGAAGTCTTGAAAAATCCATTTGAAGGCCACAGATCGCTTTTAACTTTGCGGGTTTGAAGTCAAAGACATTGCTTCGCGTATTCACGGGAGTTTGCCATGTATTTCTACGTCAATTAACAATACGCAGTATACAACTTAAGGAAAATCAATTTGAGAAACACTAAATATAAACTTTGGATAGTCAAGTGATTCGTAAAAAATATTACTTGGAGGTAAAAACAAGTAGTTGTATAATAAATGATTCCCGAATTTACGTCATCTAATTAGCATTTTGTAAATTCAAATCTCTATAACTCACTAACGCGACTTTAAAAACAAGAAATATTTAACTATTCAACTTTTCAACGTACATAGAGTTGATTAAGCAAAAAAAAAATTGAGGTTAGGTGCACTTTAATTGAGATTAAAAAAGAAGGATTTTGAAATTTAATCGGCGCATTCCGCACATAGAGGAAATACCAGGAGTACAAAAGTAACACAATGATAATAAATATTGTTAGCGTGACAACGTCACAGATGATACAGCATTGATTCCCTGTTGGTTCTTCTTCCGATCCGAGAGAAAGTTTTAAAAGGCAAATCGTCAATTCGTCCAAATAGTAATGAACCAAAGTCGATATTTGTACATGTCAACTTCGCTTTATCAATTTGATGCCCATTTTTCGTCCAAATAAATGATGAACTACGGTCGATATTTGTCAAGATTGTTTTAATAATTCAATGTCCATTTTTTGCAGCTAGTGTTGTTTGGCTTATTAGCTTTCCATTGAATGAAAACCCAGCTTCAGGCCGCGATCGATAGATCTTCACACTGGATGGGGATTATGTTTACATTCTCATAGCATGACTTAGTGTCGTGCAATGTTGCAGACGTGACCAAATTAAAAAAGGGTAAAATTAAAGAAATAGATAAAGAAATAGAGAATTCGATGTTGCAATATGTAAAACGTAAAGTCTATTTGATAGACTATTAAAAAATTTGTTAAAATTAAGTATAGTCTATTGAATTCGATTACAGAAATACTTATTAATTGTAACTATTTTATAACAAATTCAAAAACGTCGATGTTCTTATTGGTTAAAACTATGATAACGGTTTAGCCAATAATTGTTTGTTTCTGTTTTTTAATAGTATAAAAAGACACGAAAAACCAAAGAACAACATAAATTTGCAGAAAGAAATAAAGCACAGGAAGAAAGAAGAGGTGCTGACAAAGGTATAATTCAGAAAGAGAATTGTTTTGTAAAATCGTCAAAGGAAGTTACATTATTGCCGGATTTGGCGAGAGTTCCAATCGATAACTATTTCCAAAACTGGAACAGATCAGAATGGGCCTTGCATGCACTAGTGATTGCGAAAGACTGATTAAAGGTTTCAAACAACGTGCGTGACGAATCACCTTGTGTGACCGGAAAAACGACTGCAAAACGAATCATAACAATAGGCCATTTCCGAGTTACGTTATGCCTCGTTGTCAAAGCGAGGCTAGGTGCACAACCTTTCATATGAAGATGAGTTTTATTTGCATTTGAATAAAAAACCATTTTCATATGAAAGGTTGTGCACCTAGCCTCGCTTTGACAACGAGGCATAACGTAACTCGGAAATGGCCTATTGGATTACATCCCGTGCCTTAGGGGCACTTACAAGACCCTAATGCCCGACTTTACTACTCGTAGTGTTCTTGTTGAAATTAAGGAGAAAAAATTTCAGGAAAACAATTTGAAGAAAATTAAGAAATTATAACTGACAATTAAATCACAGAAACTAACTGAAAACTGACGTTATAGTCTTTACAGTTAAAAAAATTGTCTTAATGATTTCGCAATAAAGAATAGGATTTCTTTCAACGTAAAAAAACAGTCAAAACACATGTTTAGTAGACAAAATACAAATAATAATCACTGAAAATGGGAGACAAGCAAGACACTTACTGAAGGCTACCCAATATAAATTATTCTTTTTTATATTTACTACAATTCTGTGTATGAATTTAAATTGAAACACTTCTAGTTTAACTTCCTTGCAAATCCTACTCCACGAGTCTTCACTGAGAGAAAGATTTTCTACCTCATCGTTTGGTAAAGAGGCTTTGTAACGGCGTCACACATTTTTGCTGTAACCTTTGGTTGATATCAGTCATGCGTATTCCATCATCTTCTAGATCTTGATACAGGCCATATCTTTCTATTTTCACATTTTTTATTCCTCCAGAGAAATTTGAAAGATTAATTTCGTGTTCACAAAGTCCACAAGATTTGATGCTAAACAAACAAGCTGTGATAGGCCCAATGTGTCATGACTCTTCCGAATATTGTCAGGTCTCTTGTGCTCTATATAGCTGATAACCATACACATACAAAATGTCCTTTGATTGACTTATACTGAGTCGATTCTTTACCTTACGAACAACTGACAAACAGACAGAATCGCCTATAAACTTAAACTGAAAGATTGCTATATTGTCTGGAAGTATGTAGAAAAAGTCGCCGTGAAGAACAAAGAAATAATAACAAAACAGACAAATTAACGGCTGAAAAACACGAAGTTCCACCAGAGTGGCAATTTTGATTTCTTGACCGCCTGTCACGAAATAAAATAAAAATAGATGAACTGTAATCCACTTCCATCCTTGTAACCCTACACTTTATTCCCAAACTAATTGTTCTATTTTGCTTTGTAGAATCGTTTTGTCCAATTTAGTTGTATATCAGGTAGTATTTGGCAATATAACATGGAAATTATGAAAGAAAAATTGTAGATTTTGGCGGGACACCGTCCGCCCTTTAACTACACTAATAATAGACAGGCGGATAAAATAACCTGAAATGTTTATTGAAAAATCGTTTCCTAACCTCAGACACCTTATAGTGAAAATTGCCCAATAAACTGAGAAAAAACCATTGGGTTACCTAACTGAAAACTAACAAACAGACCAGCAGATTATAATCCACGTTTTTCACTGAATATTAAAAACTGGCCTGATTTTGTAGTAGTAGAACATGTCGTAGAGGCTAGCACCCAACTGTAAACGAATATAACTGAAAACTGATCAATTACAAAATGATAAAAATTAACAGAGAATCAGAACAGTTATAAAACTTAAAAGACAAAATTAAAAGAGAAAACAGGTGGCACTGCCCTCACATTTAGGTAGAAATTGTTTGAAATATGTAAACCCTTAACGGACAAAATAGCCTATGATTCACTTCCGGAGAAATCGTTTAATTAAACTCCTGAAATTAAAGTAAAAAAAAAAACACACACACACATACAAATGGAATTTGATTTTCATTTAGAATAAATGCTTTAAAACTTACTGGTAAGCAGACAAAACCAACACAAAAATAAAAATTAAACTCAGAAACAAATAGACAACTTATCATTGTCACTAAGAAATCGCTTAAAACCCGTATCGGAAACAGATGGATAAAAAAGACTTCAACTCTCAATCAAAGGTTATCTTAAATCATAACTGCACACTGACAAACAGCCCGTGGCCTACAATGTTTGCTACGTAATGCCAGTGTCGTAACATATAAATCACAGAGAAATTGTGTTCTCTTACTATCGATCTCAGACGTCCTTGGACAAGGGATTTTTTTCGGCCCGCTTCACGGGCCGTTGGTTTCAGTCTGCGGTTAAAAAAATGTCGTCACGTGATGACATTTTTTTGGCTCTGCGGTTTCAAAAATGTTGATCACGTGACGCCATTCGGTTACTCGCGCCAAAAAGAAAACCGGCAACTGAGTGATCAAAGATGTTGGGGAGTAAAACCGGCCGAAGCTATCATCCAGGGAAAGCTTTGTCCAATGACATAAGAAGCGGAATAATAGATACGATAGTACAGGCCGGTGGCGACTTTACTACAGGTTTCTTTATGGGTAATTACAGTGATGTGGCAAGAAAATTTAACGTGAGCAGACAAACCGTTAAAAACGTCTGGGATAATTTTGTTGAAAGCGGAGAAAGTGGTCCTGGGGACAAGAAAGGGGCACAAAATCCCCCACACTTGACGGGAACTGAATTGGAACTGATCGAGTTTTTGAAGCGAGATACGCCATCGATGCCCTTATCGAAGATTTACGATGTTGTAGAAACTTACTGCGACGTTCCCGGTGGAACTTCGAAGGCTGCAATTAGCCGCGCCGTAAGGAAAAGAATGTCTTGCGGTCCAATGACTTGGAAGCGAACCTCGAAGCGCCCAGTGAACAAATTTTCTCCTGAAAATGTTGATTATTGCCAAGACTTCCTAAATTACATGTCTACTGTTGATCCTTGTAAAATAAAGTGCTTCGATGAGGCTGGCTTCAGAATGCCCGATGTTGCAAATCCACATTATGGGCACTCGGTTGTTGGTGAGCCATGTATTGATGTTCAAAGAAACATGGACTCACCGAACGTGACACTTCAAGTCCTTGCTGGTGTGGAAGGAATACTTTACGCTAATACAGTCGATGGGGCAACAACTACAATTGATTTTCTTGAGTTTTTCGGAGAGGCATCAAATAGTTTTTTACCAAACGGGGAGCCAGTTCTTCGCTATGGCGATCACATCCTACTAGACAACCATGCGACCCATCACAATGAAGGAGGATATGCTCTGGGACGGTGGATGGACCAACAAGGAATTGAAGTTGTCTATTTACCGACATACTCACCAGAATTTAATCCCATTGAGTTAGCTTTTAACAAAATGAAAATTGTAGCGAAACGGGAGAACATCCGCCGCTCTTTCTATCGAAATGTTCATGTTGGAGTGTACAATTGTGTTGAACAAATAACAGATCAAGACATGCGGGGATTTATAGGCATACGGAATACATCAATGTTTAATTTTTTGTACGAGTAATGTTTTGCCGACACGCAACTCAAATGTTTTCCCCCAAATAAATGAAGTTCATCACTTTCCGCAAAAATTTACCCAGTACATAAGTTGCTCTTTGTTTACTGTAAAACAAAATGTGTAACAATGTAATGTAAAGGTTAAAGTTGTGTGTAGAGTTTAGACAAAAAGCCATTTCAATGCATGGCGAGAATTCAGCTCAGACTGCGTGGCACCAGCTGACAGTGAATTCCTTTGCATTTATAGTGACATAATATGAAAAGCTTAGTTATAATAAAAGTTGTTCTTTTGATCGAAGTCATTTGTTTCCTTTACGCCGCAATAAACGTGGGGTTAAAGAAATGGCCATGGTTAAAAATATCGAAAAATAGCAACATACAAAGCCGCCATGGCAATTAACTTTCAATTAGGTTGTTTACATCATTGTTTCAGCGGAACGAAATGTAAATGAGTATTCAATATAAATCGTTTTGCCCACCGAGTTTCTCTCCACTGTTTGGAAAATTGTCAAATAAAGAGACATTTTTGTAAACTGAACTTTTAACTTTATTTCATTTAGACTACGTTTACACTAGAGGAGATTTTTCCGGATTCGTGACGAATCCGGAACATTTTGGTACCGGATTCGTTTTGCCGTTTACACGCAGGTGGATGAATCCGAAATAAAAACGTCCCGGTTTGGTCGCGTCTCCGGAGATTTTGAATCCGAAATCTAAAGTGAATACTTTGTATCCGATTACTGCAAATCCGCAATGTTTTGAAGTGTAAACAGTTGTTCCCATGAATCCGGATACTTTTTCGCCTGCTTTGTAACCGTTCCCGCATAAATGTCCTCGGATTTATCGATGTGTGTAAACGGTTGCGAATCCGTATACCCTTTAGTATAAACGGCTGCGAATCCGAATACCCTAAATTTAATAAATCCGGAAACATTTATCAATCCGGAAAAATCTTCTCTAGTGTAAACGTAGTCTTAAACTTAAATGCTGAAAATAACACAACAACTTCCATTGGCTGCATTTCATCCGTACGCAACAGCGTTCAATGTTTGCAAAATTAAAAACAACAAGTTCGCTTGAAGTTACAAACTTCCTGACAATCCATAAACATGATACTATAAAATTGAGAAAACAAACAACTTATATAACGAATATTCCGGAATGATATCAGTTTTTAACTCTGAGTAAAACTCAGTTGCTCTTTTTTTAACACAACAAAGATCAACAAAACCGCAGTCACGAAAACTTCGATTCATGGATGATTTAACAATTTCACGGCGTCCGCAAGGAGCGACAGTCCTGAAGACTGCTCGTTCTCTGGTTCTTCATACGGCGAACCCGATGCTTCGCCGGCCTTGAGACTCTCTTCGATTGCGAGATTTAACATAAAGTCGTCTTGCTGTTTGTAAAATGAATCAACATCACATTTTCTTCTAGGAACACCTACCGCAGAACTTTGGTTAAAGTTAGGTGAAGGCCATGGTGAACTTGCTGAATAATGATTGAAGAGGGGCGAAGGACTTGGTGAATTCGCTGTGCTTGTAGCAGAAGGCCAGCGAAGTCCCCTTTCCTCCCACAGACGTTTGTACGGGTTTCGTACTGAGGTGGTCTTCCTCGCCGGTTCAGAGCTCTCTGTGTTACGGCCGTGGGAAGTCGAAATAAAGCATCACGTGATCAACATTTTTGAAACCGCAGAGCCAAAAAAATGTCATCACGTGACGACATTTTTTTAACCGCAGACTGAAACCAACGGCTCGTGAAGCGGGCCGAAAAAAATCCCTTGTCCAAGGACGTCTGAGATCGATAGTAGCAACTTACATTAATTTTGTATCGAGAAAATGACCTACGAGTTTTACTAAAAAACAGCTGTAAAAGGCCAATTATTTTCGCTCAATAATTGCCCTGTAACTAAGAAGACCAAAATGTGAACTAAAGACAATAGGTGTTATGCAATATGTTAAGTGAAAACGTGTATATCTGCGTCAAAATCTTCAAAACAGACGAACGACTGTTACGTTTTACAAATCCTAGGTGACTGAAAAATAACAAATAAATAAATGTGGACTGGGCTAAAAACTAACGAATCCCCTATACCTCAACCTTAAACTTTACTTTGAATGCCTTAGATGTGGAAAATGTCTGTTTTGAGCTGAACATTTTTACACTGTCAAGCTACAAAGTTACTGCATGTACGGGTGATGCTCGAAATACCAAGTCTGTTGTGGTGTTCTTTTGTCAAGTCGATCGTGTTGTTGTTCTGTATCAAGTTTATTCTTGGTTTACACATGACGTCATGAAAATTAAAAAATCTTAACTATAAATCCAACAAAACTGTTTCTAACCTGATATGTGGATACCAGTGAAACAATTTTTCACAAAACGTTTCAGGTTTTAATAGGCCAATTTCGATATATTAAAATTCAACTTCAAACAAAAGACATCATTACGAGGCTTAGGGGAATAACCATATAAATCCCTACTTTAAAAAGATTTGTGGACGAAGAAAGTAGCAATTCTTGGAAGATAATACTAAATTACTTTCTCTCTCCACTATGTGGAAAATTTGTTCTTAAGTGTAATTTTGATACTCGTTAGTTACCTGTCTATCTTCTAATTTTTTATAAAGAGTGTCTGGATGCTTGGTCGGTTCTAAATGAATGTTCAGTAGTATCGTACAGTGATGTTGTTCATCAAGTTATTTGGAATAATAAAAATATAACTGTTCAAAAGCTCTCCTCTTCGAAAAACACTTGTTTCTTAAAGGAATTGTTACAGTCGGTGACCTCCTTTCTGACGCGGGAGTCTTCCTAAAGAGTGCTAACGTGTTAAAAGCAAATCTTTCTCCAGTAGAGCGCTTTAAACTAATGAGTATTGTTCATGCCATTCCTTGTGAATGGAGACAGATCATTAAACAAAGTTCACAGCATCCTCCTTCACACATCCGGGACGCAATCTATGCGGAGATGGAAAACTCTGAGGTAGCTTTTTCAAAGGTCTCATCCAAATTACTTTACAATTTTTTTAAAAGTAAAAAACAAGTTCCTCCAACTGCCCAAAAGAAGTTTCAGAAGAAATTTCCCCACTTTCAAGCAAACTGGAAAGAATATACTCTTTACCTTTTACAGTGACAATTGAAACTAAAATACATGAATTCCAGTATAAATTATTGAATAATATAGTGTTTACGAATGAAAAGTTGTTTAGGTTAAAAATGATTGACTCGCCTTTATGTACCTTTTGCAAACGGGAAATGGAATCCATTGAACATTTATTGTTTTATTGTGATGTGACGGAGACTTTTTGGGAAGCTTTTTGCTCTTGGCTTGGTTAATGTGAAGTTATGCTACAACCATTTACAATAACGGATATTTTGTTTGGAGTCTTCAACACGGAAGATGATTTCATTATTTTAAATCATCTGATATTGACAGCTAAATTGTTTATCTATAAGTGTAAGTTGAATAATGTGCATCCTTCTATAAGAGTTTTTAAAGCCAAGATTAAGGCTGTATATCAAGTGGAGAAAACAATAGCAAGTAGGCGGAACAAATTAACTAAACATTTCAAGAAATGGGAGAAGCTTGTGCCATTTGTTAGCTCATAGTTGGGGTGTCCCGCATGTGTGTCCCTCTATCTTTTTTGTTTTACTAATGTCTATATTCACCGTTTTTTAGTGTTGTAGAGTGTGTATTGATTGATTTATGATAATGTATATGTAGTATTGTCTTTTTGTAACTGGTAGTTTTTGAGCTGTAATTTACTTGTGTAATTTGTTGTAACATTGTAATTCGTAGTTGTTGTATTTATTACTTAATTAAAAGTGTGAAAAACTAATAAAAGTTAATAAATTACAAAAAATATATAAATAAATCCCTACTGTCATTCTCCTAAGCCTCGTAGTGATGTCTTTTGTTTCAAGTTGAAAATTGGGCTATTATGTTTTGCTTTCTTGTTTTAAGGTTTGAAATGTGTCACGCAATTCGTCACACTATTTCAGATAAGCCGTGAAAATAAACAAAATTAAACCAGTTCAAAGTTATTTTTGCATTATAGATGTTTTCATCAGCCGATTTCATAGAATTTTAGTAAATCAATCTTTTGTGATGAGATTTTTGGTGTAATTGAAGTGGTACACCAAGATGGCCGTTCCATACATTTTGGCAAAAAAAAAAGTCTCATGCTCGTTCGCCTATAACTCTTCAACGAAATGCTCTTTCGCTTCAAAATTTGGCCCAGATCTGCCAGATGTGTAGTTTTAGACTAAAAAATATGAGACGTTTGTGCGCAGGCTAATGTTGTTGTCGTTCTATTGTGTTATTTGTAAGGTAACTCGGGACTTGATGTATGACGCACCACTCAAAAGTACTTTTCACATACATTTAGATAACAAAATACCAAAACTACATCAGTGGTAGTAAATTATCTGACACTTGTACTGGAAAATACTGTCTTTACCTACAATTTACTTGCAATCGTAATTGATCAAAATTGAACAACAGAAAGTGAGCCTTCATTTCTTTGCAATATTCATGTAATGTGCAAACGCAATTTTAAACCTTGGTTGGTAGACACAGGCAAGCAACCGAACTTTAAACTAAAACCAGAAAAAACGACGTTCCATTTTCACCATCAAATGTTCAAAACAAGAAACAGCCAAAATTCAAATTAAAAACAAATGGTTAAACTACTCAGTTTGAAAATTAACGGCGAATGACTTCCCTGGCTATTAAATGAAACAAATGTGCCTCAACTTTATCATTCACTAAAAACTACTCTGACAAGCAGCCAAAAATAAAATACATACACACATACTTTATTCACCACGTCCCCAAAGGGGATTTTCAGGGGTAAATGATTAAATATTAAAAACAGAAGTAAAACAAAAAATTGATTTGTTATAATATTTTCATCCGGCAACATACGCTCTCTCCATATATATACATTCTTGCACTTTAAACTTATATTTTATACTTTACCAAAAAAAGACTAACCAAATGGAAACTAGTTAAGTAAAAATAAATTAAGATATTGCAGCGAAACAGACAAATGGCCTTATAGTTTACTAAGTGGGAAATCGACTTTACAAATAATTATTAATTTCTTACTAAAAAATGATACATTTATTTTACAAACTTTACTCTCGCTTTCGATGTCCTTGTTGATATGTTATATCTTGCTGCAGTCAAATGGCCAAACAATGAAAAATTGTTAGTAACTGTGACATCATTCTGAAAGGCCAGACAATTTTCCTACTATTTAAGTTCAAGCTTTATCTAAGCAATTATTATGTCAAAGCAACATCTCTTCGAACAACTGAAAATTAAAGCAAGTAAGTTACTAATATCATGATCAGAGGAATTTAAGGCGGGGGTTAACCTAAACGCCACTTTTCCGCCACTTGACATGGCTTTAATGGAAATATCTCGTTCACGTTTCAAGCAATCCAAAACCTCTATGCTTAAAACATAAACCTATGTTATGGGGTGTTTTGTAAATTTTTGGGTGATTTTTGGGTATGTTTGGGGGGAAATAGTTTTTCTCAAAGGATTGGTAAAATTTAGAGAAATAAGAAATGTTGAAGATTTAGTGAAGTTTTAAAATTAGAATTTGTAGTTAATAATTAATAGACGGATACCAAGTTAGTCCACTAGCAACCTGGGGTGCTCTTACGTGGGTATCGACTGTCTGTTGGTGTTCCAAAAATCATTTTCTTTCTTCTATCCCTTCTTTAAACCTCTTCAAATTTCACTCAAATTCGGGTGTACCCCCGCCTTAATGCCGGAACAAGTGATAACAGTGGCTCTCTCTAGTCGTCGCTTGTTAAGTCTGATGAAAACCCCAAGCAGGCAAAATTTAATAGAAAAGGACGAAAAAATGACATGTATAAACTGGCTGATAATATAACACAATAGTCCTTTTTACAGTTGTGTGCTTGGTGACCTTGCCTTTGAGTCGAAGCGAGGCTGGAGGTGACCTTGCTTTGATACAAACCTTTCTGCCTTTCATATGTTAATAATGCTTTTCTCATGCTAACTAGCTAAATTTAAATCTGAAAAGCTCCAAGGTCTGTATCAAAGAGAGGTCACCTCCAGCCTCGCTTCCACTCAAAGGCAAGGTCACCAAACACACAACTGTACTGAAAAAGGACTATTGATACTGAACACAGAAAACATGCCCTTAAATGTTTTATCAAAAAGAAACCGTGAAACAACTTTTTTCCAATTTGCATCGATTTTAACGTCCTTGGTGACGATATACTAGGGGCCCGCATTGTACGACGGTCAAATGTTATAACATTGAGAATTTGTGATTCTACTTTAACATTAATCCTTAAAGTTGAAATTGCCAAACTGTCCCTGAATATTTATATAGGTTTTCTCTGTTCACGAAAAATGTATACATGAAACAATGCAGCTATTCGGTTTCAAGGTTTTATTCTCTTTGTGCTGTCATTTATCAGTTGGTCTGGAATTTGTTCGATCAACCGCGCGGCGAAGTTCGTTATATCTGCGTTGCACTGTATCTCGACTGAACTGAGAAAATTATGTTCGAATTTGGCGGCGATAAAAGAAAATTGAAAAAAGGTTATTTTCGACCTGCGCTTAAAGTAAAACTAGCTTCTCTACCTCTTTCTTTGTTTAAGTTGGTTGTCTTTCTTTCTTCCTTGCTTGATTCTGACATTTATAGTTTCCTTGTATCCTGCATAAAAATAAAACAAAAATATATCAATAAATGCCATCACGTTTTGGATATCAAAAAGGTAGACACGAACTTTTATTATCAACTGAATTTTTCGCTAAGGTAAATTGGCCACCGTAAAAAGATCCAAAAGCTGACGTTTCGAGTGCTAAACCTTCGTCAGAGCGAATCACAAAGGACTGACGCTTCCCCCGCGGGGGGGGGGACTCCCATATAAAAATGACGGTGGTGCTCGTCGGAAATTTTCGAAAAACACCCTAAAAGGTACCAGAATCACGTTTGATGGGCGTGGCTCCATCCCCCGGGGGGGGACGCTTCACGGATGGAATGGAATGCGAATGACACGAAGGGCTGGCGCTCGAAACTTCACCTTTGGAATCTCCTTCAGGTGGCTAATTAACAACTATTCACCTCAGTGTAGGTGGGTAGTGGTGGATATTTACCGAGCCGCGAAGTTTTAGTATATACTGAAACAGTGAGATAATATAACGAAAATGATGCTTTTTAACTCATTTATTCCTGTCAACGATTACAATTTTCGCGCGCAAATTGCTGGGAGGTGAATAGCACTTGCTATTCCGAGTTTCAGTAGCCAATCAGAGCGCGCCAACAATGCTATCCACTGTTTTAGTATATACTAATTTATCTTATCAACTCAGCTTTCATTCCTTTTATAAACCCCCCACTACAGAAGTTACGAATGATATCTATTAAATCTTATTAATCAACTCACCTATTAAAACATTATCATGTCGAAGTTGATGGAAGCTCTGCTGTGATCTCTCATTTCTGTGTTTAACCTAACAAAAGAAAACTACCATGTAAGTATACGTGTTCGCTGGGTAATGTGTCTATCTAGCTAAAGAATCGCTTGCCTGGGAGTTAAGCGGGACTGAAGTCTCCACCCACACCCTCCCTGGTCCAAATTTCTTTCGAGGGAGATCTGTCTCATAACACTGACATTTACTGGGACAAAATATATGGTCTCTTTTAACCCGTTTTATTTTTCCAGACCATGATTAGTCTCTCTTATATTTCTTCCAGGAATAGTTGCGAGGGCGAACACCCGAGCAAATCGCGCGCACTCGTGTAGGCTCTTCTAGGCTGAAAGTTGTCGTTTATTCTTTCCGCAGGGAAAGTCAGGCGAGTGAAACACGCAGGTGAATGGTCACGTATCCTCGCGACAGACAATGTTTTCGCTTTGGCGTGTTTGGCTTGCTCGACTATCCCTGAGTGTCCTATAAATCCTGTTGTTCGACACGAACCCAAAAGACCTTCATCTAATCGTTTAATGCTTTTCCAAATCTCACCTCCTGAAACAATTCATGATGAGGTTCATGATAGTATCTGCCAAATTCTTCCATTCCGCGTCTGTCTGACATTTACCTGATGAGAGAGAGAGAGATCAGATCAATTATTATGTCGTTATAAACGATCTTACGATTATGCTTTTAGTCGTCCCTTTGAGACTATTAAAGTGCCCCTGTGATCAAATTTTTGATTTTAATTTTTTTACATTGTCGTGTACTATTAGACTTTCTTACTTATCTTACCATATTTCAATCCATTACGGACATCAGAAGTCTTTTTATTTTAACATTTATTTAAGAGAATTTACGGCCGCCATTAATCAACCTTGTTCCAAGGCTTGGTTGCGAATTAGTCCAGTCAACCTATGGTTTGACCCATCACTAATTGCAAAAGAAGGTTTCTCTTCGAAATATAGCTCATACAACTGCTTTGAACAACATACTAAAAGTCCCCCTAAATCGCAGCACGGGAAAGCCTTCAAAATTAACATAATTGATACTCGCGCTCTGCTGCGACATGGAAACAAGGCTGAAACTGGAAGTAGATTGATTTCGCTCGTTAAAAGCATACTTTTTACCGATGTTTTGGGGATTTGCAATAAGAGCGGTAATATAAAACCATTTAGTCATTTGTCATGTGTAAGCTTGAAACCAGGTCCGCATATAAGCCCATAAAGTTAGTCAATTTCCAATGAAGAAGATTAGCAGAATGTAACATACTAGAGGTTATTCTAATAACTATGAATAGAATGAAAGTAGTTGCTGGTACTTCAAGTCATTTTTATTAGACTATGCTTTTGATATCAATTATCAGACTTGAGTAGTAAAACGAATATTTTACAGGCTAATCGTTCTTCCGAACCTGATACATAAAAAATCATGTGACGCTAAAATACTATTCGCCGTCACTGCCACAGTCTTCTTGAGCCAGGACAGAGAAGTTTTGTGCAGCTAGAGCCTTTGCACTGGCCACATGCAGGAGAACATTCCAAGTTGTGCTTGCGGCAGGAACATCGCAGCGTGTTGCATCCCGATGAGCAGTTGCATCTCACTATGCGTAGAAGGTTGTCTGGTGCTGCTGGTAAATCCGTCATCACAGGAATCGGCTGGCCGTCTTTCGTCTTCCACCCCCAGTCTTCGGCATTGACTCCTTCCCCTTTCCATTGCAGGACTTGGGCATATACGCGAAAACTATGGAATTTTGCTGCAGCCGATGTCGGGGGGAGGCTATTAGGGTGTATCTGGGTGGTCTTTGTGGCGAGCTTTTCCTGGTAACGTTGATACCGGAGATTGTCGAGACATTGCCCTTCCTTTCCGTTGTACAGTAGTGCAAGGGCATTTTCCCCTGCAGCCGCGATTTCTTCTGTTGCTGCAATGCCTTGAAATGCCTTCGCTTGCTGCCGGAAATGAGAGGACGTGATAAACTTCTTGAGCGATGTACCCTTTCCGATGCCATGAACGCGAGGTGTTGTGTCGCATCCAAGAACCGCGTGAAGAAAGAGGATGTTATCGCATACCTCAGTCCCTAGCTCTGCTTGTACCTTCTTTATATTCCATACACGCCGCCGCAAGGAATTGCTCTTTGGCTCAGGGATGAAGAAGAGGTCATGACCATCAGGATCGACGTGGAACAAAAGTAGGATGAGCAGGTCTGTGTCGTCTCCAACAAGTATGGTTGTTCTGGATCTCGCGGACTCTACAGCTGCTTTCACAATAAGAAGGTCGGCATCGCCGTCTGCATGGCGCGTCTCACACTGGCGGTGGCTAAGACTTCTGCTCAACATGGTAAGAAAACGTTGCTTGTTCTTGGTATTTGCCAGGAACACGTCCTTCTTCGTGGTGACCTTCATGTCTTCCTCGAACGTCACGGTAGTCCCAACCTTGCCCGATGATTCTGTCTCGTGCACCCATGCACTGTCTCGTGAAATAAACATATCAACATAATATTCTGTCCACGACTGTATGTAGGTTCATTTGAACAGTATTTTTTTTAATATTTTCATTTTGAAATATGATAACTAGAAATTGTGAACTTCAACGGGAAACACCATAACGAACAAATAATACAATTCTCAGAGCACGAAAGTCGCTCGAAAGTCGATTAGATGCTTGGATACATTTGTGTTTTATATACAAAAGGCAATTAAGAAGTGTACAGAATTACATTTTGATTCTAAAAGAATTTTTTATTCAGTTTATAAACAAAATATTAACGCCGAAGCGGCTCGTGCAATTTGAGCTTTTTGAAAAACTCACTTGAGCAAATTAATCAGAAATTGAACTCGAAACCGTATGATTACCATTACAAACAGAATAATCAATGCTTACCTGCAAATAAGCGCTCCAAAGCTAAGAATCTGATGCAATTTTCTCCACGAATAATAACATGTAGATACAACCACTTCTCTTTCGTGTGACGGCGGGAAAAACGCAGACTGAGAAATCTACATTGTCGCGACAAGCGCTTGCAAACTTTACAAACCTGCTTGCATTGTTTCACGCCTTTTTTTTGTATATATATTTATAATTCTTTACAAGTTCCTCTACAGTTCTGCACTTTGAGTTTGTATTCTAACAGACGAGTGCTAGAATCGTATTTTTAAATTACATATAAGAATACGAAAACAAAGGAAATGAAAATAACTATGAATTTTCTAGATACCCTTCAAATATCATTTAATACATGTAAACACAAACATTTTCGGCTCAGTAAATCAAATGCTAGTAGTCAGTGATGAATTTAAATTGTTTTATTACTATTTAAACATTTTCTATCAATTACTTGTAAACAGTCATTTTTTTCTAATAAACAAAGCTGAAAATACAGCCGGCAAGATTAAGAAGTACTTAGTGGAGCCTCGTTTTCATGCCGTAAAATTTTGCTCGCCAACTCGACATGAAAAACTCTAATTTTGAACGTGTTCCCCTACTGCGATTTTGGGGGACTTTTTATATGTTATATATTAAGTCTTTCTGGACCTAAAACCGTTGAGATACCTTCTTTTGCAATTAGTGGTAGGTTGACCCCTTTTTTTTCATAGGTTGACTGGACTAAATGGGAGAAAGTGACGTCAAAGACTCCAACATACCTCACGGGTTGAAATTATAATAACAATCAGCATAAAAAATTGCACGAAGAACAAGTCCAAAGTTTTTGTTGCTTTTCGCATGATTTTCAATACTTATTGTTATAATTTCAACGCGTGAGGTATGTTTGAGTCTTTGACGCCACTTTCTCCCATTCGCAACCAAGCCTTGGAACACGGTTGATTAATGGCGGCCGTAAATTCTCGGAAATAAATGTTAAAATAAAATGGCTTCTGATGTTCGTAATGAATTGAAATTTGGCAAGATGAGTAAGAAAGTCTAATTGTACACGAAAATGTAAAAAAATGAAAATCAAAAATTTGATCACAGGGGCACTTTAAAGCCCTAGCTAAGCGATATAAATGACGGTGCTTATGATTAGGATCGTTATGTCGCTAGTGGGTATCAAGCTAACTGCCGATTCCCTCTCATTCCTTTTCCAGGCCATACAAGAACCAGTGGTAGATCTAAGGGAGGGGTCCGTCCGTCCGTCCGTCCGTCTCCCACCCACCCCCCCTTCTTTCCGATCTTGCAAAACAGTAAGACCCGAAGTGCCGAAAATTGTTTTCAGTGTCTATCATTTTTAATCCGCAACAGACCCCCCCCCCCCCCCCCCCCCCCAACTACTGAGAACAGATTTCCATAATACAAAGCAATATCGCCAATGAAGAAAAGTAAATAGAAAAGCGGTTATTCTTATAATTAATACGTACCTTGTGAATCGTGTGCGTGAAGACTGATCACCAGGTGAAAGATCATATATAAAGTCTCAGTTGCTCAGAACGCGCTATTCCTCAACCAAACTTGTGAGGACACCTAAACGAACGGCGGAAAGGGGAAATAATTATAGGCATTAAACATTAAAAAAAGCGCTCGTGTTGACCCTGTGAGCTAAAGCCACACAAAGATTGATTGAAAATTTGTTAGAAATAAAGTTATAATTAACAAGCTGCGATCTCTTTTAATTTGCCATACTTTACAATAGCAACACATCAGATACTGTGTACCAGACTGATGAAATTGCTGTATATCGCGTCAGTCTGTATGTATCTCAAACCATATACAACGGTTATTTACTACACAACCGATTATTTAAGAGGTAATTGTTAAATATGGCTGAAATTTTAGCTGTAGACTAACAAAGTAGCATCTTAATGGGTACAGCTGTAAATTGACCAGAATAGAATTGCTATATCGCGTCTGACTCAGTCTGTGTGTATTTCCAAACCATATACAACGATTAGAGGCAATTGTTAAATATGGCGGCTGACATTTTATTGTGAGGCTAACAAAATAGATTATTAATAGCTAGCGTCGAGTGTAAACTGAACTAACCCATCGTTTAAGCCATTGCTTGAAAACAACCCTCATTAATTGTTGCAAGAACATTATATAACAATATAATATTTTTGTTACCTAAAGTACGTAGTTTGTAGACGACGTTTCAAAGTTGTCATCATTTATCCTCGTGTTGACAAAATACTTCTTTGCTTCAGAAAATGCTGTGGTCTGCATGCTGGTGAAGATGACTTTGTTCCTCATCTCGAAAAACTTTAAAGTTATTAAAATTTCGTTTGTAATCTGGAATGTCAACATGAATATAACTCTATCAGCCTCCTTCGCTTTCTTCGTGGTGAAGGTGCGAAGAAAAAAATGAATAACGAATTGTTAATTAATCTATGCATTTGCAATTCAAATAAGAATTTATTTGTAAAAAATATTCCACAGTTCTACGTGGAAGCAATTACCCAGAAAAACTTTTTCTTTTTTTTCAAAATATTTCAGTAAGAAAAACCGTGCATAGTTTTAGCAGGATAGATAAATAGTTCAAGGTTTGGTTCTCGGAAATAATTTCCTGTTAAAATTGACCTATTACCTGCATTCAAAAGCTGGAAGCGTAGATTCCCTTGGTTGATAAAGACTTACTAAACTAAACATGGTCTCACAAGACTTATTTTAAATAGTGAACTGCAGAGCGGAGAGGAAGAATTGTCTCCATGAAATACGATGCTCCCCTGCCCCACCCACCTCCCTTTCTATCCAAATGTACCGAGAAATTGCTCACTACTTTTTAATTAATTGCTATGTTGTTTTGTTACTTAAAAGGAAGCAGTTATATACTTTGGACAGAACAAAATGGATGATTGCCTGGCCACGTGTTGGGATATCTGTGCGCGTGCAACGTGTTATAACTCAGGAAACTGGCCGTTTATTCTCACAAAAGCATTTTATATTATCTCTTGATCAGGTCAACGAATAAGCTTTTTTATGTACTTTAAAATAAGGATTTGTTTGTTTTTCTTAAAGGTGCAGTGCATGTCCCCGGGGGAGGGGCAGGAGGGGTCTTCCATAATTATAAATTTGATTATAAATAATTTAATGCTATTCAAGGAAATTGCAAAAACATAAGACAGACTTTTCACGCCATAAATTGCTCATTAAAACAAAACAAATTCCGTAGAACATCTTTATGAAGTTTTCAAAGTTACAATGTTGACAAAATGGGTGAATAATGCAAATTTTTTCCCTTCCTTTTAACATAATTTTAAATTTTGGTTTTCTTCGCGAGGAATCCGTTAAATTACCGCAGGAAATTTTCAACCAATCACAGGCTGGTTTTTGAGACGACAGTACAACTTTATATCAACGTCTCAAAAGCAAGCAAAAATATCTGAGAATGGTGATATACCTTTGAATTAGCCGTCATGTTACCCTGAGTACTCATGATGCAACACAGAGTGGGAATCTCTCTGTTTGTGCGGCAAGGGACATGGGAAAACTAGAATGGCTTTACACTACTGAGGGAAATCTTAATATCAGCATACTATTTGAAATTTTACTTAGTTCTGAGACATAAGCTTATTAACTTACCTTAAAAACAACTTGAGCGCATATTAAATAACGCAGTCGATGGATGAGTGACAAGACATTTTACTGCCAAACGGAAAGATAATAAATGCATTAAGGACTCCTAACAGAAAACTATTTCGACATTTCTAATCACTGCATTTTAAAATCATGTAAACAACCGCTACAAGCCTTCGAAAACAGGCGAAACACAGGAGAAACACAACCATATCTGCCGCGCCCCATCTTTGAATTTGGTATTAGGTTGCTGTTCGCAACTTAATATAAAAAGAACACAATAACATAAAAATAATAATAAAAATACCCGACTCATCAAAAGAACCCAAAATTAAAACTGGCCTGTTTTGCCTTGTAGTCTAAATAGGTGGGTATTAATGCCTGGTATTTTGGCCTCTCCCCTTCCTAGGTAGGTCACGCAGCAGTCAAAAAGAAGTATTTGTGTACGAAAATTAAAATGCGATATGCACATACAACAGTGAAAATTTCTCTTCAAGCTCGGGATCAGGAAATGTGGGTGCGTACGGGGAATTGTACAGCCTGTATGCGGGTCTCCTATTTCCTATGCTTCACGCGAAACTGACTCGATCGAAGGAGACGTCTGCACGCAGGCTAAGATCAGGGCGGATATGTGTTGAAACATATATATTCGCCCTGCTAACGATTGCAAAAAGACGAGCAACGAACGTGAACGGCGCGCGAGTTTCGCGAGAGCGGGGAACGTTCAATCAAGTCTTTTCTAGCAGTTTAAGACTGATAACGTATTTTCCCATAAAATCCCCCGTTATTTATGAACTGTTGGGTAAAATACTGAGCAGTGTCCAGGGTTTATTTGGAATATAAAAAATTGCCTCGTTGACTTTTTTAACTTTATTTATTGAATAACATTCAATAATCATTTTTGCTTTTCCTTTTTCTACTCATATTTACAATTCAAACAAATTATAACGAGCGTAAAAAAGTACCAAAAAATCCTTTCTCATCCGGTACGAATTTTATAACTTCACTTTGTTGCTAGCGTACGGGACGATCTGGTAACGCTTGCTGTGGAACGTGCGAGGAGCGGTTTCATATCCCAAGTAGGAATGAGAGATCCTGATGTAGATAACGAGAAACAGTGTTGAGCAAACGGCGCCAAGTACGTTTGATACCAGGGTCACCTCGGCCAGGAACTGCGTCAGATCTGCAATGGTATATTCAGCGAGCCTGTTCACTATCACGTCTGCTATGGACTTTACTAGTAACATAGAAGAACTGTGTACCACCATGACAGCTGCAAAAATATATTAGATGGTATTGAACGTTTGTTACACAGCACCCAGTAGCACTCAGAGTCCGAATACACTCTTTTCTTTTTTCATGTAGGAACCTTTATCAAAAGAACGTGGAAGCTGAGGTTGACTAGACTGAAAGCTAGTTAAGAACGTATTTACCACGTTAACCATAAGCTAAAAAATGTATACATCTTTTTCCATTTAATAATAGCAAGCGTGTCTAATAATTAGCAAATTTGTATAACTTCGCTTATACTTCTTTACTGAAATACTGTACCGTTTTATCCTAAGAATGTGCTAAGATCGTCAAAAGTGAAACGTCCAGTCCCAGTCCCAGCTCAGCCTTAGCCTGAACCCCAGGGGGGATACTCGAAGTTAACATGACGGGGAGGGGGGGGGGGGGGGGGGGGGTGGGGAAAGTCCGACGGAGCCTCATTTTTTGAACCCGAGCTTGAAATTTACACCCAAAAAAATACCTAGCATCGAAATTTTATACTCAAAAAAATAATCTGATCCACGTAAACCCCGGCACTGATCGCAACAAAAACGTCGCTCTGAGATTTGAAACCCAAAAAAATACGCTTATTTTTTTTAAGACCCCAAAAAATACCCGCCGGATTTCTTGACCCAAAAAAATACCGAGGGTCGAAATTTTGGCCCCCCAAAAAATACGTCGGACCCCCCCCGTCATGTAAATTTCGAGTATCCCCCCTGGGGCCTGAACATCAGACGTTCTTATATAAAAAGAGAGTGCACGCTCCAAAACGAGTGCAAATATAACACGCTATTACGCGTTTTTTCCTACTTCTTCTAAATTCTTCATTAAATCCTCTTGTTTACTGCTGGCGATATCAAGAAATTCGCGAATTAGTGAAAATTAAGCAAGGTGAAGAAAATATTTCGCATGAACTAGAAAGAGACAGTCTGAAGACTATTCGCAGTATTTCCATGCAGTCTTTTATTCTACTGATGTCATAATATACAGTCAAATCTCCCGTAAATAACCACCCAAACTGCACAGCCAAGGTCAGACCACAGGGAGTATCAACTTTGAATCATACGAACTGTAGTAAGTTTAATATACCTATTAGCGCATATGGTCATGTCGACACTCACGCTGTGTTTTACTAAAATTATCTCACAAAGGAGGGGTGGGGGGGTGGGGGGTCACAGGCACCCCAGGACCCCCCACCCCCCAGCTACACCCCTGTTAAGCTTTGATGCAAGGGACGCAATTTTCGTTTAATTGGATTTGTACTATTAATAAAGCATTACTTAATTTGCATCTATAGTACATGGCATCGAAATATGGGCGAGAAATCACTTATCGGAGGTTAAAAAAAAGTATAGAAAAATTCAAATGACCAGCGTTGAAAGTGGTCGCGATCGCTTACGAGAGGTCCCGACTATAATAATTTGACTGAAAAATAAATGTTGGTATTTTGGAAAAGTGGTCGCTCAGGAGAGGTGGTAAACTGCTAACAGTCCCCTCTGGATAGTCGAGCGGACAAGCAAATCACGTGATCGGCGACCGACCGAGAGAACGAAAGTAATGCGAGCCGAGGTGGCGCCGGGGAAGAGCCTCCAGTCTCGCCGCGACTGACTGCCATGGGACAGCTAGCAGTCTAGATAGGTGGTCGTACATGGAGGTTCGAATGTATATATACTTCTCAGAGGGAAATGATTTTCAGCTAAGGAAAGGAAAGGCCTCAAATACGGAGGAAAATCATGTCGCGTTCACAGGTCAAGCCAAACAATATCTTTAGAAATAGAGACCTCGCGGTCATGGGGAACTAGACGAAAAAAAACCTTCACAACATGAGCGCAAACTTATTGGAAACTTATAATGCTTTCTTTAGTACATCATTTCTTCTTACATCTTTTTATTACCGACATAGATTGGAAGCTACGTGCACTCTGGCAACGGTAATTGTTTTAGGCTCCTTCCATTTCGAAAGCATTTTCGAAAGCTTCCGTTTTAAATTCACTGGTAAAAGTAGCGAACTACCTCAAATTTTCTACACGAACGTTTCATAGTTTTCGGCGAGTTTTCTCCTATCGCCCACACTACTGAACGATCCGGGAAAACGGTGTAATGATTTGAAAACCGTTTTGAATTTCGGCATCATTCCACACACCAATTGATGTGCTTTAACTTCGAAAACGTCCGCTCCATTTCTAACCACCCACACGAAAAACACCGTGTATTAAACCATCATGAATGTTTATGTATCCGATCAAAAGAATGTATAAAATGAACAGTTTTATGAGGTGGAAGCAGAGAAGTAGTTTAAGTCCTAGTTACTGACATTTCATACTCAGCTAAGTATTTATATCATGTTATATTTTGATTTTTGCTTATAATTGAAAAGCAAGATCGTGCATGCCTTTTCCAGGAAACCATTTTGTTTTAAAAATTAAATGTTTTTCAGTATTGCGAGTTTTTCCAATTCGCACACCAGTAGTTTCAGATTCAATTACTTATTTATATTTTATAAGTTAGTTGTATTATTTTTGTTTGTTTCTTTCAATTCGCATGTATAGGAAAATTCGAGGCGGATTTGATCAAATTCCTAAATAATTTTAAAAACAGAAATGTTGTTTACATTAATGTAAACAATTAAGTAAATCGCTATTGTGTCGATTTCAAGCTATCTCGCAATTTACCTTGTAGGAGTTTTACAGCTGACAAGTAGCGAAGAACTGGAGGCAAGGAAAACGGACACAAAATATTTGAGTTGCTCACACTTCAAGGAACTGGCATGGCAGATGTTAAGTTGCCGTTTTTCTCCGGTTAATTACGTTCAACGCAGATGAACAAATGATTTTGGCAAAGGTGGATGTGGTAGAAAAATTTTCCAGGGACAATTGAATGCAGATGAAATGTGTTTGATTACTGGGCGACTGACGTTTTTCGCGGCATAGAAATTCGATTGGGTCTTTATTTTCGGCAACAATGCCAGTTTTCCGGTGTTTTCGTTCGCTTTTGAACGAAAACGGAAAACTGAGCTCAACGAATATCCTCAAACGAATGTCTTTAAACAATGAAGCTTTTATATGCCGATTAAAGATGTCAAATTCATTCATTTTTTCTTTTAAAAAGTGTAGTTGTGAATCCGTTTTGCATTAAAAAGTATAAAAATAAAAATAAAATTTTATTTCCCACAAGTTCAATCTGGTTTTCCCTAGATACATGGTTAACAAAATAGAAAACGAAAGACACATAAGAGTCGAAAAAGATAAATATAACAGCTCTAACTGTCAAACTGAGAGAGCGAAATGTTAACGGATGTGCAAAAATATTAATTTAAATCACCTAAATCCGGTTCTTATTTCAAATCGGGCTTCCGTTTACAGACAAACGTATCATCCGATTGCAAATTTTATGGACAAACGTGTTATATAGATAAACGCGAATTTAGGACATTTAGCAGCTGAATAATTACGGATCGAATGACTTTGAAATTCGATTGGTTTACGGTAAACATGAAATTAATATATCGCCCTTGAAGATAACTGAATGAAACTGCGCAATTACATTTCGTTTTTTTTGGCTTGTTGGCAAACATAAACAGAAACTTTCGTGGTTTAACGAGATATCTGGTTTTAAAACCGATGATGGTTTCCAGAAAAAAGTGAAATAGCTGTAAAAAATATCAGTTACGGTTTCTTATGGTATTATCTAGACATTATGAGACAGACTTTTCCAATATGATAATATAATAATGACGAATCTGATTGGTCCCCCTGAATGGTTGAAGGACTGCGCTTGAATAAAAGCAGTTTTCCTGTGTAACTGGCCTACAATTTGACAAACATTTCTTTTTGTAGCGCGACCTGTGTAAATTGCTTTCCTGTCGTAAAACAATAAAGAACCAGCTTCTCCGGTCTGTAATGAAAAATATTTGTTTCATTTGTTTTTAGAAGTTTATGGACATCGACACCGCCTCGGTCCAGAAACAAGCCAGGGATTGGGTCAAAACTGTCCCAAATTAAATCTAATTACCTTTGTCAAACAATGAATGCCTATAGAACACTATAAGGAAAGTCGGGTCAAAACTATGGTACTCGGATAGGACCCACCATTTTAGAAAAAGACTGGTGGTCTTTTTATGTACACCTCTTCCCCTCCCCAACCTGAAAAGATGGTGTCTTGTTGGTACTGGGAGCCCCCACTTTATCAGGAGTAGAAACTGACAAAAATAGTCAAACCTTCCTGTGATGTTTTCTAGCAACATAAGCTTCATGCACACAGAATATTTAAGTCTCAAATCAATTTTTTATGCCAATAAATTTTGTCAGATAGATTGTATCTTGCATAGTCCCCGCCCTACCCCTACGCAAGGTGGGTCCTCTTCGAATATACTTGTTATGACCATTTCCCAAAGAGGAAGTTGTCAAGCGAGTTTTCGAAGAGAGAATAAACCAGTTTTAGGCTTTTTAAAGCGGTACTAAAAATAGTGGAATAGGTCGAATAGCCAACACCTGGCCAACCTTGATTTTGTTTTGCGCGGCTATGGGGATGGTATTTTCGTGCGCGCTTACGTTTTGCTTCTCGGTAAATAATTAATAGCAGTCATCAATATAGCCGTTTTGTAGGGTCCTGCATGGCGCTTGTTTCACGAAGCCCTCCTAAGTTAAGGGCTAGCTTACATGAAAGCCGAGATGGGTTTCGTCCCGAGATGAGTGTCGTGCTTTGATGAAAAGTCATCTCGCCCGAGACGAAATGAGTTTTGATCTCTACCGAGCGTAAACGACAAAATTCCTAATAAATTGATTTTTGAATTGAACATAATGTAAGAAATTAGTTCTACAGAATTTATACAGAAGCTTTAAACTCACCTTGAACGTTGACTATCTTTAACTGGTGAAATTGAGCTCATCATAACTGACAAAATGGCTGATCAAACTTTCATCCCGGGCAGATTGTTTACATGGAAATATTTCCTGACCATGGCTTGGTGAGAACGGAGTGAGGTGCGGGATTGCGGAAAATTGGTTCTATTCTTTTCAATTCTTTTTAGAACGAGGCATTGAGACAATGAGCTCTATTCTTATTCAATGAGATGCAAATTAGTATATTCCAATTTTCTGCAATCCCGCACCTTGGAGTGAGAACGTAGCCTCTCGTTATAAGAGGAAATGATTTCCTGCGACGATTTTGTCGTTACACAGTGTATGAATTCCTCTCCTTGAGGTTTTGTTTCGCTTGAGACAAAAATTCAAGCTGACGAGTCATGATCTCCGGTTTCTCAATTCTCGTAACATCCTACGAGTATTACTACTCATACGACTTATTCCAAAATGGCGGTCAATTTATTATCCTTTCACATGCATGTTAATTACCGTCTCTGCCACAGCAGAATGTGCAAAATACAAAAGAATTTTCAAACGAAAATGAGGCAAAAAGGGCTCATTAACACGCATTTGAAAAATTAATAAATTGGCCGCCAGTTTGGAATAAGGTGTATTTTTGGGAGTGAGGTGCAGGATTGCAGAAAATTCAGTTTTTTTAGAACGAAGCATGATACAATGGGATGTATTGTTATTCAATGAGATAGAAATATGATTTCCATCTCATTACACTAGTTTTCTGCAATCCCGCACCTTAGTGATTTTTGGATGGGATGCTAGCCATAATCTTCGTAACTGCTTGTCCCCAGATATTTTTCTAAAATGTGAGCAGATCTGATTTCGAGATTATCCCCAGCATTTTGTTTACCGGCACCCATTTATACATGGTGATATAAAGAGGCTCTGTGATGTAAATAGAAGAGAAGAGAAATTTCATATCTCCAAGCCGATCCATGCCTCGGTAACTATGTCGCGCGAATTCGAGCGAAAAATATGTTCATATATACATGAAGGTGTAATAAAGGTGCCTGGCAACAGCGCAACAAAGTCTCAATGACGTCAGGGAACGCCTGGAACCATTTTAAAATGTGGTACTACTTCATGAAAGCCTATAGGAGCATGGTAAACAAAGATGGCGGACGGTAAACGGTACGCGAACCATCGAAAGGACCTTCTACCAACGTTTTTGGTTTTAAAGAAGACAAAGTGGAACAACGAAAAGCCTCATACGCCACCAAAGTTTCAACCGGCGGTGCACCCTCCCCCGAGACTTCGCGAGATTCTGCGAGACACTTATTTCTAGTATATTACATAAACGACACTAAGCAATTTAAGCAATTTTCCGAAGACTTTAGTTTCGAAGATTTTCAGAGCTTCTCCAAATACTGTCCGAAGGTTTCAGGAACGGCTATCTTTTTCTGAAAATTTCCGAAGATTACCTAAGAATTTCGATACCTTTTAGCTTGTTTGACATTTTATTTGGGCAAACATGTTGGCTGACGTAAAGATATTGATATCTTCACTCATCATAGTGAAGATTAAATTGATATGTTCACATTTTTATGTTCACATGTGTCGAGACACGATTTTTCGGCGGTGGGAGAAATCTTTTTATTTCACTGAAGTTTATGTAATAATATGATAATACGAGGGCAGAGATCAACGGATTCGAACCACTGGTCTTTAAATCGAATGTTTGCTACAAGACCACTAGCGCGCACGCGAGCTGGTACTCTCGTATCCTGAGCCCGCACGTAAGAGAAGACCAAACGTTCTAGTTTTCTTAGTTCTGGCAATTATAAAAAGAACGCGGCTTTTTGTAAAGGTAAAGTAAACTCATGTTTGGGGCTTTATGCGTGAGTGGCGAACTGTAAAATCTATCCGCCGACCAAGCTGGAGAAGAGAGGGCGTGAGGGCGCTTCCGCTGACAATTGGTGTAGAATAAAAACTGGTAATGATGATGATGATGATGATGACGGTAGTGGTGGTGGTGGTGGTGGTGATGGTGCTAGTGGTAGTGGAGGCGGCTGGGTGATGGTGGTTGTGGTGTCAGAGGTTAGGGTTAGGGTTAGTTGGTTGTGATGACGATGACGAGCAGAAAACAGTCGATGTGTTTAGCTTAAACAGCTTATGAGGGACATTGTTGTCCCCATGGGCTGCCTTTTTTTTTTCGGATGCACGGATCAAGAGTAAAATTAGATAGCAATAAAATAAATAAGTAAGCGATTATAAACAAAATACTTTATTAAAATTTTTCTAAAGTGACTGATTACAAAAACAATTAGCGATACAGTACCATTGTATCAAAAACTCCTCGGTCACTTATTATAATAGAAACGTTAAAAGTTATACATATATACATGCTTTCTTTATCTCTCCCCAGTTTTTCTCATTAAATATATTGGGTTCTAAATCTACGATACAAAGCTACGTTGCCCTCGCTCCTTAATGGCTCCATAAAACGTGTAATTTTGTCCAACCAATCCGAACACAGATGTCGCCTTTTCCGCCAATCAGAAGCAATCTTGATTTGCTATGCACGTGACTTGTCCGCGCTCTTCCGACTACTTGCTTTCTCGTTCAATTTTGATTGGTTCACAGCATGACATTTTACGGCCGTAGCGAGTGCGTGGCTTTGCATACTACGTATTTATTTAGATTTTATTTTTAGACTAAATAGGTCTTGATGTGATTGTTTCGAGAACCCCTGAGTAATCTTCTAAATAAAAAAGCTTATGTAAAGCACATTCATTTCATGGAAATATAAAAAGACCTAGAACGTACCTTAGTATTTGCCTATAACGAATTTTACACTGTACACAACTTCAGTGTAACCGCTTCCTGATTGTTTTCCCGCCATTTTCCCCTCTATAGGATATACGTACGTACGTACTACTTATAACCATAACTTTTATCTCTCTATATACATTTGTACATGCATCTAAACTACTTCCTAGAATCAAAGTTTCTGTAACTAAAAAAAGATTTTGTTGGAAATTCTGTACTCTAACTCTTAAACTACACGCTGCCTTTCCTTCAGCGCTCATTATAATAGTAATAACATGTAAAACATTTGTAGATTTTTCGGTTATGGCGAAACATGTGACTGGCAGTTTGCTTTGAGTAGTGCCGACAATATACTGTTTACTGTGACATCCAATAAATAGGGCGCGGTTAGTTACCAAGTGCAGATGGATGATGGCTCGTGTCCCTTCCTAAAGTCCAGCAAACGTTTTATTCAATTTTTTAAAATCTGTTGTAGCCACAGTGGCCACAAAAAAGTCTATCTCGTTTGATGCTAATTACTTTTTACCTTGACTGTGAAATTTACAATGGATTTCCTTCAATATAGTTTCCTTATTTTCTTTTCAAATTTACTCTTGCTAAGGCTTGAATGTGCAAACGGATAGATGACTGTTAAACTCATTTAAAGTGTAAATCAGTGAAATTTTGTATAAAACTGCTCTAAAACTTGGACTTGTTCAAGTTCGTTTTTAAACGATCAAGTGGTTTCAAACCTGCTAGATAACTTGCAATCATATTACTCTGCAGTTTAACGATTAACTACGAATGGCAAAAGACTTCATGCCGCATTTGTGTTTTGATCCCAAACGTAACGAAACAATGAAAACAGTGGCAAACAGCTCTTGACTAACGACTCTAAATTAAAGATTGATGCAATCAATAAAATCCTTTTTTCCATGCAGGAAAAAAATCATTCCTCAGATTTCGAGAATCAACTGTCTTCTTCTTGTTGCACCTTGAGCATTTGCACTGTTGCTAGGCGACGAAATGTCGACAGGCTGTTGCTTGGCGACATAGGCTTTTTCAGGCTCAATATCCTGACTCAAGTTCAAGTCTCTGTTGTCAAGTGCCGGAACTTCGGAATCCAAGCGAAAAGTCCCATCCAGATCATGCTGATCCGGTGATTCCGATAGCACTACCCTTTGGACCTTTCTGTAAGGCCTGGTTCGAAGTGCACGTCTTTCTAGAAGGTCTCTAAGAGAAAACCTTTCACAATGGTCCCCCGAGAAAAATGTTGGGCATCTGCAAGTGTTTCCGTCCAAACATCGTCCGCCATTTTGACATCTTGGTGAACAAGTGGCTGGTGGAAAATTATAAAATAGTTTTACTTGAGCCAAAATAATTTGTTTGTTTTTAGCTAATTGAGTACCAGCACTTATCTCCGACTTCTTATAAAGAACAACTCTAGGGACGCAAGAAAGTTTATGTCGTTTACCACATATCACATGAAGTGCATCTACGACTAGAAGTATTAAAGGCTAAATACCGTATTATCCGTCAAAATGTAATATTTCATGAAAAACGTGATATTAGCATACAATGACAGTTATATGTTAAGTAAGTATCTTTATTTATAGAGGGCAACACGTAATAGCGTGGCTAATAAACTTGTGGCCCCCTAAAACGACTGAAATATTATTGCAATGCTAAATAAGAATTTGACAATAAAAATGTTTAAAATTTCGCTTATTAAAAAATTCTCTAATTCTCTTTAAGGATTCCCATTTTCTTAGTGATAATAGTGATAATGCTCACGCACTAAGAATAGTACTATGCGAGCTCGAAGAGATAACTATTTTGTAATGGTTATTATTTTTCATCCACCCTCACTAACCTCCTCTTGATAGTGCGTCTGCTCGATTGTTAGGGACAATAATGTTAACTATAGGTCTCACTACAGCATGGGCCTCAGAGGTGGGCACATATCGTACTCCAAGAGGTAAAGCTTCATGCGTGCTGTCTTCAAGCTTCCCTTCTGAACGACTGTCATCTGAAAGCATTCAAAAATTATAAGAAAAAAGAAAAGGTAACGATAATGGCATTCTCAAACGCTGTTTACCTATAAAACGAATTATTGTCCTTCATGGACAACAATTTATTATCATTTGTTTAACGAGGTTAACTACAGTGGAACCCCGATTTTTCGAATCTCCAAGGGAAAAAAAAATTGGTTCGAAAACTCGAGGGTGGCATTGACTGAAATCAAATCCAAGGGAAACGAATTTTGGTTCGAATAATCGGGAGATTCGAGAAAATTGAGGGTTCGGGTTTACAATATAAATGGCCCTTATTGTAGATGAGTACGCCACGCTAACATATCAGCGGTTTCTCGCTTTCTTGACCCTATAGTCTCGTTTTGATGTTTACGAGAACCTCTGACGACGATGAGCGTAAACATCAAAACGAGACTATAGGGTCAAGAAAGCGAGAAACCGCTGATATGTTGGCGTGGCGTACTCATCTACGATAAGGGCTATTAACAGCTGGTCTTTATTAGGCGACGAAGTCGATTGGTAACGAGTAATTATATATAGCATAGAGATGGTTTTCGATTTGTATTGTTACAATCATTTGCTGACCCCTCAAGAGTCCGATGCAGTGACCCTATAGATGGTTTTCACTCACGTGACCTTCAGTCCTGTGGAACTCAAATGACAAAGGCCATGGCGGCCATGTTGGTGCACATAACAAAAGAAGTTCATTAAAATTCTTTTGTAGGTGCGCACCAACATGGCCGCCGTGACGTAACGTGAAAACCACCTATAGGCATCCACGGAATTTTATTATCCATTACCAAGACCGGCAGAATGCGGTTGAAATTCGATAAGTTATACCCTGTTAATAGTTGTAAAATTCGTAAAAGAAACAATACTTTAGCGAATTTATTACTGAAAAGTTTCATGAAAATTCTTGTTGATAGTGTTGCTTTGAGAGCTCACCTTTGCTTTCTAGCTCATCATCTACTTCATGTTTGGAAGCGAAATGTGTCCTCAAACGCCTCTCCCCTCCGGGGTACAGTGAGGAGATTGGTATGACAATCTGTTGTGGACCGTTTAGAGGCGCGGGAATATATGGTGCTGCAGTTACATCTTTATCTATGTAATTATAAACAGTTGTCTTTATTAGGTGATGAAGTCGATTGGTTACGAACAGTTATATAAAGCATAGAGTATGTTATTGATGGGTTTCATTTTTTTTAGTTGCAACCATTTTGCTGACCCTTCAAGAATCCAATGTACTGATCTTGGGCATCTACGCTTCAGGAATTTTTAATTTCAGTTTTCATTACCAGTCGACCTTATCGATCTGAAATGTGATTGAAGCTCGATAACTTAATGTTAGTTGCAAAATGGATAATTATTCATTTGTTTCTTTTAAATTTAAAAAGAAACAAATGAATACTTTCCCAAATTTGTTGCTGAAAATTCATGAAACTTCTTGTTGATAGTGTTCCTTTGAGAGCTCACCTTTGCTTTCCAGGTCATCATCTACTTCGTGTATGGAAGCGGAATGTGTGCTAAAGCGCCTCTCCCCTCCGGGGTACAGTGAGGAGATTGGTATGACAATCTTCTCTGGAGCGTTTGGAGGCGTGGGAATCTGTGGTGCTGCAGTGCTACCTATGTAAACAGTGGTCTGTTGTTGGCTGTGTATTGGATGCTCATGACGAGGCGCGCCTTCTTTTTGAGGGAGTAGAAAGGCTGGCGTTGTTGGTTTTGGATGCTCTATAATGAGAAGAGAAATATAACAACGGTGAAACTCAGTGTAGACCAACAATAAACGGATCAAAACTGACCAAAACTGGCCAACTGTTATTTAGAGTCTTCGCATCCAATAACAAGACAGCTTAACTAACCAATCAAGTCAGTAAACGTCAGTAATAACCTCATCCGCAGGCATCTCTCTTTTGGGTAATAGAGGAAAGAAGAAGAATGAGGAAAACTAAAGGGCAAGAGAGTAAGTATGGTAAAGAGTCTTTTTCTCAACCCCTCCCCTTCCTTGCCTGTCCCTTTGCCCCAGATCTCGGAGGTGCCTTTGGAGAAAGCTCATACACGGAAAACATAAAACCATCAACTGATGTTGTACCCGTCACTCGGACAATCATACAAGATCAAAAAAAAGACGAAAACAAACAACTGAAACGTTATAGAAACAGGGACACCCAACGCGGAATGTCTAGGAAAACGCTTGAATGGCGTTGTACTGTGTTTCCAAATCATTTTATTACTTTTCTGTTCTTTTAGTTGAGTATTGCAGCGGCAGAAATATTTTGGGAAAGGAATAATAATAATAACGAATATTTTAACAGGATATAATCCATCAGTGTATAAAACACTGTTATCAATGGAGTCCTGTAAATTAAACAACAACTAAAATAAATATAAGATACGAAAACGCGCTAAAAAAATAAAATAAAAACTATTGACATTATAAAACTATAAAAGTTCTATACTGAATTAGTTAAAGTGTTCACTTAATGCTTTCTTGAATAAAAATCTAGAAGTTAAGGACCTAAGTTTATATGGTAGTTCATTGAAAATCTTGGCTCCTTGATAGTAAAACCTCTTTTTTCCAAATTCTAGACGAACTTTAGGTAGTTTCACTAATCTTATCCCCGAATTTATTCGCTGCTTTTATCCTTGAAATCCTAGCTGACCTTATTTCGTACCCAAAACGACATTTTTTATCCCTTCGAAAACAAAAGGCGTTGAATTTTCCGATGTTACGAAAGTTTGAGGCGGCATTTTACTTTAGAAAACTCTAGTTTTTAGTCTATTTTGAGATAACATAGGTCTTCCGAACATCTTCCGAACATTTTCCGAACATTTCCGAATATTTTCCGAACATTTTCCGAACACTTTTTATCCCGAAAACAAAAGGCGTTGAATTTTCCGATGTTACGAACGTTTGAGCCGACATCTTATTACGAGATTTTACGAATTTTTAAGATGACAAAGACCTTCCAAACAGCTGTCCGCCGAAACGATTCATTGGGTGTCCCTGATAATTTTCTTACACTCTTGTACTTCAGACCTGATTTGTGCTCAATAACCAGAAGCCTATTCGCCAAGCCTGCCATCGCCGTCTCCAGCACTGTAACCTCGTTTTCCAGCTTGACAACTTTTCTCTCCAAGCTGTGAATTTTTCTATCATCCGAGTGCACATCAATGAGTCTTGATCCTCTAGGCCCTGGAAGCAAAAATAGAATTCCTTGTTCTCATTCTTACCACGCGCTTCTACATAAGTCTTTATTAATAATAATAATAATAATAATAATAATAATAAAATTATACACAACCACTTTATAATAACTTTATAATAATAATAATAATAATAATAACAATGAAACTTAATAATTTTTTTTTAAAAAAGAGAACTTTAATTATAAAACACAATTTATAAGTTTACAATAAATTCCTTTACAAAGCCTTTAAAATGTATGTATACCTACATGTATATGAAAAATATATCAATAAAAGACTAAAAAAAAGATAGTACAAAGTTAATGTAAGTTAATAAATAAGTTAATGTAAGTTAATAAATAATAATAATAATAATAACAATAATAAAGCCCTCTTTTCTCAAAATGCCTTTCTATTGCTGTACAATTCCTCGAATAACACACTCCTCTAAATGTAAGTGTTTGGGTTTGTTGATCGGCTTTTTATGAAAGAAATACGAGAAAATTAACTGAGAACCACATTTGAGAGATTTAAGTTCTGTTCAGTAGTTTTCATGTGAATGGTCACAATTTGAGGTTCTTGCCGGAACTAGACTCAAAGGCAAGAATCACCTTGTGCAGATAATAAAAATATACACCTTATTCGATGATTTAACAGATAATACGCGCGGATATTTTACGAGTTGTGTAGTATTTTTTCGAGCCCTGCAGAGGCGAGACAAAATGCAGGCAATGAGTAAAATGTCCGCGCGTATTATCTGTTAAACCATCTATCGAATAAGGAATTTATTGCGTCGACGAAGGAGACGCTTCCTAATCTTGTCGGCTAGGCGGAACGAATCGAGAAAAGTGTCGGTACCAAATCTGCGCCATCTTGAAACGTCACAATAGTATCCAGCATGCTTAGCGCGTCGTCTAGGCGGAACGAATCGGTAAAAGTGTCGGTACCAAATCTGCGCCATCTTGTAACGTCATAATAGTATCCAGCATTCCCAGCGCGTGGAAATCAGGCATCATCCTGGGGAGCTGGGGTTCCGAAATGTCACATGTGAATAATCTATTTGTCTTGATTTAGTTTCGGATATTTTCCCGATTTTGAAATCGTACGGCTCAATATTTCAATGCCTACTAAAAGTATGCAGTGGAAAAATTGGACGAAGGTTCTTCTCCGGACCAAGTAAGTTGTTGGGTCTCTTTGGAATCAAGCAAGAAGTTATCGGATTTCCCTCGCTACCGTTCGAGTATGTTTTGAATGTTCTATCTTGATTTTGCTGTGGTTCTCTGCCTGATTTGGGAAGCTTTCACCTAAATACCGACGCCGTTCTTCGCGATGTTCTACGGTACGGTGCAATTCGCTGTATCTCTTGTAGCAATAATTCACTGACTGGCCGCGCCAGGCGAACGCAGACTAACTTTATAGTGCTCGAAATTGCGCCTGTATCGGGCGCATTTACAACTAAAGATTTCGAAGTTTGGTGACTAAAATTTGTCTAGCTAATAAAGGAATTATATTCAACAGTCTTGTGTCTTACCTGCAACTGGTAGCTGTAATTTTATCCGAAAAATCCCGCGAAATTCACGTTGAATGTTGCGGGAGCACTTTTTCAGGCTTTTCTCAGAAATTTCTCGTTTCCGGTTCCGGTATTAGTACATGTACTGAGGAGTATGATTTCAGAATCGGAGAAATAGCCGAAATGAAATTTATATGTCGGAAAAATCTGAGACCTTTCGGAGTACACAGCACGGCAGGATTTTGCCCGATCCCAGGGCGATAGCGTGAATTTGTTTGATGTCGGCCCGACGTTTTTGCCTGCGTGGCATATCTCGCGACATAGCCCTTTTTAAACAGTGGCTGAATCAATTCATGAAACTGAGGTACTAGGTCAAGACGAGGTGCCACGGGATAAGGAGACGCACTATAATCTATGATTACTACTAGTTATTCGACTTAAATTCCTTTTATACGGGATACTAAGGTGTAATACGGCAATTTACTGTGTAATACGCTCGGATATTTTGCGTGTTCTCTTTCCCTTAAAAGGTAAAATGACGCCACAGTCGATAATAATAAACCACATTAAAGTGTTGTTCAATTGCTTTCATTTTAATGGTCAAACGGACTTGTAACAGTATCACAGGAAATAACTGCTCAAGGGTGACACTTTGGGATGTCATACACGGGGTCAAATTAAGCACCATATTTCACAGTCGAGTTTGACTCTTGGAGGGGAGGAGTAAACTCCTTAAGAATGATCTCCCACTTTGTAGACTAATAGATTTTGGATAGTACCTTGCACGATCTCCTTTATACTGTATGCGTTATCATCATTGGACGTCGTTAGAAGTGACGCGGGAGGAGTGCGGGACGTCAGTACATCAACTGTTAGTAAAAATTGATTGATGGATGTCAATTAAAGATGCATCATGTAAGGTGCGACTGCAGGTGATCAGTATTAACAATTAAAGAACGGTTATGAGCAAAATTTCTAAAATGTCAAACACAAGACGAAGACACGTTTTACAGGATTCGCGCGCAAACTTTTTTCCATCCATTGATCGAAACTATCATTCTTTGTCTTCATAATATATGCTAACGATACGATTTTACAGTAATATTGTCTGTACCTTGTTGATATTGTGAAGAGTTTTTGTCCTCGTTTGTCACGTTTTGCGGTGTTGTGACTAACCGTGACGAATTGCTTTCATTCTGTATCCTCTCATTATTGTCATCATTCCTTGCAATGTCTGGTAACACAAATAAGGAAAAGTTTCCTCACTAAAGTGTTTCTTAAAATCCATGACATATAAGTAAAAGTCTTGGTTAGGGAGTATTTGATTTTTAAATAATTAAAAAAAAAAAAACAGTTAAGAGACGTAAGGAACTTATCAATAGAGGTATTACCGTATTTTCTTGATTAAGTGCTTATCACGAAATCTGATGCAACCGCCAACTCCTCTTCATTAATAAAGTAGCTAGAAATAGCGTATGAGGTAATAGAAGGTTGACTTTACTTCCTATTTTTGCCAAGGACAATAAAATGTCTGTGTCGTGTTCAGGATGGTTTGGTGAAGTTGAAAGGCAAAACGCAAAAATTGAAATAAGCACCTTTGGCACCTGTTCGGGGAAATAGGGTGAATGACTTACTGCATTCGTACAAAGTGAGCGGAAGAGACGCGCTGGTCTAGTGGTTAGCGTGTCAGACTTTCAACCTGAAGGTCGGTGGTTCAAGCCTGGTCTCTGCCGTCGTGTTGTTTCCTTAGACAAGAAACTTCGCTCCACGTTGTACCGGCGACGTAATGCTGTGGGGTAACCTTACGATGGACTACCATCCCATTCAGGGGGTGTAGTAATACTCTCAGTCCCTTCATGCGACAGAAAGATAAGTTCCGGCAGTTGTGAGCCATTAGGAAGACTTACTTTACAAATGAGAGATTATATATAAAGCTATTATATGTATAAGAGTACCTTGTCTTTGTATATGGTGTTCCAAGGTCTTAAGGTTTTGTGGCCTCTCCTCCTTCTTTCTTCTCCTTGGGTCCTGGACAACACTTTTGGATTTCAACTGTTTCTTTGACTTCGTGACATGTTCTATTCAGAAAGGGATGCGTTAAAACATCACAGGAAAAGCATGAAACAAAGTTGACTTCAAGCGCGATCAAGTCAAAACGCACGCACAGGGAAAAAATTAATGTCAAGAAAGGAGCATGTGGAACAACGCCAGTTTATGTTGTTGTGTTGTCTTGCTCAAGGCTTTCTGACACCAGAACCAATTTATCATGACGAGCATGTTGCGTGGTAGAGGACAACTTGCTTGCTTGCTTAGTCCTTTTCTTTTAGGCTGTTCTAGGTGTTCAGATAGTTTTACGCGCCTATCCCCCTCCATCAGCACTCGCATGTATTTTTCTTTAGCGCTCCGCTTATCCTTCACCCCCACTATCTGAACGTTTTGGAACAGGCTACTTTTCTATGAATGTGTTGAGATCATTTTAAGCACTTATTCACTTTTGCAGAAAATAACAACATCATCATCATCAACAACAACAACAACAACTACAACAAACACATAAATTACCATTCTTGTCTTCAGTTGAACTTGCAGTGTTATGGCGTCTGCCGTTGTTCTTTCTGGTGAGGACTGGTTTCTTAGTTGATCTTGTGGATGGTACCTTCAGCTGACTGGATAATTTGTGAGACTCGCGAGCATGCGTCGAACGTTCAGTTGTAATGTTAATGACATGCGATGGCTTAGTTGAAACGCTCTCTGGCTCATGTTTTACGTCACTATGCGGACCGAATATCACGACACCCTTAGACTTTTGATGCGGGTCTGGATGATGAAGTGTGCCATCGTTTGGGACGTGCGTCACGCTACTCTCAAGGCCATTGCTTCTGTCTTGCTTCTTTGTCACGCCATGGGTTGGATCCCTTGTCACACCATTTACCAGATCGTTTGTTGTGTGACTTTCTGGTTCACTTATTGAGGCACTTACACCTTGTGGCATACCACTTCCGCTTCCTGAATGGTGTAAAGTATCACTATCTGTGTCATGTTTTACGTTACTATTTGTATTGTGTGACGCCGCACTTCCTGAACTGTGTGTCACGCCACTTTTCTGATGATGTATCTGCATACCTACTTCACCACTTGACACGACCTCTGTATTGATCTTTTTATCAGCCTTAGACTTTTCTGACTTCTCTTTACGAGCCACTCTGGATTCGACAAGAGAGTGAACTTTTCTGCTGATCTCCGTTGAGTGTTTAGGCGATCCCGGAGTATCTTTGGAGGAATGGCCAGAGACCGTTTTAGCTGATGGAGCAGAAGTGATCGACGTAGAAGTGTTTCTTAACGAAGTGGTGGTAGTATTTCTTGCTCTCTTGATATTTCTCGAAAAAGTTAGGACTGCAGTGCTGCTTTTATCTTGTGAAATATTTCTTTCCGATTCTGGTTTGTCTGCAATTGAAAAAATGAAGCAGTCAGTGCAATGTGTTTTGCGATCTGAGGACCTTTATTGGGCTGCTGGGTTTAACAATTTGGCTTCATTCGCACCTCGCGGTCTTCTTAAAATAGGAAACTCCGCAATAAGGTCACTTTTAAGGACAAGGTTCCAAATAATGAATTCGTTGATGCGTTTATGGGCCATGTAGAAAGAATGAAAGACTACAAGAACCACAAAGTGCCAGCCAAAAGAAAAGGTAAGATTACAAGGACAACCAAGGACAAGATGGAGAGATTGGAACAGAAGACAAGTAAGAAGACACAGAAGAAGGAGCGTGGTTAGGCTTGGCTGGCGGCTACATTTTGTAAAAGATGAACGATGCCTTGTGTTGGGGATGCCTCGTAGAAAACGACCATTTCATAAAGGGAAAAAACAATATCTGTAGTTGCTTACAGTTATAAAATTTTATTGAAATTTGGAAGGTGTTCCAGAATCATCTATTCCATGTTCTTGCTTTATCTCCATCAGGATTTAGAACATCAACGAACCCTAACAAACACCTAAAAGTATGCACCCCTACAAAACATACCTTTCTTTAGTGCTTCTTGATGAACTCCATTGGCCTTCTGTGAAGTCTGCGATTCCACGTGTTTTTGTGTAAGATTAACCTTCTGTACTAAAGCAATGTTGGCAGCAGGTGTTGGAGAATGATCCGAGATTTCCAACTTTTGGGTGTTTTCTTCAACCTCTTGTGTTTTTTTATTTGTTAAAAGACCCCTGTTCGCATTTGGTGTTTTTGTCATTGAAGCATCAACAGAATCATCTTTTAAATTTCTTGAATCATCCGCCACTCTGTTAACATGCTCGACTTGTACCCTAGCCTTTGCCACACCTTTGTCCAACAGCTGCGTCGAATTTCCAGCAACGTTATTTTGCGTTAACATTCGATCACGTTCATCAGATGGATTTGTCATATTGAGAGATCCACCCTTTTGCTTAATCCGATTTTCTTCTTGAGGCAAATTGACAACGCCTCTAGATAAGGACGTTTTCTTAACTTTGTTGTTTTTACTGGAGTTATCTGTAGCATTTCTATGACCTTTGCTAGTTCCCCTTGCTACATTGACAAAAGTATTTGTTTTGTCGTCTTTGTGCGTCTCCTTTTTTCCATAAAAGTTTACAACTATCTTTTCAGACTTCGCCGAGGTAGTTGCCGAAGTTGTGGCGTTGTTCTCGAATTTTTTGTTACGAAACTGCTCTTTAGTTCTATTTCTTATAGCATCCGTTTTATCAAGGCGCAAAACTACTTTGTCCAATAAACTTGTTCCTTTCGTGCCGTTTTCAGTCGATTGCGATGTTTTGGACAATTCCACTGTGTTTTCTTTAGAATCAGGTTTGGAATTCGTTTCGTTTTGCATAAACGATTCCGTTTTCTTCTGCACCTTCAAAGCGTCGACTTGAGTAGCATGGCTACTATTTTGGTTCAAATGAGACCTATTATTCTTTTCCTTCTTTTCCAAAAAGTTTATTTTTAATTTTTCTAACACTCGTGATTTTTCAGTCATGTCCTTTGCCGCATTTGCTTCCTCAGATATTACGACTTTTTCTTCAGTAGCATTCATTTTCAGTAACGAATTGTTTACGTTGCCATGGAGACCTTCCATTTTGACATTTTGGTCAATTGAGTTGGCATGTTTATCACTAGACGTGTTCTTCACTTGGCTGTCTGCTTTCTGTAACTTTAAGCTATTACTCATTAGCCGGTTATTTTTAGTTTGGGTATCAAGTGACACTACTGTGACATTAGCTTTCTTATCAACGTGTTGCGTGACCTTCGGCGTCCTTTCTTTATCGCGCGTGACATGCCGTACCCTTCCTGTGTCACGGTTACCTTCTACTTTATTTCCACCATCACCTAAAGAAACATTGCCAGTGTTCTTGTTATCCTCAGACTCCAGACGTTCGTGCGTTTTCATAGGATGCTCCGACGAGGTTGCAGTTTCGACGTTTGACACATTCGAAGAAGATGAATTAGCAGTTTTAAAACTCTTTTCACTTCTATCAGTTGCATTGATGTTTGTGCTGTCCAATGTTATTTTCTCAGCCAATGAACTTTCATTTTTACTTTGATGGGAAGTGTGCTTGGGCGTTTGCATCCGGGTTGAATCGTTCATATTTCTGCTAGTGAACGAGACCTTTACTTTTTCTATGGTAGCTTTTACTGCTGAAAATGTAAAGAAAAAGGATAATGAAAATATATTCTTTAAAGGTCAAATGAACCAAAAATTTGAAATTTTTTCTTTATCCATTTAAACGTTAAAAGAAACCATAATAAAGCAAACTTACGCAAAAATTTTCCTTCCTGAGCCTTTAAGGAAGTTACATAGCTAAAAGTACGAAGATTTCCGAAGGCTTCACTAAAACGTTTCTGAAATGGCCGCGTACTACAAGTGGTAGGATTGGTAAGGGTTGTGACGTCACTATTGGTGAGCCAACCTCATTCCCAGTGTCCTCTCTCCTGGGGAATACTGAGTATTCTAGCTTGTGTATATTCTTAAAACTTAAGGATTTCTACTGTTTTCGCATTGAAAATGGCCGAGGAGCTCGAACCTGTGTTTTGGTAGGAAACGAAGAGCTTTGAGCGACGAAATATTGCTTCGAGAAACTTCATCTGTTTATACAATAGATTTTTTTAACGGAGTTAAGTTTTTTCAATCCACCTCTCTTGGTAGTTTAGTGCAGGCTAACTTTCCCTGTCTGTCAATCATCTCCACTTACGCGGTAATTTTTGTGAAGGTAAACAGTTGAATTCATAGTGACGGCTTTAAATTTCAAATAGAGAAAAGAAAATTAACCGTTGTGGGTTCACGTTCTCCACAAAAACCTATAATTTGATCATTTAACGTTGTTGTTTTGCAGGGAACGGCAAGGAAATGTACTAAAATATAAAACGCACGTGCAGGCATGCATTGTTTTCGCTCATTAAACCTATTGTTTTCAACTTCGAACCTTGACTGTTTTGAGGTGGTCAATAGTGACGTCACTTTCCGACAATTTTCCCGATCGCTCTACGATTATGAAGGCCAAAAAGTCGCATTTTTCAACTTCCAATATCTCTGCGATACCAAGCCCAATTAGTTTCAAACTTCAGAATATGTTTATTTGGTACTCATTAAACATATTGCATTAATATTGGACTAAAAGAAAAATGTCAAATTTTTGGTTCATTTGACTTTTAAAGGGAACCTCCATTGTCAAAACAAATTGACGTTTAATTGTTGGAAATAAAGTCGAAATTTAAAATTTTTAAAAGAACAGGTGCAAATATAATTTCAGTGTACAAATAAAATGGATATAAATATCGCCTATTTTCGCATTTAAATTTCCCGCGCGCCGCCATTTTGAATATTTATGACGTGTTACGGTTGACCCTATTGTTAAGAATCGAAGTTCTTTTGTATGCAACAATTAGACAACCATAACACGTCATAAGTATATGTAATAGGACTACATGCTGTCCAATTTGGTAATAATTGGATGAAAAAAATTCCGAGGACAACCAAAATTGGACGAGGCCAATTTGGCTGTCAGAGGAATTTTTTGAATCCAATTATTTCCAAATTGGACAAGCATGTAGTCCTATTACTTATTAATTATATAGTTAGTGAGGAAATACAGCTTCGCAAGGAAAACTATGGGAACTGTCTCTGATAAAAAACAGACTGAAATCTTAATAATTTTTTTATTTTAATTCATTTTAAAATACATGCTGTAGTCCAAATAGAAATGAATTTCATTATCACAATTGAATTTAATAAATATAATAAATATAACAATACTGTAAAACTTTAAGGTCAAAAAATTTAGAATTTCATTATTTTGAAACTATCCAGTTTTCAATATCAAGAAATAAAAGTGTGTAAAGAAATAACACACACACAATAAAGATGGAAAAGATTAAGAAAAGAATGCAATTAACAAAGTGCAGAAAAAATAAAATTATTTTAGTCTGTACAAAACACGCACAAATTAAAAAAGTGCAAAACTACAATGAATACAAGAAAGGTGTAAATTTAAAGTTTTTGTACAGTCAGCAATGGCTAGTCCTCATCTGAGTCTGAGAGTACAGAAGCTCTGATCCTTTTCCATGTACGTCGTGGCTCTGTGCTTTGGTGAGTTGGTACTGGCATATTAGATAGACCTGGAAAGCCGGGAAATGCACCATAGAAATTCACTGTACCTGAAAAGTTGTTGATGGTACTGAAACTGTTGCTGGAAGAACTGGCTTGAAGGGGTAGTCTATCCTTATTGGGGCTACTGTTAGCAGATTGTTGCTGAATATCACTTGTTTGCTTGCATCCACTGATTATATTTGACAGTTCCCTTGCCTGATTCTCGTCATCTCCTTCATATGAATTAAGGCTGAGAATATTACGGTGTCCAGTAACATCAATAATCTTGTCCCTCGGGACACCAGCATTCTTTAGCTTTTGCACACAAGTTTTTCTGCTCGAATGATTGGTAATTTTCTTACCAGTGGCAGCAGTTAAACCAGACTTGACAGCCATGTCTTTCATTATCTGTCCAATTTTGTGTTTACCCATTCGTTGTCTGCTAAACCATACTTGGCCCTTGGGTTTTGAAATAGTTGTCAAGGAGAATGGCCCACTTTCTCTCATTTCCGGTGGTCGTCTAGACAGCATTTCTTCGAAAAGCATTACAGGGCATCTTTCGCCGCCAGTCGAAAACATTTTGGGTTGTACAGCTCTGTGGGCGATCCGGAGACCTTCTTGCCTCGTTTTTGTAGGACCTTCTTTAAAAGTTACGTATTTGACAACGCTGTCAGGACTGGTTATGATGCTGAAATCTTCCACCATCATTGAATAGTGCTCTTGTCTCCCTCGGAGGCCAAAGTGTTCAGTGACATTTTTAAAGTTTACATTGACCAGAGCTTGAGCAGAATGTTTACCGAGCTGACCTGACTGCCAGAGGAATTCTTCGTCTTCTTCATTCAAAGCGTGAGATGCATTTTTTCGCTTTCCGTAACCCTTCACACTCAATTCTCTTGCTTTCGCCTCAAGTTGTTGCCTTGACTTTTCAAATTCGCGGTCTCGCAAGATGCTGTGTTTTTTGCCAGCGTTTTTTAAATGGCGGTCCAACGCGCTCTGCATCACTGCCAGACTTTCTGGTTCATATTCGCCGCCGTCTTTTTTTCGAATTTCGGCAAGGAAGCGGCAGAGAATTGCATCTAGCTCTTCTGGAGGGATATCTTCAAAACGTCTCGCTTCGTTATTACGCTGGAGTTTCCACTCGTTGAAAACGTTCAGCCACGTTTTTGTGCTCTTGGCGGTGTTTGAGTTTTCGTTTCTGCTTCTAAGAGTATTAATTTCCTCTTCCTGCAACCATGGAAATCTCTCATTTGTGTTAGAACTGCTAAAGATGGAAAAATTTGGCAAATTTTCTTCACTGAATTCCTCCATGTTGTCAACAACAATGGCGACCTGTCCTGGTTTGCTCACTGCTGATTGGTTGGTTTCACAATCCATTGTTTTTTCTCGGATTTCATTGGCTGAAACAAACTGTAGGACAGTTTCTGCATTTTTACTCAAACTCCATATTGAAAACTGTCCAAATTAAATCCCAAATTGGACAGTTCTGAGAAATTAAAGGATAATAGCCGTGCTGACAATACTGGATTAACTGACTGCTATATAATTAATATTCAAAATGGCGGCGCGCGGGAAATTTAAAAGCGAAAACAGGCGATATCCGTATCCATTTTTTTGTACACTAAAATTATATTTGCACCTGTTTTTTTAAAAAAAATTAATTTAGACTTTATTTCCAACAATTTAACGTCAATTTGTTATAACAATGGAGATTCCCTTTAAGTATTGTTGTATTACTTACATACAAGTATCAAAAGATAAGTACAGAAAAAGCGGTGTTACTATTGGTGACTTGCCTCGAAATTTCCTCGCGCTCTTCGGGCGTAAATTTTCCTTAAACAAAAAGTGGGGTGCAAACCAACTGGGACCCTCCTTAAGATACTGTTCTAATTTGTATCTATATCTATCTATCAGCTGATGGGCAGGTAAGATAGTACTTCTACATCCTATCCTTCACGCAGTCGTCTGCGGACAGGCTACTACCTCCCTATTACATCATTCTTGTTCTGTGAAAAAAGATTATCAACTTACATTTGTTAGAAGGCCACGTCTTCTCATGTTGTTTCTGTGCCTTGTGCGACATATTTTTGATAAAATTAATGCTCACTTTCTCCAATGGAATATCTAAAAACATATATGACAGAAAATGAAACAGGGTAAGGTGGTAAAGGCCTATGTCCGAGTTACCCTTAGCTCCTTTTGTTGGTAATACCATGTATGAATATGAGAATACTGCCGAAATAAAGCTGTTGTTGTTAAGTTTGCGCGACGTTTTTATGAAGGCTATATTATACGTGGAGGCGCGGTTGTATAGTGGTTAGCGCGTTGGGCTTCAGGCGTGCGTTTCTCGAAAGTCCCGGAAACCTTTCGGGCCCGAAAAGCTATGTTATGTGCAAAATATTTTCATTTAATATCCAATTTTTGTTGCTTTTAAGACTCTTTTAAAACTCTTTTAAAAGCTAAGCAATAAAATCTCATGTTAACTGCACAAGTTGGGTTGGTTTGCTGGCTAACAACTTCAGAATCATTCGTTAGAAACTGCATTTAAAAAACAGCTTTCGGGCCCCAACTGTCTTCGGGAGTTTTGAGAAACGCACGCCAGATCCGAAAGTCGTTGGTTCGAGGTTTGGTCTCGGTCGTCGTGTTGTTTCCTTAGAAAAGAAACTTTATTCCATATTGTCTCTCTCCACCCAAGTCTATAAATGAGCACTTGTCCAAACGATGTCTGTGATTCGCTAAGAAAACAATAGATTTGTCTCGCTGGGATAGGGATTAGGGATAGGGGCATTGTCCAAGTGATATATCAATTGTATCGTTCGCCAATGACAGACATCGTTTGGACAGTTACGGGGTCGCCCCAAAATGCTAGGGGTAACCCTGCGATGGACTAGCATCCCATCCAGAGGAGAGTAGCAATATTCCTAGTCGCTTCATGCGACAGAAACAGGCCGGGTTAAGCTCCGACCGTGTGGGCCACCTGTAGCTCGTATGCGAGTTTATCTATATTACATACATACAAGTATTGTTTTCTTAAAGAAGGTCTTAATCGTACCCCAACAAACAAAAGGTTTGTCCTGCGTTGGATCTAGTGACGAATAAAAACGTTTCCATTAAATTATTCAACCATAATGAGCGAATGTAGGAGGAGGGAGTGTGCACGGTTGTGGTGCTTTCAACATAAATCGAGGAATCTGTTAAACCGATTTTGAACTCTGAAATGATTCAAAACCAGTCTCTTGACTGACTATGCTAATTGACACGACTATTACTCAAGAGTTTACCTGTTTTATTGTGGAGTGTATTTGAGCGGCGGGTTGTTTCAGGTTGTGTTGAACCTTCGTCTTTAAATGTTGCAGAACCTCTGGCTTCATTTGGGTCCTTAACTGTGCCTTAAGAAACAAAAAAACGAAGAAAAGATAAATTTTCTTGTATATACCAAACCAAGGGATCTTCGGTTTTGGATGCTTGTCGAGCCGCGAAAGTTTTAGTATAGAGCGTTTGTACGTGACGTCACGGCGGCCATATTGGTGTCCCAAAACAATGAAATGCGGCCATATTGGTGTCCTAACCGAATCCTATGGGACTTTAGTTCTATTCTAATTCAAACATTTCCTATGTTTTAGCACTTCAATATGGCCGCCGGTCACGTAAGTGAAAAGACTCTATATACCAAACCAGCGGATAGCCAACCTACGCGCGAAATCCACAACAATCCCTGGAGGTGAATAGTGAAAATTATCCCGAGTTTGAGTAGCCAATTAGAGCGCGCGGAAAACACTATCCACTGTTTTGGTCTATAGCAATTATTAGAGCAGTTTTCAATTGAGTGTCGAAAGTAATTACACAATTGCTTTGGTTTTGCATTGCTACGCTTTGTGATTGGCTAAAAAATCTCGCGCCACTTTCTCGACCAATCAGAAGTAAAACCAAAACCAATCGTGACTTGCTCGCACGCGTTTTCCCGCGCTTGGCGCCGCCGACATGTAATTGCTTCGAGCTCTGATTGGTTCATTGGATTGTTTACGACTGCTGTGATTGGTCAGAGTAATTACTTTGGTTTTGGTTTTACGACACTCAATTGAAAACTGCTCTAAACAATGGATAGTGTTGTTGGCGCGCTCTGATTGGCTACTGAAACTCGGGATAGCAAGTGCTGTTCACCTGCAAGCAATTTGCGCGCGAAAATCGCAATCGTTGACAGGAATAAATGAGTTAAAAAATCATCATTTTCGTGCTGTTTTCTCACTGTTTTAGTACATACTAAAACAACTTTTCGCCTCAGTGTCGGTGGCCAGTGGTGGATATTTACCTCGACGCTTCGCCATGATATTTATATAAAGATCCCTGTGATTTTTATATAAAGAATACTAATATGAGCAGTAATTGTTCAGGATTGTTAGCACAACAAATGGAGAGCGATTGCAGAATACCCCAACACATTCATTTACATGTTTGAAATGCTTTGTAGAATGAGGCATAACACAATACGCACGTTTGTTACTCAACGAGATACAAATAAGATGCAGTGTATTCTGCAGTTTAGCCAGTTGTTAGGCAAGCAAGTGGATTCAGCGATACAAGCTGCTCAGTTCTACCTGTTCTCTGCTACTGAAAAAAAAATTATCAAAGTCGTTTTATCCACCGTACCTGTCAACTTGATGTAGCATTTTTCAGACCTTTAAAATCCTAAACTTTCGACAGGAGACGGGACGCCATGGTGACTTCGTTAAAGCTATTCGTAATATTGGCTCATTTGTTGTATGCTAATCAGTTTGCTTGTTTTTTTTTTTTTGCGTATTAATATTCTCTTTGCACAAAAGAGCAGTTGTTTAATCTCCGTAGGGACACGCTTTGTGAGGAATGTTTTTGAAGTCGTTCATAAATTCACATTTCGCCTGGAGTTTTTAAAGGCTCGCCTTCACCCAAAAGACGTTGCGGTCGTTTGTTTTTGTTTTGAAATGCTTCATTGTTCATACGCGTGATCTGATTGGTTGCATGCATTCAAGCGTGAATTTCGTGTTACACGAAATTCAGCAAAGAAAGTGATCACGGCGCGCACAGCATTTTGGGTAAAGGTGGGCCTTTAAACCTGATGAAACACTATTGCTCATTTTCTAAACAGTACTTGAAGTTGGATTTTATACCAAGTTTGAATATAAAAATGTTATAAAAGATGTCTACTGATATTTTCAACTCAAGAAAGGTGTTTCTGACTTACCTATTTTCGTTCTAAGGAAATCTCCAACTTTTTGTGTTATCGCTCTTCCTGTGTTGTTCATCAAGTTATCAACTATCGAATGCATCACCACTTTAGCTCCTGTGTGAGAAAGAAAAAGACGGGGGGTGACAACTCTAACAAACGCTGTTTGAGAAATACTGTGTGAAACTGAAAGTTGTCCCGAAAATTTGGAATATCTTTCCGATTTTTTCGGAGACATTCTCGCAAAAATTTCAAACTTCCCGAAATTTTAACAACATTATTTCGTGTTTCCCCGAAAATTTTTCGCGTCTCCCGATTCCCGACAAAATCTTCAGATTCCCGGAAGAATTTTGTTTTTCTCCCGAAACAGGCCTTCTTAGAGTTGTCACCCTCCGTAAAAGGTACGAGTTACTTCATGGATACATTGTATTTTTTCTTTGAAAATTGAGAAAACAAAAAGTGCCTTAAGGTTTCGGTTGGCGAAGTATTTCAGATGTCGGAACAAAACATTCCCCATGTTCATTAACCTGACAAAAGAATGCTAAAGTATGGAGGTTAATTGTTGTTCATCAGTTTGGAGGTAAAAAGTAGTTAAGAATGAGAAAGAGAATAGTCGTTTAGATTGCTTTAAAACACTTGTATGAGTTTAAATTTTCAATACTACCCCTCAGTTAGAGGATCAAAAGTCCCATGGCCAAAATGGTTTGTTTCGGTAACTCTTCGGAGTAAAAACAGATTTGAGCCACTCCCAGAAAACGAGAATCTGGTATCTATTAGTACTGGGTTTATTTTAAAAATAATGTCAGAGGACTCTCTCCCACCCCCAGGGTCGAATTCGAGAAGTTTGATTATAACCATCTTGAGCGTTTATCACTTGTCACCATCATTGAAATGATCAATCAATCAATCATCAATCAATCAATCATTTCATAGCTTAAATTTGGTACATTTAACGGTAGTTTCTTGGCGTTGTGGAAGTTGTGATCACCAGATTACGTAACACAAAATATTCAATAGAGACATGGCATTTCCCATGACAGATTATCCCGCGGTGCATCACACTTGGGTTGAGTATACCGTGTTAACTGGCGGTTACACGCGATTTGTGATTTGCCAGGGTAAAAAATGTCACGCAATTCAGTGAATCACTTTTCCTTTGCGGTTACTTGTTGATGTCAAACGGAGCATCGTGATTGGCTCTTGTACCTTGGGCATCAAAACACCATTGCAACTTACCACGTTAAATGTCATAGGCGCTCTGTGTGATCTTTTTTATGTATCCATGGATATTTACCACGGGAAATTTACCTCGGGAAATGTCGATCACACTCACTAAATGCAGGTTTACATGGTGGAAGGGTTATATACCACTGAAAAAGTGCCCCGTGTAACCGCACCTAACATGTTTACTGGGAAAAAGATCTTTGCGCTATTTTCAGGCATTATCGTGCATTACTGCCTGCAGAGTAGACCGGTAAAGTTGGCACAACTTTATTACTGTTTGTTATTTGCTCCGTATTGTTCGTCGGTAAGGATAAGTTATTCCGTCGACTCCTATTGGATGAACGCAACGAAAAACCAACGTACCTTTTGCCTTCCAAACTCTCCATATTCTATGCATAACGGAAATCCAAAGGCCGCTTAGTTGTTCAAACGTTTTGAAAGCAACGCCTAGGCTTTCAGGGCCTACGTTATAAAAAGAAAAATGACTGCGTTACAACTTTTAGTTTAGTTCTTGCGTTACGTTTTTAGCTTCACCAGCGATGTCATATGCAGGCAGTAATGCATTTATTGCTATGGGGACTTGGCTATGTTAATAAACATTTGTTCAGTTGACATTTGTTCTTCTTACCTGACTTAAGCTTTTTGACCAACTCTTCATCTGATTTTGCTGAGAAAATAGAAACAAAAGCATGCTTTTATTGTGCCGATTATAGAAGTTTTCAATTGAGTGTCTGAAGAGAAAAACCAAGTAATCACTCTGGCCAATCACAACAGGCGCAAACAATCCAGTGAACCAATCAAAACTCGTAGCAAATTCGAAACCTGTAGTCGGCGCCAAGCGCGGGAAAACGCGTGCAGGAAAGTCACGATTGGTTATGGTTTTACGTCGGTTTGGTTGAGAATTGAAAGAAAAGTGGCGTGAGATTTTTAGCCAATCACAAAGCATAGCAATGTAAAACCAAAGCAATCGCGAATTTACTTTTAACACTCAATATTTTGATCAATGAAAAATTTCATGCATGTTTCTTCAAAAGTCTGTAAAATATTATTATCTGTGCTATCAAAATAATATTTGGAGGAAACATGTAAATAACCCCCCTCCCCCCCCCCCCCCCCAAAAAAAAAAAAAAATCAAAACATTATCAACAACAACAACAAATTCCCCGATGAAGCTACCAAAAAAATTAAGGAAGGGATTTTATGATTCATACCTTTCTTTAACTTTTTCATTACATCTATTGCATCCCCAACTAAAACGTAACAAAAAGCAAAATGAATGAATTACTTTTTAAGCGTTGTGCAGTGTAACACCCCTTCTCGCAATTATCCTCACATTACGACCCACTGCACATGCGTACATACGCCCCAATCCTTTGCAGTCAACTTTGCGAGATTAGTTGCACGAAATATTGCCCAGTGTCTTCACTGCTTATGTGGTCTCGATCTTTGAAATTGCGCGGATTTTGAAACTAAACTAAACTAAACTAAACTGTCACACAGTTCCTTTTATGTCGAATAGAATAGCATCAATGTTGAGCACCCACTGAGTGCCTTTGGTTTAAACGCCTTTACGCACATTGTATGATTTACGCTTTTTTTGCTATATAGCAACTTACAGAAAGAATATGAGATTTGTCAAAAGCGATTAACGTTCTGGAACCTACTTTTTGCAAGTCCCATGATGGAGTCAAACTCTTGGTTAGCGCTTCCCTGGTCTTTACGTCCATGAGAGTTTGATTTCGATCCATAATCTTCTCTGGACCCACTGCTATCTTCTCCGTCACCCGAAGTCACGAACTTTTTGTTAGAAAACGTTCGTGAGATTATCGGAGACCTCCATGGGTTTTCGCTATTGTGGTCTTTGTTGTTTGCGCTCGAACCAGAGTCATATCCACTGAGTTCGTCGTTTTCTCCAGTACTTGAAGCTTAGTAGGGAAAAGAAAAAATAAATTAAATTAAACAACCCCATAAAAGGTTAGTTTTCTAAAGAAACTGTGGTGCTGCGTATGGGTCAAGCCCAAATCATACCGTCCAGTAGGACGTCGGACACCTTATTGAGACTTATATAACGGAGTAACTGGTTAGCTTTCAGTTGAGGTAAGGGGTAGCAGTTTATATATATATAGTTAAATTTAGGACTAAGCAACCCGAGAAGCTAGGTGGTACAGTGGTACGGTAGGCTATGTAAGCCTAAGCCTAGCTGAGGTAACAGGTTCAATCCTGAGTGGGGATTTTAGATTTTAGATTTTTTTACACTTAAAAATTTATTGAAAATAAAATTCTAAGTGTCGACATTACGTTATATAAGTCTCAATAAGGTGTCCGACGTGCATCAGTGGGGAAGTAAAACAGTGAAATTTATAGTTTGGTCAGCTTTAAACTCTTTTCACTGCTTGACTTTTATTCCGACTATCTCAGCTATTTTTTTAGTAACATTTTGAAAAGCCAAAGTCACATTTCTATCAGTTTAAAATTAAAACAAACGAACCATATTTGGCGAGTGTTAGTTTACGAGCCGGTAAGAAAAATACTTCGAACTTAGAAGAGTTGGGCTAAAATGTCTTCAGGTGCTGTCGTTGTGTCTTCTTTAAGAGACGAAAAGGAAGTACGAAGAAAAGATAAATTACGTTAGATGGGATACAATATATTAGAGCGGCTTTCAAAAGGCCATTTCCGAGTTGCTTTTTGTCTCGTTATCAAAGCGAGGCTTGGTGCACAACCTTTTATATGAAAATTAGTTTTCATTCACATGTAAATGAAACTAATTTTCACATGAAAGGTTGTGCACCAAGCCTCACTCTAATAACGAGACAAAAAGCAACTCGGAAATGGCCTATTGAGTGTCGTAAAAACAAAACCAAAGTAATCACTTTGGCCAATCACAACAGAGGCAGACAGTCCAATGAACCAATCAGAAGCCGAAGCAAATACATGTAGCCGGCGTCAAGCGCGGGAAAACGCGTGCAAAAAGGTCACAATTCGATTTGGTTTAACTTCTGATTGGCTGTGAAAGTGGTTCGAGATTGATTAGTCGACATTCTGTTTATTTATTTATTTATTTATAAACTTCGCCAAGAGGCCTGGATCACTCACAGAGTAAGCTCCACTACGAGGTCCAGAAAAGAAAAAAACAGAAAAATCACAAAGCGAAGCAATGTAAGGCAAAACCAAAGCAATCGTGAAGTTACTTTCGACTCAAAAACTGCTCAATGAGGTAATTACACAACAGTTGATCTATCTATTTTCTTACCACTATTTCCACTCCAGTCATCCTCTTTCCAGGGCCCTTCGCCACTGATTAACTCATCGCTCTTCCCTTAAAAAGTTGGGAAGAAACTGGTTTATTTGAAGTTATCACACAAGGATGAGAGAGCTAAAAGTTTTGAGAGCGACTGCGTATGAGAGTCAAGGCATCAGATAGCGTATTAGAAATATCGATCTGGCCCCAGTTGTTCAAAAGGTGGATAGCGCTATCCACTGGATAAATCACTATCCAGTGGATAAGTATTAACAAAATCCATTGTGTTATCCACTGGATAGTGATTTATCCGGTGGATAGCACTATCCACCTTTTGAACAACCGGGGCCTGGATTACAATGAAATAGTTTCTATCTTGTTTTATCACCGTTTTCCGCAATGTGTGTTTAACTTTTGATGAGCCCACTGGAAGAAAAAACGGATTTTCCTGTATAGCAAATTTTGCCGGAAGACAAGGAATTTTGCCGCAATTTTGCAATTATGTCAAAGCTGGTAAATGCCATCGAAGCATTGTTATTATGTGTAGTATGCACTTTGCACTCAGTTCATCTCGTGGTGTAACTTTACTGGGCAGTTAACAAGAAATAATCTGCGCTGCTTACCTTCACAACAACTCAGCGCCAGTCCCTGTATGGCGAGGAGAAGAAGGATAACATAGAGGCTCATCACCACTGGTGTTGCTGGCGGACTTCCTTTCCGGAACAATGGTTACATGTGTGTCTTGGTGGGAGGAGAGAGGAAGTCAGCGCCTGACGCAGTTGATTACAGTGATTAGTCTTAGGTGCTGAGTGATTATTTTTAAGGTTACAGGAAAATGACTTGAAAGATTATAACATAGCTTATGTAAACCATCTGAATGCAATGGGTCGCACGACATCCCCGCGGTATGGCCAATACCTTACGCATGCGCACAGCCATATCACCCCGATTGGTATATTACTCGCTCTGCAACTGCTTTGTTAAAAGTCGTTATTTGATGGCTGGGGAGAGACCTATGCACTCGGGCCCATCTTTTTAAGGCTCTTACGACCAATCATTTTATGGGGCCCCCTTGTTCTGAGAGATCTTTTGTCTAATGGTTTTCGAGTTCTGGAAAACATGACAGAGTGTGTCACGAAAAATCGCCTTTACCGAATATCTATGTTAACTTTAATAAAGGCCGTCTTTGCCAAATCTTTGACACGGGTGAAAGAAATAGTGGAGAAAAATATCCAGTTCTGTGATATATAAATTACCACCTTAGTGTCAGTACCAAATCTGTCGATGAGTGTCTCCACTCATAGACAGACTGGGTTTCAATGAATTGCAACTTAAAAAAAATTAGGTTTTCGTATTTTCGTTTACAAAATGGGCTACAACAGACCATAATTCAGTTTGTCCCTCTTTCAAGAATTGGGTGAGCTTTTTTCTTCGTGTTTTAGTATTATTTTGTAAATAAGAAAGGTATTGTAGCATGGCTTAGCCCAAGACTGGTCAAAATTGCCGTGATACTGCCCCGTTTATGTCTGTTATTTTTCTTTTATTCTTTAATTTAATTTTAAGGAATCGAAAACTCAATGTCCATATCACTTTGTCAATATCGTTTTTCGCCGCCATGTATGCTAGTTAAAATATCAACATTCTTATAAGTGCTATAAAAAATGCATCCTGAAATGTTTGTTTTTTAATTGGTTGAGTGCACTCTCCAGTTGATTACCTCTCCGTTAAGTGGAAAAAACATTCAAACAGGTGTTAATGAGTAACGCATGGTTCACGTACCGACAAAACCATATAAGAACATTGACATAACGACATAAAGAAAAAAACAGTTGTTTTCTTATGTCGTTATGTTTATGTAATTATGTTCCTAGTATATCATTATGTTGTGTTGTTCACACTGCTGACATAAAACATCGATATAAGTTGTGTTTTGGATTTCCCTCACCTCGCCGTTATGACGTTATGTCGCAAGTGTGATCCAGGCTTAAGTTGCTTTGGGTCATTTGGTCAGAGAATGCTTTTCGTTTTTCTAAATGAAACAAAATATGGCCATTAGGTATTCAATGATGTTCTCTTGATTGACTGACTCCTCTATTGTGGTAATCTAAATCCCCCACTTCAAGTTCTCCACCCTGCCATAGCTGGATTGCTGTTCTGGTGGTCCCGTATTCAGCTTATCAAAGTTACCCTTTACTGACTCCCAAGAGCTAGTGCCAAAGATCAAAATTCAAGAATAATTCCAAATTAATATATTTCGTTTGAAAAATATTGAAAAACAGATGGTACCATGCAAAAGCACTGGCGAAGACGTTTAATTTGAATGGTCACACCATCGGATTTCGTCGACAGACTCAAAAGTTAGAACTACACTACATGTCTCCATAATTGACTCTGGGATTGAAAGGATTAAGCAAATAGCTAACTAACCAGCCTCTCGTCATCTGGGATACTTAGAACTAAATGTTATGATGTAGTCCAGATGTTTCTTTTTCTTTCTTGTGCCCCATTCACACCAACGGTTAAACATGTTTAAGTGTTGTTTAGTTTAACTAGGTTTTTATCCTCTATCTTGAAAAGTTTTAAATGTATATGACTCAAACTACCTGGAATGGTTGTAAAGTCAATAAAGTTTCTTTAAGTAAAGATTTCACTCCAAATATTACCGGAGGTTAGGAGATATTTTTCTAAACCGGTTTTAAACTAAACAACATTTAAACATGTTTAAGCGTTGGTGTGAATGGGGTATTAGTGTACTGTACGCCAGGGTATGACAAGCACTTAGTTTAAGCCGGGTTCACAGCTGACTTGTTTTCCAGTATAACAAAAAATAATTTTTATCCTGACAGATATTTGGTCTAGTGTATTGTATTGACGACTTTCCAGACAATTCCGGAAAGACACACGGTCTGTCTAGTCATCATATTCAGATCCAAGAGATTTTGAAACATTAACGTACAGAAGTTATTTCGAGACTGCAAATAAAATATCACAATTGTCCTGAGTGATGGATCATAACAAAAACAGGATACCATAAAAGCCCGAGGATATGAAAGACTTCTAATGTAAAGACTTTCACAAACAAAGAGAAAAACATCCGTACAGTTTGTTCGGATCTCGATAGGAACTGAACTGTCAGTTATGTATTAGTCAATTCCAAGCTCGATAAACCCCCCTCCCCCCGTACATGATAATGAGCATTTAACTCGAGATTTTCTTCGTGAAGTTTAAGTCCAGTGTTCAAATCAAATTGTTCAAAACGTTCAAATTGCCTACACATTCAATGAGAAGGTAAGGTACAGTTAGCTTCATGAATGGTGTTTTCACGTGGCACAACTAATGCCCACATACATCTTTCAGTGTGTTTCTATCGGTAACAGTTTTGAGATTGGTGGTTTCCAATTTGCTAATTTCCTTATTCTAATATCCTTAATAATGTACCTTTATTGCAAGAAAAAATATATAATCTAATCTAACATAACAGATCTAACCGGATGCTGCAGAAAAAAAACAAAACCCGTTTTCCCAAAGTAAATTAAATGTGATTACTTTTAAGAGGTTTTGATTCACTTCAAGTGGCTGTGCACTTGATAAATTCAAGTGGCAAAAACACTGTTTTACTTACGGTTACGCGGTTTAGCAGGCTTCAGTTTAAGATCAGGCAATGAAATAAGTTTACTTGCTACTTGAGAATTATGTTGAAGTCAGAATTTTAAGTGAGTCATCATTCCGTTGGCACGAACTCCTGCCATTAACTAATTTTCTCCACGTCAAAATTCTCAAGGACTAGAACATCGAACGTTAACGGTTCCAAACGAACATTTTTATGTTACAATTCAGCAATTCGATCACCCGTTAATGGATAATATACTTTGTAGCTTGAAACTGATCGTGCAAACAAAGGAACCAGCAGGAACCCGTTGCTGTAAACATTCTCCCTGTAATTTTCATTAATCGTGTTAACCGGTTTGTTTGTTAACCGTTTGAATGGTTAGCAATTTTTTTAATTAACAAGGGCGTAAAACATGATTGTCTTTTCGCTTCGTGATTTGTGTTCGGAAAACCCATTTCTAACTCGCTACGCACTGCATGGCCGGTATTGACAGGGTCAAGTGTCTGGGAGTTTCTCCGATAGGTGGGTGGAGATGGGGGCGGGAGGTATCTAATTCGTTACATTCCCTGGATTCTTTTACTGAAGCTTTCTCAGTGTATGCCTTTCCCGCTCGTTAATCGTCCGTCGGGCGCTTGCTCCATGAATTCGCGCTATAGAGGTTTTGCACGGCAGCCATGTTGCATGGCAGCAACAATGAAAATGTTTTGCATTAGAAAGAACATTCTTTCCCATAGGGAAAATAATCTATTGTTCCTGCCATGCAACATGGCTGCCGTGCAAAACCTCTATAAAACTTCGGTAAACGGTACGTGTATATTAACAACATATAGTGTCACTCATTCTTGAAAAACGATAAGTGTTATCTCAAAGGTATTAGTCTTTAACATTGTTATACTTTTTACGTGATATAAGCTTATTTTAAGCTTCTTCTAGTATCAGCGAACTGTAGCTAAATATATAGAAGTGTATTAAACTAAGAAACTATACCTTAATGGACCGTTGTCGTAAACCTTTGGGGTACCGGAAAACTAAAACCAACTGACAAGAACAAAAATCCGGAACGAAAACAAACAAACAAATAAACAAACAAACAAACAAACCAGTAAACGATAAAATGTCTGGCCTCGCATTTTTATAACATTTTTGGTTTTTAATTGCGGACCTCGCTTTTAGTAAATGGATACCATGCTACTGAAATTACCTTCCTTTCTTTTTGAGTCTGTCGATGAAATTCCTAAGTGTGACCATTCCATTGAAAGCTGTTGAGCAAAACTTTCCATTGGTGCTGTTTATTATGCTTTTCAAGGTTGTTCTAACTTTTGAGTCTGTAAGTGCTGCGCAGTGCAATGTCAATTGTAGTACTGTTTATGACCGTGCACACACTTTCACCACACACCTTTGACATATGTTAAAGGTGGTGAAGGCCGTCTTTGATTTAAATCAAAGGTATTGCATCTTTGACACTTATCAAAAGTACTGTATTGGTGCTGTCAAATGTTGATTTGACTTGTACAAAGGTACCTTTGATTATAGCCTGTGAAATGCATAAAATGTCTAGTATTTTTGACGCGCGTCAAATGTGTGTCAAAAGCAACGTCAAAAGCATTATGAAAGATTATGAAACCGTTAATCGCCTTTTTTGCGCGTGTCGCGCAACTTTGATGAAAACGAACGGTGATCGAAGCCAACTTTTCGTGCAGTGTGACTCTGTGCAAGGCGCAGTGGTTCTAAAATTTGAATCTTTGGATAAAGTCCTAAACCAGTGTTTTTCCTTGGTTTCGGTTGGTTGTCGCTTTTGGGCAAAATATGAAAATTGAACATGGCGGAGGTGTCAACTCTTTGGTACCCGTTCTGGGATCTCGATGTTGACATGTGACGTTATCCACGGACAGTCGAGATTTGCTACTTGGCAAAAATGATCTTAAACAGAGAAAGTTTGTTTTTGTAAACAACTATTGCGTTTATAATAAACACGCCAAGAACAATATCTATCACGTTGTTTTAATTTAGCAGCGTAACAAAAGAATGGCAGAACTCGCCGCGATGTAGACAAAACTTGAATCGCCCTTAGAACCGTTTTCAAGTACCTCTTACCGGTATATTTTTAGACAGAAGTCAAAAGCAAGTCAAATCAAGAACAGCTTATTTTCTCTGCTTTTTCTTAAAACACTAGACGCAAATAAATTTAAAACGATATTGATGCGCTTGCTTAAATTCGCGATCTGATATGCTTAAGGTACCAGTTAATATCCTCGGGTTTGAGAAAGAAGACCACTCAAACTTCACTACTGCGATCAACAGCATCGCTGGGATAAACCAATACATACCTCAATAGGCGCCAACCTTAGATGGTTTTCTTCTCAACTCACACCCCTTCAAGGGTCACTTTTCCAAGCTTAACACCGCCAAGAATTCTCGTTAACTCGCTCATGGGTGGTCGGGAACAACACAGACGGATTGTACGCATGAGCGACAGCGCGATTCGAGACGAGCGTAATGATCTCAGCGAAGTGGTATGGCTTCCACTTTCTTGACCCTTCACTGACCCCCGAGCTCATCAAAGCGTCAACTGTGAAAATACTTTGAAGAAGATTTCTACACTTGTTGAACACGCGCCAGTTGTCGTCTTGGGATTTAGATTCGCTTTCTCAAGGCGGTGACCCGTGGAACCAACGGCTTTTGATTTTAATCGTTCGTCCTTGACCAAAAAGATTTCTTACGTCATTTGAAAAGCTATTATATTTTAGGGTCAAATTATACGTGTGTGTATCAAGTATTGGCGAGGAAAAAATCTAAAGGAGTGCAAGGCTTATCAGGATGAAAGACTCTGAAGACTTATCACTGAACAGCTGAATAACTGAATAACACTGAATAACTCGACTGACAGATCGCTATACCGGATTCACCTGATGCCGGATCAGTAAAACCAAATTCCATTATATCAAATACAAGGGAGAAACGAGGCCATTTGGGACAATCCAATATGAAATAATTTCCGCAAATTTTATTTCTGAAATTTACCAACGAGCTTTAACCCGACAAGCCAACAATCGTGTCATTTGAATCACTGAGACAAAATAAGCAGACGAATTTTAATACTGAGAACCGATGAAATCGGCTAAATGATAGCTTTAACGCAGCCGCTGAATCTCAATTCTCAGTTCTTGGATATTTTAGACCTCAGATTACAGTGGAACCACTGTAGGTTGGATAAACTAAGAAGTAGGTTTTTCAGATTTGAAAATGAGAATCATCACTTTTTTGTGCCCTAAACCAATGGTCATGTCGTAAGGTGGTTTCCACTGTAGCAAGAAATAACCTGACATGCAAAGATTGTGAAAGTTTAGCTGATGATCAAATGCCTTCAAATCTTTTCAGGATGCTTTAAGGATTGTTTAAAAATAGTTCAACGATTGAGATATTGAATTTGAATCTAATTTAGTTCTTTTCTCTGTAGTAATTTCAATGTACAGAGCACCAAAAAGCACAAAATATTGTTTGACAAGAGACAAAATGTTCGCTTTTTTGGACTTATGTAGTGTCATCGAAATATATAGACGGGTGGTCACTTACCAGAGGTTAAAACAAGAGAAAAATTCAAATCACCAACGTTGAAAGTGATCGTGGTCGCCTACGAGAGGTTTGGACTATAGTGATTTGACTGGTAGAAACTTGGTATTTAGGAGAGGTGGTCGCTTATATAGAAGAGGTGCTTGCTTACAAGAAGTTTGGACTATAGCGATTTGACTGGAAGAAACTTAGCATTTTGGAAAAGTGGTCGCTTATATAGAAGAGGTGGTCGCTTACGAAAGGTTTGGATTATAGCGATTTGACTGGAAGAAATTTGGTATTTTGGAACTGGAGTGGTCGCTTAGGAGAGGTGATCGCTTAGGAGAGGTGGACGGGTCGCTTTCGATGGGTGGTCGCTTAGGAGAGGTGGACGGGTCGCTTTCGATGGGTGGTCTCTTTGGAGAGGTGGTTGCTTATATAGAAGAGGTGCTTGCTTACAAGAAGTTTGGACTATAGCGATTTGACTGGAAGAAACTTAGCATTTTGGAAAAGTGGTCGCTTGTATAGAAGAGGTGGTCGCTTACGAAAGGTTTGGATTATAGCGATTTGACTGGAAGAAATTTGGTATTTTGGAACTGGAGTGGTCGCTTAGGAGAGGTGGTCGCTTAGGAGAGGTGGACGGGTCGCTTTCGATGGGTGGTCGCTTTGGAGAGGTGGTCCCTTAGGAGAGGTGGGCGCTTAGAAGAGGTGGTCGTTTAGAAGAGGTTGTCGCTTAGGAGAGGTGGTCGCTTAGGAGAGGTGGTCGCTTAGAATAGGTGGTCGCACATGGAGGTTCGACTGTAGTTGGGAAATTTTCCCGTCATGTATTTTTTGTACAACAAATCAAAGTCGCACCCACACAAAGGTGCACTGCATGGAGAAATAGGATAAATGCCAGGAATATCGGTGACCTCCCGTTAGCAACAAACAAAGGCTGATAACTAACAAAAGTTTCTTTTATTAAGCTTAAAATACTTTACTGCTTATTGCAAAATGTGAAATACCAGTTAACACCCATAGCAATAACGCTTACTGTGTTATGTAAAAAAATGTCTTTATTTCAAAATATTGAAGTCATACAATAATCGCTTAATATTCTCATTAGGCTGTAAATAACTTCGTCGTTATCAAAATATCACAATTTATAAAATCTAGAAACAACCTGCAGCGTCGTATTTCTGTATACTACTCGTCATTCGAAAATTTCGTTTTTAGGCGATTCCTGTCGATGTTTGTCTAAAGTTTTTTAGCCCTTAAGTTACTGGTCCCGTTCAGACTTGATGTCCAGGGCACAATGCCCTGGAACTAAAGGAACCTTGTTCAGATACTGTGCTACATACGTTTAGCCTGTTTGCATGGAGAAGGATGATCGCAACACTAGGAGTATCCTATAAGGCAGATCATCTCAGGACGACATGTCTTCTGCTTTTTGTTCACATAAGAAGGGTTACACTAAGATGATCCCATCGCAAGACAGTCTACTGACATGCAACTTGGATTATCCTAGCGCTAGGGCCAAGTACAACCTTTTACATGTGAACTGACACAAAAAAACATGTCGCACTAAAGTTGAAAGTAATACAGGCAATAAAATCGTGCAACTTGTGGCGCACCAATGTTGCATTGCAAGTTGCAGTCCTGATGTTGCGCGTATTACCTCCTAAGCGTGCAACGAATGTTCATGTTGCAGAAAGTAGTCGTCGCTTCTATTTTCTGCAACATAAAATTTTGTTGCGCGCGTAGGTGGTAATACGCGCAACAAACAACCTTAACTTGCAACAAAACATTGTTGCGCGAAAATCTGCACGATTTTGCTGTCCGTATTACTTCACCTTAACGATCAGATGACCCGCCTTCTTATCTTAGTGCTAGGAACATTATATTATCTTTATGCTCATCAAACCGTATGCAGACGAGGGTGCATAAACATTCAAGTATTATACACAAGTTAAATATATTATAATTGAATTCTAGGCCGCACAATCTGTAAAGAAGAAACTAAATATGGCCGATTGTATTTCATTTAATTTAAATGATATAATAGTGGACCGAGATTAACTTTTTCTTTCCTCTAAACTTATCCTAACCGAGATCTCAACTTCTGTATGATCTCCATTTATTTGTATTCGTTGCGGCAATGAAGAGAAAATTATCATCGAAAAATAAATAATAAGGATAAAAATAATTTCTTTGAAGGAGGAGTTCCTATCACCTAGACTCAAACTAGATTTATTATTTTCTCTTTCCTTTCCGCCTCTTCGCATCTTTTTTTTTTGCAATTGCACATTAACCTTCTCAGCTGTTGAACACACGATGCTATATTTCGTGGTCAGTGGTGTTTCTGTATGTCCTTATCCACATCTAGAATGTTCCATGGCTAAAATAATTTGCAACGTTGTCGATCATTACGGGCTAAACCGAAATAGAAATATATAAAAAGGACAGAAAATAACACAAAAGGAGCGAAATAATATGCAAACAGTTCAGTTAAGTCTAAAGAAAAGAGTACGTACTTTAGGCTTCGAGATTCCTTCAACGACACGAGATATTTTTAGTTTGTAACTGATAAGCAAATAACAGTCCCTCCCAAAAGACGGAAGACAAAATTATATTTGTATTTAGCAAATGGTGACTCTTATTTGATGTGTTCTAACGCGAATCTTTAACTGCTGAGTTTTTTTAAATTCCTCAGTAGTAAACCGATTTTCATGTGCTTACTGTAGTGCTGCTCGCTCCAGTTGAGGGAGATAGACTGTGAAAACTTCTCATAAGATAATCAAAATATTTTTCTTACGATGTGAATGCATTGTTATGCAGACAGGTGACAGTACCTAAACAACCAAATTCTCACAACTTACACAGAAACGTTTGCATCAAAATAACTATTGAGAATTAACATTTTGAGCTTCGTCAATTTTCAATTAAGTTTGTGTCACAGCATTTTTGATTTTATTTTAATTTATAATACAAAAAGAAATTTGATTTACACTGATTGTAAAGCATGTGAAATGTTTAAATAAAATTTGATTTATTTGGTTCTAAACAGAATTTAACTGATATCTGATGGAGAACATTATTAAGCTCAGCGAGTTAAATACAATAATATAACAACTATTTTAATAACACCTTAAAAAGACAAAACATTGCGTTATGGAGCCTAGAAAAAACAACGCTCTAGTTCTTTTAAAAAATACTTCTAGAGAAATAAAAATGCAAATCAATGTCTTTGCATTTTTGGCTGTGAATGACCACGACGAAAATGGATTGCAACCTTAAAAAGTTAAGGTAACGTTTTTTTTCTTTTTTAATTGAATGTTCAATTTTGAATTTTCAACTTGGTGATATAACAGCATTTTTATGCGTGAAAACGAAGGTAGTAAACTCTTTAATAAAAATGACAAAATCCTCGTGACAAGGACCTTTGTCGTCGGCTTTCGTACCCGGAGTCAAGCCCTATAGTATTTATATATGCACTGCATTGCGCAAACTGTTGATGGTGTAATATCACGCTTAGTGACATAACGTCTCTATCTGAATGAACAAAAAGCTAATTAATTTTTATTCTTGGCACACAAGAAAGCACACAAGAAGTTTAGACAGGAAAAACAACAGTCGTGAAAAGTCCTGTCTTAAATTGAATTCGCGTCTTATCATTTGCGAACTTGAAGATAAAATATAATAAAATCATTTATCATAACTACGCTGAAACAAAACATGTTGTTGTGATCAATTTTGCGTACAGCTTTAGCATTATAGTCGAATATTTTAGTTTTTAAACGTAACACTTAAACCTACTTACCCAGCGGTGAAAATAACATTTAGTTTAAGTTTGTAAACCTTTTGTGTTAACTGTCTCCATTAAAACTTTCCGTGTATTGTATGTGGGCTTCCTCGCATCCACTAGTCACATGTTTAATAAAACTTTGCTCCAATTGCTGTCTCTTTCGTCTTAATTTCTCCAGCTCTTCCAAAAGTCTAGAATTTTCCATATAAAGCTCCTCGACAGTCGTCGCAAGCTTTGATTCACGTATGAGCTTTTTCTGACGGCATTTCCAGGCCGCTAAACGATTCTTCTGTTTTCGTCGCTCTGTTTTGATGAACCCTTGTACGTCCATGTTATCGCCTGACACAGCCGCTTTTTGCGAGTGTTCTTCCAGCGTATCTACCTCCTGTTTTAACACAGACATGTTATAAAGTTTCGTATGGACTGTTAGCCAGTGTTTCGGTGTTGGGTTATCTTCAGTTAAGTTGTCTTTCTCCTTAGTCCATTCGCCGTCGGATCCAAGATTGTCCTGCTCGTAGACGCCATCATGGAACTCCATGTCTTCTGCAGCTTTGCTCTCGTTTTCGAAGTCTTCATAACGATAATCCTCAGATTCAGGATTGTGAAATGAAGGAGAGTTGATCGAATGTTCATCCGAGTCTTCTTCGCCGGACGGATTTAACGCACTGTCTCTAAATAAACTCTGTTGTTGTTGGCCAGAGAATCCCTCCTCCAAAGTCTCCACTTTGAACCATTCAGAAATCTCCGATCCTTCGAGTTGTTCCCGTTCGCGAAACGAAAACCGGTCCATCTCTTGTTGTTCTGCTTTGGTTTTAATCGTACCAGTCAACTTAACAGGTAAAAAAGTGTCTTGAAAAGTTGGTAAGCGATAAGATGAATCAAATCTGTAAGAGATGAAACTGCATTTCGAGTCATCAATAACTTGGGTTGATTCATCGGACGGAGGCGTCTCGGATTTGCGAACTTGACTTACTTCTCTTTCTTCTCGCAGCCGTTGCAAGGCGTCGGTAAATCCCCTGGCAAAAACCTCTTGTTCCGCGGTGACTTGCTGGGTAGAAAAAGTCTCCTGTGGAACAAAAAGCTGCGGTGGTGGAGGAGAATTTGAATGTAATTTTATCGAGCAAGTCTCCGGGAAATTCCTCCACACGATCGTTTCGAGGTCCGGTGACGAAATCCCTATGTCTGGAGACCTCAACAAATCAGAAATATCATAGTCTTCTCTTCTACCGGGATGTTTGCAATCACTCGCTAAATTTAGCCATAACCTTCCATTGTCTTGTGCGTAGGAATTTTTATTCGGCAACAAGAAGCTTTGATCCTCATAAATGGTTGCTTCCATGTTACGCGAGGAGACGCTTAACAGTTTTGGTTTAAATCTGAAATCAACGGCTTTTCTCAAGACTTCTTCTTAACGCTGCAGTAATCAAATTGAACTAATTTCGATAATCTTGTTAAATTCCTGAGGTTTCTATTGATCTGAAGGCACGTGGAATGCAATTGTTCCAAGGTAGTCAATGGGAGATGCGTGGCAGAAATCTTGGTAATCCTTTGTTATACAGTCAATTGAATGAGCAAGTTTCCAGCTTTGTGATTGGTCAATTAAATCCGAGGCTGGTAGCGTATTATGTCTTTCCCATATACAGCTGCGTGTTTTTCCTTTGTTCGAAGCTTGTTAGTTTAAAAACGTTCCATGTGAGCTACGAGTCAAGAGTTTTCCTACTAAACTACATATTAGCTCATTTTAATTGACCATTTACGTATACAGTGTTTGTTTAAAGCTCATTATTTCAAAAGAACAGAAACGCATCCTCTCAAATAAATGTTTACCATCTCTTTGGAAGAAATTATTGCAAGAATCTTTTTTTACAATTTTCAAAACACATAAACTAGAATTGTGCTGTGATTAAAAGATATCCAAGACTCTCCATTACGAAATGTGAAACTTTAACCTCTCGCGTCATTTTCATTTTCAAATCGAGCAAACAACAATCAAATAATCGATTTCGTGAAAATACAAAAACAAAATGCCTACCAGTAACTTATTTCCATCGCTTATTTCTATATGTTTACGTTTTTCGTCAGGTTAATTAGTGTAGAAAAGGCATCAACTCTTTCCTACGGTTTGTAGTCTAAAAAGGAATTTTTGCTATTTTAACGTTTTGGTTGTATTTTGCAATAATGTTTTATTATTATTATAAGTGTAGCCGAATTTTTTACCACAGATTTTTAACTTTCAAAGAACAAAGAAAAACGTCCCTTGATAACCGAGATGTGGTAATAAATTTCTAAAAAAGACCTGGAAGGTTAATAAAAAACTTTGACAGTTTTACCTGTGGTTTATGTTATCGTGAATACATGAACGAAGTAGGTTTCCAATTAACTTCCCAGGGTCAGTAAGAAATAACAGACAAAAGCACTTGCAATTGTGTTGTTGTTAAATTAAATTCATTCCTTTATTGAAGATTAAATTAGAACATTGAATAGCATGACAAATCCTAGACGTTTTTTAAACTTTACATTTTTTTCATACACGCAAGCAACTTGTTTTTTCTGCAAAGAAGGCCAAAATGAAAAGACTGGGCCTGATGTGTTTCCATAATGATGCCCCTGTTTATAGTCTTTACTTTACAGTTTTGGAAAAGTCTGCGTTGTAATCAGCGTTTTAGATTATTTTACTGTGAGTGATAGGAGTCAGTCTCTTGTATCTGCCGTCGTGCTGTTTCTTTAGCCAAGTGTACAAATGCGTAACATCTCATCCACGGGGGAGTAGTAATACTCCTAGTCACTTCATAGTATATAAACCAGGTCACCCTGTGATGGACTAGCATCCCATCCAGGGGGGAGTAGTAATACTCCTAGTAACTTCATAGTGTATAAACCAGGTCACCCTGCGATGGACTAGCATCCCATCCAGGGGGGAGTAGTAATACTCCTGGTAACTTCATGGTGTATAAACCAGGTCACCCTGCGATGGACTAGAATCTCATCCAGGGGGGAGTGGTAATACTCCTGGTAACTTCATAGTGTATAAACCAGTTCACCCTGCGATGGACTAGCATCCCATCCAGGGGGGAGTAGTAATACTCCTGGTAACTTCATAGTGTATAAACCAGGTCACCCTACGATGGACTAGAATCCCATCCAGGGGGGAGTAGTAATACTCCTGGTAACTTCATAGTGTATAAACCAGTTCACCCTACGATGGACCAGCATCCCATCCAGGGGAGAGTAGGAATACTCCCAGTCGCTTCACCTGCTACAGAAGTCGGGTTAAACTCGGACAGTTGAGGACCGCCTAGCCTGTGAAGACTTCGCTGTGCTACAAGTGTAACACAACGGAAAGTGCCCGTGCTATACAACTTTAGAAGCATTTAACCAATACCCATTAAACTTGGTGTGTTTGTGACGGTACGGAAATATAAAACGATACGAAAACGATTGTATGTATGCAGTACTTTTGTTTTGCGCTCGGCTTCGGTAAAAACGCCAACTTTTGAAAACACATCCGTACTTGTGAACACTGGCCTAAGGCTCGGTGACACGCTGCAACATTGCGCGGGTCTTCAACCCCGATTCTACTACACGATTTTGCGTTTTTTGTAACATTTCGCTTGACGTCGAGGATAGTCACACAGAGTGCTACTACACGCAAAGGGGAGCAGGGGTGGTGTAGTGTTGAGAGCGCTCGCCTCCCACCAATGTGGCCCGGGTTCGATTCCAGACCCCCGCGCCATAAGTGGGTTGAGTTTGTTGTTGGTTCTCTCCTTGCTCCGAGAGGTTTTCCTCCGGGTTTCCGGTTTTCCCCTCCTAAAATCACAACACTTCCAAATTTCAATTAGATCTGAAAAGTGTCCCCAATTAGCACTCGCGTGCTAAATACCTTTGACACTTAAATAAAGTGATTTATATAAACTCTTGTTCTTAGGCCATCGTAACTTGATATGAAATAAAACACAAACAGCGGTGATAAACATGGGCACGACCAACGCATTTTTATAACAAACTTGACGTTTCGTATGCTAAGCGACATACATTTTCAAAAGTAACCGCTACAACGTTTGAAAACTGTTTATATAGTTCAAAATTAGGGGTCTGGAACCAAGATTAAAATAATATAATAGTATGGACTGTCAGTCCTAAGAAGATACAGCAAGTAAAGCAACAGCTTCTCACTGCTGACATTGTTATTTAAGGAAGGCTGTAGTTCTTGAATCAACAAAGTCTCCTTGATTTTGCAGTGAAAGTCCGTTCTGCCGGACGCTAAAATATCAAAATGATTCCAATAAATGTTGTAACCAGTGATTTTGATATAATCAGCAATGGCTGATATATGGTCACTTTTAGTGAGGGCCTTGAAATGTTCGGTTTTTCTGTTGAAAGTGTATGTCGCTTAGCTCACGAAACGTCAAGTTTGTTATAAAAATGCGTTGGTTTACCATGTCTATCACCGCTGTTTGTGTTTTATTTCCTATAAAGTGATTTTTTGTGCCGATTGTTGCACCATGTGTCCGCGTCCACCGCGGTCAAACGGCCGAGGCGTTTTTCGTTTTATTTAGTGGTATTTTATTTAATATTAAATGGAAAGCTCCTGGCAAGGATATATAAAAAAAAATTAGTTGACGTTACTATCTTTTAATTTTTCTCAAAATGATGAGCTTTTTTCGTTGAAAACTGACCAAACCTCTTTGTGCCTGATCAAAATTATGTTGGCAAATGGCGCCGACAATTCTGCAGTTCACAGTTTTTAAACGCTTACAACTTTTTAGTAAACTTTCAAAACGTTTGGTAAATTGACAGTGTATTGGCAATATATTAAACTTTAAACAGTGAAAATGCAACTTTAACTTTTAAGTACTTTGCTTAACTTTTACAAATTACTCTCGTTTGACCGCGGTTAAGTGTCCGCACCTCTTAACCCAACCTCCTCCCCAGGCTCTTCTCCGCTTTCAAAATGGCGGGACTGGCGTAGAAACCCATGGACACGGCTGCCAAAATAATGAAAAAATCCTGACGTATTTTATCGTGTAAAACATGATGGAATATCTTCGTTTCGTTTGAATAACAGTTTCAGATGACCAAAAAGCCCCACGGTTACTAATCACTGGAAATAGCCTGCGAAACTACCATTTTATTGTGTGTCACGTGACAAAATACTCCACGATTCTAGGAGTATTTTGACAGCCTTGTGCAGGGGCTTCTTCCCCCCGGCCCGCCATTTTGAAAACAGAGAAAACCCTGGGGCGAGGTTTTTTTTTTTTGGGGGGGGGGGGGGGGGGGGGGTGGGGGGGGGGGGGGGTAGAGGCAGATTCAGCGCGCTTCATAATTCACACGTTTTACACGTTGATAAATTTCTTTGCCATTCCCTGCAAAACAACATCATCATCATCATCATCATCATCATTTTATTAAACAAATAAATTATATACTAAATTATAGGCACCCGCAGGTAGCATCAAGCGAATCAAGGCGGGTGCTTTTAGAAATAAATAAAATGATCAAATTATAGATTTAATTAAATAAAATGATCAAATTATAGATTTTGTGGAGAACGTGAACACACGACGGTTAATTTCTTTTCTATACTTGAACTGGAAAGCCGTCTATACGAATTCAGCTCCCGGACAATTCAATCACATGAGACAAATTAAACAAATTTGAACAATTACAAAGTAGTTTAAAAGAGCGCGAATTCTTTTTTGCAAGTATCGTTTAAATTTCCTTAAGTTCCCTATTTCGCATTGGCTGGTCAAGCCTCATCTAGAATGCTAAATTGAGCGCGAACTATACTAGGTGGACCCCAAGTCATTATAAAAGCATGCAGGTAGAATCCGAACGGACGCAGAAGTCGACACAGCGTCCAAATTAAAGGAACACTGCCCCACCGAAATAACAAAATTTCGCTTAGCTTATTTCCATGTTATATCGCCAAATGCCACCAAATATACAACTTAGTTGGATAAAAATATTCCATATAGCAAAACAAAAGGAGTAGTTTGGAGATAAAGTGTAGGATTGCAAGGATTAAAGTGGATTACAGTTCATGAAATTTGATTTTGTGACAGGCGGTCAAGAAATCAAACTTGCCATTCTTGTGAAATTTTGACTTTTCTTGCCGTTATTTTGTCAGTGTTTTCACGTGACGTCACGGCGTCCATATTGGTGTCCCAAAACAATGAAATGGCGGCCATATTGGTGTTCTAAACGAATCCTATGGGACTTTAGCTCTATTCTTATTCGAACATTTACTGTTATTTTAGCACTCCAATATGGCCGCCGGTCATGCGAATGAAAACATTCTATAACGGACATAATATGGCTCTGCGCATGCGTAAGGTACTGACCAGACAACGGGGTTGGTGTTTGAGTGTGTCACTTGCTTTTTTCGTGTTTTATAACATAGAGAATCCGTAATAGTGGGAATTATTTTCCGTAAATCTTATTCACCGTGATTTTAACCTCTGTCTGTAATAACTGAGAATCATATCGGTTTCCCATACGAAACACTGTATACACCCGATTGTTGCCGTATAAATGTATAAACAATTAACGATAAAACGGTCTTTTCCTTAAAACCATGTGTGTCGCCCAAATGGGTGTGGTTTGTGAGCCGCTTTGGCATCGAAATAGGGGTCAAGTCTAAATTTCTCGGGGTAGGGAAATCACAAGGAGCCGATTACCTACCTGAAATCATCTATTATTTTAGTCTAAAAATGGGTAGAAAAAATTAAATACTTTGGTTTTAAAATGGATAAGGGTTTCAATGATCGGGCCGCACTTCATTTACAAAAAATTTAAGGAGTACCCCCCACCCACCCCCAAGCGTAATAGCTTCTCAAACTCATGATAACGAGGTAAACTTCCCTAATTGGCAAGAGTGAGCTGCAAACGGCAAACGACGAACAGCAAACGGCAAACGACGAACGAAAACGACAAACGGCAAACTCGTCAGCTTCTCGATTGCCGTTTGTCTTTTGCAAAAATGGAAAGATAATGCCGCATCCAATATTAGAAAGATTAAGCATCACATTATTTTTTCTGCGAACGCAAATTAAAATTCAACTTTTGCCATCGCCGTTTAGCGTTTCTACGGCAAACTCGTCAGTTTCTCGATTGCCGTTTGTCTTTTACGAAAATGGAGAGATAACGCCGCATCCAATATTTCGCAAACGAGAAATGTATAAAGCTTGCTATTTGCTGTCATATCGTACGTAAAACAAGTCTCCTCTCGTTGCTGCCGTGACAATTTTGCCGTTGGCGTAAAATCGCTCCAATTCTTCTTTTTTAAACTTTCACCTGGATTTCAACGCCTATCCGTAATAGTGAACCATCGGCAGAGAGGGTTGGCAAACTTTCGCGTCATGTTTAATTTGATCTCTTTAATATGGCGGATGGCGGGAAAACCGCACACAAGCTCACGGGAGCAGAGTATGTTTGTTATGTTTTCACTGAAATTTGTCAGATAACTGTTTCGAAAATTGAGCAGGATAAAAGCCTCATTGTTAATCTCAGCGTGGTGGTTATTGATTTGAGATTGACGATCTCATCTTCAAGGACTGGAAAAGATTGAACGACAGAAGTTGCGCTTTTTGCTAGTCGCACGGTGCCCGCAACTGGAACGCCGCAAAAGGCATTCATGACCTTTCTTCGTGAAATGACTTTAGCAAAAACATAATTCAGTATTATGGTTACCAATTTTCTGCTTTTATAACCCTTACTTCCTAAGAGTACTTGCTAGGACATAGTCAAATGCTTTAGATCGCTATGTTGGATAAAAATAACAACCGAACGCTGCGCACAGAAAAGTTCCTTAGAAGTTTTACATTTCAAAGGTTCCTAAATCCACACTGAAAGATTTTAGCGGCTGACTCAAAAGTGAGAACCTCATTTAATAGCAGAGCCAAAGCTTGACCCTTGAATTGGAAAGTTAAAAGCTTGAAAGAACTATTGTTATTATATATGTTTTCAATTCTTACTAGTTTTTAGTTCAAACAAACGATATATTTATTGCCTGCTGGTGGAAAATCGAAGTTTACAAGAAATTTCCACGTGGTAACCTGCAAACTGTCATTTTTCGTTAATCACTGCATATATCACCGCCATCTGGTCGATAACAAATTCCCTGAGGCTATAGCGCTAGTTTATACAGACAAAACCATAATTTTGTTTTAACTTTACCGACATCTCAACAATTGATGATAAATGGGAGTATCTCTTTCGCAGCGGTATTGTTTTCGTTTTGCGGTTTGCAAATTAATGTGGCTAACCAACAAGCCGTGACACAAATAGTCTAAAACCTTTTCCTTCCAATAAATTACGAGTGAAAGTGTTGTACAGGAAGAAAAGTGGCTTCCAAACTAATTTGTAAAATTCTCGCATGGGAAAAACTAAAAGACGAAAAGGACCACAGAAAAGTGCTACATAACACCCGTTGGATAACTCCATTCAAATGGTCGCTTATTTAGTTGGATCGCACATCACCCACAGAAAGCCAATAGAATAAATCACACTACAGGCTTTTTTTAACACTTTTACGTATTAAAATAGTTTCACTCCAGAGGAAAAAGGGTTTGACGTTGAGAGGTCCACGAAAAACTAATGAAAGTTTTTAAACTTTAATCACCACTGCCTAAAAATAATTTTTTTCTCCGGCATTCCTTTTGTTAACCAAATGATCATTTGTCACGCTCTCGTTTAATTTATCAACTAAGTAGGAAGCCGAATTTATAATGCTGTCAATATTATTACTTAAGCAAACGATTAATTAAGAGATGTTGTGAATAGTTGTTCTTGATTGCCGCCGGAAAGTGTCTTGTCATAAAAAAGACGGGAAAAGTTACGCAGATGGATTTTGGCGACTTTGGAAGTACAGAGTACAAAACCTATATAGAAGTTAGTTTACATACCGCAAGATTTGAAAGAAGTAGGATTAAGGCCAAGAAAAAAAAACTAAGCTTCACAAATTATTTTTAGTAAAAGTCAACATCGAGATAATTGATAATCTCTTTCGTGCATTGTTTCCAGTTACTTAATAACTTCCAACGCGTGCTTCGGCTTATTTTAATCCCTCAATTGACCCGTAGACCTCCAATAATCTAATATTGGAAATAAGTATTTTTGACAGTTTGCAAGCATTGTTTGTTTGACTGATTCTACAAGAGAAGTGGTAGAAAAAACAGGAAATTAATTTTGTTTTTGGCCCGGGGCATTTTCTACTGACCAGGTGGCTCAACCGCCGAAATGTACCGCAATTCTTATAATCCCTCGTCGGAAAACCGTCCACTGGGTATATGCATTGTGAAAGATGGGAACATGTAACCCAAAAATGGCAAATTATGACTGTTGTTCGCATAAGGTTTTGATCAGTAAGTCGGCAAACCTTTGCGTATGCCTCGGGGGTTTACGTTCTTTTTTTCCAAGATTCAATTATTGGCTTTTTTTTTTTAAATTAATTTCTTATGTTTTGTTTCAAAGACAATCTTCAGTCACGAAAAGACTTATTTGGTTTTCATATCTAGAAAAATAAAAGAGTTCACTTCATCTTTTTTTATTTCACTCCAAGAAAGTTGATCAAAATATGACATTTCTCCTTTAGGTATAGTGTATCAGTACACTGTCAAACAGACAGGTGATAGAAATATAGAATTTTTATAAACTTGGCTTACGGTCTCTGGAGCCCACAAAATTCTCAGAAGACCTTTGAATTAGCTTACTTAAAAAAACAAAGAGAAGGGATAGTCATACGGTACGGAATAATTAAGAATTGTTGGTTGGAAATTCCTACAAAACGTGAGTTGATACATATCAACAATAGCTCGTTTTATCATAATTACTTGTACTTCAGTTCAGAGTCGATTAGTCAGCTGTTTTGTTAGACTTTCTGAAAGTCCGTTTTGTTTGAGTTCCTGACTTCGTCACTTGTCTTGCGACTTTGTCACTCTCATAAGTCAACTTGTGGGCAAGTCTACTGCTTTTTGGGTAACTCTGGCTAAGCAAAAACGCAAGGTAATGGTGTACCTTGGTGTACTTCATAGTGGATAGCCAATAAACAGACTCGCAGGTTCACGCGCGACTGAATTCAATGCTGAGACCAACTCTATGCGGTAACTTGCATTGAGTGGTCAAACGGTAAAAAAAATTGTGCCCACTTTTAATTTCCCTTTTGTGCGATTTGATCTTGATCGAAGTGCACGCAAATGATTGCAAGTAGTAGTAAAACAGCCCACCCGGAGGTTCAACCCATTACCCTCTTATACTCCTTTGACATACACGACAACAATTTGTACCCCATGCATTCTCATACCTCCCAGAAAGGGGACCAAATACAAGAGATTATCCCATATGGGATCACAAAAATCCTGTACAACATGTAAATAAAACAATTGTATCGATCATGCCCCTGTGCTAATTGGAGCGTTTTTCTTTCTACCATTTCAGTTCTCAGTCTATTTTTGCGACCTCATTTCGCCATTTCGCGTAATAGGAGAGTGAAGAAAAAGCCCCTCTTCGGCGGAACTCTGTATATACCCTACTATTAGAGTACCTTCACCCTCATCCCGAGAGCAAAACAGATTCCCAGATCGTTGGAAGTTTTTGAGTCTCCGTTTGGTCAGGTCTTTGTTTTTTTTTTTCGGTACTTTGTTCATCAATTGCTATAAAACCGCAATCAGCACTTTATATTTCATTCATTTAACAGTTCATGAAAATTTGTATGATCACTTATTTCATGCACATTATCACATTATCAAGTGGAAATTTAAATTAATTCTTAATTCCCTGAGTATTGGCCAACTCACGTGTTAGATCATCTTATCCATTTTTTAGCACCATTTTGAAAAGCCAAAAGTTATATTTGCACCAAAGGAAATCTAAAAATAACGGCCCAGGTTTGTTAAAAAAAAAATTACAAAGTACACTTCGCCTTGTGAACTGGAAGTTTCGCCATGAATGGTCAGAATAAAAATGGATTATACTACACGAGCTCATTGTATAACCTAAAAGATTTAAACCAACAGAGTTCTGCTTTTGTTTTGATGTTCTTGGGGTATTTTTAGCGCGACTCCCCGCGACCTAGCCTCTTAAATTTACACCGGTTTTGGTAAAACGAATGTAATAAGTTCGATTCAAATTAAGGTCGTTATTATTTTCTTTGAACTTTCTTTACTACTCAATTTACTTCATTCGAACTCAGATAATTTTAACTGAAAAATCTGAAAAATGACACGAATTTTAGATAATAAATGAGTCAATTAACCGACAAAAAGAGTTATCAGAAAACTTGAAAAAATATCAATCAGTTGAAACTGTGAATGATTGATATCCACCCTATATATAAATGGAAAATTCGCGCTATTTGGAGTATTTTTACAATGTAAAGCGCAATTGGAAAGAGAGCTAAAAATAATAGCTTACTGAGTTAGAAAAGAACTCAAAAATGCATAATGGAAGATGGATGGTTGATGTCAAGAAAGATTAATTAAAAAATATTTTGAAAACTTTGCATAAATCAGTTGCACAAATCATACTAGAAACTAATTATAATCTTGTTGTTTATAATACATTTGTGGTGGATTAAAAGAGATTTTCCTGCTAACACCTGATGATATATAGCTCCTTAAAAAGTAATCATAAAAATAATTGCAGTTTCAAATTGAAGAAAAAACCCTATTCATTGAACTGAATGCGATTTGTCATGAACAAACATGTCATAGTTAAAATTCAATCGAGCAAAGTTGCAAAGTTATGGCTCACTGAAATTTTAAGCATTTGTATGAAAAAAGACATTTTATCCTCACTAGCATCGCTTTCGTGTTTTTTCCCAAAATTTGATTGCCTATAACTTCTCCTAAAATAATAATATGGCCATGAAAGTGCACACAATGACTTATTTCGTCCTGATCTTTTACAATTGCTTTTCTTTTCTTGAGAACCTGTCCAAACAAAAAAAAAAACTGTTGGACGGCCATATTTGCGTTCGGTGTATAATAAGTTAAGCGGGTGATTAGGTCTGTTAGTTATGCCAACCACTCCTCGCTCAGTTCTTTGAAGTTATGCTCACCACTCCTTCTCAGTTCTTTGGCTATTTCTGCCCTGTCGCAATTGCGGTTTATTACACAATGGACCCCCGCAACGGTTCCTCCTTTAGGGAACCGTTGCGGGGTCGTTTCCGCTGACTGCAGCCATAGTATCCTTAAGCAATATACCATATATTTCTATGGTTTAACGGCTCAATACACCACACGGGATTTTGGAAGATCACGAGAAACGATTGGAAGTCACGAGCCGCGAAGGCGAGTGATGCTTTTCGAGTGTTGTTCCAACAAAAAAATCCCAAGTGGGTTATTGCACCGAATTACTACGGAAATGTGCGGTTTATTGCATTTTCCATGTGGTTTACCGGTATAACATTCAATAGCTATGAACCAATCAGAGCGCGCACATTATCTTTATATAATTAACAAGTATTCACCGAAGTGGAGGTGGGTAGTGGTGGATATTTACCGAGCCGCGAAGCGGCGAGGTAAATATCCACCACTACCCACATACACTGAGGTGAATAGTTGTTTTAGTATATACTGAAACGGTGAGATAATATAACGAAAATAATGCTTTTTAACTCATTTATTCCTGTCAACGATTACAATTTTCGCGCGCAAATTGCTGGGAGGTGAATATCACTTGCTATTCCGAGTTTCAGTAGCCAATTAGAGCGCGCCAACAATGCTATCCACTGTTTAAGTATATACTAATATAAAATAATCAGCTAAAAAGCCTGTGATGCACGATTCAATATTTGTTCCTGAACGAATGTTAACAGTGTACCCCCCCCCCCCCCCCCCCGGGGAGTGTACCATGCCATGTTGAATGTTAACAGTGTACAATGCCATGTTGAACGTAACAGCGTACCATGCCGCCATGTTGAATATTAACAGTGTACCATGCCATGTTGAATGTTGAAACTCAGGCCATTCAACATGTTGAACGTTGTTGACAGGCTCTTTTCCGTTCCTGCAACAAGTTGCGGCTCGTTGAACGGCCGGACAACCAAACCTTTTAAAATATTGAATGTGTTTTCTACTCATTCAACAAGTTGCAACATTGTTCAACATTTGTTGAGCAACAAATGTTGAACCGTGTTTCATTCGCTTAACACCCAGCCTCCTTCATGTTGGGATTTGCATGTTTTTTTTTAAACAAGTGTCTGTTTAAGTAACAATGTGTGTAAAAACTAGGCAATCCTCTATTGTTCTGCTGCATTTTGCTTTCCCGACATAAGATTGTTTAGATTTTCTTACTGAGAATACATCAACCTATGGACAACACGTTTTTGAAATAAAATGTACTGAAACTTTATTTTAAAGCGATATTTCTTTTGTGTTACAAGATTTCATCCAATCATGAGACTCCAAAACAATGGCCAAGAAAGGCTTCTAATTTTCCATGTTTCCCACATAGAAATTCTGCTGCATTAAAACTCAGAATAGTTTTCACTAAAAGGGAATCAACAAGTAAACTAGAGAGAAATAAATGCGCTACCTAATGAAGTGATAGTAGATTTTCATGTTTTAGCCAATGAGGTGGACGGTTTCAACAATATCACAATTAACACCTTTCTGCATTCCTTGCCGTTGGGTTGCCTAGTTTTTACTAGGACCATTACTTAATTTTGTAATATTGTGTTTCTTCAGTTGACTGTCAGGCCTGCAAACAGGGCACAGCCCACTGTGGGGGAGGTGAGGGGGGTTGGAGAAGGGTGACCGGGGAGGGGGGGGGGGGGGGGGGGGGGGGGGGGGGGGGGGGGGGGGGGGGGGGGGGGGGGGGGGGGGGGGGGGGGGGGGGGGGGGGGGGGGGGGGGGGGGGGGGGGGGGGGGGGGGGGGGAGGGGGGGGAGGGTGGGGGGGGGGGTAGGGGGGGGGGGGGGGGGGGGGGGTAGTTTCTCTGCCCTCGAAAAAAAACAACAGCCAAAGCAAAGTTGGATCTTAAAAAAAATTAAAATTATTTTACAATTTCACAGTTAAATGTTGCACATGGTATTTAATTCAGAAAAAAAATAGGGCTATCAATTTCTTGTTAGCATCATGTAGATGGCTAAGTAAATGCATAATAGTACAGAAGTATATCTTTGATGTTTACTGTAAGGCAAGTATTCAACGGTGACGTTACATGCCGAATACTAATCATGACCTTTTAAAAGAGGTTCTTGCAAACTGAAATAATAACAGTCAATTCAACAATGTAATACAAAAACGTATTTAGAAATACAGACTTCCATATGAGATTTCTAAGAGGGTTTGAATTGTTAGTATTTCGCCATAAATACCATACGGTTCTGTAATTTATTTTCTTGACATTTGTCGCTTTCTCTAAAAGCCTTTTAAAACACCTAAAATTCACTCTTATCTGCTCCCCTATTATTGGACTTCATAATTTTCCATTTACACCCAGAACGCATCTCCGTAATGATTTAAAAACTCGCAAATTGGTTTATTCTATTCACGGTTCACCACAAAAAGCACTTAAAGAAGATAATATCTTCCTTTTTGCATGTTTTTTTTTTCAATCATACAGATAGCTGACAGGAAATCTTCATTAAATCCTCCACTTTCCTGCTCTTCTTGGCCTGTGTTTCGCGATACACCTTCCGTAGAAGGAAACTTCATCAGTCTAGACTTCATTCAGTAATTGTAAAAGCTGTCCAAAGGACAATTGGTTTCATTGTACTATTATGAAAGCTAGCACGGCAGATGGTTAAGCTAACTTATAAAGATGATTTACCTTCTTTTACCTCCTTATGTTACTCTTTAGTTTTACAGTACACAAATTTAATATTACAAAAAACACCTTATGATGCATAATAAACAGTACCACAGGAAAGTACAGCTCAATAGCTTTCGTAAATGTTCACACTTTAGAACTTCAAGCACAGACTCAAAAATTAAACCACCTTATACAGCAAAATAAACAGCACCACAGCAAAGTACTGCTCCATAGCCGTTTCTTTTGAATAGAAAAGCTTTAGCATTTCATCCACAGAGTCAAATTATAGAGCCATATTGTAGTGTTAGCTAAATAGCACCATAGGAAACTAATGATCCGCAGCTTTTTTTTTGAATAGTCACGCTGAGAAGCTAAAACCACGCATCTTGTACAGCATAATGAACTCAGGGTAAAAAAAACTAAGATTCAGTAGCTTTCATATGAATGGTCACATTCAAAGAATGCATCCACAGACTCAATTGCAACGACTTGTTACCCAAAGACAAAAAAGCTAAATAATTTTTTTTTAAATTAATAGTGAGTGAGTTCACCTTTTCACATTGGAAAGGTAATTCTGAATTAAAAGTACTAAAAGGTCAGAAAGTTGTTATAATTGATTTTGTGATTTAATTGCAGGAAACTCGAATGTCATGCATACAGATGTGGATCTGAATAAATGCTTCTTTTCTTTATTATTTAAGTAAACAGAATGTCAATTTGCAAAACTAGATTTTATTGAAATGGACATTTCAACACAAATATTTACAAACTGTAAATAAAGGCCAAATAAGACCAAATAAATATTGACTTGTTTTGGCATTTTGCGCCGGAAACTCTTGACGATCCATTAAATGTCAACTTCAAGAAGGAGACCAATCACGCTTCTTAAGTCTGCAAAGGCAAGAAATTCTCAATATTAACCTGAAAAAGGTACAATGTGTTTAGTGTTTTTTATCACAAGCTAGCCCTGTATTGATGCTGTGTTTAAAGTCGGAGTGGTGTACACACGTTTTAGATATTCTGCCAATGTTGTTATTGTTTTCCCGGTACAGCTTTACCCTTTAACGCTCATGTGGTGGCCTAATCATAATTCAAGAAAATACAAACATTATCATAGTAATTATAGAAGGTACTGCTAAGTAGATTTCATGTATAATGGTCACACTTAATATTTCATCCACAGACTCATAAATTACTAGAACCACCTAGCACAGCATAATAAATAGCACCAGATCGAGGAAAGTACAGCTCAATAGCTTTCATTTGAATGGCCACACTTAAGGAAGGTACTGCTGTGTAGCTTTCATGTACAATGGTCACACTTAATATTTCATCCACAGACTCATAAATTAAAATTACTAGAACCACCTAAGCACAGCATAATAAATAGCACCAGATCGAGGAAGTACAGCTCAATAGCTTTCATTTGAATGGGCCACACTTAAGGAAGGTACTGCTGTGTAGCTTTTCATGTACAATGGTCACACTTAATATTTCAACCACAGGCTCATAAATTACTAGAACCACCTTGCACAGCATAATAAACAGCACCACAGGAAAGTACTGCTCAATAGCTTTCATTTCATGAATGGGCCACGCTTAAGGAAGGTACTGCTGTGTAGCTTTCATGTACAATGGTCACACTTATTATTTCATCCACAGACTCATAAATTACTAGAACCACCATGTACAGCACCACAGGAAAGTATTGCTCAGTAGCTTTGATTTGAGTGCCTTACATCATTGGATTCCATCCCAGACTCTAAAATTACAAACCACTTACACCACTGTTGGTGCAAGTACACAAAGTACACAAAAGGCAACAAGACAAAAGACCGTGGCTTTAATTATGAGATAATTGTGATAACTTGTGATAGCTTTAGAGATGGTGAATAAATACGACCTATATATAAGCTCTTCCGCCCGCCCTCGCGTGCAATAAGTAATGGGAGTATGCTAGATAAGAGATCAATACCAAAGACCTGCCCCACCTGCCTTCAATGTCAACAAATTAGGGGATCTTATTGATAAATTCACCGTAAATCGCGCTTGACAGAGAAATATAAAAAGATTCTCTGCTTGTACACGAGCCACAAACACATAACCGGCTTGGCATGACTCAAACGGCTCTTGTTCATATGACAAGTTTGATACTTAAAAGTGACTTTTTTCGCTCTAAAAATAACCCGCGCTCTGTAATTAAAGGTTAATTCTGATCTCCCCTGACTTGGGCGGGCGATAGTTTTTATGGGTACAACCCACGATTATTTCCAGAATAAAGAAGCTTGTTGGCACATCCTCCTTAGTTGATTTGATTTTTTTAAATTGTAACTACGGTTATGAAAAGGCTCTGAGAAGTATGCATTACATTGAAGAACAGCTTCTGGCAAAAAGCAATTTAGAACTCAATCAAGTTTTAGAAAGTTAAAGCATAACGTTTTAGAAAATGCAGGTAGCTTTAATATAGGAAAGTGCAACTGCTATGAAGCAGAAGATGAAAGTTTTCTCAAAGGCCTCTTAAAACGAGATTTCGTGACTGGTATTATGCGTAGTATATTTAAAACAAACTTTCTGATATCAACCTCTTACTATAAACAGTGTTTTCAACAATTGATTTAAAATCAAAATATAGTTTGACATGTTTGGCACAAACAGCATGAGTTAGAAGAAAACTTAACAATCCTATTTCGACTGAACTTGGGTTATTCAAATTTTTTCGAAACTAATTTCCTGATTCGTTCGCATGATTAGAAACTGGAATTAATCTAATCAATCTTGATTTTGATTTCCTTTCAATGCCTTGACCGAACGGCAAATCAAAATGAAATAAAAATCGAGTTTTTTCATTTTTGCTTTGCATAAATCAAAGCAAAATCAACGAACCAATGCCAGCAAAGCTCCCTTTACACCAAATTCCGGCTATTTTGGAAACGCTAACAAAAACACAGGAAGGAGTTTGGCATTGCCAAAGATCTAATTCATTTTATCTCTCTCTTCTTCATCGACGACATATCTTTCTATGATCCTGATAAAAGTATTAGAAATGTTCCTCAAAACATCCAGTCTTCGAAAAATAAAGCGTTTAATAAAAAAAAAGTCCACCCTTGACCTTGCAAAAATTGTTTATATTAACAGGAAACACCGCGTTGGTCAAGTTTCTTTTGTAGGCATAATTAAAATATTTCCGCATTTGCATTTCAACTTATTGAATCTGAACACTCACAGCTTGAAGCGCTCAATCTATAGACCTCATAGCGGGACTTATACAGATTGAACTCGATTTCACCAAAAACTGGTTGCATCCGTATTAACTTGACAGTAACATACTCTTATGAAGCTGATCCCTTGATATGCGTATTTACTGCACATGTAAATAAGCGTCGGTACCAAATAAAATATTTATAAGTTGTTGTTGAAGTTTACCTTGGCTGTGTTCGTAACAAATGTTCCCCGCTAGTAGCGAGCGCGATGTTTTTCTTAATTTGTCACGCAAAGATTTTGCTGGCGTGCTCCGTTCAAAAACACTTAATCGAGCAGATTAATCGTACACCGACATGCTAAGAGGATAAACGGATTTTTAGGGCTTCTTTCAAAGGAATGACCCATAAAGCTTTTATTGTTATTGTGTCGAGAAGATTGCTTTACAATCGTCTTAAGAGTCGCAGGAGACTAATTGTTTTAGACACATTCGACGGACGATTCAACTTAAGTGGCAAAATGACCTCTGTTTAGAGAAGACTTGACACTTTAGGTGCTAATGTTGATTTGCTCCTTCACTGTCCCTCCCTCCATCATCAAAACTGCTAGTTTTTACAAGTTGAACAAATATTACTTCCAGGGGGTCCTCGAGTGCTTGGTCTTCAAATCGTCATAATTTTTCCCCAATGCTTGACCCCGATTGTGTTCATTGCATCAAAGACGTCATTATCTTTGCATTCATGGCCGAAAGAGCATGTATTTTATTTATTTTTTAATGTTTCTGACGTTGTTTTGTTTCCAGAAGGGTCTTCCACGATCGTTATCGAGAGTTTCTTTAAACCGCCGAAACGGTAAATAGGTACATAATACACACTGTTTTTCACATCGATACCGAGTCCGAACAATTTGAACAAACACTTTGCACAGCTGACGAGAGAGGAAATCTACAACAATTAGTAATTATTTTAGCTATTGAGAGAATTGGAATAGAACCAGGTGGCGATAGAGTTGAGCGAATTGTACGATAATTTATTTGCTCTCATGATATGCCCAAACACTCTTACAACGTGGTACAATATTAAGAGCAACGTAAGTGTGATATCGTATTAATTAGGTGCACTCGAATCTGTCACTATCACAGCTTAACTCCTCTACAAATAGTTATGTTTGAAGCGACAAGCGATTGTCAACACTACTTAGGTGTCGCCGCTAGGGTCGGTGTCAACAAAGGCATCAAATACAATAGTATCGCAACTACGTAACTCAGCTGAATGAGGCAAACGATGGGTTCTTTGAAATTTGTTTGTCTTTAAACTGTCAACAAGGGCCAAGTCAACTGAGACGGGTCAAAAGGCGCCGAAAACACGACTAGCTGGCCGTGCAACGCGCGCTCGCAAATTCGCGGTAACCAGTATTGAAAATCGCGGGAGACGCACAAACAAACTTAACCTAGTGCCTTATATCAATTTAACTCAAGTGTGCGGTTAACCCAACGAGATGGAAAATCCATGCATCTTCCACGCTCACTGGAGATAACATCGAGCTAAAGGAGGGACCTTTCAATTATAATCTCAACCGAGAAGTTGGTGGTTTCGCAAGCGCTCCACTGAACGACAGCGTTTACTGTATGATCATTCAATATATTGAGATGAGACGCACGCGATAGCAAAATTCAACGACTCACGACATGATATGAGTGACAACTAAGACGTTCGCGTGCTTCACTGCGCGTGACCCGAACTCAGAACAAATAAACGGATTTGGCAGAGGTTGATAATTTGTTTCCCCTTGTTTGTGACATGAAAAGAGAAGCCTATAACACTACCATTTATTTTATTAATAATGGCTTAGCTTGCCGTAACGTCCAATGAGGCTTGAGATCGTTGAATACTCTGTAGGGGGAATTTGGTTCGTTTAACCGTCAAAATAGGCAATTAAAATTCTTTAGTTCGAGGTGGCATGTGCTTCCCTCCCCTTAATCAAACCGTCCTTATACGAATGGTAAATATTTGAAAATTACATGGCGGCACCTCAGGACAAAATTGACAATGCAAATTAATCCTGTTTTAGTGAAGAAGGAAGCAAACAAAATTTTAAGTTGTCTGTAGAATGGTCATTTCTTTTCTAGAATATTTCCTCGAGTGTAAAGGGAATTTTTTTTAAATTTTGTTTTGCTCAGATTGCAAATGAGATTGTTCCAATACGACGATTGCTATTGAAACACTAACAATTGGTGGGATTCGATAGGACGAACAAATCGTAAAATATTTATCAGCCCAAACACCCTGGGGCGTTAACGCGATGATTGGATCATGAAATATCAACAACTTGCTAATGCCAATCAAAGACCTGGTGTAGTTCAGTTACAATAGACCGAGAACTCACGCTGAGCACAGAACACAGGCAAGTACAGATGCTTGGATGAACGGAGAGTCGACATCAAAGGATAACATTACGACAGAAACGTTCACATCCAGCGAATTCTCAACAATTTAACTGCGTTTCGCTGTGTTAGAGTCTCCAAGGAATGTTCGTGCACTTCCCAGTAGAGAAGTTCGATTCGCTCAGCACGACACAGATGCTTATTTAGTTCCATGGGAGGATGACAAAACTGTGAATTAAACAAAAAGCCAACCCGATTGATTCATTGAAGTTTTCTGTCCAGTTTCTCACGCGATTGTATAGTGGAGAAAGCGACCCGTCCAAGGCGCGAGACACAAAACAATGAGTACAGTGCAAGATACTTTTAGCGTTCCAAATGGCTCGCATTATCCTTTTACACCAGCTCAAAGCGTGCGGTCCTCGGCTCGTCCATCGACCCATGAGTTCCTATTTGCCGGGCCGACAGTTTCCCAAGTTCTAGCGTCGCAGCTGTTCGCCCACCTAACAGCAGTATAAATCTGGCGTCTGATACAACTGCCGCTAGAGCAGGGAGCAACCAGCGACAGCACAACATGTTCGCCGGCTCCGTAATTCACCAGCTTCATCCAAGCCACTACAACAGCTTGCAAGAGCCGCATCGCGACGGTACCAATGGTTCTCCTCCGGGTTTTATTCTGTCGCTCATGCTCATGACCCGCCCGGCTCTCACTATCAACAAACTGCGGGCCATTAGCCGGCCCTTACAGGTTTTCAAAAGGCATGGATTACTATACGCGAGATGACAAATTCGACGCGCTCATCACTCGCAGTTTGCGAACCCCTTCGCTGCACCGCGCTACGAGTTTATGCAGCACCCAGGACTGGCCATGCCTGCAAGTTATCTGCGCCAACCCTTGAATCATGTGGTGGTCTGTGAATGGATCGAACCGGGCAGCAAAGGAAAGCCTTGTGGGAGACAATTCTTTCGAATGCACGACGTTGTTGCTCATCTCTCTGAAGATCATGTTGGAGGGCCGGAAAGCAGCTCACATGTGTGCTTTTGGAAGGATTGCCCTCGTAGTGGACTTCCCTTTAAGGCCAAGTATAAGCTTATCAACCACATTCGTGTGCATACAGGGGAAAAGCCCTTCTCGTGTCCCTTTCCTAGCTGTGGGAAACTGTTTGCTAGGTCAGAAAACCTAAAGATTCACAAGAGAACGCACACTGGCGAGAAGCCATTTATGTGCGAATATCCGGGTTGTGACCGACGCTTCGCAAACTCAAGCGATAGAAAGAAGCACTCGCACGTCCACACGTCGATAAACCATACATTTGCAAAATCGAAGGATGCAACAAGAGTTATACTCATCCAAGCTCTCTTCGAAAACACATGAAGCTACACCAAAAGCCTTCAGAATCACTGGGTGCGCCTAGTCCTCAAGATGCCGAAAGCGTATCTTCCGTTCGGACGACTTCGCCCGCTTTCCACACCGCTTCAACGTACCCACCAATGTCGGAGTGGTTCAATCGCTTGCCGGCTTCTCAGAATCACGACCATTTTCATATGGACACTAACGGGAGCATAACTCCCGGTCAAGCTCCTTTGGCGTCCTACTGACTCCTACCGAGGAAATAAAGACTTCACTCCCTTAGCATGGAGACCAGACAGAATGATTTAAATACCGTTTCAACCAGCAAGCGGTAACACTTTCATTAGTCAAGATGAGCCCACTCACTGTTGTTCGCGTTCCAGCACAAGCGACCTAAAATTAGCTTTGGTGTACATTGTACACTGAAGCTCAAAGAACTCCAATTTGTATTTTCGCAATCACAGTTTCTCAAAATTGTGTTGTTTATGAACGATTTTAAAACAGTTAGTTGACATACGGTGAAGTGTCACACACACAAAAACGAAATACAGGGAAAAATACAGAAATAGGGTTAGAAAACTGGAATTTTTAGAACTCAGTCATGCTTTAAAGCTCCAAATATCCATGACGTTCCGACAAAAAAGTATGGCATCTTGCTTAGACCTGACAAATCTGATTTGTCAGTGGAACTTAGACTATGAGAAACAAGAGTTCGTTTTCAAAAAGCCGAAGGCCAAGTGATTCGACTCGATTAATTCACCACGAAAATTAACCCAAGTTTTAGCTAACAATATTTTCTTATTTATGTGAGAATATATCCTGTTCCTAATCGGCATTGTAAATAGCATATTTAGGATTTGACTTCACCTGGGATATTAAAGAGATAACCTGAGAAGGGAAGGAATCTGATAAAGAGTGTCAAATTTATTCAACGCGTTTATTCCATATCTCTTTAGTCTTAAAGTTTATCATCCATTAAACGGCTTTATTACTGTAAAATGCTCTTCTACAGTTGACTTAGAATGGCATCTTTATGTAAGAGGATATGAATAAATCACTTCGTTTTATTCTGGCAAGTCATGTTTCAAATGTAACAACAAGAGTTTCGGTTTTACGTAAAAAAGACAAAATTTCGTATTTCTGTATGCTTTCATATTTTCTAGAAGGCTGTCAAGTCATTTCAACAGTCAGTGATTTCAAATCAAGCAAACCAAACAAAATGAATCCAAACAAAAATTAGTTCCTACGCAACAAGAAGTGCGTCTCAGAATTCAAAACTAAATACAAGCTAAAAGCATAAGTAAATCTTTCGTTTTCTATTTATCTTTGTCATTAAATTTGGAAGGATGATGATTAACCAAAGAAAACAGTTCTTAGATGCTCTAGTAACCAGAGTCCTGTGTGGAAGCAACATTCCACATTCTGAATTTCATAGTCATCGAGTTTGCTTTTTCGTGAGCTAAGACACTAGTTTTTGAACACAACTTTTTCTTCGTTTGGAAAGCAAGAAAAGCTACGGTGATATTTTTTGAGCAGTAAACTGGCAAGTATTTTCACCTCATGTCAATCGGCATATATAATTAATTAATCTCTGTCACTCTTTAGATCCCGAGTACTCCCATCCTGTTCAAAATTGAGATTGAAATGCCCATGATTAGGCTGTTTGTTTAGTTCTTGAAGACATCAAAATAAAACCAACAAAACAGCTCCGTTCTTTTTAAACCAATTACCCGTGTGGCCATATCAAACGGTTTCTGACGGAGCTGTTTGTATCAGTTCAAAAGCCGGCATCTACAAAGGATTTTCTTTATTATAGTGTTTTTAATCTATCTCTACGGTTCTTGCCCAAGGGCTGCTGCGAAGGAGCACTACTGTAATGAATTCGAATATTTATGTAGCCTGGGTAAGCGGCTAAGCAACAAAGACGGCAAACACTGCAAAATTAAATGCAAGAGTGATGTCTTTTCACAAAGGAAATCATTCGGTTTTACACTTGTTTTTCAACTCAAAGAAACAATAGGCTACTTGAAGGAGAGCTTAAAATAGTACAATGTTCTTATAAAGCGGTCAAATCGCTTAGGGCACTCAGAATATTCACTGAACCGTAAGCCCGGTTTAGTGACCATGGACGATGGAACCGGAAACCTCAAACCCACAAAACGTCGCGTTTCAAGAATTTATTCAATAAAGTAGAGGAATAGGTAAACAGGATTCTTTTTTCTTTGGAGTTTCACAACAGTAACAAATTCTCTGCTTAGTCAGGTAGGGTAGGCTGTAGTCCTTTCACTATAGCTAGAATCAAACTTTAAACCATGTTATGTGGTTCCTATTTCTCAGGAATCTTTCAATGCAATCTTAAAGCATAGTGTTTAAATTAAAGCTACACAGCAGTACGTTTGTCTGGCCCTCATTGATTCTCGATATTTTACATGAGAATATGTGCTTTCCCCCTAAATTTTGTCTTGGTTGTTCTTGTGAGTGAAAGGATGAGCATGGCGTGATGTGGTTTATCGCTGTTGGCTTCTCAATTGCCGTACATAACGTCACGCTGGGTTTTGTACTTTATAAGAGTAAATCCAATGGTAAGTATCCGACTGGTGTACTCTTTATGAAACTTGGTTAGCTCCTGTTACAGCGACTTAATCACAGAAATGTACTGTACTTATCGCCTCAGCTTACATCTCTTGAATCAAGAGACTGAACGTGTATCTCAATGTCAAGATACCGTGGTTCTAAAGGACGGTTTCTTCCATGTGACTCAGGAAATAGAAAACAAAAATCATTGAGAGGTGGTTTCCTTAACAAGAGATGATAAGCACTAGGAGCTGAAGGTAAACTCTATGACGGTTATTTCGGTAACAGACTAAAGCAGACAACGGCCATTGAGTTCAGAATTCACTGATGTTTCTGGAGCCACATAGTGATCGAACTGTAACAAAACATATCTTCGTAAAAAAATACTGTTTATAATGAAGCTAGTTTTTAAAATATTGCCTAACGAATGAGAGGTAGATGTAGTTAGGTTTCAGTAAGTTATAGCTACTTCATAACACATTACTGAATTTCTCAGTCTTTGTGTTCTACTGACAGTTTCGAATGGTATTAAACTTTTAAGCATCATCTGGATTCAATATGCTAAGATTTGTGAAAAATTCTAGAATTATATGTCTCCCAAGTAGTCAAAAAACTCTTTGAACACCGGAAGAGCTCCCTTTGAGTCGTATTAAATGTTACTACGCTTGTAAACTCAAAGCAGAACCGAGATCAGCTGGCATGAATATGGGATTCGATGAAGGACGATTAGGGCAATATATGTTGTTCTTGCCTAGTGTCTTCCTCTTGCAGATCACTTTCTCATACGAAGCTCTGATAAAGTAGGATAGTTTAAGAATAGTTCTGGTAACAAATACAGTACATAAGACAAGGTGAAAAGCCTGTATGAAATATGAGAATTTATCGAGAGTTTTGCATGATAAGTGACACGTGTTCGATGTCTCTCAAATATAACAATTCGATTGACTCAAGTACATGTACTTGGCTTGAATTTAGCAATAGAAGATTTCAGTTTTAGATTAAAATAGGAAGTTAAGGAAAATGATAACTCTTCGATTATTTGGATAGGATAATTATAGGTTCTCCTTTTCTTGGTATTCTGTAATAAACAAAAGCTCTGCCAAAGATCCCAAGTTTTGGATTATGATTGATAACAGTATTGTTGACTACCCAAGCATTTGCAAATCGCATTCATGGCGGTCGCGATGATTATTACGAACACTCGTAAACGTTCTCTCGCTCACAAAAAACTTTTCTTATTTCCTTTTCAACACATACCGTAAACTGTTAATACTTCTCAGATAAACAATTTGTCACTGACATTTGGAAGAAGAGAGTTAAACCTACTTTCAAGCGAATGGGACACGTGTTATTCTATTTTTACACGCACCATTTCTTGACCTAAACAAAGAAACGTCTTTGTTTAAGCATGACTAGAAGCTAGAAATTGATATGTGTTCCTTGAATTGATGTAATATTTGCTAAATGGCGCAAAGAAATAAGGGAAATAACTTATTAAGAAAGGACAAGCGGATTAAATATATAACGTAGCCAAAACATCATCAACTTGAGACACGCAGAACTTTGCTAAAGCGAATTAGACACAGATATTTATTTGCACTCAAGCAGGTAAAAAGTTGTGGTTTGGATCATTACCAGTTATGTTAAAAAAGTACCGGTGCACTTCCTTAGTGAAAGACCACCGGAAACTTCTGATGTTTTTTCAAACTCGTTATAAATGAGTCTTATGTTAAATGTGATATGATGATGCCATGAATCAGCTTGCACTTCACAAGACAATGTTTCGTACACTGACTAACATAACACTGCGAAAAGCTTAAAAATATTTCTTTGTGGATTTGCTGCTTTTATGTGAAAAGTTGAGATTTATTAGATGCAGTGTATAAACTATTCCTCTACCAAAAATGCTTGATGTCTATTTTCTGGAATGTTATAAACCTGTCTCGCAGCAAAATCGGGTAAAAGGAGGTTGCACGGTACATAAACAGCTGCAATAGTGGCTTCAAAGGGTTTAAGCCCTCTTTCTTTATGTTTCACAAGGTTTGCAAATTGCCACATTAAACTTTGCATCTATGTTTTTTTACCCAACGAACTACGTTGCCTCAAGTGACCATGAACGTTTGAGTGAATTGTCTTGACAAATACATTGCTCAAAACTTTTACCAAAAGGATTTTGTTTGGCTTTTTAAGCAACGACTGTGACTTTTGAAATAATATTTGGATTCTGGTTTAATTTCAAAAATTTAAATAGCACAATGATGAAGACCAAAAAATATATATATATATATATATATATATATATTTTTTTTTTTTCTCTGTATTTGAAGATGGAATTTTCTTTATTTTGCATGTTTAGTTTTTGAAACTCAGATACAAAAAGATAATATTTCTTGGCAGGTTGTAGCTTGTCTTGAAGGTAGCTGCTTCCATTTAAAAAATGGCGTCCTGTGGAGTTCCCAACTGGTCGGCTTACCATAATGTAAACCTTTTGTCCTGTGATCACGGAAGGTTGTATAATTTTTTTTAAATCTACCTCTTAAGTCATGCAACGACAAAAAACCTTTCATCTTGACCAAGGGACTTCAATGAATCTCCAAAAGTGTGGAATATACGAAAGAACCTCTTTTTAAAATTCATTTTTGTTGATGCATTTTCGTGATAAATCTGGCGACAGCAGTAACAATTTATCGGGAGGAAGACCTTTATCCTCATTTCATGATTAAATCTAAAAAGATATCATGATCCCTTGTAGATTTTCTTTTTTACACGAGCATTATTTACAATAAAGATGTTTATGTTGCTCTTGGACAAGTTTAGTTGTATCAATGATAAATCGTTTCCGGTTTGAATTGTAACAAAAATATTTTTCACTTTCTTCAGGTGAATGATGCCATTCTCGAACATTTATATTATGTTACTTCAAGATTAAACTAATCAGAGTAAGCGGAGCTATAGTTGAGATTTAACGAATGAGCCTTACACTGCCTTGAAGCACGAAAGCTGTGATAAATTCAAACAATGATATAAATTTATAACCCTATTTTTATGGACTAAAAGTGAATGGTTTCTTGGTATTTCCTTTTACTTTGAATGTTTGAAAGTTACAAGCATTATATTTATCGACAGGTACTAAATAAAATAGTATTTCCCCTTTTTGGGGTCAATATGGCCTGGGGTATTATCATGCATTTATAAATGGAAAAACCCAGTAGGTTGACAAAATCACCAATATTGGGAGTTTCCGAATGACGCTTGCTCTAAAACTTACGAAATAAATCACTTAAATGTTCGTTAACTTTGAACTTTTATGGCCTCTCTTTCGGCTTTCAAGTATAAACTATAAATTCAAACGCCTCGAGGTATCACACCTACAGTTAAATTGAGATGTAGCCACTTTCAAATTCCTTGCTATGGTTTTGCTTCAGTCAGAATAAATCTGTGACTTTAATTAAGAGTCATTTCGTGATAGCAGTACCTTGTTAAGGCATTTAGCGATCGGCTTTGAGGATAAAATTGCAGATTAAAAAAATGTTATTGTGGAAACACAACGTTTATCGTTTATAGCTATATTGGAATGCACCAAGATACTTGACGTCTACACGCCATGAGTGATGATTACAAAACTTGTCTACTATCAAGTTTCACTAACATGGTTAAATCACCGTTAATTTAAATAAAATGGGACTGGTATTTCTATTAGGTTTTGGTGAGGCTCTTTTATTATTTACTTATCTTTATTATTATTATTATTATTATTATTATTTAGTTAGATTGTAAATCTTGGTTGAAGACGTAATGCTCCAAATTGTAGAGCAGAAAGGAGGCTACTGAAAACAAAACCAGTAAGAAGATTCAGCCATCAACTTCTTCAATCGATTTCGCGTGGGAAAGGAAAAACCACTCCTAAGAATATGTCAAAGTTTGTTTGTCAAGCACTCGTCGATCAGATGAAATGAATTCAGTTTCGGGGAAAGGGAGAGAAGTGTTAAAACACCGTTAGGTGGTCAAACGAACATAAAACTTAAGGATTTAATACTGAATAAGCATCTACTTTTTCTTGAACTTGAACTTTATTTTTATTTGAACATGGTGGCTACATTCAGAAGATAAAAAGCACAAAAATTAACTGGTTTTTGCATCACAGGAAACGAGAAAAATATGACTGAAGTAGTCTCGTGAAATTTAATAAAAATTACTGCTCTTTTTCTTTCTGACAGGCATCTAATTTTTCTGCATCACAGGAAACGAGGAAACCATAACTGGAGTGACATTTAAATAAAGTGATTTTAGGACCGTCCGACTGGCTGATGATGAACACCATATTTATGACAAATAATAATAATAATAATAACTGAAAAAATTGTTAATATGTTTCAGCCACTAAAATATATATTGGAAATATTGCAGTCAGACACATGGGTTTCTGAACTCCACATGTGGAATTCCATGTTTAACTAAAGAAAATTTCATGAATTGTGAGAATATCAAGCAGATGAATAGAATTCTTTTTAAAAATTGACGAGTAACCAGAATTTAAAAAAAATAATAAAATCTAAAAAATGTTCTCTGGTTAAAAATTTGAAAAAAAAATGTGAGCTTTTGGCTTCCATTTTGGCTTATATTTAATCAATATTGACCCAGTCGTTTTAATCATTCCGTAAACCTCATTGTCTAAAATTGAAATTCAGAACTATGTTTGTGGTTCTGACTTTTGATAATGTGGATGAAATCCTAAAATGAGAAACAAAAGTTACTAACAGAGTAATCCTCAGGTGTATTTCCTAACGTTGTTAGAAATTTGTATCAAATGAAAAATGTTTTTAACAAATGTCAACTTTTTTTGGCACAAGAATAGGCTTAGTGATTGCATTTTATGTTTTTATTTCTCGTGGTGGTCTAGAGAGGAAAGTTATCAAATCCATCCCTTACATGTACATTCTCACATTCTTCTCATACTCTTCATCTACAACTTGCCCACAGAAATGGTTCTGGATTCGAGTCAAACTAACAAGTCATTGCTGTTATATGAAGATTAAAGTAACTAGGTTGTTCAAATAAATGCATTATCTTTATTTCAGTACAACGTTTTAAAGCCCATTTCATATGCCCAGAGGTTTTTCGCTCTGACGAAGGGCTAGCGCTCGACTTAACGTCAGCTTTTTCAATCTTTTACGGTGACCAATTTACACAGAAATGGTTCTGGATTCGAGTCAAAGTAACAAGTCATAGTTGTAATATGAAGATTAAAGTAACTTAGTTGTTCAAATAAATACTTTACCTTTATTTCAGTACAACGTTTTAAAGCCCATTTATTAAGCCCAGAGGTTTTTCGCTCTGACGAAGGGCTAGCGCTCGACTTAACGTCAGCTTTTTTAATCTTTTACGGTGGACAGTTTACATTATTAACTCCTTTGATAAAACCAAATTTTCATGTTTCACTTTCCCACCGACCCAGCACAACAGTTTCATTAGCAACCAAACCCTTTATCTGAGTTTAAACCGTCTTGTGGTTGAGTATGGGGTCATTCCTTCAAGATATAAAATGCGATTTAATCCGGCTCAGTGAATGCAGAAGCCAGAAACAGAACGTCCTGAAAACAGAATATTGTGGCTCTAGGTACTTACTGGCGCGACGAGTAATGATGATGAGGTCGATTTCAGCAAATAAACTGATTTTGAAAGCTTCCTCGAATTGTCCAAAACTAATAAACAGATACATATGTCACGCATATGTATAGAATAGGGTCGGGTTAGGACACCCAAACTACAGCACCTGTACGATTGCAATTTAAACCTTCACTTAATTGAAGAATCAAACTTGTGATATTTGAATCAAGATGGTGATATTTGTTTCCTTATTTGTATTCCTTATTTGAGTGGTGTACTCAGATTGCAGTTTAAACCTTCACAAACTTGCAATATTTGTTTTCCTTATTTGAGAGGCGTTCCTGTGAATTAGTTGGATAGCCAAATACTTATCTTGGATTGCTCTAAGTGCTCGTCCACCACTGAAAAACAACATTTTAAATTAACCAACGCAATTTTCGACCACTAGATATTATTGCTATTGGCCTACTAGTAAAAGGACACAAATTCAAACTTTGGTCAAATTTCACCGCAGGCTTTCTTTCATTCTCACAGTTCTACTTTTGTTGGTTTCTTACTACAAGACACTATGGTTACCTGAACAACCATCATGGCTATTTTATTACATTTGACAAAGCGTCCTTTTTATTTACACATCATCTTCTCTTCCATAGAAATTTGTTTGAATTTATTGCTCGGTATTCATCTGTAAATCGTCGCTCCATCCATTGCAGTATTATTTCCACTTTAAATTTATCCGAAATATCCAGGCGTTTGTCAGGCTCTATCCATCGCTTGTCGAAACAAAGAGACCAATACAACGCCAGAATTTTGGCAATGTTGCCATTAGATCACATCTTGGAAGAAAAAAAAATCAGTACCTAGCACTTTTAGTTTTAAAATTAATTTTAAATTAGGCTACTGGTATACACCTGTTGTATATGTTTCACATGCAGTACAATGCTAATTTTTCGAACCTCCCGACTATTCGAATAAAAACTCGTTTCCCTTCGATTTGATTTCAGTCAATGCCACCTTCGATTTTTGGAACTGCGGATTTTTTTTTAACCAATTTCCGTTTTCTAGGAGTTTTTCAAGGTATATGGACTTCTTCGATCAGCTTAAAGTAAACATTTTCACTGCAATGGCACAAATATTAAAACGTTATCTTTTTTCTGTAAGCAAACGAATGTATTTTTTTACAAGCCTGAGTGGCCAAATTAAGTACCAGTAGCCTTTTAATAACATGAAAAATATCTGTGCTGTGTAACCTGTTTAAATGAAATTTATGAAGGCGAACGGAAGGCGATTGAAGATATTCATGTCATATGTTCTGAATCAACAACTTTCAAATCCGGCATCGTTTAATCATCGACAGATTGAATTTTTCTTCAGTAAAAAAAATAGACTATTGTGACATATGCACAAGTAGTTTAAGAATGCCCAACTTATCATATATGTTTTATCTTTAAGAGATCCATAAATATGATTTGCTGTAAAATAAAAACCACCGTTCAAATCCCAAGGTATCTAATCCTAGATGAAATATCAGTTATTCTTTAAATTTTATGCTGTTTAAAAGCAACATGCTAAAGAATCGGGGCATTAGCTAGAAAACAAATCCCATTTTTCACGAAGCTGGTTCAATAATTACTTCAAAGGACCAAAATAAAGCACTGCCTTATTAATTTTCAATGGATAGAGACGAATGAAGTGTCAAGGGTAGGTCGTATTATCCCGGTCGACTTCTCAAGTTAAGTTTAAGTAGAAAATTGGGCAGGAAAATCTACACGAAGAAGTCTACGAACGGTGAAATGGAGTGAAGAAAAACTTTTTGTTAATTCTTTAAGATAATTCACATTAAAACAAGTGATGGGACACAGTGCTCGTCCTTGTTTGATTTTCCGTATGAGAGCAGCTTTGTAGAATAATACAGTTTCTAAAAGCTATTAAAGTGACAATTTCAATGTAAGTATTTTATATTTCAAGTTGTCGATATCGACTTGACATGTTTCACTTTTGCTCTGAGTGAATCTCTTTTTAATCATAAGATGTAGCCTCGTTCTTTGTAAGCCATTCAGTCTCTAAAGCATCATAAAGCAAAATGGCATAAACCTATAAACGAGCGGTTTTTGTCCTCTTTTCTGAGAAAAAAGAAACAACCTTGAACTTCGCCTGGCTTTGTTATTTATTATGAAGCCCACATGACCACACCCGCTCTTAAAGTTTGGTGCTTTACTATTCTAAAACAAAGGAGCACAAAATAATAACTTCGCTTAGCCTTCGCTTAAACACGGTTTCCGTAAACATTTTCGGAAAAAGACTAAGTGTTTTACTAGGGCAAGATGCCTGGAAGCGACCGTTCATTGAAATAAGGCGGAGAATAACAAGTCCTATACACAATAAAACTTGCACCAAACAATTATCACCGTTTAACAAAGATTACAGGTTTATTACAAATAACTTTAGAATCACTAGATATTACATTTCACCGCGTATTTTCAACCGCTGTTGTTTCCCTGAGGAAATTTACATGATCAACATAAGGAACAACGCTTCGTCCTCGAACATCATTGCTTCATTTCAATGGCGACTATTTTCAATAAAACTAAAAACTGTCCTGTGGAGAGGAGCGTTGATTGAAATATATCTGCCAGCCACGTGTTTTCGCTGGTTGAAACACTGAATAAACCACAAAGATTTTAAAACTTTCTGTGAACTTTCAAGTACTTTATTTCAAAGCGGCGATGAGCCAAAGATTAGACGATTCTTTGAAAATTGTAGCATCACCTATTTATTTACTCATCAAAACTAATTCACACCTGCTTAAATCCATGTTTTTCATAACTGATAAGATTTCGTAATCTTTTTCTCTTCGTGAAAATGTCACTTAAAGTTAATAAAAAAAGTTCAATATTTACTTTGTCAAAAGCCTGATATATTGGTTTGCTACTTCAGTTCGATGCTATACGTTTTTTTTATCATTTGCAACACTTTAATTTCATTTGTAATTTCGTTTTGCAATGTTTTGGGCACGGAGCCATGTATTTAACATAACCTTCATCACATAAGCCGCTTTGTAAACGACGGCGGGCAAATACACGTATCAGAACGGACGGATAACACACTCTTCATAACTATTGCAGTTAATGTGTTTTAAGCTTTCACGCTTTAAAATAACAGACTTCATTATACTTACGCTTATTTCAGCCACTCTTGCCAGGTTAAGACAATGTCTAACAAATGGAACAAATCCCATCCCTTACACTCGAACACCACTAAGTTTAAACGTAACCCACACTGTAAAGCTCTCTGGTTGAGAGCTAACGGCAACTAGTGAAGCGTCTAACAGTTCAATCCTTTATTTTCCCTTTAGTTTCTGTGGGAGGGAAGACATCCTGCACTCGTTCAACACATGTTGAATTTTGCCTCATATGGCGACCAAGCAGACCGGGTCCGTAAACCCGGCGGTACCTGTTATTAAAACTCTTAATGCGGGCAGAAAAAATGAGGTGAAATCTTTAATATTTCACTGCCTTAAATTCCCTGTGGATGCCGTCTACTGATAAGGATGTTGTACTTTTCTCGTTGGGACCAAATATAAGGTTTCGCTTCTGGAGATGATCCGGCGGCGCGTTTGCTCGCCGCAAGACTTTTCTTTTGAGAAGAAAGGATTCAAGGTATTGAGATCTTTTCATTCAAAGTTTAGACCAATGATGTTTTATTTGCTTTAGATTTAGGTAAGCATGGATATTGTTTTAGATTTTTTATTTCCTTAATCACGAGTATTTAAATCTACAGCCAGATTCCGTTTGAGAGCTAGCCTTTCAATTGAAAACTAAGTCACATTTGTTGTCCAACAGAAATTTGATCACACCAACTTACGAATATTATATTGCGTTCTGAACAAACTTGTAAATTACACTGTTACAAAATTAAAATCAGAAAAAGAACACGTGTAAATAATTCCACGATTCGGATTGAAATTACATATCTAGATAAGTCGCGATACATATAACACTTAGTGCCGGAGTTAGCAGTAAATAAGGGCGTGCGAGTCTTTATTATATTATAACCTTCGTAACAAGTATGGTATAAGGAATAAGACTTATGTCGAATAAAACAAAATACCAAACATGAATCTATTTAGTCTCCATATCTCATCTAAGACTTTTAATTAATGTTTTTTTTAGCTCAAGCACTGCGCTATGTTTTTACGGTCCCTTAACTTGATATGAGCACCCATATTGTATGTTATTTTCAACAGGCGATGCAATGATCTGGTGCAATACGATGATGAAATTTTTGGGAATTATTATTATATATATATATATATATATATATATTGCTTTCATAGCCGGCGTTAAAAAAAACTGCTTTAAATATTTTTTTTTGTAGTAAAAAAAACAGCTAACGCAGATATATATCGTACTCCGTAAACGGCATTCAGCAAACAAACAACGAGGAAACTAATTATACACGTTTGGGTAGGTTAGGTATTAAAGGGAGGGTTTCAAGGTTTGGCGCATGTGCAAGATATGACGTAACACGTTTAATTTCATTGTTTAGACCAATCGGTAGTGAGTAGATAACTCCAGCGGGAAATTTGCCCGTGAAAATGTCGCGGTCAGACAGCTGAATGAATGGATGATTATGCATACCCATGTGGGCCATGAAAGCCACCAGAGCGTAGAATAAATCCTTCGGGTCAAAGGTTTTATTCAGTGTTGACTTCGTCGGTGTTATTCGTTGAAATTTACTGTAAGTTTTGGTCATCCTTCGCTTTGTTTGGATTAATTGTAGTATATAAAGTAAATGTGAGTGTTTTTTTTAATCGATAAAATGAGTAAGAAAGCGAATAAAGCATTTTAATCTGTGCACATGCGCCGAACCGTGAAACCATCCCTTTAAGGGAAGGAAGGTTATTAAAAAAAAGGCTTTTATTTGTTCTACGAAACTAGAATTGTATAAAAAAGGAAAAGGCATGGGAAACTTCTATTGATGTTTTTTCATGCTTTTCTCTAATTTTAGTTTCGAACGTAACTGGGTGGTCTTACGGTGTTGACTAGGACAACGAACACCGCAAGCTTAGAACGGAAGAGATTAATTTTACAGCCTCCGCGAAGCTTTTGAATTGATAACAATTGCCACATGAAAAAGATCACAGTTGGTGAAGAGCCAAGTCTAGGAAGAAAAACTTGTTTGAGCAGGTCATCTTATAGATCCATTTTGTCTTTGTTTACACATGAATAAACTCATATGGAAGGAAAATATATTCTAAATAAAAAATACTTAAAACTACTCGTGTGTTCGTCAAATTGCCAGTTGTAACGACTAACAAACCATTCACTCTTGCTGAAATCACTCAACTCATGTCACAAATATGTTTCGGGTTTACGATTTGTTGCCATGGATAACAGAGAAATCGTATTTTTGTTCTGAAAATCCGGCTTACAAGAAAACGATAAATGGATTAATAGTGAAATATATATATGAACAAAAATAAAAAATACAGCTATTAGTTATAAGGCCGACAGACAGCTGAAAAAGACAAGTCTTAAATTCAATACTTATCACGTGATCACTTAAAAGAAACTCCCACAAAGAAGACTTCGTTTAATATCGTGAACGTCTCCACTAAAGATAAAATGTCTTCTTTTTTTACAAGAGTAAACAAAAGAAATTAGTCTTTAACACAGCAGCGAAAATAAAAAGGAGAAAATACCCTCAAGAAGGGTGGCTTTAGAAAAATACATAAAGTAATTTAAACAAAACATCAATTTTCAACTCCACAGAAAGACAACAAACAAATAATAAAAGGTACGCACAGTGCTAAAACATCATCTACTAGCACAAGAAAAAGATGAGCAGGACTTAAAAATCACCAAACAGTACAAGAAAGACATGCGCAGCACGTTCACATCACCAAAAAGTATAACAAAGACATGCGCAGTGCTTAAAATTCACTAAACAGCAAAACAAACTCATGCACAGTGTTTAAACATAACCAAAGAGTACAACAAAGACATGCGCAGCGATTAAATACAACCAAACAGTACAAAAAAAACAAACGCAGTGCTTAAACGTCACCAAACAGTACAACAGACGGGCGCAACGCCTAAACATCGCCCAATATTTCAACAAAGACACGCGAAGTGCCTAAAAATCACCATACAGTACAACGAAGACATGCGCAGTCCTTAAAAATCATCAAATAGTAGAACAGACATGCGAAGTGATTAAAAACCACCAAATAGTACAGCAAAGACATGCTCGGCGCTTAAACATCACCAAACAGTACAAGAAAGACATGCCTGGAGGTTAAACAACACCAATCAGTACAACAAAGACATGTGCAGTGCTTAAACATCATCAAACAGCGAAACAAAGACATGCGCAGCGCTTAAACAACGCTTAACAGTACCACAAAGAAAAGCGCAGTGCTAAAACATTACCAAACAGTACAACAAGCAATGCGCATTGTTTAAAAATCACCAACTAGCACAACAAAGACATGCGCATTGCTTACACATCACCAATCAGTACAAGAAAGATATGCGCCGTGCTTAAAACTCACCAAACAGTACAAAAAAGACATGGGTAGAGCTCAAACGTCACCACACAGTAGAACAAGACCATGTCCAGCGTATGAACATCACCACACAGTAAAACAATGACATGCGCAGCGCTTACACATTACCAAACAGTACAACAAAGACATGCGCAGCGCTTACACATTACCAAACAGTACAACAAAGACATGCGCAGCGCTTACACATCATCAAACAGTACAACAAAGACATGCGCAGCGCTTAAACATCATCAAACAGTACAACAAAGACATGCGCTGCGCTTAAACATCATCAAACAGTACAACAAAGACATGCGCAGCGCTTACACATTACCAAACAGTACAACAAAGACATGCGCTGCGCTTACACATTACCAAACAGTACAACAAAGACATGCGCAATGCTTAAACATCATCAAACAGTACAACAAAGACATGCGCAATGCTTAAACATCATCAAACAGTACAACAAAGACATGCGCAGCGCTTACACATTACCAAACAGTACAACAAAGACATGTGGAGCCACGGTGGTCTAGTGGTTAGTGCGTCGGGCTTTCAACCTGAAGGTCGATGGTTCGAAGCCTGGTCTCTGCCGTCGTGTTGTTTCCTTAGACAAGAAACTTTACTCCACACTGTCTCTCTCCACCCAGGTGTATAAATGGGTACCGGCGACAAAAAAAATGCTGGGGGTAACCCTGCGATGGACTAGCATCCCATCCAGGGGGGAGTAGCAATATTCCTAGTCGCTTCATGCTACAGAAACCGGGTTTAAGCTCCGGCCGTTGTGAGCCTTCTGGCTCGTGTGCGCGACTTTACTTTACTTTTTACTTACAACAAAGACATGCGCTGCGCTTAAACATCATCAAACAGTACAACAAAGACATGCGCAGCGCTTACACATTACCAAACAGTACGACAAAGACATGCGCAATGCTTAAACATCATCAAACAGTACAACAAGGACATGCGCAATGCTTAAACATCATCAAACAGTACAACAAAGACATGCGCTGCGCTTACACATTACCAAACAGTACAACAAAGACATGCGCAATGCTTAAACATCATCAAACAGTACAACAAAGACATGCGCAATGCTTAAACATCATCAAACAGTACAACAAAGACATGCGCAGCGCTTACACATTACCAAACAGTACAACAAAGACATGTGGAGCCACGGTGGTCTAGTGGTTAGTGCGTCGGGCTTTCAACCTGAAGGTCGATGGTTCGAAGCCTGGTCTCTGCCGTCGTGTTGTTTCCTTAGACAAGAAACTTTACTCCACACTGTCTCTCTCCACCCAGGTGTATAAATGGGTACCGGCGACAAAAAAAATGCTGGGGGTAACCCTGCGATGGACTAGCATCCCATCCAGGGGGGAGTAGCAATATTCCTAGTCGCTTCATGCTACAGAAACCGGGTTTAAGCTCCGGCCGTTGTGAGCCTTCTGGCTCGTGTGCGCGACTTTACTTTACTTTTTACTTACAACAAAGACATGCGCTGCGCTTAAACATCATCAAACAGTACAACAAAGACATGCGCAGCGCTTACACATTACCAAACAGTACGACAAAGACATGCACAGTGCTTAAACATCATCAAACAGTACAACTTAGACATGTGCAGCACTTAAACATTACCAAACAGTACGACAAAGACATGCCCGGCTACAACAAAGACACAGGCATCATTCAAGCATCACCACACGGTACAGCAAAGACGTGCGCAGTGCTTAAATATTACCATACATTACAACAAAGACATGCGCAATGCTTAAACATCATCAAACAATACAGAAAAGACATGCGCAGCGCTTAACCCTATTTTGACTGGGCTTTCGTCCAAAACTGTCCCGCACAATCGAACGATGGCGTCATATGACGTAGTTATTAAGTAATCAGTTGTACGGCCGCCATCTTGGATCCGCCATCTTCGATTTCTGAAATTTTTCAAAACCTCTTAAAAAGCGTTCACATTGACTCAAAATTAATCAAAACCATAAATAAACGCTAAATGAAGTAAAAATGTAAAAGTTGTACCAATACACATTGTTTTTCTTCATTCAAGGGTAAAAATTTGCAAATTTAAAAAAATATGCTGTTAAAATCTTGTTGCCATGGAAACATCAAATCACGCGATCAATAAAATGTCATATGAAATTGTTGACAGATTAATTTTAGGAAAAGTCACAAAGTTTGATGACGCTTGAATGCATATTAAAGAAGTTATGAATGTTGAAAGTTAGCTCGGGTTAAACATCACCAACCAGTACAAGAAAGACGTGCGCAGCACTTAAACAACACCAACCAGTACAAGAAAGACATGCGCAGCACTTAAACATCACCATACAGTGCAACAAAGACATGCGCATTGCTTAAACATCACCAAGCAGTACATCAGAGACATACCCAGTGCTTTAACATCACCAAACAGTACGACAAAGACATGCGCGGCTACAACAAGGACACAGGCTTCATTCAAGCATCACCAGAAGGTACAGCAAAGACTTGTGCTGTACTTAAACATCACCAAACAGTACAAGAAAGGTATGCGCTGTGCTTAAACATCACTAAACAGTACAGCAAAGACGAGAATTTAGTTTTATCGACTGAGTCGATAAGGTAAATTGACCACCGTAAAAAGATTCAAATAGCTGACGTTTCGAGCGCTAGCCCTTCGTCGGAGCGAATCGACGAAGGGCTCGATTCGCTCCGACGAAGGGCTAGCGCTCGAAACGTCAGCTATTTGAATCTTTTTACGGTGGTCAATTTACCTTATCGACTCAGTCGATAAAACTAAATTCTCGTGTTTCATCCCCCCACCGACGCAGCACCACAGTTTCTCTAGAAACTAACCCCATTCAGTACAGCAAAGACATGCGCAATGCTTAAACATCATCCAAAAGTACAGAAAGAGACATGCGCAGCGCTTACACATCATCAAACAGTACAACAAAGACATGCGGAGCGCTTAAACATCATCAAACAGTACAACAAAGACATGCGCAGCGCTTAAACATCATCAAAAAGTACAAAAAAGACATGCGCAATGCTTAAACATCATCAAACAGTACAACAAAGACGTGCGCAGCGCTTACACATTACCAAACAGTACAACAAAGACATGCGCAATGCTTAAACATCATCAAACAGTACAACAAAAACATGCGCAATGCTTAAACATCATCAAACAGTACAACAAAGACATGCGCAGCGCTTACACATTACCAAACAGTACAACAAAGACATGCGCAGCGCTTACACATTACCAAACAGTACAACAAAGACATGCGCACTGCTTAAACATCATCAAACAGTACAACAAAGACATGCGCAGCGCTTACACATTACCAAACAGTACAACAAAGACATGCGCAATGCTTAAACATCATCAAACAGTACAACAAAGACATGCGCAATGCTTAAACATCATCAAACAGTACAACAAAGACATGCGCAATGTTTAAACATCATCAAACAGTACAACAAAGACATGCGCAGCGCTTACACATTACCAAACAGTACAACAAAGACATGCGCAGCGCTTACACATCATCAAACAGTACAACAAAGACATGCGCAGCGCTTACACATTACCAAACAGTACAACAAAGACATGCGCAATGCTTAAACATCATCAAACAGTACAACAAAGACATGCGCAGCGCTTACACATTACCAAACAGTACAACAAAGACATGCGCAGCGCTTAAACATCATCAAACAGTACAACAAAGACATGCGCAGCGCTTACACATCATCAAACAGTACAACAAAGACATGCGCAGCGCTTAAACATCATCAAACAGTACAACAAAGACATGCGCAATGCTTAAACATCGTCAAACAGTACAACAAAGACATGCGCAGCGCTTACACATTACCAAACAGTACAACAAAGACATGCGCAGCGCTTAAACATCATCAAACAGTACTACTTAGACATGTGCAGCGCTTAAACATTACCAAACAGTACGACAAAGACATGCGCGGCTACAACAAAGAGACAGGAATCATTCAAGCATCACCACACGGTACGGAAAAGACGTGCGCAGTGTTTAAATATTACCATACATTACAACAATACAATAGCTGCGGCCGCACTTGGTGAGTTAACTGGGTTATTTTTTTAGTAACCCGGTTAAAATAACTCGGTTAAAATAACTCGGTGAAAAGTGAAATAACCGAGTTTATTTTTCTGAGCGGCCGCACTTCAGAAGGTTGAACTTTGAACGTGAGAGATCATGTTATAATTTGCTAACGAGAGCTGCACAAAACAATAGGATTAACGAGCGAAAACAATGGCTCTGCACGTGCATTTTACATATTGTTATTCCCTGCAAAACAACATCGTCAAATCATCAAATTATAGGTTTTGTGGAGAACATAAACACACGACGGTTTTCCTTTCTCTATTTGAAATTGAGAGTCGTCCCTACGAAGGTCTACGAATTCAACAGGAAGCCAAAAATTACCGCGTAAGCGAAGATGATTGACAGATCGGGAAAGTTAACCTGCACTAAACCACCTAGCGAGTTGGTTTAAATAAACCTAACCCGGTTAAAAAAATCTATTGTTCTTTAATTAATTTCCATGGCAACCACTAACACGGTTAAAATTCGGTGAACGCCAAAAATACGCGGCCGCATCAGAAATTTTGTTAAACCAGTTAATTTTAATTAGTTAATTGCAAATAACCGGGTTAACTACTCTAGTGCGGCCGCAGCCAATAATGCAATACAATACTTTATTTTCACATTTCCATGACATTTTTTGTTACAAGAAAATATATATCTAGCTAAACTTAAATTACTAAAACAATAGGACGACAAAGACTTGTGCATCGCTTAAAAATCACCAAACAGTACATCAAAGACATGCGCAGCACTTAAACATCATCATACAGTATAACAAAGACATGCGCAGTCCTAAAAATCACCATACAGTAAAACGACGTCTTGCGCAGTGCTTAAACATCATCAAACAGCATAACCCCACACAAGCAGTGCTTAAACATCACTATACAGTACAATAAAGACATGCGGAGTGCTTAAAATTCACCAAACAGTACAAAGACATGCGTGGAGCTCAACCGTCACCATACAGTAGAACGACATGTGCAGCGCAAGAACATCACCAAACAGTACAACAATGACATGCGCAGCACTTAAACATCACCATACAGTATAACAGACATGCGCATCGCTTAAATCACCAAACAGTACATCAAAGACATGCTAGGCGCTTAAACAACACCAACCAGTGCAACAAAGACATGCGCAACACTTAAACATCACCATACAGTATAACAATGACATGCACATCGCTTAAAAATCACCAAACAGTAAATCAAAGACATGCCCAGCGCTTAAACATCACAGAACAGCACAACAAAAACATGCCCAGCGCTTTAACATCACCAAACAGTACATCAAAGACATGCCAGGCGCTTACACAACACCAACCAGTACAACAAAGACATGCGCATCACTCAAACGTCACCATACAGTATAACAAAGACATGCGCAGTACTAAAAAATCACCACACAGTACAACGACGTCATGCGCAGTGCTTAAACATCATCGAATAGCATAACCCCGCACGCGCAGTGCTTAAAATTCACCAAACAGTACGAAAAAAATCATTACCATAAAGTACAACAAAGATATTATCATCGCTTAAACATTACTAAACAGTACAACAAAGACATGCGCAATGCTTAGCCATCACCAAACAGTACAAGAAAGATATGCGCTGTGCTTAAACATCACTAAACAGTACAGCAAAGACATGCGCAATGCTTAAACATCATCCAACAGTACAGAAAAGACATGCGCAGCGCTTACACATCATCAAACAGTACAACAAAGACATGCGCAGCGCTTAAACATCATCAAACAGTACAACAAAGACATGCGCAATGCTTAAACATCATCAAACAGTACAACAAAGACATGCGCAGCGCTTACACATTACCAAACAGTACAACAAAGACATGCGCAATGCTTAAACATCATCAAACAGTACAACAAAGACATGCGCAATGCTTAAACATCATCAAACAGTACAACAAAGACATGCGCAATGCTTAAACATCATCAAACAGTACAACAAAGACATGCGCAGCGCTTACACATTACCAAACAGTACAACAAAGACATGCGCAGCGCTTAAACATCATCAAACAGTACAACAAAGACATGCGCAATGCTTAAACATCATCAAACAGTACAACAAAGACATGCGCAGCGCTTACACATTACCAAACAGTACAACAAAGACATGCGCAGCGCTTAAACATTACCAAACAGTACAACAAAGACATGCGCAGCGCTTACACATTACCAAACAGTACAACAAAGACATGCGCAATGCTTAAACATCATCAAACAGTACAACAAAGACATGCGCAGCGCTTAAACATCATCAAACAGTACAACAAAGACATGCGCAGCGCTTAAACATCATCAAACAGTACAACAAAGACATGCGCAGCGCTTACACATTACCAAACAGTACAACAAAGACATGCGCAGCGCTTAAACATTACCAAACAGTACAACAAAGACATGCGCAATGCTTAAACATCATCAAACAGTACAACAAAGACATGCGCAATGCTTAAACATCATCAAACAGTACAACAAAGACATGCGCAGCGCTTAAACATTACCAAACAGTACAACAAAGACATGCGCAATGCTTAAACATCATCAAACAGTACAACAAAGACATGCGCAATGCTTAAACATCATCAAACAGTACAACAAAGACATGCGCAGCGCTTACACATTACCAAACAGTACAACAAAGACATGCGCAATGCTTAAACATCATCAAACAGTACAACAAAGACATGCGCAGCGCTTACACATTACCAAACAGTACAACAAAGACATGCGCAATGCTTAAACATCATCAAACAGTACAACAAAGACATGCGCAATGCTTAAACATCATCAAACAGTACAACAAAGACATGCGCAATGCCTAAACATCATCAAACAGTACAACAAAGACATGCGCAGCGCTTACACATTACCAAACAGTACAACAAAGACATGCGCAGCGCTTAAACATCATCAAACAGTACAACAAAGACATGCGCAATGCTTAAACATCATTAAACAGTACAACAAAGACATGCGCAGCGCTTACACATTACCAAACAGTACAACAAAGACATGCGCAATGCTTAAACATCATCAAACAGTACAACAAAGACATGCGCAGCGCTTACACATTACCAAACAGTACAACAAAGACATGCGCAGCGCTTAAACATCATCAAACAGTACAACAAAGACATGCGCAATGCTTAAACATCATCAAACAGTACAACAAAGACATGCGCAGCGCTTACACATTACCAAACAGTACAACAAAGACATGCGCAGCGCTTAAACATTACCAAACAGTACAACAAAGACATGCGCAGCGCTTACACATTACCAAACAGTACAACAAAGACATGCGCAATGCTTAAACATCATCAAACAGTACAACAAAGACATGCGCAGCGCTTAAACATCATCAAACAGTACAACAAAGACATGCGCAGCGCTTAAACATCATCAAACAGTACAACAAAGACATGCGCAGCGCTTACACATTACCAAACAGTACAACAAAGACATGCGCAGCGCTTAAACATTACCAAACAGTACAACAAAGACATGCGCAATGCTTAAACATCATCAAACAGTACAACAAAGACATGCGCAATGCTTAAACATCATCAAACAGTACAACAAAGACATGCGCAGCGCTTAAACATTACCAAACAGTACAACAAAGACATGCGCAATGCTTAAACATCATCAAACAGTACAACAAAGACATGCGCAATGCTTAAACATCATCAAACAGTACAACAAAGACATGCGCAGCGCTTACACATTACCAAACAGTACAACAAAGACATGCGCAATGCTTAAACATCATCAAACAGTACAACAAAGACATGCGCAGCGCTTACACATTACCAAACAGTACAACAAAGACATGCGCAATGCTTAAACATCATCAAACAGTACAACAAAGACATGCGCAATGCTTAAACATCATCAAACAGTACAACAAAGACATGCGCAATGCCTAAACATCATCAAACAGTACAACAAAGACATGCGCAGCGCTTACACATTACCAAACAGTACAACAAAGACATGCGCAGCGCTTAAACATCATCAAACAGTACAACAAAGACATGCGCAATGCTTAAACATCATCAAACAGTACAACAAAGACATGCGCAGCGCTTACACATTACCAAACAGTACAACAAAGACATGCGCAGCGCTTACACATTACCAAACAGTACAAAAAAGACATGCGCAGCGCTTAAACATCATCAAACAGTACAACTTAGACATGTGCAGCGCTTAAACATTACCAAACAGTACGACAAAGACATGCGCGGCTACAACAAAGACACAGGTATCATTCAAGCATCACCACACGGTACAGCAAAGACGTGCGCGGTGCTTAAATATTACCATACATTTAACAAAGACTTGTGCATCGCTTAAAAATCACCAAACAGTAAATCAAAGACATGCCCAGCGCTTAAACAACACCAACCAGTACAACAAAGACATGCACAGCACTTAAGCAACACCATTCAGAACAAAGACATGCGTAGTGCTAAAAAATCACCAAACAGTACAACGACGTCATGCGCAGTGCTTAAACATCATCAAACAGCATTACCCCACACGCGCAGTGTTTAAACATCACCATACAGTACAACAAAGACATGCGGAGTGCTTAAAATTCACCAAACAGTACAACAAAGAAATGCGTAGAGCTTAAACGTCACCATACAGTAGAACAAAGACATGCGCAGCGCAAGAACATCACCAAGAAATACAACAAAGACATGCTCAGTGCTTAAACATCACCAAAAAGTGCAACAAAGACATGCGCAGTGCTTAACAGTAAAACACATGTCTAGCACTTAAACAACACCATTAAGTACAAGAAAGACACGTGCAGAGCTTAAGGTCATTCCTCAGAAATAAAATTTGACGAACAATTTTTTTCTAAATGTTCCCTGATTATCCCCTAGTAGACATTGTTTTGAAACATGCAATAAAAAATATAGGTCACCATGCTCGCGAAAGAGTTACGATGGAGTAAAGTTGCCTTTTTTATCCATGTAGTACTGCCTATCACGCGCGCGATTATTTGATCAGTTGACAATACTTTACGAGGTAGCTTAAGCATAGTTGAAATGGTAAACTTGGAAAACTATAATAGATATTATCGACTATAAGGAACGATTTGATGTATGATTTACTGTAAATGACACTGCCTCAAAACGCTCCTTGAGTGCATTATCTCAAGGTCGTAATTTTATGGCCATGAGTAGTGCGTGTGTACGCGTTTTCAGCGATAACTTTATTTCTTGAGGAATAATTTTTTAAAACTATTTTATCTCACAGAGGGTAATTTTATCAGTACAATTATGCAAAAAAAGGATAGGTCACCATGCTCATTTAGGAGAAAACAACCACTTATTCATTTGGCCAACTTATCCTCAAAGAAAACCGACGATGAATGACGCAAATTTTGCGCAGTATAGTGATGCGCAACGCAATACTAAAGAATCACCTTAAACATCATCAAACATTACGACGAAAACATGCGCAGTGCTTAAACATCATCCAACAGCACAACAAAGATATGCGCACCGCTTAAAGATCACCAAACAGTACATCAAAGACATGCGCAACGCTTAAACATCACTAAACAGTCTAACAAAGACATTCACAGTGCTTAAACAACACCATACAGTACAACAAAAGCGCAGCGCTTAAACATCACCAAACAGTACAACAAAGACATGCACCCATTGGGCCATTCATTTCAAGCTCTTTCAAACATTTATTTGGGTTTGTTCTTCTTGGCGAATTTACTTGATATGTTCCTGTTTTGAGTATTAATTGTACTACAGCTATGACCCCAAAACATGAAAATTCCTTTGACATAGCTGCTTTAAGCCGTCAGCTTTGCCTTGTGACCACTTCTCTTATGCGATAAGTTTCTGCGATAGTGTTTTGGAGGTTCGTTTACGAAAGGTTCCACTGAGGTTAACGAACTAAACGAAAAAAGAGAGGGATGTAGTCTTTTGTGTTGTAGTCTTTCCTGTTCACATTGATTCATGTGTTGGGAGTATCAATCAATCAATCAATCAATCAATCAATCAATCAATCAATCAATCAATCAATCATGAAATTGAGTCTTCTTGGACTACAATAACACGCCTAACTTCACGATCCTCCTTCTCCTTACAAGTCTTGCTTTCTGCCATGGTATTAAGACCTGTGTCCGGCCGGTGCAGATCTCTGGATGTAAGGGCCTGTTCCCCTCGTGTGGCATCTCTCTGGATCGGTTTTCAGACGACCAAGTCACTATCAACCAGCTTAGGGTGTCGTATGCAGTGCAAGTCGGATTCTCCTCCTGATGTCGACGGAGAGACTATGGAGATCACCATAGAGGAATTTGTTTCTGAAACATTCTTTAATGAGACATCCTGAGTATGCGAGCGTAGCAGCCGTCAAGCTGAACCTGTTGCTCTACTGTGAGCGTCCATACCTCCGCGCAGTAGAGTAGAATGGGCTTCACTGAAGCCCTAAAAATAGGCCGTTTGAAGTCTTCCGGTATGGCGAGAGTATGGCGAGCGATGAATCGTCTGCCATTTTCATCTAAATATACTGCTTCATGCATAGATGAAACTAGCGCATAACATGTTTTATTGTAATTTATTATGAAATTGAGTATAATACAATAATATTGAATTTATTGCACACTGGGGCGGTGTGCACCAGGTACGGTGAGTTCCATTAAATCTAGCCAATGAGGTTAGAAGGCGGTGTCAAGGTCGGATATAGGCATGGTTTTACAAGTTATTCTGCCTTCTTTCCTTCGCCATCAGAGCAGCCAGATCTCGTTCCGAGAAAAATCTTTCCCGCCGCCTTCCCCTCTCGCCCACCAACGGATTGTGGTTTTTACTTTCTAGTTAGTTTTATTGTAAGGCGGATTTTTGTCGCCCCGTTTTTATTCAAGAGCTTAATCTGTTTTAGTATTAACGCTGTGTTGAAAATTTTAGCTCATTGATGGCATTAAACCTGCCACAAACGTGGCCAGATTTATTCAACACAGTTGTTTACTTTCTGGGTTTATCGTTCGTCGGAAAACTACCGAGAATGTAAAGCAGAGCTCGCGCTTAAGGGTTGGTCTGTATAATTTAAGATAGAACTTGCGTCGATATAAAACTAAGAATTTGGTAAAGTAAAGTGCTTAGTTTTTGTAAAATTTGTATCGTTTTAGATTTTTGGTTTTCTCCTCTAAACGATGATTTAAGCGATGAAATAATTGCGACGTCCCATTTTATGACCTCACAAAACTAGGTTTTTGGTGTTAACAATGATTGCTAACAATGATAGGAAAAACAATTATTCTGATTCATTCAATTATTCTTTTTCTACTTATCTAGAGCTGCGTTCACATTAAAGCCGAAACATGTTTAGAGTAAACATGTTTCAACTAAACATGTTTCGCGTAAACGTGTTTGTTCTGGCATTGTTCACATCAGATGTCGGTTTCAAACACATTTCATGCATGGTTGAATCATTTATGCTGTTTTGCGATGCGGTACGCTTAAAACCATTCTCATTCAGTTTTGCGGCAATGTTCTCTCATATGTTTTGTTTCCTTCCCAATACCGCTAATTGTCGTTGTATTTCCTCGTCTGCCCATACTTCGACTAGACATTTGGCTTCATAAAAGCTCCAATTTTGGTTCTTTTGCACACTCGTGTCTTCTCCGCATCCATCCGCCATTTTGAATGTGTTCAGTCTGATCATGATTGAAACTACCTCGTGAGGTAGTTTCAATCATGATCAGACTAATCATGTTTCAATCATGATTCGCGCAATGCACTGCTTGATGTGAACACTTTTTATGATGAAACATGTTTCATTCGTGATCAGACTAATCATGTTTCGACCTAGTGTGAACACAGCTTAGGACAATCAATCTGCAACAAAACTAGAATTGCTGACATAAAAAAAAACTCAAATTATGATATTTTTTTTCTGCCACTCCTTCATGATCCCTTGGAGGAGTTGTTTGACCCCATCGTTATCTTTTTAAAAGGCTTCATTCATTTATTTTATAACGGTTGTAGTTAAAACGTCCATTATTTGATGCTTAATACGTTTGACGGTTATTTAGTTTTTCAAAATTTGCCAAAATATATGCTAATTTCAGTCATAGCGCATCATAAAAAAATTAAATATAGCATTTTTTTTACGTTCTGCTGCTTGACACTGATGGAACGAGATTTTAAAACAAGTAAAAAGACTAAAAGTTAAAAATATTTTAGTTACTGAAAGGTGTAATTTAATGGGGATTTTGTATTTTTTTATGAAAACGTTTTGGTGTATGATTGTTTTAATAGGTACGAGTTCTCATACATGTACTCGAAATGCTCTTAGGGCCGATTTACACGGCACAACTTTGTTGCATGCGAAACACTTAAGTAATGCTTACGACAGGCTTACATGTCGTAGGACGTCTTGTAAGCATGTCGTAAGCATGGCGTAAGAGTGTCGCATGTAAGGCTGTCCACAATATGCTCGGCAACTTTTTTTTGCAACTACTTCTTTCTAAGACAATACCACAAATTAAAACAAACCAAACAGGCATATTAAGCACTAAATGTTTTTTTGTTTTCGTTTTTTGGTCACAACCGTCACATGCAGTACAGGTTTGTTAACAGTACTCAGTAAGTGCACGTTGTGGAATGTGGAGCATTGGTTTGCCTGTGGTTATTAAAAAGGCGATTCAGGTGATCAGCGGTGGGTGGACTTTTTAAATTCAAAATGGCGGACAATGGCGATCCCTCGTCATGCTCGAGTGCCTCTGAAGATTTTAATAATCCTATAGCACGGGTGCCAGACTGAGTACTCCTCATAAGGCTAACATTTCCCGACATAGAAAAATACAGACCAATCCCACTGGAAAGAAGAATATCCGTGACACAGTCGGTCCAGATGTGTCTGCTTAGGAGAGAGCCGGTTCAAATACTAGTATCTCACTGTGGTGTCAGGAAAACTAAGATGTAATGCATGCAAAGAAACGATGTCTAAAAAGAAGAGCTCTGTTAAGAAGCATATTGCATCCCAGAAGCTTATCAAGTCAAAGGATGCCATCAAGAGAAGCAAAACGAAAGATCAGAGCATCATAGACCTTATGGCAAGAAACAGCAAAGCGAAAGAATCAACATTACACGAAGATATGAGACTCTGATATGGGATTTCCCTTTCAAAAGTTGACACTCTGAGGCCACTTCTTGAAAAAAAAATGGTCATCGTTTGACATCTCGTTCACATTTGGCTGAGTTCATTCCCTTGATCCTTAAGAAAGAGAAAGACACTGTTGAAGCTGAAATTGCTGCAAATGATGGTTTTCTGTTATTTGTGACGGCAGCACAAGGCTTGGGGAAACTTTAGCTATTGTTGTGCGTTTTATTGACCAATGGAATGTTCAGCAAAGGCTTGTTAAGCTAGAGGTTCTAGCTGTCTAACAAGGAGCCTAAATGCAGAACAGCTTACACAGCGCTAAATCGAATGTCTGGCTGTTGAGTATACAATAGCCCAATTTCGATATATTAAAATTGAACTTGAAACAAAAGACATTACTACGAGGCTTAGGGGAATGATAGTAGGGATTTATATGGTTTATTCCCCTAAGCCTCGTAGTGATTTCTTTTGTTTCAAATTCAAGTTCAAGTTTAATATATCGAAATTGGGCTATTAAACCCAATTTTAAAACTTCTGGCAGCAACGAGAGACGGTGCGGCAAGTTGGTTTTAACTTCACCAACATTTTTAATGTCACATGTTTCTCGCACATAATTGACAATGTTGGGAAGCACTTTGAATTTAGATTCCTATATATATATATATATATATATATATAGAACGCAGAAACAGCACAACCGCAACAAGGCGAAGGGAAGAAAACATGCAACTGTAGGAAAAAAGAAGAATGTCCACTGGATGGGGAATGCCTGGTGAGCGAGGTCGTGTATCAAGCCACGGTAAAAACACAAGACGCACAAGAGACATACATCGGCCTAACAACAAACCAGTTTAAGGTAAGATACCGAAACCACCAGATGTCATTCAGGCACGTTAAGAGGAGAAACGAGACCGAGCTCAGCAAACACCTGTGGAAGCTGAAGGATGACAACAAAGAATTCACAGTCACGAGGAAGATCGTCGCAAAAGCAAAGCCATACACGAACCTTACTAAACGTTGTAACCTTTGTAACACTGAAAAGTTTTTTCTGATCACTAAGCCGCACATGGCAACGCTAAACAGGCGCAATGAGCTAATTTCGACATGTAGGCACCGGCGGAAGTTCATTCTAAGGTACAGTTCAACGTAGCGCATATCCAATTTTGTAAATTTAGCGCGAGCACTTAGAGTGACTTAGGTTTTGAAAGCGCGCGCGCTGCCTATATCATCACGCGAGCATATTGTTCTAACCGTTATTATTTCAACCATTGAAACCGTTTCCATCACGTGCTTATTTAAACCGCTTTCATCACGCAATAATACTGTTGATGTAGACTTAACGGTTCAGTGTAAAATGGAGTTTAACTGAGGACTGGGTCACCTCTTCGGTGGCCTACGAAACAGTTCTGTATTAAACGTCCATCCACTCAAGATCTGAGTAGTTCACCTACTAGTATAACCCGCTCCTTCACCGCAAGTAGAGCACTATCTTGGCTTCGCCGGTGAACTTTTAACTGAAACTTATATATATATATATATATATATATATATATATTCAAGGTACTGGAACACAATGTTTTCCCTCAGTGCAGCTGCCAGGCTACTATGGAAGACTAGAACAGGAACTGCAATGCGGCTTAAGTCAGATACAAGGTGGTGGAGTCATTGGGAAGTACCCAATCAGGTGATGTGGAGCCTTTTCTGAGGGAAAATGACAACCTCTCTCCCATGTGTCGAATGAGGCTGTTGGAGTTGTTTGGTGTCCCTGTCACTGCTCGTGACTTGGCAATTGAACTTGCTGTAATCATTGATGCTGGTAAGCACTTCGTTTCAGCAACATACTACCTTAAAGGGGATGGCCCTTTAGTGTTTAGTAGCTGTAACCGTTTGTCAGAATGCTGCTGGAAATGTGCCACTATACAACCAGTTGGTTGCACAAGCAATGCTGCAGGAAATGTGCCACTATACAACCAGTTGGTTGCACAAGCAAGGCCTGCATTAACCCAGGATTCAGATTCTACCAGCACAAGTTCAGTATGGAATTTCATAACACGGTCCGTGCATTCAAGCTGCTCGATTATGCTGCCCAATGAAAGTGCAAGAACTGCACCCAACTGCAGCCTCACTTCAGGAACTGAAGCAATTCGGATTTTTTACTGATGCTTCGATTGCCCAGCTTTTCCAAGAGCTTCCAAACTATCTGGCTATTGTTGATGGTGTAGCAATTGAGATCAGAAGAGGGGAAAGTGCAGTGGTGGTCCAATCATGAGATGGCTCTTCCAATTGGTCAGCATCGGTTAAGAAGATCTTGTTAGTACAACCTACAACCCTGGCCAATACTCTTGGGACACTTCCGAAATAACTCTGCAATTTTAAGCATTCCCCTTCCCCCTCCCCAGTGCAATGTTGACCTCACGGGTAACAAATTGTTTTCACGGCAATCAACATTGCTGTGGGGAGGGGGGAGGACTGAAATGACATGTGATAACGACATTCAGAAGCATACTGAATAGTAGGATAAAAATATATTAGGGAAGCGTATTTTTGCGTGTAATTTCAGTGAGTGTCCCAAGAAGTATTGGCCAGGGTTGTAGTTCTGCCTCAGCTGAGCGGGTGTTCAGTTTGCTTCACAATACATTTAGCAGGCAGCAAGATGCAGCGTTGGAGGAAACCGTCGAGGTTTCAGTCATGCTGAGATACAATGGCAACAAGCGAGATGGCATGGCTGTATAAGCAACTTGATATCAAGCCATCTACATCCTGATTTGATAAGAATCACAGAGCAGAGGGTGTGTTTTTAGATAAACAACTTATGTATGTATAAACATTATTCAGTCATAAGATTTATTGTTTGGTTAAGTAATATTGGAAGAAAATGAGAAAATGTTGTAACACATTTTAGCAAGTTAAACAATATCCAGTGATAAGAATAATTGTTTGGTTAAGTAATATTGGAAGAAAATGAGAAAATGTTGTAACACATTTTAGCAAGTTAAACAATATCCAGTGATAAGAATAATTGTTTGGTTAAGTAATATTGGAAGAAAATGAGAAAATGTTGTAACTCGATTTAGCAAGTTATTAAAAGCTTAGGAGTCAAGGAACAGTGAAAAATGGTTCTTTGGTTGGGTAATTAGTAACTTCTTGACATGAAAAGGAACATTAAGATTTTGGAGCAACTTTTGAGCAACTTTCTGAGTAATTTTAAGTATCTTTTTTTAACAATTTGGAGCATCTGGTGGACAACCCTAGTCGCATGCAACAAAGTTGTACCGTGTAAATCAGCCCTTTGAATATATAAAAATATGAAGTGATTCCTTGAAGGGAAAACAAATGGTAACCAGTTTTTAGCATTTTTTTTAACACAAGAAGAACGTGAGAAAAATTGGCCAACATTTTTTGATTTGCAATCCACTTCCATTCTGGGGATCCGCAGCGGGAGGCAATAATAGTTTCAGTGCACTGGCGTTAGTTATTGTTAAAGGGGCATAATGTCACGCAGAGTTTGCTGTGTTTTGGTCAGAATACACCAAATAGTTGACAAGGTACCCCAAACATAAAATTGTTCTTAAAACACCAAGAAGAAAATATCAAGTGATTTATTCAAGGAAGAATAGCCATAATACGTTTTTCTACGATTTTTCCACGACACTTGGTAGGAACTTGAAAAAATTGGCCAATTGTTTCAAGTTGCAATCCATTTCCATCCTGCCCATCTGCAGCCAGAGATAATGAATAATAGTTTCTGTGCACTGGCAGAGTAAACTGGACCATTATTTGTAGGTTTCCATTGAAACAAATATGTTTTTTTTTGGCTTTTCAAAGTGATACTACAAATCGGTGACATAGCCCCTTTAACAAAACTGGACTTTTGATAGAATTGTTGAGGTACGGTAACGTCGCAAACGAGTCACGGGTGGTCCGCACGGCTGTCGCTTAACCCTGTTTCTGTAGCATGGATGTTATACTAGTCCATCGCAGGGTTACTCCCAGCATTACGTACATCGCCGGTATCCATTCATACACCTGGGTGGAGCGAGGCAATGTGGGGTTAACTTTCTCGTCAAAGAAAACAACACGACGGCCGTGACCAGGCCTAGAACACAGACTTTTGGATCTGAAGTCCAACGCGCTAACCACTACAACATGAACGATGATTCTGAAAATTTGGTGCCATTGCCCCTTTAACACCTAGTGCACTCTAATTAGGTTTCTCCCTTTTACGAAAAACTATAACCAAAGTGATTTAAAACATTAGGCTCATTAACGAACACACATGGAAAACTGGCAGGTCTCAAAAACTAAAGGAGCTTTATATCAACGTCAACCTCAAAGAAATGGTGTAGTTTTGTTTCAAATTACTCTATTAGTGCACTGTGATAATTGTCTTTGGCTGCGAATGGCCAGGATGGAAAGTGAGGCAATGTTTTCTAGTACTGCTCTCTTGTCTTGAGAGAATCACTAAAAATGATCATGCTTTGTTCTTCCAATACACTTGATGTCTTCAGGGAACAATTCTTTAACGAGAGCACAGAGCACAGTCGCGACTTCGTTCAATAATTTAATGCTGATTACTGAAATAGTTGTACATACAGAGAGCTTCAGAAAATAAACCTCAATGATTTGATAATGCAAAAAACAAGTAGTAGGTAAATAGTAGGTTGTACTTTTTTCGGTAGTGTAGCAGCTCTATTGTTTAAGGTGTTGCGGCTGCCTCTGTTTTGGGAGCAAGGAGCCATCGTTTCTGTTGTTTGTTGCGTTGTTCTCTCGATGGGTATCGAACCAATGGCGTGAGACTTTACGAGAGCTGCTACATCGCCCAATTCCAATATAAACCTTCCATTTTATCATTAAAGACCGACTTAATCGTATAGTCTTTCAGTAGAAATCACTTTTCACAAACGAAAGCAAGTTAAAATTTATAGATGGGCAAATTATACTTCGACTGTTGGATTTAGAAACAGTATAAAGAAGTTACACTTAGAGTTTTTCCACAGAACTCTTCAAGCACTCACTCAAATAAGCACCCACTCAAGTTATAAGCAGTGACGGATCTAGACTTAATTGTAACGGGGGGGGGGGGGGGGGGGGGGGGGGCGTGAATAAGGGAGAGGAGTGAATAGAAATAGAGGGGGTGGGATGAATAGGGGGGATGGCGGGCCCCTCCTCCAGATTCGCCACTGATAGCGTTATCTGAGCTCAACTCAGAACGCGAACAAACTAGAAATCTTTGTTTTCATTGCGCTCAGTGCAGTTTTTACTGATATCTGGGGGCACTTTTTGGAATTACAAACTTGTACCTTGCGAAAAGGAGCAGTATCATTACACAAGAGTGGCTGAATATGCTTAACCGCCAAGTTTAAAGGAGCTATGTCGTGGAGATTTTAATATTTTGAGGTCAAAACTTCCCAAATTAAAACTAAGTACCTTTGTTTTACCCATCGAACACCAAGGCGAAGAAATCATTTGAATTTTCGAATCCAGAATAAACAATAATAAGAGTTGTAGGCGAGATTTCCAAGATACAAGACAAAATAAACTAGAAAAAAATGGCAAAATTTTGTCAAGTTGCAATCCATTTCCATCCTGGCCATCTGCAGCCCTAGGACACTTATTTTTACTCTTAGAGTGCTAGTACAATATTTTAAAACTGGACCATTATTTTTGGGTTTCCACTAATAACAATATGTCTTTTGGCTTGATTAAGCAACACTAAAAGAATTGACCTAGCCCCTTTAATGTGTAATACGAAACTTATCCCTTGTCCTGTCGGGGGAAAACTTGGAATCAAGCACCGCATTTACTCAAATGAACGGCCAAGCCTTTATTACAAACTCAGTCGCTTCGAGGAAGCGGCTGCGCTTTTAGGGCACATTCTGGAAAATGTTATTATTCAGATAGATAGTTTATTAAAATAAAATTACATCGCAGCCATAAGGCTAGTGCGTGTTTGTGTTGTGTCTTCAGGTGCACCCAACTAACAATCTTTGGTAAAGTGTATTATTTTACTCAAATAAATTAAGGTTAGAGTGTACATTCGGGGGTGTCTCCAGTATAACAGCTCTAGCGTCTTAAGATTACACTTAATATACCTAAACCCAGATATCAAATTAAAGCTTATAGAGCTGGCTACCTAAATCAAATGGAAACCATTTGGTAATAAAATGAATTGTCGAATTTTTTTACGACGTCTAAATTCGAACGTCCGAATCAGCTTTAAAACGCTATAACTCAAAGCGATTATTGTATTCTGCTAATTTGATTTGTTCTCGGGTTTCCGGACACGAAGCGCTAAAAAAACGTGTCGGCGATTTTCCATATTCAATTGCAGTGAAAAGTTACAGAATATTTTCGAAAAAGGGAGAAAAAAAATTGGAGTGATCGCACGGAAATGGCTCTTGACGAAAAAGTTTTCGGAAATAAGAAATTCGCCGACATGTTTTTGTTGATTATAATTTTTATGTTAGCCTGGCTTCTGTCCAAATTTGAGGAAAATCGAACAAAAGTTAAATCGTTTAAAGTGTCCCCTACAAGCGAAAAATTAACTTTGAGAAAACGGCGCTTAAAAAAACATATCGCCCACAAAAGTTATACCGTCATTTCTCCGTCAATTTTCACTTTTTTTCGATATTTTTTTTGGATGAAAGTTCATTCTATAAACTTTATTTTGACGCCAAAAAAAAAATTTCAATAAATTTTCGATCTGAAGGTACACTGTAACCTTAAAATAAATGATATAAAAGCATTTCCAGGTGTTCTTCTACGTTGCTGGGAAAAATATATCTGTTCCTTTTTCCCAGCATAACACATAGGGAAATTCCCAGCTGGATAAAAAAATGTGTTTCCCAGCCAGCAATCAATTAAAAAAAATGAATAAATGAACAAAACAATAATAATAAGTTACCAAAAGAGGCTTGGGAACTAATGAAACATTAATGAAAAACTATTTGAAGCTTTTTTGTTTATTGTTTTGCACATTTACTGCCGTCTCGAACTTAACCTGTTCGGGTATCTCAAAGTACTGATTAAATTTGTTACTACTAAGCTGAACCCTTTTAAGCCCCAAAGTTTCCTCCGATTTTCTTCGATCCAGTCTCTTTTCGATCTGCTCAAGTCAGCTAGCACAGTTTCAGTGTTCTTGCGACTCCTTTCTCAAGTCAACCAGCGCAAAAATGGTAATTAAAAAAAAAAATTTGTACAGAATATTTTGCCAGCCAGCAAGAATTCCGCCGGGGAACAGATAAAGTGAGGAACAGATTCGCTGGGTGACCCTCTGTCTTGTCCATTTTATTTGTGTGTCTTCCGACCCTAGTATTGTAATTTATTTCATGTAATTTGGCTTCCTAGTCTCTTTATTTCCCTAGTTATTTTAGGAAGCCAATACCCTTTTTGCTATTTAATTTCATTTCATGTAAATTTCTTTCTTTTGATTGAATGGGTAGAAATAAAGTTGTTGTTGTTATTGTTGTTGTTATAGCCCTTATGCATGTTTACGTCAGACTGGTTAATTTCACCCCCAAACCTCGCTTTCGAAGTGTAAACCTGTGACAATCTCATCAATGTATTCTCAAAGGAGCAAAGTTGAAAATAATACCTAATTAAAAACAACGTGAACTTGTCAAAAGTTTGCAAGGAATTTTGTTCAAACGAGGCTTGGTGGAAAAGTTTGAGCTGGTGACGTCATCACGCATAAGACCTATTACATGACCATGGCCACAATGTAAGCCAGGCAGATAGAAATAGTCAGGAGCTTATACGAATAATGCTATCAGTAAAAATAACCTCCCCATAAATCCCCGAGTCATTAATTTCTGTGTATACCATTCAATAAGGAAGGTGGATTTTAAGGGGGCGTTTAAACAAGTGGTCGTTTATTCGAGTGAATACAAAAAGCTATTATATTGTTCGAAAGTTTGCACAGTTTGGCAATTTGTTCTGAAGATTTGGAGATTTAGTACACTTTGCAGTGAATAAAGGTTGAATTAATGTATTTGCTACAAAATTGCAGATCACTTTTAATTCCTTAGTTGTCATAATTTTTTTAAATTTGAATAAAGAATAAGCAACATGTACAGGGAAACACAAATCAATCACAGAAAATGTTAAGATACCTTCCAGATAAGGCAAATAATATCCTCCCGATATAAGACTGGTGCTTTATTGGTCTTTATTTGCAGAAAAGAGATAATAGGTTTCCTTTGGTCTACAAGGCTCTTAATGGTGCTGCACTTCGCTACATCAGAGACTTGCTCAAACACCAAACAACTTCGCGTATATTAAAGTGCCCATAACCTAATTTTTTTTCTTTTCTTTTATAAAATGCTCAAGGAAATGTGCGCGCTATGATTGGTTAAACCGAGTTCATTATAACTCGATAAAGCACGTGCGTGACGTAAGTTTCATTATAACCGTTTTTAGCGGAGCACTCGCCGGGCCGAAGGCCCGGCTGCGCAGCCCCATACTCATAGAACCCATGCCCGTCATTTTTCATGGTCATGGCTAGCGGAATGTTTCGCGGGCGCGTCGGTCCGTCCGCGCCACGCCGTTGGGCATGGCTAGCTCGCGGGCGCGTATGTCGTCTGAAAACATGCGCGTATGACGCCACACATGCGGCTATACAGCCGTCAGCTCGGTAAACACTTTAAAAGTTGGATCTTTCGCAGTATTTAGCGGAGCAGTAAAGTCGTTATTTCCCTGCATTTTTTCGCGGTTTGCTACTGAAGACAGGGATACTAATTAAGGGATACTCAGAAGCCGCTTTAGTGGAAAAAGAAGAGCTTTCAGGGATAAAATCTTGCTTCGAGGAACCCTTATACGTTTTTATCAATGCAGGGCAATGCGGGGATATGCCTTGTTTTTATTACGGATTTCAGAACCGAAGAAGCGGAGTTTTAACGAATTTCCAAGCAGTCCAGTGAAATTTATGTTGATATCAATTTTTGATTGACTTTTCCTTTGTGTTCTCTTAAGTTTTGGAGACATGTTTATGAAACGTGCTCAAATTAAGTCGTGTTGTTATCTTGAATTTCATCGAGGACAGCTCTGCCTTGATGCGCTATAAATGGTACATGTTTTGCTTTTAAACATAAACTAATGGAGATTTGAATAAAATTTTTCGAAAGAAGATTGTGTTGTCCATTTTTATGTGTTTGTTCATTCATTACATAGATTGAAAACCGATTTTATGTAAACAAAACAAGACTTAGATTTTCTGTCTTCACTACCGTCGCCTTATGCAAATATGTTTGTGTATTTTTGCAATTTTGATTTCCAAATCAGTTTCTCGGGCAATTTTTGACAAACAAAAACTGTATTTTATTCGGAAAGTAGTCGTGCTAGTTATTCTAGACAGAGAAAAGTTGTTTTGTGAACTTTTGTACGGTCTAAATGTACTGTGCAGACGGTCGGGTAATACTGTTTTTTGAGAATTGCTATTGAAAAATAGCCCGGTCATCAATCTTAATTCTTGTGCTTCCGACCTTTCACCTTAGTTAAGTTTCACCTTAGTTAAGCTTGTTCAAAGTGCGACGCTGTTAGGCTCTGCCTATCTATATATATTATTTTATAAAAGAAATAAAAAGACTTGTTCCTCGTACATTGTTGAGTTATATAAGCACTTGGGAATTTTTAAGAACACTCGAGAAGTGCGAGAAGCACTCACCTTTGGCTCGTGCTTCTCTGTACTTCTCTCGTGTTCTTAAAAATTCCCGCGTGCTTATATAACTCAATAATGCACTCGGCGCATCTTTTATTTCTTTAATCTAAATCTACACGTCACGTAATAAACATCTGCGAAATTTTTTTTTGATTTCAGCAAAACGTGAATTTTTTCAAAATCCTATTTTTTTGTGGTGTACCCGTCCCGCCGTTAAGAAGGCCAACGGGCTCACATGTTCCTTAATGTACGTCACAGTTCCTTTGTTTGAAGTCACAAGTTCCTTTGTTTGAAGTTATGTGTTCCTTAATCTACGTCACGGATCTTTTGTTAACCGAGAGGGACCGAGAGGAGACTAATGCGAATGGTGGACCAAAATGGCGGCAAATTTCGAAGACTTTAAAAAATCATAAAAAATTCACGTTTTGCTGAAATCAAAAAAAAATTTTCGCAGATGTTCATTACGTGACGCGTAGATTTAGATACGAAAATAAAAAAAAATTAGGTTATGGGCACTTTAAAATCATCGTCTAAGCAACTGTTGGCAATTTCAAAAGCTAGACTACAAACATATGGAGAAAGAGCCTTTGCTGTGGCAACACCAAAACTATGGAACACTATTCCATTAGCTTGAGGTCTAGTGATTCCATCGACATTTTTAAAAGACATTTAAAAACGTACCTTTTTAAACTAGCTTTTTAACGTTTCTTTTAATTTCTGATTAATATTTTTAAATCCATTTTTATTGATTAATGTATTTTTAAATCAATTTTTATCAATTAATGTATTTTTTAATTTTAATCTATTTTTTAATATTCCTATTGTAAAGCGCCATGGGCAATTAGTGGATTTGGCGCTATATAAATATTTATTATTATTATTATTATTATTATTATATTTATTAGAACTAGAAGATTGCCTTGTAATCAAGACTGATTTACCAAATAAGCATAACTTTCAAAAATGTTACTACAAGTTTAAAGTGACTTGGTACGGTTTTAAGACAAAAATGCGAAAATGACTGCTACGAGTTTGCGGGGGCCTATATCATTAGTTGCCCTACTAATTCTTAAACAAATGAAATGCTTTTCATTCTTGTGCGTTCCTCAAGGAAACAGACACAGAAAATGACTCGTCTGGAAAGCCTCACAGATAAGGCAACGATTCTTGCAGTATATGCTTGTATATGCAGTACATTGTTTTCTTTTTAGAGAGAGACTGAAGATATCTGAATATTTCAAGAAGTTGATATTAAATAAGTTGTTGTTATTGTAAGGAATGTACCTCCTTCAAATTTGCCTCCTTCAGACCAGAGCACAAAGCAAACGCTTGGTATTTAAGAAATACAAACTGAGTATCTTTCAGGCGAAAATAGTAGTGTCAAATGAAAAATATATATGTGGTTACATAATATATACTTGATGAACTGTAATCCACTTCCATCCTTGCAATCCTGCACTTTATCTCCAAACTACTGCTTCTGTTTTGCTTTGTGGAATCTTTTTAACCAATTAAGTTATATATTTGGTGGCATTTGGCGATATAACGATGGAAAAAAGATAAGCGAAATTTTGTTATTTTGTCTACCAGTGTCCCTTAGTTTTTTTAAAGGTTTACAGTATTTGATAAGGTTTAAACAATAACAATTTTTTTCTTCAGCAGTTCTGTTTGATACATGCATGTATTCTTTAACATTAAAGACGAAATTCTATGCAGTTTGACATATAAGACCACTGCAGATAATAATACAACAACTATAGAGAGACGGAAAACACTCCAAAGCCGAAGACTGGTAAACCAGTGGTTCTCCGAGTCAACATTAAATGGACTACAAATACAAACAGTGGATTAAGCACACATCTGAAAATATCTAAAATACAATTGCTCGATACAATCTGGGAAAAAATAACTACTACTGTATGTAGAATAGCAAATACAAATCAAAAGTGATTCCAATAGAGCAGAAAGCTTAAACAAAGACTGATTCTTATATTTGAACTTAATTTTCAAGGAACTACTTTAGGCAATTCACCCATTGATATTTAACAGTGAGATATAAAAGGAACTGATTTTTGACCACTGCGAGCGATATAGTGGAAGATATTCCCAAAATTGATTCAAAGCACCTAAGATAAATAAAAATGAAAATGCAATATTATTTTTTCGAATATGTTTTAACAATTCAAAAGCAAGGCAAGAAACACAACACGAGAAAGCGGAAATTTAATAGCCTCAGCTATTTCGATGGAAGAAAGAAAATTTCCTGACCGTTTGTAACGATGAACGAATGAGGTATTCTACCTTATAAAAGTAGAACTAAAGTAAAAGTAAACAGAAAATTGAATTAAGTGAATCATGAACGAAATTCAATCAAATAAATGTAATATTCTGGTAAGAAACTAAGTATAAACTGAATAAGGCTGAAACGAAAATCCTGGCTCACATCACGATATGAACCGCTTTAAATTGCTTTCCATTCTACAATAAAGCAACTAGGAATGATTTGAATCAACATATCCAGTCACATTTATACTTAGCAATGGTTTCCTATTGACACCGAGAGCAGTTAACTACATTATCATAGTTTATAACACACTTAGGGTGCGTTCCTTTGGGATGATCCGGATCCAGATCACTGATCCAAGATCACTTGGATCATGCTGCATCAAAGGAACCGACGAATCCTTGTCCAGAGTGGATTCGTCGGTTCCTTTGATGCTTCATGATCCGAGTGATCTTGGATTAGTGATCCGGATCCAGATCATCCCAAAGGAACGCACCCTTAGATAACGCCATGTAGAACTGCTAAAAAAGCTAACTTTAATATAATCCGCCCAAAACTAGATTCGGTGGCTTTCCAATATCACTGGACATGTTTTCTTTGGTGTAAACATTTATTGATCGAATTTTTTCCAATTGCCGATTATTACATTTTAAAACAAAATCTTCCTATAAATGTTTCTTTACGTACTCAATTTAAAACCGGGATTTGTTATGCAGCTTGCGTTCATTATGCATATGGAAGCTTAGCCTTGGATGGGATTATGAGGCGAACAATAAGTAAAATTAAATATTTGCATTTCACTTCAGTTTCTTTCTTTTTCTGAGGTGCGGACTACTAAAAATACTGGTCATTATAAATGTCCTATCGAGAACATTTCTTTAAGATCTCTCAACAAATGCAATTTTCTAAAAAGAAACTTTGATGTGCCCTTCATTTTAATATTGCGACAATGAATTGTCAAAGACTTCTGTCCGAGGTATCCTCTTGAAAGGATAACACCGCACTTCATAATGGTTGCAACCAAATTATATGCTTTCAAAATAAACTTAGAAACACCCAAATAGGGGCTTAAATAAATGTACTTCCATGGCAATGTGAGAAAACTCAATAAAGAACCGTACGGGTCAACTCATAGGACATTTAATAATTTGCTATCCCCAGTATCCCCATCGATAAAACCGTTGTTGTTGATCGCGAGACAAAAGAAATACACACAAGATCCTAGCTTTCCCTTTAATCGATAAAAACAAACTTTAAAACCTTAAAAGTTAGTACGCCTTAGCGGTACAATATCCTTCGAAATTCTTGTGTTTGATAACAGCATTAGAATTGCTGTTTTAAGTTCAATCGCCGTTATAAACAAAAGTAATAACTTTAATGGATTGAAGCGTGCTTCTGACTTTTAAACTGTATTTCAACTCGTACAATATGGGGATCAGAGTTACGCGTTTATGATTTCAAGAGCGGCAATCTTTTAAAGCGGCTTCATGGAAAGTTCTTTATAATTTAACGAATTTTTTTCTCTTTGTTGATAACTGGACACTATACAACTGAAAACGTGAAACCATTATGACGGTTTGAACTAATCTCCAGTACCGTGAAGTGATCAAATATAAAAAAGTGGTGTTTGACTTTACAGAAAAATATGAACAAGTACCTTCAAGGTAATTCTATAAATCCTGAAGACTCTTTGGGGTAGACGGTCTGTATCTTTCAAAACATCGGAGTTCCTAACTGACAAGCAACGTGATTTAGAATTAATTCTTAATATCTTCAATAAATCTTCAAAAACGTTTTCTTCATGTAAACCTGCCAGGTTTTTAGACAACTCATCGATCTTAACGCCTGATATCTGTCACTACAAGTCAAGCTTTCTATAAAACACTGCTATAACAACCCAGTTGGCAATTTAAGGATTAAGTCTCAACAGCCAGCGTTTGCACAAGTGCAAAGAGCTTAAAACCACAGTAGTTTCTTTGTTCATTAAATCCCTCGCAAAAACAACCCTCCGAGTGCTAAAGATACACACACCAAGATCAATTCTGAGGCTTAGGCGCCTTGATTGTCTTTGAAATCACGAAAACAGCGTGCCCATGAGGTCCGCGCGAGGGAAGCTGGCCGCGCCAATTAATCTGGGTGGGGTTTTGAATAACAGCAACGAAAAACATGTTTATTATTTTGTCCCTGCTGTTGGTAAAAGCATGCGACACGCCACCAGCAAGATACCACAACAGATTGAAAGCAGCTAAACAAAACGAGTCTTAATTTTCTGCTAATAGCATGAGGGAGGAGCGATTAAACGGACCCCTGAGCGGTTTGTAATGACAGTTTATTGCGACTTTTTTAGTCTATACAGTGATAAAGAATTACTTTCCTTGACCTTACGCTATACTAAAATGTATGGGATTAATCCATTGTGTGTTCCACGTTGGATGTGAAAACATCACGGCAAGCCAGTGACATCTTTTCGGACGGACACCCTCCTGATATTAAAGCATTCTGTCGAGGAAAATAAACAAAACACTGCTTCAAATTCTTTATTAGAAAACCTCGATATTACTGAAAAAATATATATATTCAAGTCGACTTAACGCTAAGAAGCTGAAGTAGATTCAATTGCTAAACAAACAAGAACAATGGCATGATACGAGCGTATTAAACTTTCAGCTCTGATTTACGTGTTGTTGTTTTTTTAACACAGTTTACTTTATTTCACGCGATGCTTAATGTCTTTCATAACCGCAGAAAGTCATAAAAGTTAAATTGGCCTATAAATAGTTCAATAGTTTGAAAAGGAAAAAAGGAGAGAATATTTGTTCGTATTATTATTAGCCAGTCTCTTATACTTCCTGTCAGCAACCTTTAAGAACATTCTTCAGATGGACTCCAATGGTTTTTTTTATTGCTTTAAACCATTTTAATCCTTGAGTTAATTTTTCAGTCAATATATGCAATCTTAACTTGAGTGATTTTTAAGATTGTAGATGAAACCCTAAAGTGCAACCATTCAAATAAAAGCTATTAAGAACCTTTGCCATATGGTGCTGTGTGGTTTTCAATATGAAATTTAGTTGTCTTTTTTTCTTTCAACTTTGAACTAGGCCTCAAGTAGAAATTTCACGTTTCGCTGGAAGGCAGAACAAAACAGAAAGCCTTCTACATCGATAACCTGGAGTGATATTAAGTAATAAGAAACCAAGGCTTTCTCTGATCAATGTCACCGTAGACCACCTGCCAAAGTCATATCGCCCTGAAATTAAATACGGCCTAACAAAGGACTTCGAAAAAAAGCTATAAAGACTTTTTACTAAAAAATAATTAGAAATACCGTTGGGTGGAGACACGCAAACCTTGCTATCTCGACCTACAATTGGTATGAAAAAAGACCGCAAATTATCGTATGCCCGAACCTCCTTTATTATCACCTTTATTGATATCGAATGTTGTTTTTGTCGACCTATGGGTATTGCTTGTGTTAAACAAATTTTCGGCTTAACCGAGCACCTGCTTCGTCGCTTCGAGGCTGATAAGAGATTTATTGACCGATCACTACGTTCACAAGAAGCTATAAGAGAAAATATTGGAGAGAAAATATTTCAGTTATGACAGCTTATTGCTTGTATGAAATTATTCGACATGATTCAAGCCATTCTGTAGAAAACCCGCAGTGAAAATTTTATTTCGGAGTTAACTTTCGACTTTGCACTGTTAAACCCGGCCTAAAATTTAGCTCCTAAATTACAGCCTAACAAACAAATCAATAGGAAAATACTTTTACAATGTTTATATTCTATTAAATTTTAATTTAGACAAGAGTTTAAATTGAGAATCGGGAGAAGATTTTAACAAATTGTGAATCTTCATTATATCGTCCTGGAACACTGCCAGCTTTTCTTTAACCCTTTCACTTCCACACTCAATTATGGAGACATGCAGTGTTAAAGTTCTAACTTTTGAGTCTGTCGACAAAATCCTATGTTGTGACCATTCAAATGAAACCTCTTCAGCAGCACTTTTGCATGGTACCAATTGTTCTAACTTTTGAGTCTGTCGACAAAATCCTATGTTGTGACCATTCAAATGAAACCTCTTCTGCAGCACTTTTGCATGGTACCATTTGTTCTAACTTTTGAGTCTGTCGACAAAATCCTATGTTGTGACCATTCAAATGAAACCTCTTCAGCAGTACGTTTGCATGGTATCGTTTGTTTTTCAATATTCTACAAAAAAAATTGGGATTTTTCTTAACTTTTGATCTTTGGCACTCTTGAGAGGAAAAGGGTTAACAGATTTCCTTTCAAAAGAAGCTAGGAACACAAAGAACAATATTTCAAATTAAAATTACGCTTGATCCGTGTTTTACGTATCAGCGATACCCCGCCCGAATATCTCTAAACAGAAATGAATGGTCAACAAAATATTTTGCGTCTTTCTTTCATGGTATCTTTTGATTCCTAACGTATCGCAAGTAAATTTTAAGGACATTGAAAAACAAAACAGACACTTTCCGCTTGGAAAACATTGTATGCTAAAGACAAAAACAAAGTATTGTGGAAAGATTGACGAATTGTCTTTTTCATAGTGTCAGTAACAATAAGAGTATTTTTCGCCTATGTTTGCAGACGGGCGTTTTTTTTGTCTGACATTTCAGTTTTAAAATTACATCTAACAAAAAAAAACATGCTTAACTAAGACAGTAACGTCAGCTTTTTAAGTCTTTTTACCTTATCAACTCAGCTGATGAAACCACATTTCCGTGTTTCACTCCCCCATTGACGCTGCAACACAGTTTCCTTAGAAACTAACCCCTTTATTTTAGTCAATATACATTTTTTTGCTGATGCTAAGACGAAATTTATATGATGTTTTATCCTTCACAGGTTTTGTTTCGTTGAATGATAAGTAACAAGCTGCGCCAAGGTTACACATTCACCTCGTTCACGCCAACGCTTAAACATGCTTAAAAGCTGCGAAAGATGTAATGTTGATCGTGTCACGAGTTTGGGACCAAAAAAAAATCTGAGTCCCGAACAGAATTCAAACCTATGACCTTCACTAAAGATGGTAAATATTTAGCTGGGTAATGAAAGTCAAGCAGGTTTAGAAAAACATCTCCAAACTTCCCGCGAAGTTTGGAGTGAAATCTGTACTAAACAGAACATTATTGACTACAATTGCCGTGCCAGGTAGTCTGAATGTTGTGCTTTTGAAAGTGTTTGAGACTGAGGCTTCAAAAAAATCTTGGTTTAATAATACGGGTCTCGCAGTCTCCTTTATTGAGCGGCTCTCTGCGTCTTGGAATCTTATTTATTTGAAAGCCGATTTAGAGTTTCACTCTCCCGGTCTCATATTTCAAAGAGTCAAAGCGTCTCGGACCCGCAGAAAAAAATGCTTGCTTCGCCGTCTCGCGAAGTCTCGAATTTACCATTGGCTAACTCTACTATGGTGTGAATGGGGTGAATGAATAGTATTGAATAGATTCACAATTGACGGATAATAGTTTTAACCCTTTTAATACCAAAGAGTGCCAAAGATCAAAATTAAAAAAAAATCCTAAATTTCGTTTTGCAAAATATTGAAAAACTAATGGTACCATGCAAAAGTACTGCTGAAGAGATTTCATTTGAATGGTCACACCATAGGATTTCGTCCACAGACTCAAAAGTAAGAACTGACCACATGACATGTCTTCATAATTGACTCTGGGAGTGAAAGGATAAATGGAAATGTGTGCAATTCATCCAAAGACTCCAAAATATCGACCACATTACATGACTTTATTACTTTTGCATTATTACTTTTACACATTGTTTTTGCACTGCTTCAGAAAACGTTTTAACGAGTATATTGCTGTGATTCTTTATAGTTAATATAAAAAGCTAACAAGCAATTCATAAAGGAATTTATCCCATCTTGAACTAGACTACGGTATTGTACCCGTTTTTGCCAAAGTATTAAAAGTTAACTAAGAATATAGTTATTCATTATTATGCATAATTATGCAAAAAGAACTTAAATTGTACAGTGCGGTCTTCCTCATCTTATTTTAATTTCTAAACCTACATTAGAATGTCAATTTCGTTAAAGGAAGTGTAATTTTCTTTGAAGGGAAAACATCACAATATAAAAAGCAATATTTATGCATTACAGTTTGGTAACATAATATTCCAGATTAAACTGAGATGAAATGAGATGGGGTTAACAGGTTTAATTTCACTTATGAATATTACCTAATATTATCTCTACACAGAACTAATACCACATGAAATGTACGCTGAAGTTAAATTGCCATTAAAAACATTTTAACGCCATGTTTGCTGAAAGTTAGCAAATATATAAAACGGTATAAAATGAGTGATGGGAATGAAAACTGTTGATTGGCATGGAATAATCCGAAATATAATAATTCATTTAAAAAACAACAAACAGTGAAGCTGAGTTTTGCACGAGTAACGTTCTCCAGTCTTCATTTTTGTTTGTCAAAAGAAAAAAAGGGGAAAAAGAGAACAAGACCGACTGTTGCAATAATATTTCAAAGTTAACAGAAAATGAAATAAATAACGGGAAATTAAACTGTATTCGGCTTTATAAACGGTATTTCTTTATGACTGTCAATGCATGCAGCTTACTTCTCGACGTGAAGTGGGAATTAAAACGTGCCGCGCCAGCGCATCTTTTAAATCAAAGGCCCCGACTTTTTAGATTCCTCATTAAAAATATTATTTTCTTTGCCAGGCATAAAATCATATAGTTCACAAATTCAGTTCAACCCACTAAAGATAGCAAGCAATCAGTATTTCACGACCTTTAAAATACGAATTTTTCCAAGTTAATACTTTAATCACAGTGACCCCCTGATGAGACCACGGCCTACGATCTAGACAAGTGGCGCTGCTTTTCTTTCCAAACAAAATGGGGAAAAATTAATGAATACCAGATACCCTATACTAATAAAACTCTGATTTTAAACAAAAAGAAAAAAAGCTTCACACACGAAAGCAAGTTTGTTCAAGTCCTTTTTGTTGTTGTTGCCGTATCTAATAATTCAGTCTAGTTCTAAGGAGGATTTTAATTTGTAGTTGCTAAGAACGCTTGTAAAATAAAGACAGTAGAGCAGCTTCAATTTATATTTTCAGTTAAGCCTTCTATATCAACCAATTCGGCTTATAACAAAGGCAACACTGCAAAATGTTGAATCTCTCTCGCAGCGAATCGCCGCATGACGAGAGACGCTGTGACTAAACCACCTGCTAGGAACTACATGTATAGAACATAGAACGCCGAGGAAATTCAAACATTCTTGTTAAATAAATCGTGGTGTTCAGTCGGACAGTTAGGGATGACAAATCAAACGTTAAGTACGATTCACACTTAAGTGTGGTATACGTACCTCCACGAAAAAACATTGCTGCCGAGAGAATACACCTCTGCTTGATGGATAAAGCAAACATTTTAGAAACGTATGGTGCCTTGTTTGAAACAAGTAAGCGTGTGAGTTTTTCATGTATACGATCTTCATGAACATTGTGCCTGATAAGCAGCAACAATGATCAAATATCTGTTGTTGTTTTTTGCAAAACAACAGAGCATTCACAAAATGCGGTGTATTGGGTATTACACGAAGCGAGAAACCATTGAGTGCAAATAGTCGAAAAGGGGTCTTAAATGGAAGACGAAACCTTTTACATAAACTTAATTTGACACCCTCTTTCTTTTTAAATTCTGTGATTGGCATGTTGTCCTCAAAGGTTATATTAATAGGAAAATAACTTTCTTGGGTACAAAATTTGAAAATTAAAGTGCAAAAGTTAAAAATTTCCAAGTGAACGCAGAATAGAGTCTATTAATTGGGCATAATTTACTTGAAATAGGGCTGTCTGATACGAAAGAATTCAGCCATTCCGGAAAATATACTGATCGCGAATTTGGGCAGCAAATTCTCATGACAACGTTCCTATCTAATATTTTAATAACTCTTTAACTCCCAAGAGTGCCAAAAAACAAGAATAACCCCAAATTTCATTTTGTAAAATACTAAAGAACAAATATTATCATGCGTAACTGCTACCAAAAAGGTTTCATTTAAATGTTTTCACCATACAATTTTGTTCACAGGCTCAAAAGTTAGAACTACATTAAATGTCTTCATAATTGACTCTGGGAATGAAAGAGTTAATTTTGTAAAATAACGAAAGTCAAACGCAACCATAGTAAAGTACTACTCAGTAGCGTTCAATTGAATGGTGACACTCTGGGATTTCATCCACAGACTTCAAAGATCAGTAGAACACCAAAACAAACACCACTGGAAAGTTCTTTTCAATAGCCTTATTTAAATGGCTACTCTTTGTGATTTCATCCAGACCCAGTTAGACAGATCCACACAACATCACTCAAAGTTTTTCTGCGGGTGTGAAATGGTTAATGAAAACAGAAAGCGCAGTTATGATGGTGATTTCATAATGTTTTGATCAGTTTCTTTCCTTCTTTTTCTTTCCAGTACCCGAAGCGACTGACTACGGAACAAGAAAGGAGAGACATTCGAATGAGTCTGACTGATAAATACAATATTTATTAGAAACTCCAAGCCAAGGCCTCCTAAAAGCATGTTCAAATAAGCTACAAGAATTCAAACACTGGAGCAGCCTTTGAAATGTTTACTTTGAGATGCTTGCTCTCTGACACTACTAGATGCAAACATTTCTTTCAAAAAATTTAGAAAAAAATAGGAAAATGCTGTCGTGGGTTAGCTAGTGGTTGAAGAAAACACGAGTATTTATTAATTATACACAAGTGCCACAGAATCATACTTTGTCAGTTTTGCATACAATTGGAACAGTTCTCTGAAATATGAGTTCATCTTCATAGTGCTTTGTTGAGAGCTCCTGTCTATGAAAGTACACTACGAAACGACAATTGACGTGTGGCGTCAATTATGTACATTTCAATCGCAGGTTGCCTTTTGATAGACGATATCAACGAAGGTATATGTTTTTTTTCAGTATACAGACATAACATTCTATCTCGCTTTTTTTATAAACTCTATATTCGATCGGATTGGATCGGCCGCAAACCATAGATAACCCTTGCTTACCAAAGCATCTAAAATGAATCGAAATCAGGAATCGAATTCCAAATCTTGAGTGTTTTATTTCGCCGCGATAATGGGATACAATTTGATGCACTCGGCCAGTGGGCAAGATTTTCGTGACGCCAGAGAAATGTCTGTAGTTCGCCAGAAAACCGTGGTTTGAATATATAAACGTTGGTTTTCAGTGGTGACATAAGCCGAACTACAAGCATAAGGAGAATGAACGGACTTGTTCGTCTTATGTTGTCACACTAGGAGTTAACGCAAATAAGCATAAGCCGCGTTCGTTTTCCTTGTATTTCTCCTTTGACTTATTCCGCGTTAATTCCTAGTGAGCATATAATATGAGCAAGTCTGTTCGTTCCCCTAACATATGTAAATAGTTGTCACACTAGGAGTTAACGCAAATAAGCATAAGCCACGTTCGTTTTCCTTGTATTTCTCCTTTGACCTATTCCGCGTTAATTCCTAGTGAGCATATAATATGAGCAAGTCTGTTCGTTCCCCTAACATATGTAAATATGCTCATGCTTATAGCCTATTGCTGTTCTACTAACTTATTCATGTGGTTATGCTTTTGTCGCTTGTGAAAGTCAGCATCGACAAATCCAACCTGTCACACACAAGATTCTGCAAATTTGCCTATTTTGTGAAGCTCTACTTTCGATTACGTAAAAGACACAGTGCTAACGGTTTGATATATAATTCATATTGCTTATCAGAACCCACATCATAATTCAATATACCAACCTGAATAATAATCAATGGCAAAAACTTGAAAAATGATTCTTTTGCCTAAACGGCACTCCTTAGAGGGAATAGCTAAGCTTTATTAGAATTTTCTAGCTACCAAATGAGCAAGGATAATGCAGACATCATCCAGAGAATAGCACAATTGCAAATTAAACAGCTTCCCTTCACTTCAAATCCAAGATAATTATCGTCTCTGGCTGATAAACTGGTGTTTTAGAAGACAAAAAGCCGAAAAAAGGGAAAAGGAAATATCAATTTGCATAAATGTTGTATTTTGTCGTGAGACTTTCAAGATGTCATCGACAGAAAGTTTGGAATCTCTACGATGGAAAGATAGTTCGGGATTGATTGCGTACTCATGAAGTTCTTATTTAGTTTTAACCAACAAATCTGCAAGTTTATTTCACTGCCTTTTTTATCCGCGAGGTTTGATACATTTGCACACCTATGGTGGTTTAAAGCAACTTTAGTTGTATGCTTAAAAAGATATACCAAAACACCCATAGGTACCTCCCGGCCAAGGGAGTTGGAAGCGCAGATGCGCTATCTTCAATGTATATTATAAAGCGCGGGTAATAAAACATTTGCTATGTTTTAAAATTCCCAAGTTAAAAATCGGTTTTATTTTATCTTAAATAAAAATCGAATGGATACAGGGAAAACCAAATGGAACACAGATGACTAGATATTATCGTGAAGCGGTGCGCTTCAGTGTTCTAATCAATGTATTTTTGGAGGTGATATACTAACCCAAACACAAAGCTATGCGCTGCACCTTGAGCTGAATGTTCCTTCGGTGTTTTGAATGAAATGAAATTGCCTGCCTTTCATTTCAAATATAATTGCTTTGCTGTCTGTTTTGAAAGCTGGCAAATTACACAAGAAAAAACTCGAAAGGTCATAGCGAAAGAACCCTATATGTTTTGTTTAGCGCTTATTGTTAACGCTCACTCGGATAAGCACCTTTACGCAATTTATAAAAGAAGACAGCAGTTGTTTCTCCTTAATCTTTTTGTCAATTGTTTAGCTCTTTGTCTGTTATATTTGCTTCGTGCCAAACTAAATAAAATAAAACTCTTATTTTACAAGAGAAAGCTAAATGCTTGCTTATTGTCTGGAAATCTATGGCAGTCTGTAGCCATAAAAAATGAACAATCACAATGGACTTTTTATCAGACTTGCTTGTTATTAATATAAAGGTGAGGTGTTAGGTTTTTTATAGGTGTTTCTAGAGTTTATTGTTTTCACAGAGCCTTTGTAAGAGATAACCTCCAATGTTCAAATGAAACGCAGCGGTGAAATGAGATATTACTACGGCTGTTTTCTTTGAAAGGCGAATTTGTTTCATTTCATGTATTAACCAAGGGACACAAGTGTATGAACGCGTCGAAAAACGGAAAAAAAACTTGGCCAACAGAATTTTAACATTAGCAGAAAGTATAGGCGGTCAAGGAAGAAGCAAAGAGGAATTAAAAAGAAATAAATTAAGAAGAAATAACGAAATAGGAAACCCTAAAATGGCTTCAAACTGGTATAATAATAAATGTCCTTCGCTGGGTTATATTACATGTACCGTATGATTTTCATGTACTGTCGGCTATGTTTAATAAAAAGAGCCTGCAAGTCTGTTCAGTTGAGTTTTCAGTCATCTTTGGGTCAATTCAACATAACTGTTTCCCTTATAGACTTATAAAATACCAATCAGCGGGCGAGAATTTTTTTGCCGTTGGCTTCCATAGAAAACAAGAACCACTGCTTTATTCCACAATAAATTCAGTTTACTTTTATTCTTTTAAAGAAAAAGGACAAAACAAAACAAGGAAAAAACACGTTCAGTTAATAAACATTTATCTATCCAAAGAGCCAATGAATATATAAAGTGTTCTCGATAATTGTCCTTGGAATGAATACACCTATCTATCAATGGTTATTTGTTCTCGCTGCCAATTATGTCTGCGTTATAGGTCTAGTTATGCATCCTTATTTTTGCTCACTTATAACTTGTCGTTTCTTTATAAATGCTTTGTTGCTTGGATGTGAGCCAGTCACTCACAAAAATGCACTCTTTGAAGTAGATTAATTAAAACGTGTTGCGTAAAAAGGATTTTGATGAAACGAAATTGAGATGAAAATGTCGCTGGTTGTTATCCAATAGCGAACGCCTGCATGTGTGGATTGTAGCTCGAGGGCAAATCATTTTGATCAACGAATTTGACAGTTCGGCGCCTCATCATTTCAGGCACAGGTGCCACTGAGCTCGCAACAAAGGAACAACTCATGCAAAACGTTGAAAAAACTGGCCAATTTGTCGATGCGTTGTATCCAAATTATCTCAGTCTCCTATTTTTATCTCTTTTTAATGGCTCCATTGCACAAAGCGCGTGAACGTAAACACGAACAAAAAGGAAATGCTCGGAAGTGAGTAATTTATAACCAGTTTCCGGTTGTATTTTTGTATGTGGAATATTCTCACTGAAGACAGCTTGCGAGCAAGTCAACACTTTGTGAATCGTTTGCGCGCTTCCTGAGATTTGAACCCGATGACATCTTCTCGATTCGGTACATCTTTTCTGCTTCCAAGAAAAGCTAAAATTTCAATTATGCCTGTCTAAGGGAAGCTTAGACCCACTATCATTTTGTTCAAGTTGAATTAAAGCATTCTAACCTTATACCAAAACGAGCTTAGTGCAAAACAAAACAGTGAAAAAAATCTCTAGTTTGGCTGTACATACTTTGTCAAATAATATTTTGAAACATTTGTCATGTACGAAAATTTGTAGCTGCTATGTTTATCTAAACAATCGTCGAAGAATTCGCTCAACTGATTCAGAAAACCGATCTTTGTAAACTCCTGCAGAGATAAAAATATCAAAATGCAAGATTTCTTACATATTTTGCATTAAAGTTCTAACTGAAACTGAAACTGGCAAAGTTCAATGCATGGGGTGAAATTTGAAGGGCAGCAAAAATTGAGATGAAGGCATGCATTGCGGTTTCGTTTTATTAATGTGCATAAAAATATCGAAAAATAAAAAAATAAAATGAAAACTAGGAAGCCGGGAATTATGTTTTAAGATTGTAGAAATTCAAGCTTGATCCTTGCATGACGCCTTAGTGGGATGAACTGCGGTCACAAAGCGTTTTGTGTCAGTGCTATGTGAGGTCTTACAAAAGCGATTGTTAGCAAGGCCTTTACAACCAAAACTTTCCCTCCTACGTGACCGCAAAGGTTATTATAAAGCTTGCATAAGGAGTGGCCTGTTGCGAAGTAAAAAAAAAAACAGAGAAGCGAGGTATAATTTGTGGTTGAAAATGAACACTAGCATTTATAATTCATGGCGGACGCCTTTTATGACAATCACACTTATATCCAACTGGCTTAGTAATTTTTACCGGCAAGGGAGAAAGCGTGTAATTAAACTATACCGCAGCCTAAAAAATAGGATTTAATTTTAAGCTCATAAGTTTCCACGTAAAGATACTTTCTGACAGTTAAGAAAAATTATGTCAGCTTCAAACGCAGTCTTAATCCTTTTACTCTTAGGGCGCCCAAGTCTGAAATAACAAAAAAAATCCATTTATTAAAAAAAAAAAAAAAAAAAAAAAAAAAAAAAAAGAAAAACGACAGACACACCACCAAAAGAAAAGCACGCCGTATCTTTCATTTCAATGGTAACACTGTATAATTTCATCCACAAACTCAAACGTTAGAACCACCTTGTGCAGTATAATAAACAGTACCACAGGAAAGTCCTGCTTGATATCTTTCATTTGAATGGTCACACTTTAGGATTTCATCCACAGACTCAAAAGTTAGAATCACCTTGTGCAGCATAATAAACAGTACCGCAGGAAAGTACTGCTCAGAAGCTTTTATTTGAATGGTCACACTGTATAATTTCATCCGCAAACTCAAAAGTTAGTGCCATATTTCGCCGGGAAAAATTTGATTCCGGGCGTGAAAGGGTTAAATGTTGATACTCTCTATAGTTTATAGTGTCTTCTCGGAGAATATTTTCAAGTTGAACACAATCAAGAAACCATGGATTAACGAGTCCTATCTGATTGTAAACAGAGCTGTTTACATATACGAGGCTGCAGTTACATCTTGTCGCTGTAATTCAGTGTTGATCAGTAAAAATAAAAAGAAAAGAAAAATGCTCCGAACTTAAAGGACCGTTACATGACACAAAATGTAAATTCTAATATTAACACATGCTTTCAATAAAAGTCAAGTTAGAGGGGCATTGATAAAAGAGAAAAAAAGGTTTTGTTTGCTACCGAGAATAAAGTAGAATCCTCGTTATTAATATCAAATATTCAACGAATACTAAGAAACTGTAGTCGCTTTTTCTTCATATTATTACAACAGGGAAGAGCGTTAGGAATAGATAAGAATCCCATGGTGTCTGTAATTTCATTTCTGAGAATGGCTTTTAAAGTGAAAGGAAATTAAATATGTTAGACAAAGTGATCTACCTAGAACTTTTATAATTGCAATGTTTGGGATGATTTCTCCAAAGGCAACTTGTGTTAATAAGGTTTCTTAGCTGCAGGCGAGCTCGGATAACTTTTATATGTAAACATTACAAAATGAACCATTTTAGCTTTGAGAAATAAGCCACTATCCATGCAAATGAAAAGTAAAAAAAGTGAACTTTCTTGAAAAAGCGGCAAAATTTCTTCCGTGTTCGCGTGAGGAGTTTAATCCCGAATTATGCATGGCTGGAGTTTTCAAACAAAGCTGCGTTTGCTTGTAAAGATTTTGCCCTGTTGGAAATAAATTTAAGGAAATGATTTTGCAAGGATTTGTGGTCAATTTCCCAAGCAGTTCGCTTCCTTGCGAAGTCGACGTGAGTTCAGTTTTTAATTTCTTATTTTACGGTTGTTACGTTATGATTGAAAACTTTTACCAGGGCGAAGTTTATTAAAAAACTTCAACTTCTCAGGCGGTGGGCAAGCGAACCGGATACACAGCTTAAAAAGTTGCCAGTAAAGAAAGACGTGTACATAAAAATGTGATCGAAAGTTGTGTGAATTCAATTTTGTTTTAGCTTTAGCCAGAAACAACTTAGAAGGAAAGAATTGACTGCTCCGAGCAGAATTTGCAGATTTTTTTTTATTTTCTTGGACCAATCACATTTCCGATGCGAGAAGGACAATTATCTGTTTGATTTATTTCATAGAAGTCAGGGAATAATTGAGACAGCTGAGTAATATTGGGTGATGTAAACACAAGCAGGTGTAGACATCCGCTCGCTCAGTTGACAAAAAAGAAGTAAAACTTGTAAAAGATAACAACACTTTTAATTTAGCAAAATAAAAAGAAATGAAATGAGCTGACAGCTCAAGACTATCTACCAGAAGATAATGACCAATACGACTGGTAAGACATACGATAAGTCACATATTTCACACACAAACGCTCCCGGGCCTGTTATGTTGTTCTTTTACTCAATATGATTGATATCACAACATTTAATGAGTTCGGAAAAATGAAATATCTTTTGATCAAGTAAGGTTACCGGTTTAAGCTATGTTTACAAAGAAAATGACCTGGTTTATTACAACTGAGAAATTATGTTGCAGCGAAATAGGGTGAAACCTGCTTTTATTTGTTTATCTTTTTCTAGAAACAATCTCTGGAAGCGGCTGCAAGTCTCACTATCTCCGTTTATATTAATAATGGCTTTTCTTTTTTCCTGCCAATTCTCACCGTATACCTATTCACTCAGGAATATTGTCAAATTGCGAACTGGTACTTAAAATTCAATAACCCCTATAGTAATTGCCTCCTTCATGGCGGGGAAGAGTAGAAATTGTCTTTTTTCTGTGTTGAAAGTGTGCAGCTTGTCTAGGCTTACTGCTAGGGTTCAAAAGGCACGGAAATTAGACCGACAGCGCTGGGTGAATACATTCAATTACAGAAGCAAGGAACGGGGTGCGCCCCCGCGCGGTGAACCAATTTATATAAACTTTTTCATCTTCTTCGCACGATCTATAAACACTCTTACAACACCACACTTCACACTGGAATGAACAATGGCGTGCCGTGCCTGAATTATACTTAGCAGTGGTAGTCACTTCAGTGTGGACCTTAATTAAACTTAGCCAAATGAAATTCAGTGTTTTACGCCTTTCTATGGCAGGCCCTGTTTAATAGTAGGCGATCGGGACCACTTAACATCTTTATTGATTCATTATGCTAAGCAAGAAGGCCTAAGAGATAACATCTGACATTTACTTCAATGCCTTTTTGTAGTGGTTATTCGCTTCCGCGCCTGAATTAAAGAGAAAGAGATATCGTGAGCTATCGCGAATAACGACCCATCCCAATAGCCCGCGTAAGTACTACAAGGACAATTGGCGAGAATCCTATGTCGCTTGCAAAACCAAAGCCAAACTGTGGCGACTCCTGGCGATTTTTGTCAATACTATTGTGTCTCTCGGGGTGTTAATAAATTTATCGCGACAAACGCTGCGGATAAAGTGCAAGGATGTTTGTATTACACGCGTTTAATCGCCTCCGAACCCCGTTATGTCATAGGCAAAATCGTCAAGTTTGGCGGATTTAGGGGCGCCCTCGATCTTTTTCGAGGGGAACTTTTCATCAAGAACTTCAAGCGTAACTACGTTGAGTGACATCGCTTCAAGGTGTTTATTCTTTCCTGCTGTGCTTTTCAAATTGTGTCCCTCCCTATATGTCTATCACCGCAACCTCACCTGCGAAGTAGCTGTTACTGAACGACAACATGTATTCGCGATGCCCTACAAAAATAGCAGGGTGGACAGGCGTTGGATTCTCAGAGAAAGCACGCGATCCGCTTCCGGTGAAGCGTACTTAATCTTGGGCGTGATCAAGGGCTCTAAACTGGCAAAATCGTTCACGCTCGGTGTTAGTCAATAAGAAAAGGAATGCCAAATATAGTGTTGTTTTCAGAAGCTATCAAACAATTAGGAACATAACCACAGCCCTGCGGGAGACTACTAATCATAATATTCACTGGGATCACTTTACTGCTCATGCGTGCTTTCTTGGCAGGACAATTGTCAGTCGAGTCTCACGCTGGGTTTTAACGGTGTAACATATGCTACTGCACTCAAAACTTTCGCGTAGTCTCTCTTTAATAATAGTTTGCCTCGTTATTATTTACACTACCCCAGAGTTGATCCATATTCAAAGCCCAGGGAAGCCTTAAAATGGACGGCGGTTTTGCCAAGCGGTATTCATTGCCATTTGAGGGTGCAGCTCTAAGGTCCTCGACTGCGAACAACTTGCCAACCACTTCGACCGCTGGATTCAACGAGCACAAGAAGGACACACCGTTAGGAATGAATCATTTGCTGGACTCAGGGAGCCATCTTTCGTCGATAAGATTTGCTGCAGCGCACAGGGCACAAGCCGAAGCTGTCGCCTTCGATCAAAAACCGCCCGGGATGTCGTCGCAGCAGACCCTGTACCATTCGTTTCCTGCGTATCGTCATGTTTCTTCTCAAGGTTTCCCACCTCATGAGTTTATCCATCACCAGGACTCACACTTAGGTTCTGCTAACATAGCGAGCTCTCACTCGTTGGCTCTTCACGACCCCATCGCTTCCAACACACCCAATTACTCACATAGGCACAACATGTTCAGTTCGCCACCAACCGCTGCAATTCACGGAAACAACATAAACTACCATCACGCAGTGACGCATAAAGGCTTAGATGTCACGAGTAATCCGCATATACACTACGGAGCTCTTACGCCAGGGCACGAGGCAACTTCTCCACACCATGGAATGCCCCCGGTACTCAACAATCAGCTCAGGTATCGCGGAGACTTTTACTCGCGAACCGATCGCTTTGCACAAAGCGGTCTCGGAAGCCCTTTCTTGGATCATGGCCCTCCAGGTTATGGAGGGCCAACCGGACCCGGAATGTATCACCTTCCGCTGATGAAACAGCCCACAAACCAAATTCAAACCTGCCTTTGGGTAGACCAGAACCCAGTACAAGGAAAACGGAAGCCTTGCGGTAAGCAGTTCACCATGATGCCCGATCTAGTCTCGCATATCTCTGACGAGCATGTGAGTATCAACGATTCCAATCTCCACGTCTGCTTTTGGCAAGAGTGCGTGAGGAGCGGGCAGCCCTTCAAGGCCAAATACAAGCTGGTGAACCACATTCGAGTCCACACTGGGGAGAAACCATTCCCTTGTCCCTTTCCCGGTTGTGGAAAACTGTTTGCTAGGTCTGAGAACCTAAAGATTCACAAAAGAACTCACACCGGCGAGAAACCATTTGAGTGCGAGTTCCCTGGATGCGATCGTCGCTTCGCCAACTCAAGCGACAGAAAAAAGCATTCGCACGTGCATACCTCAGATAAACCGTACATCTGCAAAATCGAAGGGTGCAACAAAAGCTACACGCACCCCAGTTCGCTCAGAAAACACATGAAACTTCATGAGACCGGTGGACTTAGGCCATTGTCGCCGCCTATTTCTCAAAGTAACGGACAGCGGGATAGTATTAGTTCAGACAGGGACAGCCCTATAAAACCTTCCGCTAGATCGCCTTCGCCAAGAGCGCGATCGAACACTGAGAACACAGAATGGTACTCTTGCTAGGTGCATGATTTGCAAACTATTTGAGACTTATATTTGTTGACTCTGAGGAACATGTTTGATATCGAAGCACAAATTAGCTAGAAACTTTAGAGAATGTTTTCATGAAGAGTGAAACGTTTTAGGCAATGAGGTTGACTAAATGAAGAGTTCGATTTTAGTGCAGTCTTATCTTCCGCCTCGACAGTTGTAAACGATTTACACAGTAGTAAATTAAGGAAGCACTTTTTAATTTCAAAATAAGACGATAAAGGGGGAGTGCTTATGAAGTGTTAAATCTCTCGATGAATTTTATTGCTGTACAGGTGCTTGTATTATTCGTGTAAATATATGATTCCTTTAACAAACAGCAGATTAACCGTGTTCTGTGTAGTATGTAGAGGGATTGAAAGCAAGCGAAACGCGATACATTGGCGTAAAACGTACGTTGTGGTAAGCGCAAAGAAATCTGTAAATCAGTTTGAAGGCAAAAGACAAAACAACCATTGAGCACCACATGCAAGTCTTCAATAATTTTGCGGCTTTGAACAGTTTTTCGACAAAATAGAGAAGTAGAAATCAGGAACTCTTTGTTCGAAATAAAATAGCGATGCGGCGAAGAAAAATAAGGGAAAAAATTAGATTTTTTCGTAAGAAGTCACGTTTCGTGAGACCGCTCATAGCAATTACAAACATTTGGAGGCCATGCTGTTAATACCGGTTGCCGCTAACAGTAAACTTTTCTCGTTGTGTCACGGAAATTGTGGTGAGGAAAAACAACCTCAAATATAAGATACGTTACACAGAATTTAAATTTGGTAAGAGCTGTCTTTCAACTTCAACCAGCTCGTAGCAAGCACAAAGAAAGGTGGCATGTTTACACTTGCGTCAGAAACGACGCTTGAGCTAAAAGACGGTTTGTATTGTACGGTGATTTACATTTAGGAACTGAAACAAAACCTTTTAATTTATTTTCCTATCTTGTAAAAATAAAATTCCGTTTATCGACAAAATAGCTATTTAAAATTTTTATCTAGCTTCCGTGTTAACAAGATTTCTTATCTTTCTTTTTATCTTAAACTGATGATTGTTTAGGAGGGATAATGAGTGGAAAGTTGGACCGGTATTAATTAAACATGTACGGGCACCTTGGCCTTCCTTTTATTCTTTTTCTTGAACCTTCTTCAAAGAATTGCGCTACAAAAATTAACTCAAATACAAGAACATAATCAAGACGCAAATCTCTTACGTTCAACACTTGTAATTGGATCATTTTAATTTTCAAAAAAATAGTCAGAATTTATCGCCCGCAAGGACAAATTTTCGACCAGATTTCGGTTGTCAATGCAGTTTTTCAAGCATAACAACCTTTGCTTTAGTTTCAAGGTCGATTCAATAAATCTGCGCGTTCGTAAATCAAACATAAGTAGATTTTTCTTTTCATAAGCTTGCCCAAAATTGCCCTTTACTTTCAATGCCTGAATGCTTTTCGCAAGGAATTATGTCAGTGGCTTTCTTTCTTGCTGGTTTTGAAGTAAATGTCTCTCAATAGAACAAGAAGCTCGCCGCGCGACGTTTACCTGTGCTTGTTTGTTTCTTTGGATTCAAGTCGAAAACATTAAATCTGGAATAGAAAAGATTTCATTCGGAGAGATGAGTGGGAGTGAAACAGCTGTGAGAATCTGCTTCTGTTATAAAATTGTACCCCAGCGAGAATTTGTGCCCCCTTGAAGATTGAAATATATATTTTTGAATTCTTGTGTTGAGAATTGCCTTCAATTGAAGCATTTCTTTTGGTTTTCAACGAAAATAGCGTGAGAATAAATTTCAATTCTTAAGAAAGAACTAAATGCGGGAAGCTCAACTCAAACTATTAAGTCTACGTTGTAGATTTGTTATCAATACATCGTGTATCGTTGTTAGGACGAACATATCACAAAAACTATATACTTGGATTCACTACAACATCTCCAGCTTTCAAACCGTGAAACGAAAACGGAAAGGAAGAGAAATCTTCAACTAAACGATTAGGAACTGTTATAGTAGTTTTATTGGGCCTATGAACTACTTAGTTTCGGGTCACAAATGACAGCCGTACTTCTCTCATGTTACTGGTGTTGTATTTTGTAAAACTCCGGAGACGAAATAGTGAAATTAAAGAGTACCATGGTCTTCCAGATGGTTTAACTAATTCGATTCAAAATTCAACCTCAAAACTGAAAGCAGCTTCGTGGCCATTGTAACCGGCTTGTCTAAAGTGGAAGGATTGTGCGTGGTTAACTTTACAATCGGTTTCCTCGTGCCTTCCAGGCGAGTAAACCAGCGGTAAAAGCACTCTCGCTAAAGCCACCTTGTACTTAGTTTATTGAACACACGGAAATACAGCGGCAATACTGTAGTAATGTTTCAGTGGAAACAAAATCTAAAATGCTGTAATGACAATTAAAAGCTTTCTGCCTCGTTCTGTCGTGGGCTGTATTCGCGTGATTTATTTTACAATGTTTGTTCGCGTGATTCGTTTTGTAATGTTCTTTAAAGACCATTTCAGAAGGCTTACATGCCTGGCATCTAAAGCAAGAACAATAACTGTTAGATAGCTCGCGCCCACACAGTAAAGCAAATAGTGGTCGCATGAAAAACGGCGCGATGATATATTCAAAGGTAGGTTTGAGATCATACATTGCGTCATTTCACCCCCCTTTTTCCCGTATTCCCTACAACAGAAACACACAGAACAAACAGGTAACAATATTTTTTTCGGTGAACTATTACAATTTTAATTTGTACGAGATAAAAAAAAACACAGCTTCTTTCTGCTTGGTTTCCAAAACAAATGATCCATTTTAAGTTATCTCGAAGGGCCAAAAATGCGAAGTTTAATAAATGCTTTTAATCATGTGACAAACTCACCACGGATATATGTAATTCTTGGTGCGCACCAAACAAAATAATTTTTTCTATACCAGCGGAGATTAAGTTGAATTGTAAAACTCTTGAGAAGAGCAGAGAGGTGAAATTAACAGATGAAAAACAACTGGAAGAACAGGTTAAGAAGTTAACTGCTCCTCGACAAATGCACAAGCATTTCTGCTTAGCACGATGTTCCGGAGAAGTAAGCTTGTATCCCACGCTTGATTTTAGACCTAATATTTAATCGTTCTACGTCCCGCTGCGGGCTACAATAGCTAATCACAACCCTAGAAGCTTTTAAAATCGCCTTTGTGTTGGGCCTTTTGAAAAAGCTCGAAGCCCCGCCGCGTTCCCTCCGAGAAACCACGCTTGATTTAAGATTAACTGCGGCAGCACTGTGTCGGGCGCTGGGGAGGTGGAGCTACAAACAACGGCACATGTAAACATGGCGAATACGGCCACCGACAAACGCAGAGGAGGGCAGAACTCGACTCACGAAAAGGTTTTAGCTAGCAACTAAAACTTTCGTGACCCACTGTCAGTATTTACTCTGTCACGCGTAAGGCTGTCCAATATCCAAAGTTTTAATTTGCGAAATGTAACAAAAAATAAACAGCACCACGGGGAACAACCGCTTGGTATTTTTTATTTGAATGAGTCATACTAATTTTTTTTCAAAAGCACATTTGGCGAGCTTATGTTTAACTCTGAGGAGGGAAGCATGTCACCAAAAAAAGTTGGTAGAACGGGCCTGCTCAGCCATAAATAACAAACCACGGGCGTCGATCTTGAAGGTTCAACGCCTTTGCGATAATTAAGATAACTATCGAGCCAAACCACAACTTGTAAATCCGTCATTGTCGTTTTGATTAGCATCTTCAAGTAATGTAAACATCTTAAGTAACGGGATTTGTTCAAGTGGCTGTAAAGTGAGCAGTATAATGCATTCGTAAGGGACACGATTGGTGTAGTTATTACTATTTGTTGGGCTCTGCGGCCAGGGGGTTTAATTCAAGTAGTCGACCGTGCGATAACAAAGAAATATTCGTTCTCCAGCTAACACGCTTTGAATAACAATGTCAAAAGATAAATCATACAATTTAAGAAAGTACAAACATCGGATAAAAAATGATTAAAGTGCTTATTTTTAGCTAAGTAGCAATAAAAAGATGGGTTGTTATGATTACTGTCAGCTCGTGATGTTTCAGACAATTCGCCGCGTCCTTTATATTGAACTCGCTTTAGTTATGTCTTCCGCTTTTTGTTTTTGGCTATGAGCGTCCAATTACAAAAACCGCGAACTGTCGTAAAAATATCAGCAACCGCAAACCTTTATTCTTTATCAGAAGAAGCGACAAATAGTTAGCAGATAAATACTGTAGCCGTTTTGTGTTTGAACGCTTTTGCATTGGAAGCTAGGCCATTCGTAAACATAAAATATATTTGTTTATTCCTCGGAACCTGTATTCAGTATTTAAAAAGCCTGGTGTAGACGGCACTCGAATGTAACTCTTGATTATCATTTGTTAGTGTCATTTCCTTAAATATAAACAATCGTTTCTAAGCGACACATGAAAAGACTTGAAACCAAGGAAATAAAAAATACAAAACAGTCAAATGAAAAACGAGAAAGTAAATTTGTTATGCAAAACTTCAAGAACGAGAACTAAGTTAAATATTACAGGAATAAACATGTTTGTAGCGTTTAGACAAAGAATTTCCATGGCCAATGCGAACTAAACTACGATATAAATTTCATTCCTGTAAACCGTGTGTTTATGGGGTACCTACAGACATCTTTTTATTCGTAAATTGCCTTAATTTGTCTCTCTTATGACCAAAACTGCCATTTTTATCTAGCTGCAATGTGTGTTTATATTCTAGTTGGTTGATATTTGTACATCGTCGCACTGGTAAAAAAGGATTGCTATTTAACCCTTTCCATTACGGAATTGCGCTTATTGAAACACGTCGATCGAAGATGCAAATTTTGCTCTCAATCAAATGTTCCCCTGTGTATAGATATTTCTAGTCTTTCTAGGCGAAAATTGTATAGATATTTCTAGTCTTTCTAGGCGAAAAATAGGTGCAACAAGTCTATTATTCAGCAGACAACACTCCCCAGCATAGGCAAGGCTTCAGAGATGTAACGTAGTTCTTATACCTTCAAGGATTTATTTAGTCTAAAATATGTATCGCCTCTCTATTCTTCGTTTTCACGTAACTGACATCATCAAAATTCTAAAACGTAAACAGCTTATTTTACACGGCCCTTCTTTTAACCCTTTAACTCCCAGAGTCAATTATGGAGACACTTGAGTCTGTGGATGAAATCCTATGGTGTGACCATTCAAATGAAACCTCTTCAGCAGTACTTTTGCATGATACCATTTGTTCTAACTTTTGAGTCTGTGGATGAAATCCTATGGTGTGACCATTCAAATGAAACCTCTTCAGCAGTACTTTTGCATGATACCATTTGTTCTAACTTTTGAGTCTGTGGATGAAATCCTATGGTGTGACCATTCAAATGAAACCTCTTCAGCAGTACTTTTGCATGATACCATTTGTTCTAACTTTTGAGTCTGTGGATGAAATCCTATGGTGTGACCATTCAAATGAAACCTCTTCAGCAGTACTTTTGCATGATACCATTTGTTCTAACTTTTGAGTCTGTGGATGAAATCTTATGGTGTGACCATTCAAATGAAACCTCTTCAGCAGTACTTTTGCACAGTACCTTTTGTTTTTCAATATTTTACAAAATGAATTTTGGAATTTCTCTTGAATTTTGATGTTTGTCACTCTTGGGAGTGAAAGGGTTCTTCAATGGTAATCATCATGCCAAGTTTCATGTCAATACATTACATTGCTTTGGAGAAATAGCATTCAAAATTTTTTGGCGGTACAGCTGGGCATCTCCATGTGCGAAACAAAAACAAGTATTGTTGACTCATAAAGTATGAAAACAACTGCGTAGAACATCCTGCAGTATTCAATATTTGAGTCAACAACGAGGAGATAGATTGATAGAAAGGTAATATTTCGGTTTAATTCAAAACCATTTTTAAACGATGAACAAATTTACAAAACAAGCGTAGCTTATGTATATTGCTAGAATTACAAACATCTCACGCAATATACATAAGCTACGCTTGTTTTGTAAATTTGTTCGTTTGAAAATAAATTTGAATTAAACCGAAATATAACCTTTCTATCAATCTATCTCCGCGTTGTTGACTCAAATATTGAATACTGCAGGATGTTCTTCTCAGTTATTTTCATACTTTATTATTTATCTTATCGGCTGGAAATGGTTTATTGCTCACTCATTTAGTAGAGTTTTCGAAAGCGAGTAACTGAACTGAACAGAAACAATCACTATAAAGAAAATTTGAAATGGTGGTACACCAAAATGGCGGACGCATTTTCGCTTACAAAATGGCGGACACATACAAAGTTCTCTAATTTTCAAATATTCTTTTCTCAATAACTCTTTTATTTAAAGTCGTTTAATTTGGCATTTTCTGCAACATCTTACCTCTGGTATTACTCTCAAACCCCGACAAACAAACTGCTCGCACAGTTTACTTAAAATGAACGCCCTTCAGAGTACATTTCTATGCATGGTCAGTACTTTTTGCTCTTTCGTATTTTATAAATTTGAAAAAACGTTTTCTTGAATATTGATTTCTTGGAAATAAAGTGTTAACTAATTAACAGTCGTGGCTGTCTTTTGGACTGTCTAAGTTGTAAATGTAAGTTTGTTATGTCTTACACCCATTTTTATCTGTAAACATAAAAATGCAAAAATAAGGCTAGCTTGCCCCGGGAATTGACAATGAGACAAAGATTTGACAAAGACTTAACTTGGCAAGGATACATTATTGAGCCATCATAAGGGTCATACTAAATATAACACGATCTTAACATTTAATATTTACGACAAGATAGCTATTTCAAGAATAGAGATGACTATATATCGCCTATTTCACAGAAGGCAAACGTGATTCTCAAAGTACATCCTGTATACCATATTCATCGAAGTGTTTTAAGTGCTTCTAACATGTTTTGGCTACAACATATAAATTATTGCATGGAGAAATACAGCCCAGTTCCGTTTGTTTTACAAGCTATAAGTAACCTATAGGTAAATTGCCGGGTAAATTGCATCCTTCACTGAATCGCAGCGATTTATGTGAAATCTGACTTCAGGCTTGCCCAAAGTGATGTAGGTTCTGTTAAGTCTCACAGAGTGGCCAATAGTAGAGAGGTGTCATGAAAATATATGTTGGGGTTGAAATTTTTCTTTGGCTTGAAATTTTTCTTTGACTTGGTTTCTTCACTGAATCGCAGCGATTTATGTGAAATCTGACTTCAGGCTTGCCCAAAGTGATGTAGGTTCTGTTAAGTCTCACAGAGTGGCCAATAGTAGAGAGGTGTCATGAAAATATACGTTGGGGTTGAAATTTTTCATTGGCTTGACAAACCAGTTTGATTTTTGTTTTCCTTTGTCTAAGATTATGGTAACGGACCTGAGATAAAGGAAAATAAAAATAAAACTGGTTTAATAATTTTCAATCCACAATATATATGTTTTATGGGACCATTTATAGATTACAACATTTCTCTATTATTCTGCAGTTTTCCTAGCTTATAATTTTACCGCTTTAAATTTTTTTGGGGAAAAGGAAAGGAAAAAACAAAACAGATAGGAGCAAAACCGGATTGTTGCCATTCAAAACCCGAAAGACATTAAGAAGTACAAGGCTTCCATCTGGTCCGTTAATTTTTATTTTTATTTTTCACTTCAGGAACAATTTGTACTCTTTGTACTTTGTAAGGGTTGGAAAATAGTGTTTCTGCAGTACAAAGCTACAGACTAAGAGCATACCAGTATCATTTAACGTCTGGTGCGAAGTGTAATTTTGTAATTCCTTCATTCCATCCGTTTTGGATCAGCACTCACTTGTAGGGTAAATGTGTTGACATTATGAATGGGTGATAAATTGTTACCAGTAAAGTGATATTTCTCACTTCCTGAGAGTGGGGGAGGAACCTTGGATTACAAATCTGTTAAAAACTGTGTAGGAGGTCGAACCAATTAATCGTTGCACATCTGTGGTCCATATTAGTAAGTGTGGTCTTCAAAACCACCGCAACAAACCGACAGGATGTGATATTTTTTTCTGAATAAAAAAAGTAAAATTAGCGATTCTAGTCACGAAGAAGTTTTGTATTGAAAAGGTAAATACATTTTTGGTTAAATTAAATTGTACATTTATATTGTACTTTTCTACTTTGATCTCTGCCGTTACGAGCAGTTTGTCGTTAGGCTAATACTTTTAATTAGTTATCAGTGCAACACGCCACTTTTATTATGAATCTCACAAACAAAACTTATCCTGAGCTTAAAGAAAACGAGTCAACACATTAATTTTGTTTGTAAGATGAAGTATATGGCCATTGAAATGGAACAGACTCTTTTGAAATCTTTTTTTCTTTATTTTTCTCTTGGAAAAAAATTTTTAAGGCAGGAGATGAAGGCACAAAAAACATGGAACAATTATTATGTTTGTGGTACTGTGGAATCTGTCTGAGTATTTTGATTGTAAATTTAAAACGATTCCCCTAAGCTAAACAAGTTGTTATTTTTATTTTACCTTGTTTCCGTCTTCTTTAAACCTGGCAATTTGCTGCCAGTTAAAAGAAGTTTTGAGGATCATCGCATTCACCATTGCGAAAATGATGACAGTGCAAAAGAAAAGAAAAATACTTGCGTACTGCTGCGATGAAAACCCTGAGACCCCTGAGCGGAGCAATGACAAGGGGATTTTGACGTGGTTGAGGTCAAACCTGCCCCAAGTTGAAACTTGACACGAAATGCTAATAGACCACCAAGAGGAAGATAGCAAGTGAATTTTCGAAAAGGGAATAAACCATAATCAAAGTTTTAGTGCGTTTTCCAAGACAAGGCGATAATCCTGGCCATCTGCAGACCAAGACACTTAATTTTACTCTAAGAACACTAGTAGGATAATTTTATATATTTTGAGTTTGTACTGATATAAATTTTAAAGAAACATTTAAAATGGCGACATAACCACCCTTAAGCGCAAGCAGCGACCGCACTGAGAAAAAGAGCTGCTTGTCTGCTGGATACTAGGTAAAGGTTAAAAGTTACTTGATTCGAAGTCGAGGACTCTTGAGAGAAGGGGTATTAGCGTACAAAATAGACGCTACCTCTTGTCTTATTGGCTCGATTCTTACAGCTTATTCACAAGGACTGCGGATTTTGACGTCATATCTAGGGACACCATTCTGAACAATGAGATGCAAAGATACAACATAACGTCACATGTGTCTTACATTTGTCAGCCGAACTATTAATACCTTTGCTTCATAAACACCTTCTGAAAATATATAAATAATAATAATAAATAGAGACATATAGCGCACATATCACATGTCTCATGGCGCTTTACATACACTTATGAGAATGAGATTGGAAGTCGAAAAAAAAAAACGTCGAAAACTGAAAAACAAACTCATCTTGTGGTAAGCAAGTTCATTTTTGAACATGTTTGGCCAAAGTTTAGAAAAAACGCATTAATAATTTGGATCAACTATTGCAACTGGGTTAAGCATGACAGCAAAATATTATCAAGGCTTTAGTTTCTGTTCTTGATTTGCCTCAGTTCTTTTATTGGCCACAGCATGAAATATAACCACAAAATTGCGAGGGTGCATTTTTTCAAATCTTAGAGGTTTGCTTTCTGTTTGACTTGATCTACGAAAAGTGACGTGCTTTGCGTGCCGTGATTTGTGCAAATCATTCGTAAGCAATGGTCGACCCTTGGCTGTATTTCACTTACGAGATCCAAAGTGGAGTAAAGTACCCAAAGTACGAATCATGATATTCATCCAACGTAAAACTCCAAACTAAACAAAGAAGCATGCAACAGGCTTTCACAGGTTGTATTACCCTTGCACTCAATTATTCATAGGCCTGAAAACGTTTTTGTATTTCCATTAACCCTTTAAGCCCCCGTATAAATCATCACCAAATTTCTGCTTGTATACCCAATGCTTAATCAATCAAAGAGGTCATGAAAATTAAGGACATGATGACTCAAGATGAATTTTCTTGATATTTTAACAATTTCTCCCCGCCACTTCTATACGAAACGTACAGATATCGGAAAGGAGAATTTGCATTTTGACTTTGGGTGTGACTAGGTTTCTTAACATGCCCAATTACTAGTTAATTACTACAATTCGAATGCTTCACATTTTATCCAGAGACTTTTTAACCCTTTCACTCCCAGAGTCAATTATAAAGACAAGTAGTGTAGTTCTAACGTTTGAGTCTGTGGACGAAATCCTATGGTATGACCATTCAAATGAAACCTCTTCAGCAGTACTTTGGAATGGTACCGTTTGTTCAAACTTTTGAGTCTGTGGACGAAATCCTATGATGCGACCATTCAAATGAAACCTCTTCAGCAGTACTTTTACATGGTACCATTTGTTCTAACTTTTGAGTCTGTGAACGAAATCCTATGGTGTGATCATTCAAATGAAACCTCTTCAGCAGTACTTTTGCATGGTACCATTTGTTTTTTAATATTTTACAAAATGAAATTTAGGATGTTTCTTGAATTTTGATGCTCAGCACTTTTGGGAGTTAAAGGGTTAACATTACTTTATCTTCATTCTAGGAGGTACAGATTTAAACCAAACAGGAAACGCATCACGCGCGTCGAATGTTCGGAATGAAAACGAAACGGATTTTCCACTGACCTGTCGAAAGACTGCTTTGGCATTCCTCATCCGGGAATTGAACATCTGGACTTCTGTTCGATGGTCAAGAGAAAGGAAATCGTTGTTCTTTGAAGCTTGTGAAGACAGGCATCTCAGTAGTTCCGTTGGTGAGACATCATATTTAAACTGCGTAGAAAAGATATGCCAACATATCAACCGATTAAATGTGCTGCTCCGTCAGTGTAATGTGTATACTGATGAAAAATGGATGTCCTTTAACAGACTCGAGGCTTTGACTAAAAAATTAAACATCACGTTATGGTTGAAGGTGCTAGCAAAACAACGTCACAAAGACACCTCTCTCATCTGTGCTGTGGTCTGCCCAAAGAACGCGTATAGCGTTTCTACTGAACTTTATTGGAAATAAACTCTCAAATATCACATATACCCCATGGTTAAGTTATCTCCTACCGTTAAATGTACATTTTTCTATTTGTTTTTATTTTTCAAAGCAATCACAGCGAAAGAAGAAATCGGTGTGGTAACACTTGTTTATACATCAATTCACGATATTTCCGTTCAGGATCACCCCCCGTATTTAGCCTCAGGGAAGACGAAAAACGTCAAGAAAAAATAGAGTTATCTTTAAAGTGTATCATTTTGGTCACATATGTGACCTCGGACGTTTTTGAGTGAAGGTTGGGGGAGGAGGCATGGATGTTAAATGTTTTGTTTACACTCTTAACCAAGTTGCATGTAAGCCCATGCAAAAGAAAATTGATTTTAAAGTTAACCCTCGAAATGTTAAGGCAGTGAAAAGGAAACTCTCTATACTTTTATTCTGCAGATATTGTGCTTTGTAAAAATGTAATTTTTTATGATATATTTGTAGTTTATGGCCTTGTTACGTAACACTTGAATAGTTTTGCGTCATTAAATTTATCACGCTATTGAAGTAAATTAAATGGATGTTAATTTTTCTTCCCTTTTTTTCTTCTTCCTCTCCTAAAATGTACTCCTGTCCCTTCATGTTTCATGTGCGTGTTGTGACTTAAAGGAGCCCAATGACATAGGGAGTACGTCATTTTGGGTCAAAACGGACAGTGCTTTTCATTTGTCAGAACTGGGCGGCCGGACCGCTCAATTCGTAAATATTATTCCATTATTTGCTAGAACTGGTCGGCCAGACTGGTAAATTTGGAAATAGTATGCACCCTTTTGATGGACTTGTAGGAACAAGTCTTCAAAAAGATGCATTCTATAACCGTGGACAAAATAGCTTGGGACACTTAAGAAAATACTACACAATGACAATTTTTTTCGAAGAGAGAAACTATCGTTCCATTTCCTGGTCCCCCCTTCTCCCCCCCCCCCCCCCCCCCCCCCCCCCCAATACAAAGTTGAGACATTGTGGCTTGGTTATATGCATGAAACTCAACATTGTATTCGGGGTGGGGAGGGGGAGGTAACGACACAGACAATTTGTGGGGAAAAAGGTTAAGTGTCCCAAAACTTCTGACCAAGATTGTAGTTACAAATGGACCGGTCTGGCCGGCCAGTTCTGGCAAATGGTAAGCGCCCCAAGTACCTTTGTCAAACACGAAATGCTCAAAGGACACTAAAATGAAGATCTTAAGTGAACTTTCGAAGAGAGAACAAATCATGATCAGGGTTTTAGCAATTTTTCCAAGACATATGGCGATTTCATTTCCTGGCAGTCAACTGCTCTTCTGGTGAAACTTTGGGTTTTTCAGCAGTTTGTCTCTTTAGTTTGTATTTATTTTCTTTCATCACTTCTGGCTTTTTTTTTTCTTCTTATTTCAAGATAATAAAGCAAGCATAATGCAATCTCTTCGCTATACTTATGTCTCCATATCTTCTTACGTCTTATGTCGCCATGTCCCAGCCGGAACACTGTCCGGTCCCTTAATACATAATTTATTTAGCTGTTCATTTGCTAAGCTCCATCATAAGTTTGACCCTTTCACCCTCCAAAATCGACCACGTTCAAAAAAGGGAATCCATACCAAGTGTCATATTGGCAAAATTTCGACGAAAAGAAAAAAAAAAGTACTGCTCAGTAGCTTCGGAAGGCAGTCACACTTTGAATTCTCGTCCATTGACTCAAAAGCTAGAACTATACTCCAAGAACGAAGGTTTGATTTAGGGAGTGAAATAGTTAAACCTTTCGTGAGACATACATGCAGGCTCTTAAACAAGAAAATAAACCAAGATCGAGGAAATGGGGGTAAAATAACAAGGAAATTGATTAGTGAACGCTCCCTGGGGGACGATGGAAAAAGCAACACACTCTTAGCTCAACAACACTAAGAAATGTGAGAATTTGTCGTGATTTGTAAAATATGGTTTACTCATTTGTCTTTGGGTCATATGGGATTCATTGCTCGGAAAAACCACGGATCGTTTCCGGGACTTGTATTTAAAATCAAGTCAGTTGCGTAGCAGTAGAAAAAGAGGCTCTGGTAATGAGATGACTCGCCCAGTACCTAGTGTGCACCTCTTATTTCATTCGTTCTCTTTAACAATAGACTTTATTGTTCTCGGGGCTAGGGACATTGTTTAGCTCTTTATTCTATTGTTTTCTCATCTAATAGTGTTGCCGCATCAGTGAGGTGCCGTTTGCCCCAACGAGATTAGTGTTAAACGTGATTATTCATAGCTTACACGCTACGGACGAATACGACTTCCTAGCCCTAGCCCCTCCCTGTTGATAAGCAGAAGAGAACGAGGTTTTAGCTTAGTTAGAAAGTTACATAAGTGCTTGGTGCGCATGCTTTAGGTAGTCACGTCTCACACTCTAATCTCGTTCCCAGAGTCTTGTTCTCTGATCTACTCTGATCAACAGGGATTGGCTGGGGCTAGGACTCCACTTTGAAGGTCTAAAGTCATATTCGTACTCAGATGTAAATAGTACAGATATAAATAGTAGTTTTTCTTATTGCGCTCTTAAGGATAATGATGGTGGTCCTTGCCCAGAATTTACTCTCTTGGATGGTCGGTGTTCCCTATATTTTTGTTTAATGGATCGGTTTCTGTGAAAAAAAAATATATACATATATACAAGTAATAAAATATATATGGACAAGTGAAAGTTTGATTTTTTATATTTTTTTTTTACCCACGAGCCAGTGAATTCCGTTAATATAACCGTGAAGGATTTGCAAGTGCACTGCTTAAAGGTCACATTTACTTAAAAGGATGATGACCAGAACCACTAAAATAAAATTTGACAATAAAAGTTTGTCTCCAGTGATTCATCTTTCGTATTTTAAACTATTTTAAAGCTTCATTCCTCTCAAAACTTATACTTCTTCTTAGTCTCATTTAACCCTTTCACTCCCAGAGTCAATTATGGAGACATGTAGTGCAGTTTTAACTTTCGAGTCCTTGGATGAAATCCCATGGTGTGACCATTCAAATGAAACCTCTTCAGCAGTACTTTCGCATGGTACCATTTGTTCTAACTTTTGAGTCTGGATAAAATCCTATGGTGTGACCATTCAAACCTCTTTGGCAGTACTTTTGCAAGGTACCAAGGGTTTGTTGATATTTTACAAAAAGAAATTTGGGATTTTTCTTCAATTTTAAGTTTTGGCACTCTTGGGGATTAAAAGGGTTAAATCCCAGATAGGCAGTTACTTATTGCTGACCCCAGCCAATAATCCTCAAACTTGAGGGGAAGGCGCGTTTGGTAAATAAATAAATAAACAGTCGTTGAACAGCACTGTCCCGGCTGAAATATCGTGTTTTCATGATTATGGCTAGGAGTTGGCTTTAAGCTTACTTTATTATCTTGAAATTGAAAGAAACCATCGCCAAAGGCGTCTGCCTTTTCTAATGCAGCAAGGATTAACAAAAACAATTGCCTTTTAACTCTCAATACAAAACGGCTACATCAAGTACAAGAAAAACAAAACCCGCAAATCTGGGCTCGGTTGCATAAACAACCATAAGTAAAGTGGAGTTTCAATCAAAGCAATAGACCTCTTTAGCTTGTATGTTTTGTTTTCCCAATGTAGATCATGTGATGTTACCCTAGAGAACTGTTTGTTTAAAATTTTGTTTTCTTCACGTGCATATGTATGCATAATTTATGAAAAGACAAAGGACAAATTCCCTTGAGAACATCACATGACCTACATTGGGAAAACAAAACATACAAGCTAAAGAGGTCTATTCCTGGATATCAGAGGTTTTTTTGCGTGTTTTCATGGACTGAGCTCTAAACCGAAGGCCCATAAACGAGTATATTAGGTAAAGTCACACACGAGCCACATAAGGCTCACACGGTCGGAGCTTAACCCGGTTTCTGAGGCATCAAGCAACTAGGAGTAATATTACTCCCCCTGGATGGGATGCCAGTCCATTGAAGGGTTACCCCCAGTATTATGTCGCTGATACCCATTCATACATCTGAGTAGAGAGAGACAATGTGAAGCGAAGTTTGTTGTCTAAGGAAACAACAGGACGGAATAGTCAGTATGATAGTTGCTCGATGCCATGAACGAAATTCAAATTAATTTTTCGATTTTAATTCATATGTTGGCTACCAAGCGAGTATTAGGCAAGAAAATACCTCTGAGAACTGTGTACAGTTCGGATCTCACACTAGAGAGACAACCTGACCTCTCCCTTAACCTGGGTGGAGTTAAAGGGACCTTAACGACGTCATCCAAGAAAGGAGAAACTACGGGAATCTAATACAGAAAGGCCCTAATTTTTCAGGCTTAGATGGCAATTGCAGAAATTGTGATCATAACTGCGGGAATTAGGATGGTGAAGTCTGTGGTGACAGCGCTCGTCTCCTACCAATGTTTCATGGGATGAGATTGCTGTTTGCTGTTGGCTCTAGTCCTTGCTCTGAGGGTTTTTTCTCCGAGACCCCTCCCTAAATAACAACTTTTCTAAATTTCTATTTGATCTGGAACCCGACGGGGCTCAGGTTTGTCAGGCGTATGACTTAAAGTTTAACCCCGTTAAAGAATATCGATTTACTTCTATTTTTTGTTTGATCACTTCTTCATATCAGCAGTTCCTATTTCGGTTGTATATGAACTCGCAATTGACCGCTGCCAACATGACTTTGCTAGCTTAGTTGGTTAGAGCGTCGCACTAATAACGCGAAGGCAAAGTTCAAATCCTGTTTAATTAAAATCGCAATTGCATTTATTGCACTCATCACTGAGAGGATCATTTCTTCATTTTATTTTATTTCCGCATTTCATGCAGTAGAACCTCCATTACGGGGGCCCCCCACCCCCGAGACAAGGAGAATAATTAACTGCCTGAACAAAAATGCCTCCTTTCTTGGCTTAAAATGCAGTCATTAAGTTAAGCAAAACATATATATGATTTAAAATTGCAACAGCAACCTTAAGAAATACGCGCAACCTCGGACTTAAAGTGATGTTACACGGGACGATTCGCAACGACGATTTTTTGCGCAACAAAATTAACGCATGGTCAGATTTTATACGAAACCGAACTTGAGTAAAATGCGTGTTTTTGCGTTGCAAGGTTTTGAATTCAAAAACTTCGCAACGCAAAAACTGCGAAGAAAATCGTCCGCGCACCCATGTTGCGCTAAAAATCGTCGTTGCGAATCGTCCCGTGTTACATCACCTTTACGGACAAAATCAGAATAACCTTTGTCCCACGCTCGTGGATATGATGAATATTACATCGTTCTCGTTTCATTACCGAGCTTAAAATTTACCATATTTCTTCGCTTCATTGTTGATCCTAGCAGTACGCGGGACGCATGTCATACATGAACCTAGTATTATGGCTCGCGACGAGTCTCCATAGCTCAGTGGTTAGAGCATCTGACCGGTGTGTGAACCTAGTATATAGCTCAACTTGCCACGAGTCTCCATAGCTCAGTGGTTAGAGCATCTGACCGGTGTGTGAACCTAGTATATGGCCTATATAGCTCGCCATGAGTCTCTCGCAGCTCAATTGTTAGAGCATCCGACCATCTTCAATTCTTGAATTAATTAAAAACTTGTAAACTGTATCAATCCTGTAACTACGACCAGTATAGTGTAATCTCTTTCTACTTTCTTTACTGTTTTTTTTTAATTTATTAAATCTATTAATGTACTATTTATTGTAATCTGAACTGCTGTAATCTGAACCCTCGTAAGCCTAACTTAATTATACCTAATGAATGGGGTTAGTTTCTAGAGAAACTGTGGTGCTGCGTCGGTGGGGGGATGAAACACGAGAATTTAGTTTTATCGACTGAGTCGATAAGGTAAATTGACCACCGTAAAAAGATTCAAATAGCTGACGTTTCGAGCGCTAGCCCTTCGTCGGAGCGAATCAAGGAATTGTGGGTAGTGTGTGGTTTTATATAGTAAGCGGTGGAGCTACGCTATTGGTGGAAATTTGGTGACGTGAAAAACAAATGTAGATTAGTTGAATGAAAAGCGTTCGTTGATTCCGTGGGGTTTGAGAGTGCCGATTTGAAAGATGATTTTTTGTTCTAGGTTTTTACGGCTTTCTGTGTTACCCTGGTGTAGGGAAAGGCCGCAGATTGTCATGTGTTGTTTAGAATGGTTAGTAAGATTAAAATGGCGCGCGACTGGTTTGGATGCGTCTTTGTCATTTTTTTCAACGTCTCGGAGATGTTCACGAAAACGGTCGCCCAGTCTCCTCCCTGTTTCGCCAATGTATATCTTTTTGCAAAAAGTACATGTAATGCAGTAGATAACATTTACGGAGGTGCATGTAAAACGATCAGTGATTTTAATAGATCGTTTGGGTCCTGTTATTTTGTCCGCGTTGTGAATGAAAGGACAAGTGTTACATCGTGTGCGTGTGCATTTGAAAGTTCCCGGTACATCGTCAGATTTCAGTGCGCTCGTAACTAGAAAGTTGCCTATGTTTTTGTCACGTTTGAATGAAATTAGTGGGGGTTGTGAAAAAATTCTGCCAGTTTCGGGGTCGTTTTGGAGTAATTTGAAATTTTTTAAAATGATGCTTTTGACTGTGTTGTTGTGTGGGTGGAAAGTGAGGGTGAATGGAATTCTCTCGTTCTCTTCCTTCTGTGGCGTTTGTAGTGCTGACTGTCTGTCGATCTGTTGTGCACGTTGTTGGCCCGTATTAACAACAGAGTCAGGGTACCCACGTTTCTTGAAAAACTGGCACATTTCTTCTGATTTGTTGGAAAAATCAGAGTCATCACTACATAGACGTCGAAGTCTGAGAAATTGAGAATACGGAATGGCGTTTTTAACGTGCGATGGATGTGAGGATGAATGTAACAGATAACTGTGGGAATCTGTAGGTTTGTAGTGCACACTTGTGGATAAACTGTTACCGTTGATTGAAATATTAATGTCAAGAAAAGCGACTGAGGTTTCGGAAATTTCCCAGGTATATTTTAGAGCTGGATGAAAAGTATTGACAGAAGTTATGAATTGATTAAGTTCCTCTTTACTGGAAGAGGTAGCGCCAATGCAATCATCGATGTAACGGCCGTAGAGTTCGGGTTTGGTTCCGTGGTACTGATTAAAAAATTTGTCTTCGATGTGGCCTACAAAAAGGTTAGCGTAGCTTGGTCCCATTTTGGTGCCCATGGCGACTCCATTTACTTGTTTGTAGTAGTTTTGGGAAAATGAAAAACAGTTAAGTGTCAAAACTAATTCGGCTAAGCGGAGCAGTGTTTCTGAGCTTGGGTTTTGAATGGAGCGCTGGTCGAAAAAATATTTTAGTGCTTGAAGTCCTTCGTCATTGGGGATGACGGTATATAAAGAGGTAATGTCCATAGTGAAAATTAATTTGTTTTCGCTGGCAAAACTGAAATCCCGGAAAATTTCGAGTGCGTGATTGGTGTCCTTAATGTACGAGGGTAGTGATTTGACAATGGGGGCCATGATTTTGTCTAAATAGCTAGAAATTAGTTCGGTAGGACAGCTACAAGTGGAAACAATGGGTCGGCCCGGATTGTTTGGTTTATGAATTTTAGGTTTGAAATAAACGCGTGAGGTTCTAGGAGTAGTGATGATGAGATTGTTGGCGGTAACTGGTAATTGTTGTTTAGTAATGAGGTCTTGGATAGTTTCTTTGACAATTTTTTGGTTGGTAGAAGTGAGATCTTTATCAACTTTGGCATAGAAAGCGGTGTCAGAAAGTTGCCGAAAAGCCTCTTGTCGGTAAAGGTCGGTCCGCCAAACAACTACCGCCCCGCCTTTGTCGGCCGCTTTGATAACAATGTCGCGTCGTTTGCTAAGACTTTTGAGCGCTGCCCATTCTCCTGTTGAAAGGTTGGAAATTTTGGTGTGGCGGTTAAATTTAAGTTTTTGGACATCGTGACGACATTTTTTGACGAAAAAATCTAGAGAAGAAAACTGGCCCTCTGGGGGAGTCCATTTTGATTTGCGAACGTTGAGTGTTTCAAAAACATCTTTTTCCGAGGTGTTAGAATTGTCTTCTTTGTCGTGGAAAAAAGCTCTTAATTGCACGCGGCGAAGGAATTTTTCAACATCTTGTTTGACTGAAAATTCGTCGGTTTGTTTCGCTATAGGAACAAAGTTTAAACCTTTACTAAGAACGGACCTCTCTGGGTTAGAAAGCGGCAAATTTTCCGGAATGGTAACGACGCCATTGTGACTATCGAATGAATGGTCGCCGGATAATTGAGGACCTATTAACTGTTCAAGTTTTTGGGTCTTGATTTGGTTAAGGCTGTTGAACAGTTTAGCATTGAGTTCTTGAATTTTAGCGCGAATTGATTGTACTAAGACAGCTGGACAAATTTTGGAAAGTTCGGAACGGTATTGGATAATTTCCTTTTCGAGATTGTTACGTTTAAGGCACATAGCTCTGATAGTGATCCTCATAATATTACGCGAGAAAGAATTTTGGGCATGGTGAATTTCGTGGAAATATTGTTGATTGGAATCAGAGAATGTAGAAGCGTGAAAATTTGAACGAAACCCTTTAGGAATGACTTTGGATTGGAGGCAACGGCCGATGAAATTGATGTGACTACAAAACCTAGTTTTGGTAAAGATGTGAGTGGCTAAACGAAAGGCTAAATTAGTGGAAATGGGGGGAAAAGGAATAAGATAACTTACGATTTCCTGGCGTAGCTCCTTGGTGAGTGTCTTGAGGTTAGGCATCGTTGTCTTCGGTGAGAAAGCTGTTGAGTAAGAAATATTGATGTAAAAAGCAATAGCGTAGCTCCACCGCTTACTATATAAAACCACACACTACCCACAATTCCTTGATTCGCTCCGACGAAGGGCTAGCGCTCGAAACGTCAGCTATTTGAATCTTTTTACGGTGGTCAATTTACCTTATCGACTCAGTCGATAAAACTAAATTCTCGTGTTTCATCCCCCCACCGACGCAGCACCACAGTTTCTCTAGAAACTAACCCCATTCATTTGTTGTTTATTCGCTGCGACCATTAACTTTTTACATCAATATTTCTTACTCAACAGCTTTCTCACCGAAGACAACGATGCCTAACCTCAAGACACTCACCAAGGAGCTACGCCAGGAAATCGTAAGTTATCTTATTCCTTTTCCCCCCATTTCCACTAATTTAGCCTTTCGTTTAGCCACTCACATCTTTACCAAAACTAGGTTTTGTAGTCACATCAATTTCATCGGCCGTTGCCTCCAATCCAAAGTCATTCCTAAAGGGTTTCGTTCAAATTTTCACGCTTCTACATTCTCTGATTCCAATCAACAATATTTCCACGAAATTCACCATGCCCAAAATTCTTTCTCGCGTAATATTATGAGGATCACTATCAGAGCTATGTGCCTTAAACGTAACAATCTCGAAAAGGAAATTATCCAATACCGTTCCGAACTTTCCAAAATTTGTCCAGCTGTCTTAGTACAATCAATTCGCGCTAAAATTCAAGAACTCAATGCTAAACTGTTCAACAGCCTTAACCAAATCAAGACCCAAAAACTTGAACAGTTAATAGGTCCTCAATTATCCGGCGACCATTCATTCGATAGTCACAATGGCGTCGTTACCATTCCGGAAAATTTGCCGCTTTCTAACCCAGAGAGGTCCGTTCTTAGTAAAGGTTTAAACTTTGTTCCTATAGCGAAACAAACCGACGAATTTTCAGTCAAACAAGATGTTGAAAAATTCCTTCGCCGCGTGCAATTAAGAGCTTTTTTCCACGACAAAGAAGACAATTCTAACACCTCGGAAAAAGATGTTTTTGAAACACTCAACGTTCGCAAATCAAAATGGACTCCCCCAGAGGGCCAGTTTTCTTCTCTAGATTTTTTCGTCAAAAAATGTCGTCACGATGTCCAAAAACTTAAATTTAACCGCCACACCAAAATTTCCAACCTTTCAACAGGAGAATGGGCAGCGCTCAAAAGTCTTAGCAAACGACGCGACATTGTTATCAAAGCGGCCGACAAAGGCGGGGCGGTAGTTGTTTGGCGGACCGACCTTTACCGACAAGAGGCTTTTCGGCAACTTTCTGACACCGCTTTCTATGCCAAAGTTGATAAAGATCTCACTTCTACCAACCAAAAAATTGTCAAAGAAACTATCCAAGACCTCATTACTAAACAACAATTACCAGTTACCGCCAACAATCTCATCATCACTACTCCTAGAACCTCACGCGTTTATTTCAAACCTAAAATTCATAAACCAAACAATCCGGGCCGACCCATTGTTTCCACTTGTAGCTGTCCTACCGAACTAATTTCTAGCTATTTAGACAAAATCATGGCCCCCATTGTCAAATCACTACCCTCGTACATTAAGGACACCAATCACGCACTCGAAATTTTCCGGGATTTCAGTTTTGCCAGCGAAAACAAATTAATTTTCACTATGGACATTACCTCTTTATATACCGTCATCCCCAATGACGAAGGACTTCAAGCACTAAAATATTTTTTCGACCAGCGCTCCATTCAAAACCCAAGCTCAGAAACACTGCTCCGCTTAGCCGAATTAGTTTTGACACTTAACTGTTTTTCATTTTCCCAAAACTACTACAAACAAGTAAATGGAGTCGCCATGGGCACCAAAATGGGACCAAGCTACGCTAACCTTTTTGTAGGCCACATCGAAGACAAATTTTTTAATCAGTACCACGGAACCAAACCCGAACTCTACGGCCGTTACATCGATGATTGCATTGGCGCTACCTCTTCCAGTAAAGAGGAACTTAATCAATTCATAACTTCTGTCAATACTTTTCATCCAGCTCTAAAATATACCTGGGAAATTTCCGAAACCTCAGTCGCTTTTCTTGACATTAATATTTCAATCAACGGTAACAGTTTATCCACAAGTGTGCACTACAAACCTACAGATTCCCACAGTTATCTGTTACATTCATCCTCACATCCATCGCACGTTAAAAACGCCATTCCGTATTCTCAATTTCTCAGACTTCGACGTCTATGTAGTGATGACTCTGATTTTTCCAACAAATCAGAAGAAATGTGCCAGTTTTTCAAGAAACGTGGGTACCCTGACTCTGTTGTTAATACGGGCCAACAACGTGCACAACAGATCGACAGACAGTCAGCACTACAAACGCCACAGAAGGAAGAGAACGAGAGAATTCCATTCACCCTCACTTTCCACCCACACAACAACACAGTCAAAAGCATCATTTTAAAAAATTTCAAATTACTCCAAAACGACCCCGAAACTGGCAGAATTTTTTCACAACCCCCACTAATTTCATTCAAACGTGACAAAAACATAGGCAACTTTCTAGTTACGAGCGCACTGAAATCTGACGATGTACCGGGAACTTTCAAATGCACACGCACACGATGTAACACTTGTCCTTTCATTCACAACGCGGACAAAATAACAGGACCCAAACGATCTATTAAAATCACTGATCGTTTTACATGCACCTCCGTAAATGTTATCTACTGCATTACATGTACTTTTTGCAAAAAGATATACATTGGCGAAACAGGGAGGAGACTGGGCGACCGTTTTCGTGAACATCTCCGAGACGTTGAAAAAAATGACAAAGACGCATCCAAACCAGTCGCGCGCCATTTTAATCTTACTAACCATTCTAAACAACACATGACAATCTGCGGCCTTTCCCTACACCAGGGTAACACAGAAAGCCGTAAAAACCTAGAACAAAAAATCATCTTTCAAATCGGCACTCTCAAACCCCACGGAATCAACGAACGCTTTTCATTCAACTAATCTACATTTGTTTTTCACGTCACCAAATTTCCACCAATAGCGTAGCTCCACCGCTTACTATATAAAACCACACACTACCCACAATTCCTTGATTCGCTCCGACGAAGGGCTAGCGCTCGAAACGTCAGCTATTTGAATCTTTTTACGGTGGTCAATTTACCTTATCGACTCAGTCGATAAAACTAAATTCTCGTGTTAATTATACCTACTCGCCTCGACTAGTTTTTCAACTATTTGTGGGTAGGTACTATTTAAATCAATATTTGTTATTTAATAAAGTGTTTTGTTGTTGTTGTTGTTGTTGTACGGAAGGTCATAGGTTCGATTCCTGTTGGGGACTCAAATGTTTTCCTTGTCCCACGCTCATGACGTGATGAACATTACATCTTTCTAAAAAGAAATGCTGAACAAGGTAATATCTAACATCATTCAACAGCGATACCAAATGAGTTCAACCTGTTGCATTTTGAACGATATGTTTTTTTTTTATTATTATTATTATATAATATTTACGCTACTTACAATGCAATGCTTAGGAATACATTACTTACAATATGATACTCTATTTACAACACGTACAATACAATCCTCACACTACTTACAATGCAATGCTCTACTTTTATACAATACGCTCAATACAATACTCACACTACTTATAATGCAGTACTTACACTTTTTACAATACGACACTGGTACATTACTTGTATATCGTCAGCTTAAATAATTTATTTTAAAGGACCAGTTGTAGTGTTCCACTCGTCTTTTCTTTTAAAGCTCATAAAAAACCTTGCTTTTACAATGAAGGATTTAAGGATTTGAAGAGGTTTGTTTATTTGTTTATTTTTTCAAAAACCGCTGAACGATGTCAGAAAACTCAATTGTTAGAGCATCCGACCGGTGCACGGAAGGTCATAGGTTCGATTCCTGTTGGGGACTCAAATGTTTTTCTTGTCCCACGCTCATGACACGATGAACATTGCATCTTTCTAAAAAGAAATGCTGAACAAGGTAATATCTAACATCATTCAACAGCGATACCAAATGAGTTCAACCTGTTGCATTTTGAACGATATATTTACTGAAACGCGATATTGAGCTCATTTGTCAGGTTAAAAAACTCGCGCCACAACCTCAACCAAAGGTCGCACCAATTTTCCCGCGCTTGGCGCCGGCTACATATGTATATATAAATATAGTAGTGGGTCCCAAGTCCACAGTTGCCATGAAGCCATTATGGTGATAGCCGGTAGGGCACATTGTATTATTCCATGTATATTATGCTCACTGCTCATGCGGTTTGAGCACTCTTATGGATTGGGTGGAGAGTCTCTTTATGAGACGTTCACTGTTTGCATTATGCATTGCTCACTGCCCGCAGTTTGAGCACTTTGGTGACTCCACAATGCAATCCTACAATGTGTAGCCGTACGTAGTGGGTCCCAAGTCCACAGTTGCCATGAAGCCATTACGGTGATAGCCGGTAGGGCACATTGCATAATTCCATGCATATTACGCTCACCGCTCACGCGGCTTGAGCACTCTTATGGATTGGGTGGAGAGTCCCTCTTAATGAGACGTTCACTGTTTGCATTATGCATTGCTCACTGCTCGCAGTTTGAGCACTTTGGTGACTCCACAATGCAATCTTACAATGTGTAGCCGTACGTAGTGGGTCCCAAGTCAACAGTTGCCATGGAGCCGGTAGGGTACATTGTATATATATATATATATATATATATATATATATATATATATATATATATATATATATATTGTATATATATATAAATTCAAGCCTACTATTAATAGCCTAGTTGAATTCACGTGTTATATTGTTTAGTTTAAGTTAGCTTTGTAACTTCATATCTGATTATTACGTTAGCATGTCACGTGTGTTATTTCCGTTGAGCTTTTTAAATTTCGAATGTTGTAACAGTTAATATATACCTCAGATGCTCCTAGTGAAGACCGTTATGGTCGAAACGTCGAGCGAATAAACCAGCAAAGCTACATTGGAGTTGGACTCTTGACCCTCACATTTTCGTTTTTATATATATGTGATTGACGAGATTGGAAACTGCTCTAAGCTACTAAATCTGAATAACTGTTAACTGAGAACGTGAAATTTTGGCTGATAGCTGAGACAGTTGACATTCTATTTTTTAGAGTACAGTTTTTGAGTATACATCCAATTCCACTTCAAATAGAAATAACAATTTATTTTTACGAAAAGCCCATTGATCCAGGGCTGCTGCTACAGACTTTCCTTGGCCTTTCATTCCGCGGAGTAATGCCAAGGATTGCGCACAGAGTACTTCATGATAGGCATGATAGGCATCACAAAGTGTCTATCTATAATGGGTCAGAATAACACACATGATTTGTTAAACAATACTTGCGTGCAACCTAGCCATTCAAATGAAAGCTCTCCACTGGTATTGGCCTTTATGTGGTAATGTTTATTGTGCCATACATGGTTAAAATTCTAAAATGTGATATTGAGCAGTACTGCCTTGTGGTACTGTTTATTATGTTCCATAAGGTGGTTCTTCTAGATCCTAAAGTGTGGTATTCAAACGAAGCTATTGCGAAGGACTCTACTGTGGCAGGGAGAAAGTGACGTCAAAGACTCAAACATACCTCATGGGTTGAAATTATAATAACAATAAGCATAGAAAATTGCACGAAGAACAAGTCCAAAGTTTTTGTTGCTTTTCGCGTGATTTTCAATACTTATTGTTATTATAATTTCAACCCGCGAGGTATGTTTGAGTCTTTGACATCATTTTCTCCCATTCGCAACCAAGCCTCGGAACAAGGTTGATTAATGGCGGCCGTAAATTCTCGGAAATAAATGTTAAAATAAAATGACTTCTGATGATCGTAATGAATTGCAATTTGGCAAGATGAGTAAGAAAGTCTAATTGTACACGAAAATGTAAAAAAATGAAAATCAAAAATTTGATCACAAGGGCACTTTAAGCAACGACGACGGCAACGCCAAAGAAAAAAGAGAAAAAGAATTTGTACTACTTTAAATTACTTTGTAGTTGTTTCAATTTGTTTGGTTCGTCTAATGTCTCTAATGTGACTGAATTGTACAAGAGTTTAATTCGTAAGGAAGGCCTTTAAGTTAGTCAAATAGACAAAGGAAAATTAGCCGTCGTGTGTTCACGTTCTCCACAAAACGGAGAAAATGTAGTGAAACGCACGTGCGGAGGCATAGTTTTGCTCATTAAACCTACTGTTTTGTGTCGTTCTCGCTGCCGTCGCCGTCGTGTTTGCTTAAGTTCCCTAGTACTTGGAGGGCGGAGAGGGGCTGCGCGAGTGGTCCAAGTCCCACCTCCCTCTTATTGATAAATTTTGTGGTGTTACTGAAATAAATTCAAAGTGCATACATACACGTTTCATAGATAATTTTCATAATACCTAAGTTTGTAACAACATGTTTTGGGATATCGCCCACAGAAAATGCCAAAAAAAAAGGCCTTCCGAATTTTTATTTCCACCAATAAGTCACTGGCAACCTCTGCCATGTTTATTGCACGTGTTCTGTTTTTGGGAACATGCAGTATCATAAGGAATCTCCAAAATTGTTATATGAAGTCTTTACACGCTTGAGTGTCGAAAGAAAAATCGTGCACTAGCTGCAGTCCTTGCTGGCATGACAGGTGATATTTTCCCACCGTGAAATGTTGCTCAAAATATTTTGCGGGACTATAAGGGATTGATAGAAAATTATTAGATCACTGATGTTAATGTTTGAAAATGTCATATCCCAATCCCTGCAATTTTTGGCAAGCATAACAGCTATCTTTCTAAGTTGAAGGAGTTTAAATCTTGATTCACCATCACTTTTCACCACTTTCAGCTTCACATGGCTCACTGGTAAAAGAGCTTCCGTACGTTCGCGGTATCTTCTATTGCCGCAAAAATGTTTGTAATGTTCTTTGCTTTAAAGTTTTTTAGAGAAGTGAAACATATCTTGCTGGCAAAAATTCTGCGGGGGGGGAGGGGGGGGGGGGAGGGCTTGAGCCCCCTGCCCCACCCACTGCTACGGGCTTGTGTAGTACTGTTTCCAGTTTCCAATTATGCTGTACACGATTTCACAGTCGCCCTGCGCCCGGTTGTTTGAAAGTTGATTAACGCTAACCCAGGATTAAAACTTAACCAAGGATTTCATTTCTCTTGTTAAAAATGTTTTCAAAATCTAATTTTAATTTCCGCCTTTTAGTTTCAACTAAAGGGCGGAAATACTTTGGAAAAATCTCCATTGATTAATTATCTAACTGGATTAAAAATTTAGGTTAACCCTGGGATGGCTTAACCGTGCTTTGAACAACCCGGCCCAGGAAGCTTCGCTTTACTTATTAAGTAATGATCCGCATAAGAAGGAAAGTGCTAACGAAAATGCACGATGGAATGTCAACTTTTTTTATTGTTACATCTAGCGATCTCTCATTGGCCTAGACTCAAAGATTGCTAAAAAGTTTGGATTCAAGGTGCATTTTGTTTGATTTATTTTTATAGGTTTCATGTAACAATCGCACAACATGCAAGAAATTGTATTTGGGGAACTTCATCAAAGAAGCAAAATTATTAGCTATTGTCTTCTGCTATTCTGATTGGTTAAGCACGAACATTTCCTAAAATTTATTTACCGCAAATGAATTTTCTTTATTTTTATACTGAAATATAATTATAAACCATCAGCTCCTCCCCTATTCTTGACGCGAGCCGATTTTAACCTAACCCAATTCCCCAAATAAGAAGCCTGTTCACAGGCTAACATTCTATGTGGGAAAGAGCCAATGCGGCAGAACAATGAAGTTTAATGACCGTTGTTCTTATGTGGAGCATTACTTAAACAATCACTCTCCGCGGCCATTATTCTTAGGAAAACCAGCTGTTGAAAGGGGTTTACTTATCAGTTTCATAACCCTTCGATTACTCTCTAAACCGCATTTTCGCTACGTGAACAGATTGTGTTTTTTTTGTGTGTTTCCTGGCAACGCATTTGCTACTAGAGTTTTGATTGGCTTCTGCTTCTGCACGACTTTCTTTTCCTTCAAGGAAAAATCAAAACTATCTCTGCAATTTGATTTGCTTTGGACAAGTGTTTTCAAGATAATAAAGTAAGCTTAAAGCAAGCTCCTGGCCATAATCATGGAAAACACGATGTTTCAGCCGGGACAGTGTCCCTTCAGTTAAAGGATCCGAGTCACCCAAAATGCACTGCGCGCTCCCCGGTAAAATCCGCCATTTTCGATGCCATCGAAACATTACTGAACATTTCATAGTGAATCGGAATCTTACTGCATCGTCCCAAGTTGTGTAACAGAAAGTCTAACCTATATCGTAGCTTTTTTGAATTATTAGTCTGTCGGTTTGAACGATTTTTTCGCAGTTTTGTGCTACCGGTGGCCAAGGTTTTGACATTCAAAGTTAATGGTCTTAGGGCCTCACGGTTTCCCAAGTGTGCACGGCCGAAGTCGCCAAGAAATGAAAAGAAAATTATTCTTCGCAAATCGACTTTCGACCTTTGGAATGCGAGCAAAAGTGAGGTTGGAATCGTACGGCTAACCCATAGCCTATTCACCGAAATGTTGTTGCTAAAGAATGTACAAAAGTCATCACTTGCATCCGGCCATGAAAACATGTTGGAGATTCAAATATTTCAAACTGATTTCATGCTGGATGCAATAACGCATACGTTTAACAACAAAAGTACAGCCTAGCTTCGAGACACGCAACTTAAACGCAGAATAAACTCTGAGGAGTCGAAAACAATTATAATATGCCATTATTCTATGGATCTTAGGGCGCTTACCATTTGTCAGAACTGCCCGACCAGACCGCCTAATTCGTAAATATTATTCCATTTTTTGCCAGAACTGGTTGGCCAGACTGGTTAATTTGGAAATAGTATGCACCCTTTTGATGGACTTGTAGGAACAAGTCTTCAAAAAGATGCATTCTAGTTACAAACGGACCGGTCTGGCCGGCCAGTTCTGACAAATGGTAAGCGCCCTTAGACTCGTAGAGACCTTAAAATTAAGGGTTCCCCCCCTTAAACCGCAAACCACAAACGTCGGCCAGCAGTTTACAGTTCGGAGTTCACCGCATTTACATAATCTGGGCTTAAGATTGAGGGTTACTTTTTACCTATGCCTATTACCGAAGCCATCTAGGAAACAAAGTATACATTCATGTATATACATTCATGAATTCACATATCATCAGAAACTGGCTTTTGTTTTACTTTATTTATCGTAGTTTAACCACAAAGTAATCCGACTGACAAAACAGTTCCAGCAACAAATAGCCGGCTGCCACGTTTGTTTTCATTCATTCGTTCACTTCTATTTTAGCCGAGAAATCGTCTTCAAAATTACGTTTCTATGAAAAAGAATTCGATAATAAATAAGCGAAAGAGTTCTAAAAAGTAGTATTTCCTCTCAAACGTGTGATTGTGATATTTTAGGGTGAACCTCAAATCGCAAACCTGACGACAAGACACTGGTCACGTGACTTCTTGACGTTCGCGGGAAATGTCGAAAAACCTCGATCTTAAGGTCCCCTTATCTCGGAAGCCATGCTTCGCAGACTTGCGCTCACACAAAATCAATGACTGAGAAATTAACTCAGTGATCGTAGCATTCAGCGACTACTACTGATCTTGAAAACTATGCGCCAAAGAAACTATATTGAGGTTTAAACGGTTAAATGGCTCTGGAAGCGTAAATATCTCCTGTCAGTATCAAGACTTTTCCCTAAGATCCAAGAATCGGCAACATTGAGAACAACAGGCCTGTTATGTCTTAATTTTGATCTAAAAGGAAAAAATCCCTTAGGAATGTACTTGGGGTAACCCTATTCTAAAGCCGGGCTAAAATGCTTTTTTGCGACGAGCTGGATTTGTGCTCGCCTGTCACCTTTTATAACGATATTTTTAAATATCTCGTCTCTGATCTTTCGCGGCGATTTCATTACTGTTGGTCACGCGCCACATGTAATACAATACCGAAATTCCCGCATGTAAACAACAACAAAGGTGTGGCTGACTCGGGTCCTTTAAGCATTCAGATTCGAAGAACTGAAAGGTTCTTGGACAGATCTGGTTATAACCCCAAATTTCCCATCAGTAATTTGATTTTTTTCAGAATATACACGAGTCACAATTTTCGGAAAAGTTCCGAAGTTTGTCCTATGGTGCTTCATACATTTCCCACCATTTGCTGAATTTTCCGAAGACTGCCGAAGACTTCCGGAGATCCCGAAACAATGGTAACCGCACGTAGATATGCAACACCAAGAACCAACGCCGGGAAACTACAGTGAACATGACAGGTGGGATGTCGCAGAGGACGAAGGTGCTGCCTTTGCTATGACATCTGCAAAATGGTTAGACCTTCACGTGGCTCGGATGACTATGTAGAAATGGCGGTCCCGTCCCCCGGCATGGCCGGGATAAAACCGTTGTTCACATGAAACGAAGACATTTCATCATGTTTTGTTCAACTGCATGAATACTCCAGGATTTTTGGAGTACAGTAAAACCTCGCGTATAAGAACCTGTTAGGCTAAAATTTTTTATTTAGACCCCCTTTAAATAAGAACCTGTTTAGGCTAGAATTTCAAAGCAGGTTCTTATTTTATTAAAATAAATGGAGTGAAAACTAAAAAATTATAAATCAAAGAAAATAAGCAGTCTTCACAAACAGAAACGAAAATGACCCAGAACCCTGGAAATGTCATTCAGATAAATAACATGTCTATAAAAATTATGAACACAACAACAAATAACTGTATTTCTTCAGTGAAAATACTACATGACAATCTCAATTAAAGTGCATACAGGGTTGGTATAAGTGCACATACTGTCATTTTTTAGATAATTTGTGCATAATTTTTACAAATTTTCACCACACCTACCAAAAATGAGTCACCTTTTTCTTAAGAAAATATGAACCTGTTTAGCCTAATTTCCTGGTAAGCATCATTGGAAAAATCTAGGTTCTTATACGCGGGATTTTACTGTATTCTGGCGGCCTTGCCCGGGAGTTTCTGCGCACGGCCCGCCGTTTTGAAGGCGGAAAAGTTCCTGTGACGAGGTTGCACCTGTAAAAAGCATTTAATTCTTTAAATCTGTGGCTGAGCATTAAAATAAAGATATTTAGCGAAATTTTCCCACAAAGTGTTATTCGTTTTTCAGTGTTTTCCATGGCAAAGATCTATTTTTAAAAAATTAAATCATTAAGTTTTCATTTGGCGCTAAAAGAAGAAAGATAGGATACAAAGTTCACTTCATGGAAAGTACGCACGTACGATTTTTACTTTCGCGTTTACGTTGAGGGCAGAATCAGATCAAAAAAGTAACGCGCATCTTTAATGATGAAATTGATAGTTTATCTTATTGATATTTCCCTGGCTAAATCTCGAAACGCTTGAAATAATAAAAGACGAATTTAAATTGGGTTGAGTCAAGCAGTTTTGTTGTAACTCGGAACCCTCTTGGAGGCTAAAGGTTCAGAAACACAAACATTTCGAGACAGTTCGCACTCTTATTCACTGAGGTGTCGAAACTTGGAAAATTTTGCCGAAGATAAAGTATTCCCTATTAGTAACTACTTCCTCGTAGAATGTAAAACAACGTCCAAACTACACAGAGTTTCAAAAGCAAATGGACAAGGTATGAGTGCACCAGAATTTGTCTTTTCACAAACTTAATCGTTTCACTTCCAGAGTCAATTATGATGACAGGCAGTGTGTTTTAGTACTTTTGCATGGGTCCACTTGTTTTTCAATATTTTACAAGATGAAATTTGGGATTTTATACGAATTTTTGTCTGAGAATGGCTCCATTTTGTTATTACTACTTAGTGATGTACACAAAGTCCCAACTACTTTTACTTCAATCTCTCATTTGTTTCTTTACCTTCCCTTTGAAAGGCCGACTACAACGTGACAGTAAACGAACTGACTAACACAAATTGTGAGCCAAACTATGTGCGATATATCACTTTTCTTTGGTCACCTGCTGCAGCAGAAACTAGGAAAATACCATGCAACAATTTCAATTTCATTTTACAAGGTCCGTAAGTAAAGCAATCAAGTCTGTATCAACATCAAAGGGATCGCGTTGCGTGAAATAACAAATGAAGTGTTGGGGTGCTGCGATTTGATGTAAACGCTCACCACAATTTACATACTATCAAGACACAATACATGTGAAATGAAAACACCTTCTTGAGCATATCCGCATACTTAGAAGGGAATCAATGCCGTTGTTTTATTTTGTCTTAGCTTGTACAAAACTAAATGCTTAAAGATATCGATTAGTCCATCCAATTCTTCTTGGAACAACATCAATCAATGTCCACGTATTTAATTACAGGTTTATCGCATTTTACTCTATAGTTGGTCATAAAAAAATTAAAGAAAACCTTTGAAAGAGCCTGGTGCACGCAACAGAAAAGAACATGATACCACTGATAAATGGAACAAATAAAAAGAGGCTATCATTTTGAACGGATTTAATTATAGGTTAGACACGTTTAACATCAATACGATGTTAAGTCTTAAAGAAAAATAGAAAAAACTCCTTAAGGCTACGCTTACATGCATTCATCCAGATACCGCCTAACTTTCCGTTTCCATGTAAAACTACGTCACCTACCGAGAATCAACAGTTGTCTGCGAAGCAAAGATGCTTGCACCTGTACAGCTGCAAAAGGAACAAGTGTTTTTGGCTTCAATCCGCTTTTAAAGTTTTATCCTTTCATTGCCAAGTCTGCCCAAGTTCAAAAAAGGAACTGAAAAACAAAATCCAAATTTCAGTTTGCAAAACAAACAGCGCCGCAAGAAAGTTCTGCTCAGTAGCTTTCATTTGAATGGTCACGCTTAGTGATTTGATCCATGGACCCAAAAGTTACAACCACGTTAAATGGTTGGTGGTGATGAGTTAACCACATTTCTCCTTAAAACCCAGCGCCCGAGTTCGACACGAGAAAAATCTTCAAATTTCGTTTTGAAAAAAAAAACTAAAAGTAAAATACACCACAAAAACGTGCTACTCAATAGTTTCATTTGAATGGCAACACAATTGGTGTTATTGTATCAGCGATCTCAACAGTTAACAACACATATACCTTTTTGATTAAAAAGAAAAGGTTCGTTTTCGTGCATGTTTCCGCGATCACTTATTCGAACTTCCCTTTATTTATTACTTTATGATGCGATGTTTTCTTTAACAAACTTTGATAACAAAAAATGCTCGCTAAAATGCTAACCAACCAAAACGTTTAATCTTTTTGCGGTTTCGATGAATGGTATTTATAATAAGACAAAGAACATGCATGGGTCATTGAGTTCCAACATATAAAATATCTTGGTGATCTTTTTTATTTTGCTAACTATAAAAAATAATAAAAGAAAACATAATTTAATTTAGAAAGCGGCAAACTACCTTGTCGACTCGACATTGTCACTTCATACATTTTGCAAGGAAAAGATTCTTAGTACAGAAATGAGAATTTGATTAGAACACGCGGTGTCTAAGAGTTTGTAACTTGAGGCATTTTTCCGGCGAGGTTTTAAGAATACATTGTATGGTGACTATGGCACCCCTGTGAATGTACCACACTCTAAAGACCACCTGCGATACTTCAATGATTAATCAACAGGGATTAGACGGTTCTACGTCTTTTATTTTACGAACGCGGTCGATTCATTTGAAGGAAAAAGGTAGTAACTGAACAGGTAGATGCGTGTCGGTCTCCAAAAATTTACAGAGCATCATTTGTACAGAGTACACGCGAAATTAATTGAGTATATCGTTCGTCACGGTTTGCGCATGCCTGTCACGTATGGTTGATTATAGAATCAACAATATACATTTATGATTGATCGCTCTTTGCATAATGGACGCCAAGTTTAATCATCTATTGATTCCGAAGTTGTTGTAAATTTTCAGCTGGTTAATAATGAAAATAAATGGCTCAACTGTGAAAAGCCGCCGCGAAACACATAGACAGCGTAGAAGTGCGCGCTGTTTATTTTAATACAAACATCATAACATCAATGTAAGCTGAGTTAAAACACTAATTCCTTTTAACAGCTAAACAACCCGCAGTGAGAGATAAGAATTGTAATTGAAAAACTGTACACAGAGCGAGTTTACAGGTAAACTCAAATTTGTTCATCAACTTGTACAATGAATGTTCACGGCACTTAGCTGCAATCAGGAACTGAAGTGAAATAACCAAACTGAATTTTATGGGTGAATAGCTATCACGTAAGACTGCGTTAGCAACCTAATGAATCAACCCAAAATGTAATTCCCCTAGTGTTGGAAAATGAGACGACCCTTTTTCAATGTCAGACTTAGGATTATCATTGTAAGTAATCCATCAAAAAGCACTGCGCCCCCGCAGTGTTTCTGTCGTCGTTGTTGACCAAATGAACTTCGAGACGAGAAACAAACTCTACCAAGTCGAGAGCGTTTGTTACAAGCCCATTTGAAGAAACTGCTTTCGTTTGAGGAAATCTAGACTTGGGATGCAAGCTTTCGTGCACTGAATGAAAGTATTGGCAAGCGTCACGATCTAAGAACTCTCTGCGGATTTTCTCCCGAAATGAGATTATCCTCGGGTATTTATATTTGTCAGCACACCGGGTGCGTCTTAACTACACTAACTAAACTACGGCGGTCAATCTGCGAGTACAACATTGTAATAATACAACCAAGAGGCTACATAAGCATATTATCCCCTTGAAAACAACTTAATGATTTTGGTTAGTCTATAGTTTTTAGTTAACTTTATCATGTCCGTGAATTCTAATCCCAAAACATGTCTGATACGTTCTGATGTAACCCCACCATTTCCGGAAGTTGAAAGTCTGGCAAGAAAAAAATGTCCGGAAGTATTAATATTTAGTGAGCTGTAAAGTACGGACAGATGGCTGGCAGATTGGGCAGAAATGTATTGACACAAGGAATTGCTTGGTTAGGCTTTTCACACAGCATAAAACGCAATAAAATCTTGACCTTTAGAAGGAGTACATTGACATTTATTTCATCTGGTGAGACACAATAAAGATCTTTTTAACACAATCTTCAGAAGCTACTTTTTTTTAGTAATGTGGGATTTTCTTGATGAACAAAATATATTTTATCGAGCGATTAAAGAAATATCTTTTGAGTGTTTTTAACATGAATCAGTTGTGCTTGAGGAGCTTCAGGTTGTGTTTGCTTTAGTCCGGGTTTAGAGGAGAAAAGCTCCATGGCCAGATACGCATCACGACCTCACAAAGAAATTTGAGACTCTTTTCGTTGTTAGTTTAGTCTTAAACAAACATTTCCTACCGTGACTGAAGATACCTCGAGTGGGCAATGAATTGACGCGGTCTATGGTTCGGAAGCGTATTCGAAATGCCTTCCAAATATTTTGCATTCAGAGAAAATCGCGGTTTGTGAACTGCGAATGCTAAATTGATCTTTCGTGACGTTAGAGATAAGATCTTAATGAGGGCGGGGCGCGCCAATTAGTCACTTTAACTTGCCTGTCAGCACTTGTTGTAGACGTTTTGCAGACGTATCACAAGAACAGAGATGAAATGGTTTATTTAAAAAAAACTGGACGCACGTCAATCTAACACAACAAGCTTTTAAACAAGCAGTTACGATTTTGCCAACTATTTGATATAGTTACGTCCAATTGCAATACTATCGATCGATATCTCGTTATCCGTGATCCTGATCCGCTTATAATTTTACGCCTTTGGGATTTACAGTACAAACCAAAGAGCTGCTTAGAGAGATATAAAATGGAATAGCAGGAAGATAATTGATGATCTTATATAGCTGAATTATAAGATGACCTGAGGTGAGGTAGAATAAAGGTTTAGTGCCCCCCTAGAACGCTTGTCAATGAACCCAATACACCACATACCCGCGTGTAAGAGCTGCCACCACTGCGATATGACGCTGTGTGGTTTGCTCTTAAAAGAAGCAAAAGCACTAACTCGAGTCTAATTCACACTAATGGATTTTAGAAAGTCTGTTGATGTGTTTTGCGTTGGATTGGACCACTTTCGAGCACTCGCCTAACGTCAACAAAACCAGGCCTGACCACAGCAGTCGCGAACGACAACTGACGCCTACTGGATCAGTGACAGAGCATGCGTGTGCAAAGCCTGTCTGATGAATGATTGGCCCGTTATACTGCGTCGAAAACAAATTATGCAAGGACCAATCGATTGATAAAGTAAGCATCAAGCTGTGATTGAACTCAAAAACACAGATGCAGACAGCCCAGTCAACAGCGTTGGGCAAATAATCATTTAACGTCAATCTACTCCGGTGGATAATCTCATCAAAGAAACCATTGGTGCCTAAAAACAATACGTTGTACATTTGCTCTAGGATAACAGGCAACTCTTACCCGGCATTGCTGTTATGGAAAATCTTTCGCTGTTTAGCCAAAGCGCTTCTGTTGGCCATCCGACCGTGGCTGACTTCATCGAGCCCGGTAAAGATTCACCGTATGTTGGAAACCCTTTTGTGGACTCCAGCCCCAGTATGATCTCGCGAACGGCCTTCAACTTCGCCCACAGAATTCCCGAACCCATGGCAGACACCAAGGCCGTGTTTAGTTCACAAACTGGTGGCTATCCGGCGTTTTCGCCTCACACCAGTCAGGTTAGGGCAGCGTGTGCCGCTCAAAATCTCAGCAGCCGAGATTACCTCCATCGCCAGGATCATCTGCAAAGCTCTGGATCAATTGCTCATGGCCATGGCCATTCTCTATACGAGCCCGTAGCACCAGGTCCAGGACGGTTTCCTCCGTGTCAAGGTCCTTCAATTCATTCCAACTTCAGCCCTCTGACACTGCATCAAGCGAGACCAGATATAAAGCGACACAATTTCTACCCATCGATGAATGGCCCTCCTGATCCCGAAACGCCACAAAGGCCGGCCTTCGCATTTCCACCGCCCGGCACGGATGTGTATTCACGAATGGACATGTATTCGCAGTCGCCTTACAGTTACGACCATCATCGTTCTCTGAATTACGCACAAGTACACTTCTCTCAATTCATGAGCCAGCCCCCAAACAAAATCATGACCTGCGAATGGATTGATCCACAGAACTACCCAAAGAACAAGATCTGTGGCAAGCAGTATACCAGTATCCACGAGATAGTTAGACACCTAAATGATGAACACGTTAGCCAGAACGATTCTCCATTACACGTGTGCTTTTGGAGAAACTGTGGACGTAATGGACTTCCTTTTAAAGCGAAGTACAAACTTGTAAATCACATCCGCGTGCACACCGGTGAAAAACCATTCCCTTGTCCTTTTCCCGGTTGTGGAAAACTCTTCGCTAGGTCTGAGAACTTGAAGATTCACAAACGAACTCACACTGGCGAAAAGCCCTTTGTTTGTGAGTTCCCGGGCTGTGATCGCCGCTTCGCCAACTCAAGCGATAGGAAAAAGCATTCCCATGTCCATACATCAGATAAGCCATATAACTGCAAGTACCAGGGATGCAACAAAAGCTACACTCACCCGAGTTCTCTTCGCAAGCACATGAAGCTTCATGGCATCTCGCCTTCTCCGCCGCCACTGCACGAATCCAGCAGTCTGGATAGAAGTCGTCTGAGTACTCCTTCGCCGCCAGAACATCTTCGTCTTTCGATGAACTCTTCAAACGGCCAATCCTGTAGTGCAAATACAACGAGTGAACGCGGCAGTGAACGCGAAGTCAACACGAACTGGTACTCATGTTAAATGTAGGGAACTTGTAGATAAACTCAGGGCTTACAAAACACTTCTTCAATACAAGGTCGGCTCTTTCGGTTATAAGACACAGCAAGAAGAATGTTGTTACATTACAATACCAGGGTTGATCTTGTAGAAGTAACAGACAGTCTGTATATAAAATAATGAGCTGTAGGTTTTGCACAGTAGCACTGCTAGAGATTCTATCAATAGTTATAGGCGTCATGGCTTGATACATGGCAATAATAATGTACCGATTGAGAATATCCATGTGCAGTCCCTGCGGTGTGGAGCGAGTATAAAGCTACTGCAGTCAGTTAGCAGTTGAATCGATTATAGGGATTTATACATGGTACTGCAAGAAATTATATTGACACCAGGCGCAAGTTGCATGCAAAATGATTCCGAAACATTCAACCACTCAAGACTGAAGTAAATTTAGGTTTGCTGGGGTCTTGAATTTATTAGTTTAATTTTATTAGGATGGGAAAAATTAAGCAACTTACCTATTTATCTATCATTCGAAAACGAAATTCTTTCATAAGTCTTTATCTTCCTTGGATGATACTTAGCTTGATGAAATTTTGCGCATCTTACATTAGACGACGTTTTGAAAGCGAGCGAGTCTTCTAAAAACGAAATCAGTTTCTTATTTTAGCTTATTTCGCAATTTCGAAACCCCATTCTCAGAATTCTTGTTAAACGAGAACTAGGCCAATTCAGTGGCAAGACTCTCGGAATACATATACCATTCTCTTTCCTATGTAATTACAAGAGGCTTCTCTTTCTACTTGCACGCAATTCTGAGCCATGAATTCTTCTTGATTTCAACTTCAGCAGATATTCTTCTTAATTTAAGTCTAGTATGATATTCACACGTTATTTTACGAGAGCCTTTTGCCATTTTTTATTTATTTAAAGCTTTTGTTCAGTCAATCTCGTGCTATAGGGCTGATAACAGTACGCGTTTATCACATTTCCATTTATTTGAAAACGAATTTGCCTTTCCTTACGGTCAGGGATATAATTTAATCTTCTTAGCAAGATGATGTAGATTAGTTTAAGAACAGGCTGTGATGGAAAACAAATGAACAAATAAAACAAACAATAGAGAATGGAACGTTGTAAATGTGAACCACTCCAAGCAACCCACGAATTAACGAGAATCAAATCTTGGCGTCTGGGAAAAGAGAAAATCACCTAAAGCGGAGAATACAAAATCATACGGTGAATTCGTTTTTTTTTTGTTTTTCCCAGGAAACATAAAAGAGTTTGTTATTCTTTGTCCACAAAAAAAACTCAGCGTTGTCCGTTTGTGTAAGAAAAATACATGAAGCACATTGAACAGGGAGGTCTATCTCAATAGGAACGGAAATATCCTGCGCGTTCCATTGAGGACAACAAAAGCTCTTCCCATTCACCTTTTGTCAAAATGTTCCAAGCCTAAAGAATGAAAGATAGACTGCCTTAACATTTTATATGATAGTTTAAATGGATGTGTGTATGGGACTTTGTTTTTAACCGCACTAACAGAGATTTCAAGAGGGATGAGTTGTTCGAGAAGGAAGGATCGAAGCGACTTATTAGGTGGGGTCAAAACCACGACGATGGAAAATGATTAAGGATGGTAATACAGTCAGATATACGCTGTTAGAATTCGCCGTTTTTAAACATTTCAAATTATCTATGATGGCAAGTATCGTTTCAATCAGGTGAATATAAAATCATGAGACGTGCGATAAAATATAGCTCATAGAACAACGCTTTACGAGGCTTCAAAGCTTCAAGATCGTTGAGCACAATGTCAACATAATTAATTATTTGGAATAATCGATAAGATCTTATCACACAAGTTTGGGCGTAAAGTTCGAAAAAAATTTATTGTAATCTCTAAAGTCACAAAGCGAGAAATTCTAGGGAAGCTTGGTTAAGTTTTCTTGCGCCCACAACAGATCTTTGTACCTATATGTGTTTGATAATTCCTTAAATACAGATTTCAAACTAGGGCTAAATAAATGGGCTGTAGCTGACTATCAACAAAGAGTGTTTTCGTCATCTGGCAAGACACTGGCCCAGTATAAACGTTAACATTTACGACGGGTATAAGGCTGAGGGTAAAAGAACCCTTTATTGTACTGCCTACACTGTTAAGTCCAAGAAACGTTGTGACTTGCAAAAGATACGGTTCTTCCATTCATCAGAATAGACTGCATGAAAGGGCTGCAGCAGTATAAACGTTAACATTTACGACGGGTATAGGGCTGAGGGTAAACTCGAAGAACCCTTTATTGTACTGCCTACACTGTTAAGTCCAAGAAACGTTGTGACTTGCAAAAGATACGGTTCTTCCATTCATCAGAATAGACTGCATGAAAGGGCTGCAGCTGGTTGTAAAGTGGCCAAACATTACACTCCCACTTTACCTGTGAATGTTTGCAAATATAATATCTTATTATTTTAGTTTTCATAAATAACAAACTTCTGAAAAACTCGTTACTTATATATAGCTGAAATATAATTATTTTAAGTTTTAGTTCTGTTTGGGTTCTTTTTTCAGGCGCCATTTTGGCCATTTTGGCGCCATTTCTCTCCTTTGCCATCAAGCCTTAGTTTCCAAATTTATGTAGCTGTAACTCCGTGCATGAAATCATGTGTAGCTGTACATGTCGGCATTCAGATTTACTGAAGCTATTGAGCACCACTTCCCTATTTTCCTGCTCGTTCCTAAACAATTCCTAAGTGGGAATTTGAGAAACTTTGTTTGGATTTTGTCGCCCTTTAATGGAAGTCAAAGTGTTAGTGCATATGTCATTGCATAAAATGGGGAATTTTACAGGCACGAATGTGATTTTCAGTACATAATAGACACCGTTTACACGTTCTTAGATATAACGTATACAACTTGAGAATTGCTCCCGATTGGTATACAATATTACTCATTATAGTTAAAGTAAGTTACATTCGTGGCGCGCATCTATTTAGTTTTCAACCTGCAGTTTTTGCATTGTCCTTTTCTTTTGACATTTCCCGTTTTCTTTGTATTGGAGATGAAATCTTACAGTGCTGGCTTTAAGAGCATGTGACATATTGTCATCTGAATGAATGCAAAGCGTCGAAGTCTATTAATGAAATCTGTTGTTTTGGATCGCGCTCAAAACTCACTGAGATGAACAACATCGAAGGGTTGACTGATGTAATGAACGGCAATTTTTTCAGAAACTCAATTTTTTGGGATAAGAAACTTAGTAGAGAAATTACTTCAAACGAACTGAATTCTCTGTGTTGTGTCAACGATAAACAGCTTCGTCTTCTGCGTGTACTCGCCATTTAAATCGCCACAGGATTTCAAGTGTCTCAAAGAAAGATGCAAGATAAATACAGGAAGCGGATGACAATTCAGGACACGATCCTTTAACTAAACAGGAATTTTAATATTTGAAAGAGGATTAGTCTGCTTATTTTTGGAAGCTTCTTATTTTCATCTCATTTTTGGCCGGGCGTTTAAAAACATTAGACGTAGGACAAAGATTTTGGCTTGTGTTTTTTACGTTCGGAAATCAATACTTGTCTTCGCGTTTTCGTCTAGCTGGCAATCCAGTGACCTTCAAGTGGAAAAGGCCTGACGCTAGTGCCCTTGACTTTAAATTTCGTTAGTCACAGAAATCCTCCCTCATTTCTTCCTCGACACCGGTAAGCGTAAACAGAGTTCTGTCCAATCTCGTTTTGATTTACTGTAGCGGAATATGGGAAGAATTAAGCTTATAATGTAACAAGGTTATATGATGAACAGATATAGACAAGAGTTAGAGTGGGATCGAATGATAAGTAAAGGCTAGTTATTAATAAAGGCGCTGGTGGAAAAAAAATACTGGTTGCGAACTGCATTTCTTGGTAGCGTACAAGAAGCAACAAACACAGAGAAATACTTCTTCTAGTGAATCATTATAATTTAACCATCAGTGGAAACAGAAAACACTAAAATTTGGTTCCAACTGAGTTGATAAACTAAACTGTCCAGAATAAACAGATTCAGTTAACGAAATCTGTTTGAGTTAACCAATGTTCGAATTCTAATCGGATGTTTATTAAATACTACAACTGAGTGCGCAGGAGAAATTGCTTTCCGTGCTACGAGTAAAGAAAAAGTTATGAGGTTCTCGTTTTCAAGATTAGAATTATGACTTTGACTTCGAACAGAAAGAAACTTAATAATTTTTATTTATGCGAAAACCAACCATCAGAACTATAGTAAGTATTTTATTCGGAAGCAAGAGGTACATTGACATGTTAGCTGTCACGAAAACGTCTTGAAAGAGTACTGAGCAGTGTTTTAGCGGAAATGGGCCCACAACTTTAAGAATGTTCTATTTTCGGTTTTCTTCTAAGTAGATCAGTCGGCCGTCTACCCCGCACAAACCGCAAAGTTCATTTTGTATTCCACACATAAACCAGATATAATGGCCGTGTCTTTTTTACGGTTGACCTAAGGTCGGGAATCAAGCCTTACAAAGAAACATCAACAAACTATGAAAGGATTTTATCGGATTGAGCACCATGAAATAAACGAGTAAAAAATCGAAAAAAAAAAACATAAGGACGTTCAATTTTGTTAAATAAATATTAACGCTAGACCGAAAATTGTTTCCCTTTACTGAACTCAATAGTAGTAAATTTCCCTTTTTTTCTCTATAAATCTATTGGAAATTGTGTCCCATCGTCTAAACTGTGTGGGTCCTTACCTCAGTGCTTTTCGATATGAAACGATTTAAAAAGGAAAACAATAAGAAATCGCCGACCTTTTCAAGTGGTTAATAGAAAACTCAGCGGGCATCAGTAACGGGCTAAATGTTGTTTAGACGAAGCTTTGATCTCTGGGCGTTAGAACAATGCCGCTTTCAAAAGCTTTTGAGATTAAACAACTCAATCGACACAAAAGAAGTGGGAGATGATTTTTAATTAATTTTTTCAAAGTAGTTAAATGGTTTTAAAGCTTTTTCGAAAACACGGCATTTCAGAAATGTTAGGTGTCACGAAAATGCCTTGCACTATTTTAACGTGTTATTAAACGCTCGCAAAAGACCCATGGACACGTTTTCTGCTTTTCAAATCTATTTATTGTGAGCAACCTTCTAAATATACACGTAAGATTGCTTTGCGTTTCATAATGAGCTGTATATCGTCACGTGGTTACGTCTCGTTTTGACGTTTAGCCTAAAGTATGGAATATTTTGAAGAGAAATCGGACGTTGAACACATTGTAGTCACTGATCACGTGTCCAAATGCACAATCAGGAAAAACGGCGAGAGAGCGAGCGGCGAGAGTCAAAGCAAACTCGTACCCAGATTTTACCGATTTCAGGAAGAGTGGGGACTGGTTAGGACATGAGTCTTGGTACATGTTGTGCAAGCAATGGGAAAGAGGACGGATAATTCAGGGATAGATCGCAAAGAAGCGAATAAGCAGAGACTGGTTAACGCAATTGCGCCGTCGAATACGGGACATTAAAAATTTTTAGCCTGTGTGGCATTCGTTTCCTTTCCAAGGGCGCTGAATTGAAAGCCGCGCAAACGGATTGGGTCGCGAGAAGGAGCAAAAGAGAGATGAAAAGGGAGGGGAGGGTAGAGGAAGGTAAGGCAAGGTAAGGGAAGTAAATTCTGGAGAAGAACTTCCCTACCCATCTCAACTCTGTTTGCTCTTCCTCTCGCCCCAAGCTTTGACAGCTTTCGCACGTCCTACGCGTCCTCGGGAAGGAAACGACTGCTGCGCAAGCTAACTAAAGTTAAGTCAGGAAAGACAAGTACCAAACTATAATTTGTAGATTATAACACTGTTTACAGTAGCGGCATGATGTTCGAATCTCAGAGGCTTCAAGGCGAAGTAACTGATATTCACTGCATCCGTCGTGCTCTGAAGAGCACAAACTAAGACCAAGCTTGAGAAATGAGGGAACCCATTTAGTTGGGCCATCGTTAATTAATTAAGTAATGATCCGCACAAGAAGGAAAGTGCTGAACCGCAATGCACGATAGAATGTCAACTTTTTCCATTGTTACAACTAGTGATCTCATTGGCCTAGACTCAAAAACTGCCGAAAAGTTAAGGTTCAAGGTGCATTTTGTGTAATGTTTTTAAGGTTTCAAGTAATTTGAGACCCAATCGCACAACAGGCAATTTTTAAAAGATATTGTATTTGGGGAACTTCATCAAATAAGCAAAATTATTAGCTATTGTCTTCTGCTATTCTGATTGGTTAAGCACGAACATTTCCTAAAATTTATTTGACGCAAATGGATTTCCTTTATTTTTATACTGAAATATAATTATGAACCATCAGCAATGAAGTTTACAGTAGTTCTTATGTGGAACATTACTTTATTACCTAATTACATAAAACATTAATAAAAGATAAATATATGATTATATACAGATATATAAAACCAGCTTAAAATTAGTACAAATTAGTTAAAATCTTTTAAAAAGGTTTTCAGTTTTGCTTTAATGTTTTGCTGTCTCTTACAAGCTTAGCTATCAAGTCCACATACAAGATGTAGCCGAATGCGATCAATACTAAAATAACTATAAATTAACAGAAGAATATCTTATCTAACAAAGCTGGATGATATTAATACTTCCCGGTTTAAACACAAATAGATCCCAACATTTTATGGCGCCGCATACGCAACGCATACGCAAAAGATTGCCGTCCAGTCAATTATTGTTTATTAACATAGCTGTCCTTGCAATGAATGGAACGCTAGACGGTAAACCGATTCTCGATATCTTACAGGGTAGAGTCTACCTTCTATAGCTCAGAAGGAGGTCGGACACTTGTTGAGAATTATATAACGTAATGTCGACACTATTTCAATAAACTTTTAAGTGTAAAAAAGAAAATCTAAAATCCCCACTCAGGATTGAACCTATGACCTCAGCTAGGCTTAGACTTACATAGCCTACCGTACCACAGTGCCACCTAGCTTCTCGGATTGTTTAAGCCTAAATTTAACTATATAAACTGCTAACCCAAACCTCAACTGAAAGCTAACCAGTTACTCCGTTATATAAGTCTCAATACGGTGTCCGACCTCCTTCTGAGCTATGGAATCTAGAATCTTCCATCTTACAGTGCGATAGCCGTACACTGAACCAATACCAGACCAAACCCGAAGACATGACACCAGGCCACATTACATAGTGGGAGGTAAGTGCTCTTATCACTGCACCATCTATACCCCCCTGATTTGCGTTAAACGGACTTAAAAGGTTTCAGTCTTTCACATGGAGTATATAATCCATAGCTCTTTTCACTAATCCATTTAATTACCATTTGGGATGTTCTTTGGAGCATTCTGCGTTAGGTCCTAATCTCTGTGAAGACCTACGATCCGGTAAAAATATATAATATATAAATTGGCTTGCCGCAGCCAGTCGGAAGAAAAGAAAACACAACCTTGCCTGCCCTGGCCTGATAAATTTGGGCAGCGCATCTTCTTAAAGTGACTTTAGCTGTCAGCTAAAAGCCAAAGCGCAATAAATAGAGTAAGAAAGTAGCCAATTGCTATCTTAGCAGAAGTGTGAATTAAACGAATGAGAACATAAGAACATTAACCAGCTCTGCACTAGAAAATGAGAAGAGATGCATGCTTAGCACACAGTGTTTGACTCTTGACCTTCATTCTTCTCCTCTTCAGTATATCGGCTTATAAACTCCGGTTAAAATTGAAGAAAACGATAGCGAGATTACTAAACCTGACAATTTCGGTATACAGCCTCGATTCTTATGAAATAATACACTTAAAGGAAAAGCGGTTTATCTAAGCAATTGAATCGTTTAAATTTGAGGCGGTACGCACCTCTCGGAACGCCTCACAAGATTGGCTAAGAAAACAATACAAGTGCGTGATAACCAGGTCCAATGAAATTAGAGGTTCCGAAGAGGTGCGTGGCTACTGTTAAATTTAGCACGGAAACCAGACGTGCTACTGATGGTAATCTCAACGACAAAATAGAAGGAGATGTGTTTTGACAGTACACGTTTCGGCAGTTTAGAATTATGTACAAAGAATAAAGGCGTTTGTTTCTAAACAAACTGAGGTGCAGCGTCGGTGGGGGCGGTGGGGGGGGGGGGGGGGGGGGGAAATGAAACATGAAAATCTGGTTTTCTCAACTGAGTTGATAAGGTAAATTGGCCACCGTAAAAATATCATGGAAGTTGACTTTTCGAGCGCTAGCCCTTCGTCGTGGAGCGACTCAAAAATCACGCATTTAGTGGGACTGTGTTTTAGGAACTGCTCATAACAGGGGAGCAGGGGTGGTGTACAGGGTGTTTCAAAAGTTCGTTCCGATTTGTTTTCTTCTATCGTTTTATTATTTATTTAAACTAACTCTTTAAAAATTAGGTATATTATTTTTTGCTTATTTTTCATTCGATCATTCAAATTATTAGTAACCAGAATGCCCGCCTTTATTTTTGATAACATTTTCTAAGCGCCTAGGCATAGAATGTGCGAGTTCCTTTAGCGTGTCAAGAGTCACATTTTTCCATGCAAAGCGTAGTCGCCTTTTCAGCTCTTTCATCGTATTGTGGGCTGGATCTTTGTACGTTGTCTGGTCAATGATACTTCAGATGTTCTTAATGGGATTGAGATCAGGAGAGTTCGCTGGCCAGCTATCCTTGGCTATAAAATTTGGCAATTTTTTTTTGACACCATGTCTGAGTTGCCTTTGAAATATGAGCCGGTGCTCCATCCTAAACGAATGTCATCTCTTTCTTTGAGCTATCTCCACACCGTTATGCTCGAAACTTCGATAGTTTTCTGATGAAGATTCTTGGCAATCATTCTTGTTGAATTGTTCCGTTTGTACTTCGCTTTCTCGTTCGATTTTCGAGCACAATTGGTCAAAACAGACGGTCGTCCGCTTCTTGGTTTGTCTTCGTAGCACTCTCTTTTCGACCACTTGTTCACGCAACGTTCCGTCTTGTTAAAAAATTTAGCGATTTCTTTGACTGAATGACCAGATGATCGTAATATGGCTGCTTGAGCTCTAGAATAAACAATGTATGACTTCATTTGCGTCACAGAGAAAACAGAAAGTTCAGGAAAAAAATCAGAGAACAACAACAAATTCGGGAAAGGAACAACATACACAAAGGGCGCGAAAAAATGGCAGGAAAACGCGTGTGTGCACATTTGGCGCGAAAATCGAAACAAAGGCATCTAGTAGACAATTAAAATTGCTATTGCCAGCTATTTTAATAAATTCTCTACCTCAATTTATTGAAAAAGTTCTACCAAACAATCGATTTGTTTAAAAAATTAACAACTTTAAATCGGAACGAACTTTTGAAACACCCTGTAGTGGTGAGAGCACTCGCCTCGAGCTCCCACCAATGTCGCCCGGGTTCGATTCCCGACCCCGGCGACATATGTAGGTTGAGTTTGTTGTTGGTTCTCTCCTTGCTCCGAGAGGTTTTTCTCCGGGTACTCCTTAAAAACCAACACTTCTAAATTCCAATTCGATCTGGAATCCAAGGGCCACAGGTTTCTTAGTCTTATGACTACTTGGTGTCATACTCGTTAAATAAAGACGATTTATTTATTTATGTATTTATTTAACAAGTCGTATCAGTGGCTGAACCACGATATTTTATTCAACGAATGAACATTTATACTCCTACGTTTAAAGTTTGTTAAGCTCGGTAATTTTGTGTATCACTGGTATTCAACGGCGTTCCATTACAAGGTGAACGGATGATGAAATAACGGTTAGAAATAATTTATAACGGATTAATATGGGGTAGAACAAGCTGTCACATGAAAAGTTTGTACCACAGCTGAACAACCGGTGATGTTCGTCACAAACATACCACTGAATACATGCATGTAACCCCTGACTAATGCCTGCAATGCAGAAATGGCTCAACTCGCATTCCATTCTCAAGCATGACGACCATGAATGCACAGGTCGCTTCTACTGAAGTTCCTTATGTTGAAGCAGTAATGCTAGCGCTGGGGAGTTTTCATCAGTTTTAGATGCCGAACACGGTTTCTTTCACATCAAAAAAGAAATTAAAATGGCTCGACAAAACCAGCCTGGAAAGTCTGGTTTTCAAGTCGTTTTCAGTCAGTCTAGCGAAAAACCTACGCCTTGGCAGTGAGTAAACGTGACATTCATCGGACAGCTATGTTGTAGACGGCAGGACATAAGAATCAGGCTTAATTTGGTTCCTTTAAGTTTGTTTAACCATAAGCATAAGCGGAAGCATAACTACAGCGCTTATATCCAGTGAAAACGGGCCCGACATTAGCATAAGTATAAGCATAAGGATCAATGTTGTGCATATGTCAATTTTCGTTTTCACTTGACGCAAATTCTTATGCTTCGCTTGAAAACCAGGATTTACCGTGACCGTTAAAAGCTGATTTTAAGTTAAGAAAGACACAAGCAAATAACACCTGCGGCGCCCTCCATATCAGCTTAAATACTTCGCTGAGCATTTAAGCTGCTTATTTAGTAGAAACTCAACTCGTTTCGGTTTAAAAAGTTGACCCTACAGTTCACCGCTTACGGCTGTCATTTACATGTATAACTACTGGCTCCTTGCAGGGGCTATGACAAGGCCAAGCGGATTTTGACATTTTTTTTTTTATAGGAACTGTTTTCAACTATTATGATAAAGTACTCGTTTCCAAAGTGGAGGCGCGGTAGTGTAGTGGAGGCGCGGTGGCGTAGTGGAGGCGCGGTGGTGTAGTGGTTAGCGCGTCGGACTTTCAACCTGAAGGTCGGTGGTTCGAGCCTGGTCTCTGCCGTCGTGTTGTTTCCTAAGACAAGAAATCTCGCTCCACATTGTCTCTCCCCACCCAGGTGTATAAATGGGTACCAGTGACACAATACTGGGGTAACCCTGCGATGGACTAGAATCCCATCCAGGGGGGAGTAGTAATACTCTCAGTCACTTCATGCTACCGAAATCGGATTACGCTCCGGCATCTGTGAGCCATTAGGCTTGTGAAGACTTAGCTTTATTCTCTTCCAAACACAACAATTCTCCTACATGTATAATGACACTTAGAGGAAATGTTCAAGCACATTCTTCGAGGAAGGGCAAACCATAACTAGATTTTAGCAATTTCCCCAAGGTACAACTGCAGAATTTGAAACTTTGGCTCAACGTTTTCAAGTTGCAATATACACTGTATATTACCAAGATTGTATCTGACCATTTCTTTAAGGTGACAAAATGATAAGTCAAAGATATAAAAATCTGACCGTAGTCAGCTATTTTTATAGAGTAGATATTTTAATATCTGATTTTAAATAGATTAAAACTTTTCAAATTGGCACTTTAGCTCTACCCAAGAAATGTAAAGTACCGGTATTAAGTAAAACAATTCCTAAATACATGTATGGTGTTACTGTAGCTTCAACCCAGAGTGGGGGAGGAGTGGGGAAAATTCCCCATATGAAAGTGGGTGGTTTTCATACCTTTTTAGGGATGAAGAATGTGTTTTTTTGTAGCTTTCAGGGTTTCCAGTTTCAAAATGTCAAGCACCATGCACTGGCTCTTCACTCGTAGACTTAGGGGAATTTAATAGGGCACTTACATGTACCATTTGTCAGGACTGGCTGGCCAGACTAGACAGTTAGTAAGTAAAGCCAGACTTTATTTACTGAGCATAGCATAAAATAGTATAAAAATACTAACAAAGTGGCCCTTGTACAGTTAAAAAAAATTAATACAATTCACATTTTGCAAAACCTGTTCCTTTTAGACCATCAGAATGATGAAGTAAAAAAAATATTTCCATGTTTTGATAGTGCTTTACTTTCTTTATCTAAATTTGTGGGTTTCATCGAAAAGATCCTTCCCATTGTGAAATTATTCGGCTTGAAAGTTTTGCATTTTCAGCCAGAAAGTGTCTCTATCGAGCGCGCGGCCAATGCCATTGTATTACAAGACTGTGACGTAGAAAATACTTCAACTCACGAGTATCATGGCGGCATTCTTTTGAAGAAACGAATCTCAAGTATTTTCTACGTCATCAACACAATGGATTTCGAAACCTCGTTCCCAGTCTCCGGGACACTGATTTCTGCAAATTGTGCTACTTTGGACGGCAAAAAAGAGGCCTTAAATTTTTCTCTGACAAATTTCTTTTATCATTTCGAAATAAAGGCATAATAGCCTCCAAAAAAAGACAAAATAAAAAATTACTTCATATGCACTTTAAGAATTGACTAATCCAGCTGTCCAGTTCTGACAAATAATGGCATACTCAGGGCTGTGCTCTAGCAGTGCCCAGGGGCCCCAGGCTCCTTACTTTTATCTTCGGGCGACTAGAAAAACTTACTTTTGCATAAAGCTTAAGTGCCGGGCACCCCAGATTTCATAGTTGGGCTCCCTGTGATTCTTCTAAGAGCACAGCCTTGATACTATTTTACAAAATGGCCGGCCCTGCTGGCCAGTTCTATGGTAAGTGCCCTGAATTAATAAATTGTAGGTGCAGTAAAATTCTGTACATGTACACTGTATATATTGACAATAAAGTTCACAATACTTACCAACACATCATACTAAGCCAAAACTGCTGTGTGCTACATTTCAACCTGAATAGTGGTAAATATCAATTATAACTAACTGTCACAATAACAAATGTTGTAAAACTGGAAAACTACAAATAATGGATTGCAATGCACCAGGTTAGCAGTACAGTGGAAACTCCATGTGTGACCACCTCTCGTAAAAACCACCTCTTCTAAACGACCACTTTTCCAAAATACTAAATTTCTTCCATTCAAATCACTGTAATCCAAATTTCTCAAAACGACCACCTCTCATAAGTGGCCACTTCTGAGTTCATTATAAAACAATTCAACTATGAAATTTTCTTGTTACAGTAGTTTGTTGCCCTGGTATCTCTTAGTGGTGTCTCCATTGTTAGAGACCCAGGGGAAAATAATCAGGCTGGAAGGAAGTGTGTAAACATTTGCTTTTTGCTCACAACAATTTAATTGGCCCGAAAAAAAATTTCTCCCAACCCCAGTGATAATAATAATAAGTCTTTATTTGTTAAAGCAAAAATACATGCTTAACTAATAAAATTACATTTCATGAAGCCAAAAACTAATTAAAGAGCTAAATGAGTATCAGTTATAATAAAAGATCTGCCCCTGGGTCTTGCAGAATGCAGTACCCTATAACAACCCTCCTTTTTTGGTTCATCTTAACAAAACTTGAGTATTAAAAATTTGAAATTATAAATAATAACACAGTGTAGTATATAATTTTTGTGCATACAGCTGCAACCTAGTTTTGTAAGCCAATAAGCTTCATTCAGAAAATAACATTTACATTATAACTGTGTTGGTACAGCAAGTAATGCAAACAGTCTGGGAAGGGTGCATTGGGTTTTGCAGTTTGACTTAAAAAGGGGGGATTTTAATGGCTTGGTTTGCAAATACATGTAGGTACAGAAATCAAATATTTTGGTTTGAAGAATCACGGAATCAGCACATCCGAGTCACCATACCGTAAAATGCCGGTATGCCCCCCCCCCCCCCCGGTTATACGCCCATCAATTTGGTAACAAAACATTATTCCCGTTGTGCCCCCTCCTATATATAAAGCACACCACAGTTCCAAAAATTTGCACCAAATTAACTAAAACAACGTTTACTTATCATAATTTTTTTTGCTTGCCAAAAACTATTACGAAGTTGTATACGCCCAGGGCTTATAACCAGCATTTTACGGTGTCATACGTACAGTAGTCGAGCGAATGAACAATCAAACAACTCTGACAAACGCGAGCGAGGGAAGGTCGACATCAGTTTTTGTCGCTCCCTTTTCTAAATTGTCGAGCTCACTCGCTCGACTATTTAGAAAAGCACTGCTAGTAGTCTAAATAAATTCTTACCTCACAGTTTACCACATTTATATATTCTGGAAGCCTCTTAAAACATCTGAAAACATGTGAGCAAATGCCTTGGATAGAAACTCGGCTAAATTGTAGAATACCGGCCACTCTATGTTACTCTCCACTTAAATCATGCTTTAGACTAAGCAACGTTTCTTTTAAAACACTTAATTGCGAAGATTCTGCCACAAACTGAACGGAGAAACGACTTCGCTCGCGCATTGCCTTCTTGAATGACCCGCCATTTTCCACTTTCTGAGATCCTGCCTGTACGCATGTGTGTACGAACGATATCGAGTTTAGTCGAATTTCTCACGGAAAGAAATCGGAAAGCTTTCGGAAAGTTTGAAAAGAAAAATCAGGAATAGGGATCTGGAATACGACATTTGGAGTTAACTGCAATTTGAAATTGGTTCTGTGAAATCCCTTCAGTCAGGTGCAAGAGCTCGTTTTCCAGTCTCATAATTTTAAAATTTAGAAACGTTTGAATGCAGATATATTTATAACTGATAGCGGGCAAAATTACAACGGAATATTTCCGTGGTTGAGACAGCATTCCAGCTTTCTCTGGATGGAAGGCCATTCCATTCCAAAAATTACTTGGGGATCATTTCGGGGTCAGTGTGAAAAAAATGGGGATCATTTCGGGGTCGGGATCATTTCGGGGTCGATTTGGGGATCATTTCGGGGTCAGGGATCATTTCGGGGTCGGGGATCATTTCGGGGTCAGGATCATTTCGGGGGCTGTTTTAAACGTAATTTGCACACGACGCTTGTTTCGGAAATCGGAATATGACTTTTTAACTCAGCCTGGCATGTTTGATAACAGAAGTAAGAACTACAAGTATCATGTACGTATCGGTCAAGTGTCGATAGTCTATAGGTCAAGCGTATCGGTAAATCAGTCAATTCCAAGCCCGCTCATCCCTCCAGGAATTTGTCTTTGTTTTTAAATAATGTTACAAATGCCCCACGGTGGGGTCAGCTTATGCGTACAAATCCCCACGGTGGGGCTTCTGGAAGAGTGCAAATGCCCGACTCATGGGACAAGATCAAAACTTTATTTTAATGATTAATGATGGAAGCAATAATTGTTCACAAATCAGAGAAATGGATCTTAATTCATGCTAGGAATTCTTTCGTTTTACCTCAGTATAACTTATATCCGTTCCTTCATTCGTTTTAAATATTTATGTTATGTTTTCACAAAACTGTTGACTCCAATAATTTTCTGTCGATTCTCGTTTTTATTTGGCTCTTACTCCTTTTTTCTAATGAATTTTGATTTTGAGTTAAGTTGCCATTGAATTTTAAAATGGCCGGATTCTTATGTTGCGACTTATCCCAATGGGAAGACACCACGACCACGAATGTTGGCAAATAAGACGTCAACATCATAAAAATTTGCCGCGATACTATCTCCTGTGGCACTTGAAAGGTAAGAAACTAGCCGGCTGTTTTGAAAATTGTGTGAAACTTATTTTAAAAATGTAAGCCTGAAATGGAAAATGAATGCGTTCGGTCTGTTGCTCCGGTTCACTTCAAAAGTGCGAGACCCAAACGACGTTTATCAACTCAGTTTTTATATTTTTAAATTGGGGGCAATCGGGAAATTAAAAATAAACAACGAAGCATGTACCACTTTCAAAATCGGAAAGATAACGTTGTTTTCACAATGCTCCACCCCCGGGCGCGGGCGGACCTGTTTTAGCAAATGCCCCACCCTTGGGAGGGAAGAGTTATTAAATGCCCAGGGGGGGGGGGGGGGGGGGGGGGGGGGGGGGGGGGGGGGGGGGGGGGGGGGGGGGGGGGGGGGGGGGGGGGGGGTGGGGGATGGGGAAGGGAGTAGAGCGGGTTTGGAATTGACGGAGCCATAATCTACTGGTCAAGTGTGTCGGTGAATCGGTCAGTGTCGGTTAATCGTCGGTAATCCATCGGTCAAGTGTGTCGGTAAATCGGTCTATTGTCGATTGTCTACCGGTCAAGCAAGTGTGTCGGTGAATCCGTAGTACATGGGTCAAGTGTCGGTGGTACTGATATCTGTCAAGAGTCGGTATTATATCGTGGGATATCCCGCTAAATATCGGACAATTGTAGCTAGCCTATCGGTCAAGTGCGTCGGCGGTATATCCCTGTCAAGTGGCGATAGTGTATCGGTCAGGAATCGGTATATCGATCGGTCATTTGTGGGTAAATATCGGTCGATAGACATCTGGCAGTCCCTTTCTGTATATTCGAGGGGGCACCCTAAAAGGTATAATCAACTTAATTTCAAAAAGACGAGTTTGCTAAAGAACACTTATATTTCCAGTAACAGGCTTGTAAAGAAAATTACGTCATGCCCACGAAAGTATATACTACTAGTACGAACATCTCTCAGTTATATAGACACTTGGGTCCGCCCTTCTCATCCTAGTAAGTTATAAATTAAGTTATAATTTATTTAAGATCTATAACGTAGGGAGGGTCACCCAATCTCCCGAGCCAGAGGCTCACGTCTTAGTATGATCTCGGCCCGTATGCGCTGTCCAGTATGGAAAAACTGGACAGCTGGAATGCGACAGATTCAGAAATTTAGGATTCCGGAGTACTCAGAGCACTTAGGAATAAAGTAAAAAAGAAATTAGTAAGTCGGTGGGCGAGTATATCCCCTGGGGATTTCCCCATCTTTGCAGTTGTTGACTTTAAATTAAGTGCTATTTGCTCATGAGGATATTCTTGTTATTAGGCACAGCCGGTGTACGTTGTAACGAAAGGCAGGATTTTTTTGCGCGCTTTATCTCTTTTGTTATAGGTCTGACTTCCTTTCACTAATTTGACTTCAGACTTAATTCTTTCAACGGTATTGTGAGGGTAACCTCTAGCTCTGAGACGTAATTTGAATTTGTTGATATTCTCGTTGAGCGATTTTGCTAAAGAGTTAGTTCTTATAAGTCTGAGTGCTTCACTTTTTATGAATCTTTTCTGATCCCCGGTGGGTGACAGGAAGAGAATTCTGTTGGTTTAAAGTGTGTGCGGATATCGAGGATTTAAATTTCTCGCCTTTGAAGACAGTTGTATCCAGAAAGTTTATTTCTTTGTCTGAGATTTCAGCCGTGAATTTTATTGTAGGGTGGTGTCTGTTTGCTAGGACAATGAACTCTTCTATAATCTCCTTTTTATCGACATTCCACAATGAAAATATGTCGTCTAGTGGTTTTGCATAGTCCAATTATTTCAGTTTCAACCGCCGACATAAAAATGTTTGCAAAGGCAACAGCCATCGTTGTGCCCATCGCTGTTCCGTGAGTTTGGAGAGTATGGAATGAAGTGTTGCCAGGCCAAACACAAGTCATAAGCTCGTGATAATGTGGATCGTGACCTCATAGTTTTGATCTAATGAGTACATCTCCGTTTGTAAGAGATTAGGGAAGGATCTTTGTAAATTTCTCTTAGCAGTGGTTGACTTTGAATTAAATGCTATTTGCTCATCGTTATAAAAGGTGATAGGCCTAACACAAATGCTGCTTGTGACTCGTCGCCAAAAGCATTTTAGTCCAGCTTTAGGATGGTTTACTCCAAGTACGCTCCTGCAGAGAGATTTATCCTTTTAGATCAAAATTAAGATATAACAGCCCTGCTGTTTTCAATGTTGTCGATTCTATGATGTTAGGAATAAGTCTCTAACTGTGATACTGACAGGAGGAATTTACGAGATTGGTTCCCAGTTTTCCCAGAGTACTGTTGCGCCTGGTAGGAAAAAGAGACTGCTGCCCCTTTGAGCACAGGCTCAAATTTCAGGCATGGCGATTGAGTGATTTTATCGATTTCCGCAGAGCAGATAAGTATTTACAATTAATGCTAAAAGACTGTGTTTTTTTTCCCGAAAAACCCTTCAAACACTAAACAGTATTTTCTCCGGAAACAGTAAACATTAAAATATTGGCCAAAATAACAGCAAACGCTAAAAATTATGGTAAATAACACTAAACACTAAACAGACCCTCAAGCTAGTGTCTCGTATCGTTTTCACCTGTACATATTACTTTTTGGTTTGTTTTGTGCGTTTTCCCTATCGTCCACACTAACAATCTTTTCACCTGCCTTGGCCTATGACCCAAGTTTTTGTAAAGTCAATTCCGGCACGTGTGTGCTTGAAGCCCTTGCAAGTGTGCACTATGGCTACAGGGAGCCCAGGTAACAGTAGCCACGGACAGTTTTTTCATTTTCATTATAGTAACATATGATCAGGATGTCCTTAGAAGAAGGCTGCCGAGTGAACTGAGGGTAAAAAACAAGATTGCGTGTTTAGTGATTAAAGGGATTAACTGTTGCTGTAAATCTTCGAGGGTTAAATTGTGCGGAATTACACTGCAAACTGCAAAAACATATGTCATGTCATTTGCATAACGAATGTGGCGTAAATCTTTATAACAGTGAAGAAAACCATTTTTCTTTGCAGAGTCAGTTTTAGAATATAATAACAAAACTATAGCAAAGGAAAGAGGTGTGCTAAGAGCCGTGAGATAGGTCACTAAGTAATAAATTCCGGAACAAATTGCGTGTGTAATGAATGTATTTGAGGTTGTTGTCAATAAAAACCGGAAGAAATAATGCCGCATCAGGAAGGGATAACCCATTGACGATTGTATAGCCAACCCGCCCGTGAGGGGCCACGGTTCTTGTACCACTTGTGACGTCATTACATTTTTTTAAGAACGTTTATGTCTTTGATGACCAGCCTATGCAGGAGGAAGAAATCTTCCGGCCAAAGCGTAGCCTTTAATAACAGTAAACAATACCTTTGTTCTATGCAGGGGTTTTGGCAATTTGCTTTTGGCATCGAGAATAACAAAACTATAACAAAGGAAATGGATGTGACATGCTAAGAGGCAGGTTACTTAAGAATAAATTCTGAAAAAAAATTGCGTGTGTAATGAATGTATTTGAGGTTGATGTCAATAAAAACCGGAAGAAAAATGCTACATCAGGAAAGGATTAACCCATTGACGCCTATACAGCCAAACCGCCCGTGAGGAGGCACGGTTCTTGTACCATATGTGACGTCATTACCAGCTTATGCGCATGCCAGGATGAAGAAATTTCCAAAGCTGGCGTGCCCAAGTGAGGGCGATCCCTTGAATTGGACACGAAATACGCGCAAGAAACCGAGTACATTTGACTAGCAAAAATTTTCACAGCAGCATTTATGTGACCACACATAGATATTCTTCTGTGTTTTACACGGCTCATCTTTGAGCGAATTTGCACATTATACGTATTAAAGACGAGAAGGGATTAAGCTAGTTACTGTTAATCTTTCGGTGAATAGGTCAAACTCTACGGAACTAAAAAATAAAAGTCATGTGCGTGAAGAATGTGGCTACAATCTTTTACGATAATTTTTTTTCCTACGCCGAAACTAAAGCATTTTGTCAGTATTTCGTTATCTTTGCTTGCTGGTAACATACTTTTAACTTTGAGAGCAGGCTACTGAATAAGGTAAAAAAAGACTGCGTGTGTGATATATATATGCTTGTTTTAATTGCCACGGTCTATCGGTGTCAATCACTGATAAAGCCGCTGTTGTGGATCGAGCCAAAAGTTGAAACGGATTAACGCAACTGTAATTTTGTGACGTTTAAACGTTTTGCTCGTTTTGGTTTGGTTTGTAAAACATAGCTATAACACGGAATGTGGGAATGGGTTGGTGCTGTATTACTGTTTCGCCTATCATGCCCTAAAAATGATTTTTTGATTTACTCGAAAACCGTACGCGTCTTATAAATTCTCTTGAAACTTCGTCTGCGCAGCTAGTGATACGAGAGTATGACAAAATGTGAAAGTTCAGGGGCGGATCCAGGATTTTTCTTAGGAGGGGGTGCACCTCTAAGGAATGACGTAACTGAAGGGTGACGTAAACAAATTTTAAAAGCGAACAACGCAGACTAGGTCATCTCAGGGGGGGGGGGGGGTGCGCACCCCCTGCACCCTCCCCTTAGATCCGCCCCTGAAGTTTCATTATGAAGTGTCCGACTAGATTTTGAGAAAAACGACATTGTTTAAAACAAAGGGCTAATAATCTGGCGCTGCTATAATAACCGCTGTCGCTTGGAAACCAGTGACACATAAACTGCTTTAATCACAAGAATAAACTTGGTGAACCCCTGCGAAAGTTTGATTTCAAAACATACACCTCGCGGCTCACGGCCAAAAAATACTGAGTTGAGCCTCCTAAAAACTGAGGGGTGCTTAATCGAGTGAAAGCGGTATTCTTATTCCGAAATACGACAATCGAACACACCCTGAAAATCAGTTAAATTTTCATTCAGTTTTCACCTATACGTTAATTAAAAAGTAACTAAAAATTTTCCAACTAACAGTTCCTCACGGACAGTACGATTCTCTCTCGTTTTTTGCAAATTGTGAGCTGTCAGTCTGTTTTCTTTATGTTTGAATCTTTGTTAAATTGCCAACAATAAATTAAACAAGGTTTGTAGTTCTAATATTAGTCCAGTTTGTCCTTCACAACTCAGTAAAATCGGCTGAAAAACAAACATGACCTACAACCGTTAATGAAAATTTTATTTACTTAACGTTTTCTTTGTTGGATTACCGGCACTCTAAACTATGGTTAACCACTGTTAACACAGTTTATTGTTCCAGTATTACACCAGTTAGTATTTGACAACAAGATGTCTGAAATGACATCACCCGCTTTAATTAAAAACTTAATTACCTAACTAGTATTTTTGTTGAAGTACTAAAAGTCTTAACTTGATTAACACGGTTCAGTTATTGTTCTATTGTACTGAGACCAGTTTGTTTTTGACAACTTGATTGATGGTCGGCATGTAGGAAGCAATAACATGACCTAGACCTTGAAACTAAAATAGTTTCTTTATTTTTCAAACTGTTTTGATGAATTGCCAAGTGAAGTAACGTAAACACTTCAAAAGGATAAACGGGGCTAGTTTCTAAAGAAATTATAACAATGCATGCATGTGAGGCAGGCTAAATTGCCACCGTAAAGAGCTCAAAAGCCGACGTCTGTTTACTGAGTGACTCGACCAATTTTTGAACGGTCGATGCCATCATTTCTAATCAGGCCTTTTTTAATGGTAGCTAATGGTGGATACCATTTTCTGCTGTGATTTAGGCCTGGATCATTTCGTCTGATTAGGCAAGAATTATTAGATGAAATTAGGCTTAGTCGAAATAGATAAGTCGATATCAGATCAACTTTAGATTTACGCTTGGGGTAGACAAAGGACAAAGGGATAAGGTCGCCTTAGATGTGACAGTAACGAAAGGTTAGGCGCCTTTTAAGTAGTGTTTAGCGGATCTATGTTGTGGTGTAGTGGGGAGGGAGGGATAATAGTATTTGGTAGAGTTAAGTTCGATTCGGGGTCGTGAAAAACTTCTCTTTTTAGTAAAAGATTTATTTGATAACATTAAACTTGAAAAAAAGTATCAATAAAATGGAATCGATTGTTTTGAAAGGGAAACTAGCAGTTTAATTCGAATGGTCATACTACGAGCTCTGCTTGACGTTGTTGCTTTATGCTGACTGGAAATTCTTTTTGTCTTACTACATGCCACGTTTCATCACTTCGTGCAGATTCTTCCGGTATCTAAAACGAGTATAAAATACATGTATAACATGGTAAGTTTATTACTTATCACCGAATGGCGTACATCGATCCGTGTTGCAAAAGGGTAAGCTTGGTTCGTATTTTAGGCAAATGTTTCCTGTGTGTTTTGAACTTTTTTTGCATATTCTACTCGGGATAGATGAACAACCAGAGTCGAAATTATAACGGGACTATTCATCTTTTGTAGCTTTAACTTTTAAAGCTCGCTTTCTTAATGTATATGTTGCAGTTAATTTTTTATCTCAGTTAATTTTTGTTTTTCCTTTGTTTCAAATTCATTAGCATATATTACCATACCCAAAAACAATGGAAAAACAAAAATTAACTGAGATAAAAAATTAACTACAACATATATGTTCGAGTATATATTCTATTTACAAAAAGGCGTCGCTTTTTTAAGTTTTTGCCGAAAGCGTTTTTCAGATGTACAGCGTGTCACTGATCAGTTAAAATATGTTATTGAGTTTCGTTTTACAATAGTTCAAGAGTGATTTTGTACATCATACTATTAAAACTCGATAAAAAAATAGAATATTCTGACTGACTTTTACCTTCTGGCACTAACAATGGTGTGACAAAGCTTTTAAAAAAATTGTTTTCCAGGCAATCTGCGCATGCATGTGATTTAATTTTAAAAACTCAATCCCTTGTCCGGTTAAAGAAAGCTCTCTTTATTTCACATTTTGACGATTTGGTTTTTCCATTAAGGTCATTAAGCTTCGTGAGAAATTCAGTCTGTCCAGCGTTCAAATAGCGCTTTGTTTTACATGACAATGAGATTTGAAATTTCAGTGTGCGACATATCTCAGAGTACCTCATGGTGTTTCGTTAAAATATCACAAAACCCACGAAGCTTAGCTCTGATTTTACATTTCAAATATAAGGAGAATGAATAAGTGAGTTCATAGGCGATCTGTTGAAAGTTAAAAGGGATGACAGGAACGCCGGCGTATTTACTTGTGGTATCAGGCCCCATTGGGTCGCTCCAACATGGCGAGCGCATGCTGGCTCGACCGCATGAACACTGCCGTGTAACCTTTAGATATCATATCATTTGCTATAACCGGCTTGGTCGGTTTTGAAAACCTCTGAGTCTGGTGGAGCTAAATTTGGAAAAACCGATTCTTCGTATCATTACAATAGTCAATACAATCTCTACATTGGTGTGTTTGCGTCTGTGTGTTCTTTTTTAATAAATTCAGGCAAGATATTTTGTTACATTGAAGCCGTCCCAGTATAAACTGTAGAATTATTGTTTTAAAAACTGACAGGAAACTCCTGCTTCTTGACTTTCTATCATGGAATTATAACATTAGAAATTTGTTCTTGGGGGGATCATTCAAGGGCAAATTTCCAATTGTGCCAGTCTCTTTTTGTCCAGATGAGAAGCCCACTCAGGAATATTTAAACTGTTAATGATTTTAACGTAAACAGTTTTTTTTGTTAGCCATTGCATTCTGAGTGCTTAATTGTTTGCTACCCTCCAAACATATTTAGGCTAAATATGTTTGGAGACGAATACAAGAAATGCCGTTTTCTTTGTCTTCCTTTTTAAAACTCGAGATGAATCGAGTTTTGTGATCCTGGTCATATAAAAGGATTTATTTTACTTTTTTCTTGACAATTATCTGAAAAAGTCAAGTTAGTTTAAATCACAACGAAAAAAAAATCAGAAAATTAAATTAAGGAGCCATCAGGTACATCAGTGTTCAACGGTACAACAAAGTGAGAAAGGGTCGTTGTTGTCCTGCAAATTCAGATAACGTAAATCATTAAGATAGAATTAGTGACCATCATCTGATCATTTATACTTAATTTTCTAACTCATATACTTAGCTCTAAGTGAAATTAATGCAATGCTTTTCTCAGACAACAGTACAATTTTCTTGCAATAAAACACGACACATCGTTTTCTTAAACTCTTATAGAACAATATGAGGAGTATTGGATGACTTAACAGTTTAATTATATTTATTCGCTCTTTGTCTTCATTGACCTCTTTTGCCGTCTAGCTTCGATCTAATCAGATCTCATTTGAAGAGAAGAAGTAAGACTTAAAACGGATTTGGGTTTATTTTTCACAGAAATCATGACCTGATATTTATGACTTGGAAACTACCCCATGCAACCTTCATATTTTCTCATTTGAAGTTTGTCATAAAGACGTAAATCATAAATGATATGATTTGACAAGCTAAGAATATGTTTATTTCTGATTGGACAAGAATATGTTCATTTCATACACTGAAAACGCAATTGATTTGATTTAAACTGAGACCCGTCAAATTGTTTTCAAAGAAAGAAAACAGAGAAAAAATCTGCTACAACGCATTTTAATTATTCAGCTTTTTGACACGACTATACTTATTTCGATCTCAAGTTTGTTCTTCAATGAAGACTAAGTTTGATTTTCTCAAAGAAAATGCTTGTTTTTTAGAATCACTGTTAGCAGCAATACACCAAGTGAAAGTCCATTAAACTTACCTTGCTTATCATGATCTTTTCAGAATAAAACCGCAGTTGATGCTTTCCATTTCAAGGCTTGGTAACTGTGACTGGTATTACCGAAGAAATGAAAAACAAATGAAATAATAGACTGAACTGATTTTCACATATTAAACTCTGATAAAACCAGCTCAAAATTTATAGCAGGAAATGTTTTAAATTTAGTTTTTTTGTGTCTTTTTGTCAGTTGCAAATAAAAAGGTTGTATTTGTCGAGTTTATTAAAAGATATACATTCGCCACCACAGAGCAGTTTTCAATTGAGTGTGAAAAGTAATTACACAATTGCTTTGGTTTTTCATTGCTACGCTTTGTGATTGACTAAAAAAATCTCGCGCCACTTTCTCGACCAATCAGAAGTAAAACCAAAACCAATCGTGACTTGCTCGCACGCGTTTTCCCGTGCTTGGCGCCGACGACATGTAATTGCTTCGAGCTCTGATTGGTTCATTGGATTGTTTACGACTGCTGTGATTGGTCAGAGTAATTACTTTGGTTTTGGTTTTACCGCACTCAATTGAAAACTGCTCTAAGCGCAACCGTCAGATCAAAAACACGTACCATGCAGCTATCCAAATGTATAGTAGTTTTATAATCAAGGCAATGTGGCGAATTTTACACAAATGTGAAACACTTTAATGAAACTTGCGTTCAGCGTTTCGGTTGATTTTTAGCGTCGTTTGTGAACTTAGTAAACAAACCACACTTAGACCATTATAAACTGAGCCAAAACTGGTATATGCCATCGGGGAATCAAACGAATGAGAAGTCAGTGTGTGGAAGTGTATGCGATTACTCAGTCGATCATCAGTATATTGAGTGTGCGGTTGCTGTCACTTAATTTTGGATCGGTTTTAGCTTTGTATAGTATTTAAAACATGTTTTAAAAAATGCAACATTTGTACGTAGCATGGGGTGCACAAATCTATAAAATCAAATTTATTAAAAAGCGTAAAAGAATAGACGGATTAGCTAGACATGTTTTATTCCATTAAAATCCATTTCTCGCTTCACCACCCACAACGATTTTAATCGTGGCAAACTTATCTTGCCTTAGATCTAATTTATTACACTTGAGAGGTAATGTGTTCCAGCTTTTGGATTACATAGGGTAAAAGAAAGTCTGTTTAATCAGATTCAAAGGGATTAAGTAAGGCAAGAACTTAGAGACGATAGTGAGGTATATTTTGCAGAAAATTAGGTTTGTGATTGAGTACTTGCAGATACTGATGTCGGAAAACAAAAGCTTTGACTGTGTTTTACAAAGCTCTTAATCGCGCCCTAAAATGCTGTAAGTTTGTGTTAGAGGCATTAAGAACAACAATCTTGCTAACGGAGGATGTCAATAAATATAAAACCTACTTTTATAAGCTCGTTGGGAGAAGCTTTTGACGTTGCTTCTCTCAATAGAACCAGGACAGAAAAAAACTGAACCGATAAGACTTTAATCCGACGTTTTATAACGACTAAACTTTATCATACATTAGCTTATTTTTTAAAGGCAGGGTATTTTTTTAAAGATGCAATTTGAGATCATTTGAGAGTCGCTGTTCCAGCTTTTTCAATGCAAGTCGTTTTTCTCTTTTATTCATTAAAGAAAAAAATATAAAAAATCGTTATTTCTCGATCTATATGCTAATGTTCACCAAGAGAAAATTTTCTCGTGTTCCTGATTTACATCCACTCGTCATGTTCCAACTGTAATTCACAGATAGAGCAGTTTTCAATTGACTGTCGAAAGTAATTACACAATTGCTTTCGTTTTGCATTGCTACGCTTTGTGATTGACTAAAAAATCTCGCGCCACTTTCTCGACCAATCAGAAGTAAAACCAAAACCAATCGTGACTTGCTCGCACGCGTTTTCCCGCGCTTGGCGCCCGCGACATGTAATTGCTTCGAGCTCTGATTGGTTCATTGGATTGTTTACGACTGCTGTGATTGGTCAGAGTAATTACTTTGGTTTTGGTTTTACGACACTCAATTGAAAACTGCTCTATCTGCATGCGATTGGTTTTGCAGTTTTGGCACCACTCTTTTGCTTAATTTAAGTTCTTGCAACTGAACAAAGCTTTTACTTTTCTAAACCAATACTGTTCTTTTTACCCTGATAATACGGCTTATGTATGTCTTGGCTAACAGTGGACTCACAGTCATTAAGCAAATGCAGCTCAGTGAAGACCAATCCTTCGTGAATTGCATATATTCAGGCTACGAGACAAGAATTTTGCCCCTGGCTTAGACAGACAATTATTATCTCAAAAATCACATTGTAGTTTTATCTTTCTTTCCCGAGGGAAAGTAATGTTCAGTCTTCATCTCCGACTACAGGCCAAGAAATTGTATTTCAATTTCAGTACTGCACGTACACCAAAGGTTACCCTCTGAATCAAAAAGTAAATTTTCATCTTGCTTGTACTGAAATCCGAGCAATGAAGTAAACGTCGTACTACACAGACCCAAATTTTATTATCCACGACTGTCCTCCATAAAAAAAATTAAATCTATCGACACTATCGATTTGTTAACCTGTGTTGGGAGTTCATTGGATTGACGGATTGTTAAAATATAGACCATTGGAAATTCAACTTTTTCGCTTTAATTTAATGTAATTGAGTCTGAAAAGGTAAACTTCTTGGTATTTATTAAAGATTTCAATAACCTATATATCGTAAATTCAGTAGCTCAAAGTATTTCTTCGTCCAGTATGGCAATTTTTTAAGACCTTCAGTGGAAACAAAGGATGGCTGAATTAGATGGACAAACCAACTGAAACAAATCACCTCTATTTTTGGACTTATTTGCATCTCTATAACTGTAATTCAACTTTTTGATTGAGCAGTAGTGATTGAAATGCAAGTGGTGTATATTGACCGTTTTGAACGCATCATCAATCCCCATCGATTACTACCATTAACCGCTCAAAAACTACTTCACTCAAGATAGATGAGACTCGTCTTTTGTTTATTGTTATTATCACTGACTGACCCCCAGAAGCAGGCTCGAGCTATTTTGTATCTTTATTGACCTTTATTGGCTACTGTCGGAAATCAAATTTCAAATTCTCTTGAAAATATCGCATGGTGAACGAAAAATAAAAGTTGTGCAATATTGAGACAGGATGCGAACATACCTGTACAAAGAACCCCTTGTTTCTTGTTAGTGTGATGGGCAAGCGCTTGGAAGCAAAGATATTCTTCACGGTGCTCTATGTATTTCTTAATATGTCACACTTCAGTTGCTTATTAAATGGAAAAGTTATAGCTTTACATTGAATGACAGCAATTTTAGTATTCCCTTTCAGTTCAGAACTAGCCCTTGTGTGTAACATTAAGGATTCTATTGTAACAAGACCGATCACTGATGTACACAAATATTCACAGATCCATAGAACCACGTAAACACGACCACGTTTCTCAAACATTTTTATAGAATCTAAGGCAAATATGTAATTTAGTTGAAACACGCCTATGGAACACTTTGAAAGGAATCTATTTTATTTTATACACTTTAGGATTAAGCTCCAATATTAAAAATGCATCGTGTTTTCTTTCAGTTGTTTGCTTGTTTCTCTGGCCAAGATGGAGCTTCTTTCACTCAATATATATTTAAAAAATGTACGGTATTTGAAATGATGAAGATACATTGGATATTAAATCGAGTTCTGTACTCAGAAATACGATGAAAAGTAAATTGCACAGTGAAAAATCCATCTGAAAGCAGTGATTTTGAAAACATTTCAGCCCGCGTGGGCCAACTACAGACTCCCACGCTTTTCAGTTCTTTATCCTTCACATCTAAATCAGTAATCTCGCACAAACGAATCTTTCGAAAAAATACGTGAAAGCGAGCAATTTCAGTTGAAAATTTCAAGTCGCCTGGACGCGTGTCGGACACGAAGGCGACCGCGCACGCTAGAATCTATGACGTACAAAGCACAAACCTCCTATTATTGACTTTCCGTCGCTCTTGGGAGCCAATGCATATTATCGTCTTTGAACGCAACCGTCACGCAATGGATTTCTTCTCTACAGTGGCGCCTGAAATTGTTCAAATTGATACCAAATGTCGACCCGAGTCTGAGCGCTGCTTCGCGGCGCTCGAAAAATTCAACAATGCGATGGGAGCCTTGCTTATTTTGGATATTTAATCCAGTATCCTGCGTTGAGGAACTAAAATAATTTCCGTGTGTTTTCTGTGGGAGATAAACTTCTGGTATTCCTGGAGGGCGGTCTTTCTCAATGAACGCAGAGCTCCTAGCGAGGTAGCTCAGTTGGTCGTACAAAAATCGACCAAATTGGAAAACAAGAGCGCTGCTCCCAAATTTTCACTTATTTCCATTTGTTTTGAAACGATCATTTTATACTAGCCACTCATTACACTAACGCACTTCAGACGTCTTTGACACTAATCTGTTGTTTTCGCCGCCCAGGCCCTCGACACCCTAAACAAAGGCGCTTGCGGTCTCAATCCCCATTTCCGTAGATTTCGCGCAATAATCTTCGCCGAGATTTTCAGCACTGGGGAGTTTGGGACGCCAGTGGGAAGGAAGACTAATTTCATGTGACCCAGATGTTCTCAACGGTGTCAACCTCTTTTACGATGGCATGCTGTGACCAAAATTGTTTGAATACAATTTTTATTGAAACAGCCGCAAAGATTGAAAGCGCGCTGTGGGGTGCGCTGACGGTGGGGGCAAAAATACTTCGTGATGAATGAGACACCTAGAGAGGCGCCACAGAGCATGCGCGCGCTGGCTGTTGTAACCCACAAGCCGGACGCAAATGACAACATATCAAAACCGTGTCGCGCGTCTAGGGAACAAATGTGTTGGTTCGGACTTTTTAAAAATACGTCTCCGCTTTGATAACAACTGGACTTTTCTCAAATTCTCAACATGGGAAGCGAGGAGTTAAGCCATTTTCGACCGCCAATTGTCGTAAAAGCTGAACCGATCGAGAACCCACCAGCATTTGATTATACCAGTCTGTCTGAGACGGAGTCTAGAGTTGTGTTTCGAAATTATTACGAGGTGCACACCGATAGCAGACACATTATGGAAAGGACGAGCTCTGTGGAATCACTGCATAGTAGAAGCGACAGCGAACACGATTTGAGTGCGCCAACGGACACCAGTGAACGTTCTACAAACGGAAGCCCGCGCGATGAACTAAAGAGCGAATATTTTTCGTTCCCGGCTTATCGGGCTGATTGGAAGACAAGCTCATCTGGCCCACCGGACGAGGAGGATTCGGAGGAGGGTGAACTGAATGACGACGAGCGAATTGAAGAGGATCAGGAAAGCAGTGCGTCGGAAGATGTGAGAACATCGTCACATCATAGCGCTTCTCTTCAAGCCTTCTCAACGTGCTCTACGCCTCGAGATCAGAACTCAAGCGGCAGTCCTGTGAATCGAGCAAATCACGACATTGTCATCCCCGGAATACCCTCAAATACCCACAACGGGATAAACATAGTCTTCCACAAGCATTGCAAGCTCAATGTGGACACACCGGGGAAAATGTACGGCAGAGAAGCGTACTCGCCGAGCGAGGGGTATCTTTCGCGCGTGGAGAGATTCACGCCTGAATTGCCGCCATCTTTCGTGTACTCCACGCGAAGCGAGCCTCAAATTTCAAGCGGCGTTTGCGGTTCGCGGGAAGCTGAAGACTCTCACTTGTCGGGCTACGAGGCGAAAAGCCCAACGACGCGTTCACCCGTGTTAATTTGCCAATGGATTCAGTTAGAAAAAATGATAAACCATGTCTGTGGGATGGGGTTTTATAGAATCGAGGACCTTGTAACACATATTACGGACGTTCACCTTGTGTCCGCCACACCCGTTGGGTTTGTATGTTGTTGGAAAGAATGCATGAGAAATGGAATGCCCTTTAAAGCAAAGTACAAGCTCATCAACCATATAAGAGTGCACACAGGGGAAAAGCCTTTTACCTGTAACCAGCCTGGCTGTAGAAAGAGCTTTGCGCGCGCGGAGAACTTAAAAATCCACGTCCGAACGCACACAGGAGAGAGACCTTTCGCGTGCGAGTTTAAAGGCTGTAATAAACGATTCGCGAACTCCAGTGATCGCAGAAAGCACATTCACGTTCACACTTTTGAGAAACCGTACCGGTGTAAATACATTGGTTGCGATAAGAGTTACACGCATCCGAGTTCCCTGAGGAAACATATGAAAGTACACGGCCTGCGATCTGAGGAACATTTCAAAGTTGTTCAAAGTCTTGCCTACCCTGCTAGCAGAGTACCCTTCGATCTTCATAAGAATATTGAAGGGGACTCTGTTGGCAGGGTGGGACTTGCCTTAGGCAGCCCTCCTGGTATTTTTCAGCAGAGAACAGACATATAAACACTGAAATATTTTGTTTAAACGGTCGCTTAGAACCGAAAGAAGATACATGAAGATAGCTATAGCTTGCAATGCCAGCTGTTCATTCTCGTGCTCTCTTCGATTGCTAAAGGAAAGATGCCATGGTGAAATGAAATTTTGAGACGTGGAATTTGACGGTTCCAAGGATGAATTCATTTTTATTCCCGCAATGAGAAAAATTCAAAACAATCGGTTGTATTTACTTGCTTTTGACTCAATCAGAATGTAAACTCGTGAGATTAATGACTTTTACGTACCCCGAGTTATGAAATGTTTAAGCTGCCGTATTATCAAATATAATGCTGTAATTCTTGTTACTGTTCAGTTGTTTTTTCGCTGATCCACACCATTTAAATTGGCCTGTATTGATTTTACAGTCTTGCAAAGTTCTTGATGAGAATTTCTAAGCTAAGGGAAGGGACATGTGCCTATGATATCTGACCCGATATAAAATAAAAGCCGTATCTAACGACCACGCGACCAAGGCATAAGTCTTCTCGTCTTCGAAGAATTCGACGTTCATTTGCTTTATTAAAAAAAATTATTTTCTGAGAAAGAAACTAAAAACGTCAACAACACTGACAGCCTCTCTCATCGCGTCTCATTTTACTCTACCATGCAAGTCAAGCCGTACATCGAGTTTTGTTTTATTTTCCATTTTAATTGCATTCAAGTTTCAAATATTGTCATTTTCAGGACTGATTAATTACCCCTTGCCAGTTGGGACAAAAAAATATTCAATAAAATCGATTTATTTCAGTGATTTTTTAGGTAAGTAATACCATCATGTGTCCGCAACTCCACAAGTCTAAAGATTTGCGGGTCGATTCATAACTTCGGCTAGCATGTGAGACACTGGACAAATCTTATGCCTTTTCGTAAGGCAAAGAGAAAAATAAGTCCCAAAATTAGATACTTGGATACATTTTGTACTGCCAAAGAACATATTTCTAGGGTTCATTTTCTATATCTTTGCAGCCAACTAAAATTTAAACAATCAATATTTCACTCTTGCATTTTCAAGAAAATCGAAATTTTATGTGCGTATTTTTGGATTCTAATGGTATCAAAAAGAAGGAAACATTATGTAGTGGCAACCTCTGAAATGGAATATGGAATGTTACTTTTTGCCTCACATCAGATTTGAGTCGAGCTGGATGGGTTTCACGATTTGATAGTGGCTCGCGATTTTGAGCTTAATTTAAACTTGTCTCAGACAAATCATTAGGTACGGTGCACAACCTTGGCTTTGTTGGTGAAAGCCTGTTTCAGGCTTTAATATTATGAGTGAAAATGAACGCGGAAACACGGAAGGCATGTAGAAGCCGAACAGCATGCGGGGAAAATTCGCCGCTTTTCACCACTGGAATTTCGCTCGCTTTCCCAGTTACTGGGCTCTCATCCCAGAGCAAACGTTTTGCATAAGGCTAGTCGAAGTTTGAGCTAAAACGGTAAAGAAATAAGGAGAATTTGTTTTATTGTTTGTATAGGACTCTTTGTCGCAACACGCGCGCGACCAACCAGTTCGTGTCCACCGCTTGACTCGCGAGATACAGTCGCGACACACGCAAAGCACTTCACCAATGGGGGTACAATTTATGAGAAACACGATATCGCTTCCGGTTTTCGCCGCCCACCTAAAGCTCGCCGGGCAGCCTTTGTATTTTGTCAAGGCGCAGATATTTCGTGATAACTCTTTCGACGGCAAGACGCACCAAAAGCGCTTTTAGCCCCAAATTGCCTTGAAATAGGCAGCATGCTCGCTAAAGCGCAACAGGACGAGCCACTGCCTTGTCTCCCGCACTGAAAGATATTGCGTTTTGTTTACAGCCTGTCTTGAGAATAAATTAGCGCCCCGGGAGGCAAACTGTCAACTGCTGAGCTTTTAGTCAACACTGGGTTATTAATTTGGCGGGAGGTGTTGTTCCCGAGCCAATCGCATCGTCACATTTTCGACCCTTCGGAAGTGGTCTTTGCTATCTTCTTACGTATGAAAAACAAACGCAACTCTGCGCTACTTGGGTCCGTTGTTTGGAGATATATCAAATATGACACGTATAATTTTTCGGCTTTGACAGCAGAAATTACTTGAAGAAATGAAAAACGTCCAAATATTGCAAATTGCACAATTTCCTGACACGGTTCTGACCACCTGGGAAGAAACACGCATAGAATTCATTGTTCGTTGTGTTTACCTGTACAGGTTATGGGAAAGCGTTTTGTTCTTTTTCGTGTCTTTTTTTTTACGTTTTCTGCTCTCTTTCCAGGGAATATGCGTTTGAAACGTGTGCAAAGCCATAACGACTGGTGTTTTCTGTGCTGGTTCGATTCAATGCTTTTTGTCTATAAAGTTACGCTTCGATACGTTTTATGTAATTACGTTTGTACTGAACAAAGTCGGAAAGGCACTCAAAATTATGCGTTTTATATAGCTCTACAATCGGACTTCTTATCATATTTCATTGACTGGCTAAAGAAATTATTTCCTCCGTTTTTTGTCATTCATTTCTTTAAATGAATCGTAAAGAAAAACTATCCATTATTAAAAGCCACGAGTTAAAAGCATTTTCTTCTAGGTATTTGAAATTTCAAGTGCTTTTTAGTTCAGTTATTGCTATTTAAGCTTTTAAGAACACGCTTTACATAACTACGGTTCCAAGCGTGATACTTAAGGAACATCAATTGCCCCTTACTGGGGCTTATTGTTGACAAAAGAGTTATCGCTCATTTCATAAAGAAAATGACTTTATCGCTGATTTATCATTATTATCTTTCATGCAAAACTTGTTTATATCCTGTTTCGAGAAGCTGTCAGCGAAATGTATTTTTTTTAGAAGCCAATACTATAATGTTTCGTTTCGAGCTGATAAAGCGGTCATCCTTTACTGAAAAAAAAAACCGTTTTATTAGAACGAATCGAACGGGGTGAATTTAACAGATGTTGCGTTTTTTTAAGCGAAAATTGGGGCTTGTTTCGCAGTTTTGTTTAGCTTTTGTTCCCTTTGTTGTTGCATCTGTTTTGTGGATCTACGGGGGCGGGAAAAAGGCTCGTGTACGCATGTTATTTGTTGTGAAAGGTCAGTAAAAAAGGTTGGCCGAGAGTTGCCACTTCAAAATTGGACAAGACACAAAGAAAGCTGCTGACAGTTTTAAATTGAAAGTCTTATGAAACTTGTGAATAAGACGCAAAGGACCGCAAACGAAAATGCTGCTGGTGTAACGTAGGATCTGGAGAAGATCTGGTCGGCCAAAAATTGAGATAAAATAAAAGTAAACTTGGCCCGGCCATTCGTAGTGGCAAAAACCGGAAATTAAAAAACTTTTCGCCTAAATGCAAGTGAAGTAAAGTGTACACTTGATCCAGGAGCCGATGAAATAACCTAATATGAATGTCGGGTTAGGGCGGGGAAATCTATATACTGTATCATGTTAGCAAATGTACAATAAATATGGACATTAAACCTCCGCGTGCCACACCAACCTTGTTCCCAGTGTCTTTCTTCTTCTCGCCCCTGGAATAATGAAGAAGGGAGACCTGGGAACGAGGTTAGGTCCACACGGGCAAAACAACAACAAAACACAAATCAGTTAGTCACTACATAGATAAATAAATGCCGCTTCACCTGTTGCGTTCAATTTTTAAAGTCATAACATCTGCTTATGGCTCTCATGCGAGGGAGATTACGGAAAATCTAAATGTTTGCAGAAGCCCCTCTTTCCCAGGGCTTTACAATTTTTTTTTTTTTAATTTTGGCTTTGGATAGTAACAACAGCCTCGATTTTTGCATGGTTGTTGTCTTTAGGCTAGCCTGTGAACAGGTTTTCTGGTAAGTTCTGGTTAAGGATAGGGCGAAAAGAAAGGCAGCAGCGCAGGGAGCGAAGACAGGACTGGACTCTGGACTCTGGATTGGACCCTGGACTGGACATGGAACTATTGTCTCAAGGGGGCATTGCCAAAATGCAGGAGCCGGTAATTGGCTCCTGCTTAATGCCATTTTTCCTCCTCTTAACATGGGTTCAATTGAAATATCTCGTTCACGTTCAAGCAATCCAAAAACCTCTTGTTAAAACATGAATCTATGTTATGGGGTGTTTTGTAAATTTTTGTGTATTTTTGGGAGGAAATAGTTTTTCTCAAAGGATTTGTAAAATTTAGGGAAAAAAAGAAATATTAATTAAAGATTTAATGAAGTTTTAAAATTAGAGTTGTAGTTAATAATTAATAGATGATCACCTAAATAGACTTTAAATAGTCCACTATCAACCTGGGGTGATCAACTGTCTGTTGGTGTTCCGTCCAAAAATCATTTGTTTTCTTCTTCTTTAAACCTAGTAAAATTTCATTCAAATTCAGGCAAAAACCCCTTAACGAAATAGAAAGCTAATAATAGCTAAATACTTATTGTTAATATCAAATTAGGAATTAGAGTGATCAGTTGTAATTTTCAAATCAATAGGTCTTAGTCGATTTAACGTAATAAGTAAAAACAAGTACAGGCGCGTTACGGCCGGGACAACACGGACATTTTATTAATTTAAACCATTTACCAAATCACCTCCAAATCCTCTTTTTTCATTCAGCCGAAGACCACAGACAAACACTTGTTTAGACTGTTGCGGTATGTTCCAGGCGATTAAAAAGTATAACGAGGACAATGGGGCGTGTGAGCGAGAAACATTGTTTAGACATTTGTTTTGACTGTTGCGGTATGTTCCAGGCGATTAAAAAGTATAATGAAGACAATGGGGCGTGTGAGCGAGAAACATTGTTTAGACATTTGTTTTGACTGTTGCGGTATGTTCCAGGCGATTAAAAAGTACAATGAAGACAATGGGGCGTGTGAACGAAAAACATTGTTTAGACATTTGTTTAGACTGTGCGGTATGTCCCAGGCGATTAAAAAGTATAATGAAGACAAAGGGGCGTGTGAGCGAAAAACATTGTTTAGACATTTGTTTAGACTGTTGCGCCGTATGTTCCAGGCGATTAGAAAGTATAATAAGAAAAGGCATTGCAAGTATTAACAAGGCTAGCGTAAGCTGGCCTTGCCTCACTTGTAGCGGCTCAGGTACAATCCATTCCAAAAAAGTCCAGTGTGAACGAAACTACTACGTGGTGAGATAATGTTGTTATCGGTCATTTTAAGATCTGCCAGTAGTCCTATTAGACCTTTACGCCTGGCTATGCCATGATGATGAGTCCTAACGACGACACAGCTGTCCATAGCCCATTATAGAAATTATAGAACTTCCAGGCGTTAAGATTGTTCGCGCGCGAACGAGAAGGAAAAGCAAGGGGAAACAAGGGGGAGAGTGGGTGCGTACCCTTCCCTCGCTCTTTTTCGCGTCTATCCCCCGGCCCCTCCATCAGCACTCGCGATATTTTTCCATCTACGTGCCGCTTATCCTTTGCTTCCCACCATCTGAACGCCTGGAACAGGCTTAGCTGTTCATGGCTGTCACTGCCCGGCTGTGCGCATGCGTAAGGTACTGGCCAAATGCCATTCTCGTCCCCAGAGCTCCACGGTTTTTTTTAGTTGCGTCTGGCTCTGGGGACGAGAATGGCCAAAGTCATGGAGATGTGTCATGTGACCGATTGACATTGCTTTTGTCCTATCAACGTTCAAGGTAGTTTTCTGTAGTTTTCTTCACACTTCCCAGATTATCTCAGCACAGAAAACTGCATGCTGGGCGCTACACAGATTCTCCTCGCGCGAGCTGCGCGTGTGAGTGGTAAAAATCGTGTTGTTTCTTTCATTACCATTCAACTTGTGAACGCTATAAACACGTTGGTAACCCATTCTAGGTATTAAGATGGTATTCATTAAAATTATGGGGAGCAAAAGAATGTCTCGCGCGAGAAAAAATACATTGCGAGCCAAAGAAAAACAAGAGATTGGTGTTGAAGGAGATTTCGCAATACTCGAAATAATTATTTTGCTCATGGGTCAGTAGTTAGGGAGTTTTATGTTAATTTTACTTGTTTTTTTTTTTTTCTGGCAGAAACCTCTGGTTTATTTCAAAACACGGACACGATTGCTTTGGTACATTTACCATTGCCAACGATATTATTACACTCAATTCGAATTCAGCAGTCTCATCCGGCCCAAGCCGAAAGGGAAATCGACAAACACTTATTTTCTTTGCGTGAAAGTAATGACCCAAACTGTGTTATATTTGGTTGAAAATGAGCGTTATTACGGTTGGTGTTGATTTATTCTCCTTGGAACCGTATATATTAACTTTTTTGTTATAGATTTATTTAAAATACATTATTTTTAATAGTTATTTATTAGAAACAATTTGATATAAAACCAAGGCTGATAAACGGTACAGAAACGACTATATTTTTGGACATTTTACAAATATAGTCGTTTCCGTACCGTTTATCAGCCTTGCTTTTATATGAAATCGTTTCATTATTTTATAGCTGATTAGATGCTTTACCACAGAATCCGGTTCTTCTATTTCGTTACGGTGGTCCGTTGCAAATTACTATGCACTTATTGACTGAGTGGGAGGGCCGGACGGGAAAATATTTGGCTCGAGGTCATGGCGGACGGAACGAGCGCAGCGAGGTCCGTGCGCCATGACCGAGAGCCAAATATTTTCCCGTCCGGCCCGACCTAACTCAGTCAATAGGACAATCACGAGGGTGCAAATGATGCTACGAGGGACACAAATAAACTATATGCCCGACAAAAGTCATGTGATTATCATTATTATCAATACACAAGGCCAAATCGTACAAATTCATTTAATAAAAAAAAAATGTTTAACAGAAACAGGGCCGTAAATGTGTTTGCAGCCCGTCAAATTCAATATCGCCCGCCACTCACGCGTGTTTTCTCGAAGGCAGTTTCTTATTTGGCCGCGTATATTGATAATAATAAGTATTTTATAATATGACCAGAAACTACAAGAATTGTCGTGCAGTGTGAGGTCGCTTGAACTCGAGCGGGGCCGGACGGCTTTTTCCGGACCGGCTCACGTCAACCCGTCCGGCCCCGCTCACGTCACCTTGCGAGTTCAAAGTCCAGTCCACACTGTCCAGAGTCCAGTGTCGCAATTCCAGCTGGCGCTGTACTATGATTATCATGATTATTATTAGTAGCAGTACTTAATATCAGTAGTAGTATAAACCAAACCAGTGGATAATGTTTTTTCGCGCGCTCTGATTGGCTACTCAAACTCAGACTAGATTCACCTCCACTTTATACTTACTTCGGTGCCATTCGACAATTCCATTCACGTGAGGGAGCCTCGCATTAGCACTGGTCAGCGGTTCTCCGTCGAAGTGGTAAAAGAACAACTCGGCACATTGAGATTTTCACAATGGAAATTCCTCATTTTAAGCACAAATTAGATCTGGAAAACACCGTGGAAAGCATCAAGCCAGTTCTGAAGCAGATCAGACCAGAATGGGACCTGGAAAAAGCCAAATTCAAGGAGTTTTCTGAGGGAATCAGCAACAAGCTTATCGGCTGCACTCTGCCGGGTCTGGCAGCTGACGAGATGATTCTTTTCCGACTCTTCGGCAACAAAACCGAGCTCTTTATCGATCGCGAGAAGGAGCTTGAAACCTTCCAGATTTTGCATTCCAAGGGCTATGGTCCCCCGGTTTATGGCACGTTGGAAAATGGACTCTCTTATGGTTTCTTAGCTGGGGATGTTCTCGATACAGACACGATCGCAGACCCTCACATTTCTTCCCTTTGTGCTCGGCACATGGCCAAACTTCATGCTATTAAAATTGACCACGAAAAGTCCCGGCACAAAGCAGAACCGATTTTGTTCTCTGGAATTATGAAATACTTAAATCTCCTTCCAGAAAAATTCGAAGATCCTGTAAAGAACGAAAGGTGAGACAGGGGAAGATCGTACCCTGTTAATTACTTATGAGTTTTTAGGAGGGGTACAGGGGGGAGGGGTAGGGGGAGTTATGGAGCGACTACCGAGAGATTGGGGTGACCTAACATTCATTGAACCTTATTATAGGAAATTTTTGCGACCCTTTATTTTCACAAATTATTTTGGAAATCAGTGTAATTAATAAGGCAATTTTTTGTTCTTTTATGACATTAATTAATTAATTTTTCATAATTTAAAACAATTTATATATCACCGAAATGGGAAAATTTAAATAATGTCTTGTAATATCTGAAGGTAGTTTGAAACCAGATTTGGTTGATGATAAACATAAACTTAATATATATGTTGTAGTTAAAATTTTTCAATAGTTAATTTTTTTTAACTACTAGCTAATTTTTCCTGTTAAAAAAACAACAAGATAGAAGTACCCACTCCTCCCTAATTCTCATATTACCCCCCTGATGCCATACTTATTCTACTGCCCTCTAATCTACATGTACACCCCTGGAATATCTGCCACGAAATTATGATATAAAGAATATTTTTATAGCAATTACCTGGAGCTGAACTCTCTACCTTCAGATCTGCAGTGCACTCTCTATACCACAGCACCACACAGGACAAGGTTGACAAATGGCTTAAGGTGGCACCATATAGTTTTTGGCACACAAGGCATGGGCACGAAAATGGCGCGAGCGCATGTTTGTTTATTTTGATAGCGTCATGAAAACAGTTTATAGAGGTTTTTACGGTAACTAAAATGTTTATTGTGCGCATTCCACACAGTAAATAATTTTTAAAAACAGGGCTTGAAATTTGTGACTAAAGATTTTGCTTTTGCAACTAAAATTTGTCTATTAGTTGCGATGTTGCGACTGTTTTACAGCCTAGCTTATAAAGGAATTATATTCAACAGTCTTGTGCTTTTACTTGTTACTGGTAGTTGTAATTTTATCTAAAAAATCCTGCGAAATTCACATTGAATGTTGCGTGACTAAATCGTCGATTTCATGCTTCATTAACGTGGTTTCCAAGAAGTGTATCACAGGCGCACCTGTTCAGACTTTCTCAGAAATTTCTCGTTTTTCATTTCCGGTTACGGTAGTAGTAGTTAGTTTTTTTTTTTGTAACTAAACTTTTCGAACTTGCGACTAAATTTTAGGAATTACTCACAAATTGCGATTGAGAATGTTTTTCAATTTTAAGCCCTGTTAAAAATTCACAAAATGGTAGGATTTTCTTGGTTCTCAAACACACACAAAAAAAAAAACGAAAAGTGAGTAAATTGCTGAAAATTATGTATCGACTTTTTTATGGCTTTGTTAAATTAGACTTACTGAATGTTTGTGAAAATCCATTGAGAGGTTTGCTCGCCTTGCCGGAACAACAAGCCCGACAACTCGATCATTGGTTGTCATGGTAACGAGACAAGACTGCCGTATGTGTACACATGTATATTATATATTTCGATAAAACCCATGTTAAGTGGCAGAAAAATGGCATTTAGGTGGAGCCCATTTAACTGGCATACCATAAATGACGTAAGGTATTTAAATTACAGATCTTTTTCTTCTTCTAAGGTTTGAAAAACAGGCCCCTAACAAAGCAAAGCTGAAGGAAGAGATTGAAACCCTTAAGAGTGTCTTGTTGCGACATAATTGTCCAGTGGTGTTCTGCCATAATGACATGCTCTGTAAAAATATTCTCTATGAAAAAACAAAAGGTATGTCAAGGCAATGCACTAGTAGGTACGGTATTATTAGTTAACAAGCAGTTATTCTATGATACATGTTACTGCACTTTCAATAACACATGCACTTCAGTTTTGTTTTTCACTGCCGCAAATACATGTATAATAGCTGACATCTCAGAAAATAATCAATGCTTTATTCAAAATGGTCACATGGTCATGTTTGTGGGTTGTGATTGGTGGATTTCGATCCATTTTGTCAGTTTGTGTTTTCAGGGATCCAATGTTTGTCGCTCTAATTATGATTGACGGCAGGGTAAAATGTAAATCTAAGTTGGGCTTTGAACCTCAGAGTTCACATGTTATTGAAAGGCACAGTAAGTGGTAGTTAATTTCACAAGCTAGATTGTGTGAAGAATTCAAGCCATACTGTGACTTATGGAGTAACTTTTTCGGACAAAAATCTGGATCCATAATAATTATTGTAACTAAGAGAATAACAGTGCAACTACTTGAACCAGGCCACCTGGAAGAAAATTGACCAATCACAACATTAATTGAGACCAAAGGATGGTAAACGTTTTTGTAAACAAACCAATAATGTTGAAGCATCCGAGACAAAAGATCTATATTTACATGTAATTTAAAACGAAAAATTTTGATTGGTCACTTTTGATCCTATATTTTGGACACTTTGAGAAGTTTAAGATGTCATGCAACAAGCTTTTCTTTAGCCTGCATGCAAAAAGAGCCGTCTCATCGCTCCTGGCACCGGGATATAAAATTTGTTCCTCTATTAATCGTTTTTTTTTTATTGAATTAAACATTCCCTCTAACTTATTTTTAACAGCTTTTTAGTTCTGGTGGCATTATTCTCCATCACAGTCTGTCAAAACCTTTTGCAAAGCTTGACGGTGATGGTGATTAAATCCCTAATATTTGCCTGGAGTGCGTAACAGCATATGAATGACGGCAGTTGTTGTATATACCAAGTTCTTTATACAATGTACATGTAACTTAATTCATGCTCTCCTGATTATTTGGGTGAAATATAAAAAAAAAAAAACAGATTAATGCTCATGTAGACAAGCATTAATTCTTCTCAAATCACTCCCACACAAATTTTCTTGTTCCAAGTGGCCCAGTTCAAGTAGTCATACTGTAACAACACAGTGGATGTCGGCCGATTTTTGTAAGATTCCCTATCTAAATGAAGGCATGGAAAGACAATCTTGTGTCCTATTAAAATTATAGCAACAAAAATTATTTCCAGGCGTGCTGGTATTTTATGTATTAATAAAGACAAAGTGTTGATCTGGACATTTTTACTTTCAGACGTTGTTTTAACCATCGACTATGAGTATGCAAGTATGAACTTTCTGTCGTATGATATTGGAAATCACTTCTGTGAATATGCAGGTACTGGCACTTTGATTTGTTTTTGATACAAGCAAACATTTATTAGTAATTATAGGTAAGGTCACAAGCTCGACTTAGTGAAAATGAATTCAAAACAGCGAAAGCATCCGTTTGTTTGGCAGAAGACTTAAAAAATTCCTTCTTTCTTAGTCAAAAATACTCTTCTTTCCTTTTCTTTTCTTTTTAAAATAATACATTTTATATTTCATGCTGTCCTCGTAATTCGTATGATGTATTCTATATTGTCAGGAAGCCTATGGTTCATAAGCCCCCGGCTTCTATATAGGCTTCCTTGTCACTACCACCTTAAACATTTTGTAGTCTGTCGTCTTTTAAGTTATTATAAATTTCTAGTGTATTGTATTATTATTATTATTATTATTATTATATATTTTTTTAATGTGGTTAATGGCAAAATAAAATGAATGAATGAATGAATGAGTGCAATTCATAGGTACATGTACATGTAATATGGCTCCTAGTGGGAATTGGCCACGTGCAAAGTAAGAGTATGATTTAGAATTTTGAGTGCATTTACCTCATAAGTGTGTGAAGCAGTCCTATTCTGGGTCAATTGATTATAATTTTATAAAATAGTATTGTCAACAGCCCTGTCAATTTTATTTAATTTGTAACAATGAAGGCAGGATATGCAGATCGAAGTATATTTTTTTTAGTATTAAATAAAGCATATTAAAAAGGGCTCAAGACTTGTTAAATATTAGTGAAGTTCACGGTAAAGTAGGTAGCAAATAATTGCCTGTACATGTAGGTGGCAAAATTGCTGGCTATTGGCACATTTTGAGAAGGGACGTGTGTCGGGGATATTTTATCAGCATTGCAATCAATGGAGAAATGGTAAACAAAGAGCCCAATTAAATGCACCTGATTGATACATCCAATGCACAGGTGCCCAATGCACAGGCATCAAATTAAACAGATGCACACCCATGTGTCCGCTTTAAGTTACGCATAGGTGCACATACAAACAACATATATATTGATATATACATGTATAAGGATGATATCTGTTTACAAACATTCTTTTTGTTATTCAAATGTGCCAGCCACTGGAACAAAAGAACCCTTTGTTTCGGCAGCCAATATTAAAGGCTCTGGTTGGCACATTAATAACAATTGGTGACGTCATTGATATCTTCCCTATTGATATATGGTGGTCGAGTTATCCTTATTTATTTTTGTTAATGTGTTTATTAGGGGTGGATGAGGTAGACTATAGTTTGTATCCCAAAAGAGAACACCAGTTAAAGTGGATTGCTGTTTATCTTGAGGAAGCAGCCAAACTGAGAGGTAACAGTTGATCTACAATGAACAGATTACCTCTCACCACACTCTATAGACTTGATTTAAAATTGGCATTGAAGTATGAAAGTTGTAAATTAATACTCTTTAGGACCAATGACATGTTACTAAATTACCTATTTTAAGGAGCTAGTTTCTGAAAACATGAAAATTTAGTTTTCTCAATATTAACTGGTGACCATAATGAGATTCAAATTGAAAATTTGGTTTTATCAATATAAACAGAGTTGGTAAGTTGGTGGCATAATGAGATTCAAATTACGTTGGCCTTTTGAGTGCCACATGTACATGTAGCCCTTGTTAACTTTTGAATATCTTGTTTATGATTCCGCAATTTACCTTTTTCACAGTTTCATTTCAAAAAAGGGGTTGAACAAACACAATTTTTTTCTCTTGTTTTCTAACAATAATTACTTTCTCTTGGTATTATTAATTAATAATAATAGTATTTAATGATTAAAGGTACATAATATATATTTTTTTTGTATTTTATTTTATTAAAGGTAAATACACGTATAAGAAAATTCAGCAATTTTTTAGCAATTTTTACTTTTGGACCAAATGGTCACTTATGCCCTTTTTCCACCGGGCATGGTTTTGACCAGAAATGGTCAAAATCTCTCATTCTGCCCCTTTAAAATGATTATTATTCTTACTTTTCATAGGTGAAGTCAATCCTAAAATTTCTGAGGCAGAAATAGAGAAGCTGTATGTGCAAGCCAATCATTTTGCCCTGGTAAGTTGAATGATGTACAATTTTAGGCATTTTTTTACGCTGAGTTTGCCTCATTTTTCACATGTGACCTACATGTACCAATTAATTGAAAAAACATTGCTTTTAAATATTCATTATTTTATCATATTAATGATTTTTCACAAATTAATGAAATGGATATATTATTTTTGTAATTTACATCTACTTGCACTTTTTTTTTACATATATTTTTTAGCTCTTTACGTCTTTTTTTATCCATTATTTTTTTACATGACAGTGCTTATTTTTATTACTTACATGGATATTCTTCTTCTTTCAATGTTTTACAGGCAGCTCACTTCTACTGGGCTATGTGGGCATTAGTTCAAGCCCATTTCTCAGCTATTGACTTTGATTTCTTGGGGTAAGGACAGTAAGGGTGTTAATAGTTAATTAGTTAGTTACAGTTGCTTATTTTTGAAACTCCTTGCATTCATTTTACAGTTAATGGCATTTCAGAGTGCATTAAAGACCCAGTATAATCTGTCCATTATGCTTCGTGCACCTCTGAACAATAGAAGCCTTGCTCCTGTGCAAACCAAAACAAAAACAGAGATGCGTGAAACTTAATGGACAATACTGGGTCTTCAATGACATGTTGTACATTTGTTTGGTTCTTTTAGGTATGGAATAGCTCGCTTCAATGAGTACTTCAGACGAAAAGATGAGTTCCTGGCCCTTAGTTATGATAACTAATTGAATTAGGATTATGTCAGCCTTTCTTTTATTATAATTGAATTTAATTAGGTTTCTATGGTCTTTACATGGCAAAAAAATACCTTATTATAGGAAATTAATGCACCATGAAATTAACAGGAATGTTAAAAATGAAATAGTTTACAGCTTTTCATACATCATTTGCCAAGGAAGGGTTATATTTTATAAACTAACGCTAAATCACAATAATTATTTAATTGTTTCTGTTGTCATTGTAAATTTACATGTACTTTTTCTTTCATTTGGTAATTAATTTCACCCCAGCTTCTTTCGCTTTAACTAATTTCCTTTATATTTGCATTAATTTCAAATACCTTAATTAATTTCCTATAATAACATGTATAATAATAATAACAAATTACTCAATCAGTTAGTACAGTTATTGTATGAATAAAATTATGAGCTTGCCAGAATTCCAGATAAATTTCCTGCAAGGGATGTCCTCGGAACAAAAACCCTTACAAAAACTTGAAGGTTTCTGTCCCTCGTTACAAATTGGAGCACCTATTAGCTTTCAAATGGATAGTTTGGTGATTTAAAACTTAATAATCCCAGCTATGTGGGATTTAATTATTATACTGACTTATGGACTAATATAATATAATTATTGTATCATTCTACAGTATACATGTAGTCTTTTTATGGTGTATATGCTTGATTAGACAGTGAAAATATCATATCTGCCCTTTCAGCTCATTTCATGTAACAGGTGAGAAAGAGGATGCTAAAAATGGATGTTCACACAGGTTAACCTTTGGGTCATAATATTCCTGAATAAAGAATATTTACTGAGATATCACTTTTTAAGATATAATATTTAATAATTTATTGAAGTGCAATATCTGATAATTATTATGACTCTTGCTGGCACACAAATTCAAGACACATTATCCTTTTTATTCTTGTGGCTTTATATTCCATAGAAATTATACAATGTATTTAGGAATTGCAGTCGTCTTTCTTTGTAGCCTTATTCTGCAATAAGGTCTACTCAATAATAAATTAGCCTGGGTTTTTATTGAGATGGTAAGGGTACAGTAGTTTATTAATTAAAGGTTTCAAGGGTGGTAGGTTTTTTTTCTTTTTATTCATTCATGGTGATAAACAAGAGTTTATTAGTAAAAACTATTAATTTTTGACAGTTTCATGTAAAGTATACTTGTCTGTCGAAATGTCTGTTGTCAACAGTCCCTGAATCTTTGTTAAATAGCATTTTAATAACTTATTGGATACTCAATTTTTACATTTCCTTGGAAAGCGCCTCGCAAGGACCTCAGGTCCTGTTCACACTTTTCCTATCTTGTTGTTCTCATTTTAGTTAATCATTTGTTAACCATACTTTAATAAAGTTGAAAAAAATTACCTTTGTCTCAGAAACACTTTGTGATTCATCACTGCCTCCTTAGTTATACATGTACCAGTATTTTTTTCTACAACCCTCCTACATGTTCAAGGGAATTTTCAAATATAATTATAATTACATCCATACCAACAGGGCACATGTATCATCCTCCATTTCAGGTTTTCAGTGCTTTGATAATGGATTTAGGGATTACCAAACAAGCCTTACTAAAAGCAAAATTTATTGGTAACTTAAGCCTCAGGAACCACCCCTTTTGTACTCAAAAGAGAAAGAGATAGATAAACTTTCTTATCTTCAATACAGCAAGGTTCAAGATAGAAGCTGTTGACTGTATTTTGTTTATTGTTACACAACTACACAGTTGCCCTGATGTGCATACAATATCCTTGTCAATGGTGTTCATTTAGTACAGGTATTCTTTACAGTAAACATGGGAACAAATGTTTGGGACTTTTAATAGCTACTGTCCACTTAATACATGTATGGTGTCTGGTTAATACAGGTTTAAATGTATATAATAATCACCCCATGAGTTTTGTTGTGGTTTTACATATTGCATGAAAGGTTAAAATTGGCATATTTCAGTCCCCTCCTTGTTACATGTAGGAAACATTAATTTTTGTAAGACCCAAAGGGGTACAAACAATTTGAGCTCCTTCCTTGGTCTGAGTCTGAAATTACCGGTAAATGGTTTTAAATCAAAGGGCTCTAAGAGCTATCTTGTGAATATGAAACAATGAAAGGTCAAGTCCACAGATCGGTTTTAATTTTCCAAACTGAGTGTAAAGTCAAAGAATTGAAGAGTAAAACTGATTTAAAACAACCAAAACATCTTAGCATGACATCAATATGCATTGTTTGAAATGAGACTGTCTAGACTTGGATGACGAAATTACACTGGGAAATTACATGCAAAAAAAGTTTTTTACAGCAATCATCTTTTAACACGTAATACATTGGGACAGATATGCAAATTTTCACTTGTTCCGTCATCTGTAAACTCTTTTAAGGGGGAATTAAAAGAGTTTACAGATGATAGAACATGAAAAACTTGTATATCTGTCCATGTATACTATATCTTGTTCAATGCTTCACAAATTCGCGAGATAATAGCTGCACTTTGTGATGCAAAGCTGACCCTTCAAAACTGTAGTCTGAAATAGTCACTAATTGTCTTCTGTAAGGTTATGGAGGATGTGGTACATTGTATGCATTAATCATTATTCTCACCCTGGACTTTCTCAAGAACCTTTGTTATAAGGTCATAATGCCTTCAAAAACAGGATGATATTGTAAAATAATGCTAACTGGCAGCCTTAAGAAAGTTAGGATTGTTCTTGCTTTATTAGATGGATCAATTAAATAATGGAAACTGTCAGTAATTCTATTTAAAAAAAAAAGACTTTGCAAAACGTAATACAGGTCACTTGTTGCCTTTCTACTTTTTGTTATACTGTACATTTGGTGAAGCAAGTAAGAGGCAAAAGTTTTTTTTTTTTAGGGCGGGAGGAGGAGGAGATAGTTTGTGACAGCTGATGCTATTTTTAGGCTCTTCCTTTGCCTCTTGCAGGCTACGAGGGAGAGGGCTTTATTTTCTTCTTTCAACCCATCTACCTCTACATGTAGTTTTCTTTGCAGCCATTTTTTGGGTTGACAATTTGTCTATGCCACACTTTACAGAACTTAACCCGGAGTTCACATGTAAGCATTTGACTACAAGTAATAGTAAGAGTATGTACATACATGTATGTAGGAACTTGCTTAGCATGACATTCCTAAAAGGGGCTAGGGGAGAGTTTAAATGGGCAAGTGATGGTCCCTGCAAAATTTGAGAGGAAAGGGGATGGTGTTGATGAATGCAAGAATTAATGGTGAAGACTTCATTGACTGGATCCTTCTCCTTGTTGCTCTGGCTGCTGTGAGGTGAGCATCATAAATATCACAACAGGCACAATGTACATCCACTACAAGGAAATAATGACAAATTGGTGTTACCCCTTTCTGAGTCCCAGAGTCAATCATGAAGATGTGTAATGTAGTGCAGTTCTAACTTTTGAGTCTGTTGATCAAATCCTATGGTGTGACCATTCAAATGAAACCTCTTCAGCAGTACTTTTGCATGGTACCATTTGTTCTAACTTTTGAGTCTGTGGACGAAATCCTATGGTGTAACCATTCATATGAAACCTCTTCAGCAGTACTTTTGCATGGTACCATTTGTTCTAACTTTTGAGTCTGTGGGGGAAATCCTATGGTGTGACCATTCAAATGAAACCTCTTCAGCAGTACTTTTGCATAGTACCATTTGTTCTAACTTTTGAGTCTGTGGATGAAATCCTATGGTGTGACCATTCAAATGAAACCTCTTCAGCAGTACTTTTGCATGGTACCATTTGTTTTTCAATATTTTACAAAATGAAAATTTTAATTTTTTTTTTAATTTTGATTTATAATTTGGGTACTCTTCTGCGTAGCAGGTTGTACATGTATATTGTATGCAAAAAAATAATGAATATCAAAAACTGTTTTTGTATACGGCAATCTTTGCTGACGTCATTGTTTACATTTTGCTTCATTAGCATATACGTAGAGAAGGCACCGTGCTAAATACAAATTGACTTCAAAAGTTGAAAGAGCTTGTTAAACTTAGTAATCTATGCAATTTTAAGCTTTTTTCATGCAATACAGTATTTAAGGAAATATCTGCCGTTAAAAACTGCAAAATTGTTGGGTGACAAAAGCGCTAATGAGCCATACATTCTTTGTAAAATTTTGAGTTTTTAAAACAGCATTGCACGAAGTGTATCTAACATATCAGGATCAAATTTCCAGAAAAAGCTCATTCTGCTATGCCCTTTCAATATTCAGTGTTGATTTGTTTGCAGCTAGGTAAGAGAATGAGGCATATAAATTATGCTAATGAGGCAAAAATGGTAAACAAAGGACACATTGAGCTATACTTACATATTTTGCCAGGAATGATCTGTTGTCTTGAGTCTGCCCTGCTTGCTTGTCTCGTTTCTCTTTCTCCAGTTTTTGAATGTATGTCTGTGTGTCAGGACTGCAAAATGCACAAAGACAAAGCCAAACTTTATTATTAAAAGTACATGTATGCTGGAGTTTCTTTAGCTTGATAATCAAATATCTCTAGCCTGCAAGGGACCTGACTATGTGTACAATGTACATCTCAATGCTTTCTCTTTATAGGTGGCTTACATTGACTGAATGCTTAGTATCATAATATTGAAAGCAGGGTACACTGTACATGGAAGGGGTATTAGGGGAGGAGCCGAGCAAGGTGTCTATGAAAAGCTACAGCTGTACACTACACTGTATTTCTAGCACTTGTTATTTTTTTATCAAAGGAAAAGAAAAGATAATTTGAAAAATTTCAATGATTCTACATGTAGACACTTTTGAAATCAAAAAATTTTTTCGCAGATGATTCATTACGTGACGTGTAGAATTAGATAAGAAAATTAAAAACAAATCGTTATGGGCACTTTAAAATACACTCACAGCTGTCCAGTTCCTTGAGCCATGACTACAACTGATGTATTGAATTGAGAAGGCAGGTTTACTGCATCCTAGAAAATTGTAAAAGTTTAATAAAATATTGTCATTATTATTGTCATTATTAATTTTTTTTTTATCCACCAATAATGAATGGTTACCATATTTCCTTGAATTATAAGCTGTCCCTCAATTAATTGCCCCCCTCGAATAATGCCCCCCCCCCCCCTCCCCCCTGTGGTGGAAATGTTTGAAATAATCACCTCAATTAATCACCCCCCATCCCCTCCTCTTTCTTTTGCACATTCCCAGTCAAGTTAAAAATTCACTTCTTGCATAGGAAACAATAGGCCATTTTCGAGTTACGTTATGCCTTGTTGTCTAAGCAAGGCTAGGTGCACAACCTTTCATATGGAAATGAGTTTTTATTCAAATGCAAATAAAACTTGTTTCCATATGAAAGGTTGTGCACCTAGCCTTGCGTTGACAACGAGGCGCAACGTAACTCGGAAATGGCCTATTGTTACAATAAGACAGAAAAGTTACAAAAACACATGTTTCATAAAGTTTTTCTATAGACAATAGTGACATTCATGTATTTGACACTTTCGTTCATTTCTTGAAATTCTCTAATTAGCACATTAACACTTTAGCCAGCCAGTGGGCAATATTTTAAATAATTGCCCCCTTCAATTAATCGCATCCCCTCAAAATAATCACCCCCTTTTGGAGTGAAAAATAATAATAATCGCCCCAGCTATCACTCGAGGAAAATACGATATGTAATATTTTAATAATAAAAAAGGATGCTGTACTTCTGGTTCTTCACTATGCACAAGTGTAAATCAAGAGTGCAGATGAGTTTCCTTAAAATTATGATTATGCATTTTTTAATGTAACAGATTGTTTTAATAAGTGTATAGACAAAAGTTTACTCCATCAGCCAACACTAAAATAATATAGCAAGCTGCATTACAATCCATCTAGAGAGAAAAGACAGTGAAAGTTCTCTTGTGGCTGCCCTTGAGAGTGAAAATGGCAAAGTACATGTAAAACTGCATTACTGTAAAGTGGCTCACTACTTTCGGGTGGTCGCTTCTTTCAGGGGGTCATTACTTTTGGAACTTTGCGGTAGTCCTTGAGTCCAAGACCATCAAATCCTATGTGGACATTCAAGAGTACCAATAATATTCACATACCCAGTTGACTGTCTTTGCTTGGCAGCCACTGTCAGGGACAATCAATCCAACACCATACAAGTGACCTACAAGAATTAACATGAAAAAGATGTAATGTCCAGCATGTACATGTACAACAACAACAAAAGTCTTTAATAGTTAACTATTATATAATTTACAAGACAGGCCCACAGGTAGCAAAAGCTAATCTTGGCAGGCCAGTCAAATTAATAAAGTGATTTTAATATGGAAATCGCTACACACACTACATATACTGTATATTTGTTAAAATAAAAAGAAAGGATCAAACAACAGAAAAGAGAAGAAACAGAAAAGAAAAACAAGTGACCGAGATAAAAGAAAAAGAATTATGAAAATATCAATTACTTTTTTATTTAACTTTAAAGAATGATAATTTATATTCTCGTCAATATTAATATAGGAGTCTGAATCTTTAAGCATAGTCAAACGTGTATTTCTTAATTGTGTTTTTGAACGAACGTTTTGGTAGTTCTCTCAGAAAGCATGGTATCTCATTCCATGTCACAAGCATAGGACAAAGATAACATCTGTCATGCTTCTGGGAGACTTGTGGTGTCATTAATTTGTTTCATGTGACACCATGTTCAACACGTAGGGTGAAGTACATGCAATGTGGGCAACAAAATTGTGCATTAACTTACATTTATGCTGATGGTTTGCTGCCCATATTACCACCTACAGTGTATGTGCACAACAATTTTAATGTTGCAAAAAGTAGCGTAGCCAGCATTTGGAAGAGGAGGGGGGGGGTGGGGGGTCCAAAGCTCCTGTAAGCACCAAAGGTGCGATTTTAGAAGGGTCATAGGCATGAGCTTTTAGGGGGTCCAGGTCCAGGGGGGCATCCCCCTCGGGAAATCTTGAAAATTTACATGTACATGTAGGTTGTCTGAGACTGCATCTAGTGCATTTTTAAGGCAGTTTGACATGAAATAAGGCAGCTTTCTGGCAGATTAATTTTGCCATTCACTCGGCTGGGATGTCAAAAAGAAGAAAGCACTGTGGATGCCTCCATGCAAAGATGTTAATTGTTGCACTAATCAGACTACAGCCTGTAATGTCAATTTGCCAACTTTAATGTATATTACATTAGAACAAGTCCAGACTCGCTCTCTGGTCATGGTTGCCCTCAAGTATGTCTTTAGCCGGAACATTGTGCTGAGAGATCGCTCACATTCTGCTGATGTAATTGGCAACGTGCATAAAATTTGCAGCAACCAGTGAACATTTGAATATAATTCACGGTCACATTCTGCCATGGTCCGAACTGCACCACTGGGTACATGTAGTTCTTGATCCGCAGGTGCACTTGGCCATTGTGCCGCCAACGGATGATTTCCACATCAGCAACCTGGACTGATGGAAGGTCATCTGCATGTTACTGCAAAGCAGCTTGCACAGGGTTTCCCTCTCAAGAAACTAGACAAAGGCGCAGAATCCCACATTGCAGGCTCGTTTACACAGGAGGCCTATATTACTCATCCTTTTATCATGAACTCTCCCCTGGAACTTTCCCCTGGCTACGACCCTGGACACTCTAACCAATAGAGCTACTGGGCGAGTTGTGGCAAGCTAGAACACTTATTAGGTTCATATACGGGTACATGTAATTATGCGACACGCATCCTGCATGACGCGAGCATGGAACAAAGAAAAAAATCTACATAAAATGTAGATTTTTTAGATTTGTAGGATTTAACTTGCAGTGAACAGGATACTCAAGTCAACAATAATTATGCCATAACTGAAGGATGCCTACCATGCATTGCAGTAAGGTACAATTTGTACCATCCCTTTACAGCTGTACATTTGTATATATAGTGGAAGGTCTGGTTTACAGGATCAACCATTGAGCAATAGGCAATTAATTTAATGTACACTGTACAATGTATGTACCTGTGTTTTCCAGTGATAACGTGACTGTTTCTGTAAGTTGTGATGTAAAGAGTGAACACTGTCGAGGGAATAAACACAGTAAAAGTAAATTAGCAACATTATGCCATTTTCCTGTACAAAGTGAATTAGAAATTTAAAAAAACAAACTGCATTGTAACTTATCAACAATACATGTGTTATGTGAAACAAATGGTTCACAACAAAATATAGAGAAACTACATGTGTACAGTGTATATAGATACATGTATGTGAAGTACAGTGCCGTAATCATCATTGCACAAACTGATCTAAGAGATGAGACAAATGTGTGAAATTGAAAAATTCCCTCATTTCATTTCTTCAAGTTTCTTCTAATCAGTAGTTTACAAAAACAATTACATTTAGTTGCTAGTGTCACAAGGAGAATCACCAATTTCAATCAAAATACAATAATAATTATTGTTACAGAGAATGGGAATAGTGATCTCAAATTACATGTATTTTGAGTGCCATACAATCATATACACTGTACACCTGCATTTACTTGAAAAAGCGCCACCCCTGAGTGAGCACCACCCCTGAATGTGGGCCATACATACATGAAATAGCAAAAAATAATATTAATAAGGGCTGCCCTTGATTAAATACTACACCCCTCAACAAGGAAGCGGTGCTTTTTCAAAGTACTAGAGTTCAAGAGTGGGGATTGACAGTTATTTGAAAAGTGTCAATAATGTTATTGAAGAAAACATGTACATGTATTTAACATTATGTAAATCAGTTTTCTCATTCATCAATAATTTGTTCTTTTCTTTCTTTTCAAAAAAAAGGTTAGTAACAGTATGTTTTTTAAAAAAAATATATTGTTTCAATGACTTTTTAATAAGTCCCACCCTTGAATAAGCCCAGCACTGGAAAGTTGAAATTTCTGCCACTCATATTTTATTTGCATTGTATTATTTTTAAATACACAGTAGTGTTACTGCCGCTAGACTTACAGCTTTTACAAAAGTAGTAACACTGCTATCCATGCCATCATCACTATCTGCAGTCTTTGGCTGTAATCGTATTCTGTAGTACCCATTTCTTGATGCTAAATCCTATGATAAAATATTATTCATTATTTAATCATTTAGAATGAAAATTTTACAAACATCTGTAAAACCTGATACAGTTCAGCTACGACATGACTGTATACTGTATTGTTAAAACAGAATACTAATAAGCCTTTAAACTAGTATTTTGTATTATAACAAACTAAGGTAATCAAAGGGCTCTATCAATAGAGCCATCTCGTAAATACCAAACAGCGTAAGGTTAAGTCCACAGGTCAGTTTTAATTTCCCATACTGAGTTTGGAGTCAAAGAATTGAAGAGTAAAACAAATTTAAATACATGTACATGTACATTGTACAGTATGTATGATTGTAAATATGCATAAATTTGTGTGAAACGAGACTGTCTAGACAACTACATGTAGATGATGTAATTACACGTCTGGGAAATTAAGAAAAGTTTACTACTACAGCAATCAGCTTTTAACACATAATACACTGGGGAATTTAAAAAAGTTTACAGATGACGGAACAAGTGAAAATTCACATATCTGTCAGGGCTCAAATTTAATGGTAACCTGTTAACCAACGGTTAGCAGTTTTCAACATTAATTTTTGGTTACTAAAAATGTGTTCATTAGACAAGTAACCTGACAGGGTTAGTATAAATTTTCTTTAAAATAATTATCATACAGAGAAAGTCTTCTTAGAAATAAATGTTAATTTTCACGAAAGGCTGATGTGTTTCTTTTCGCACAAGGTTACATGTATTTTCTATGTTGAATATGCACAAATTGTTGTTTTAACCCTATTCAGACTGGGGGTGGGGGGCTTTTCGAACCCCCCCTCCAGTAAAATTGAGATAACTCTTACACCGAAATAGCTATGAGGCTGAAATTTTCTGACTTTTCCTAGAATTTATCTAGGGACATTTTGGTATCCATAACATGTCAGTGTGATGGACCATGTTGCCATGGCAACCGGTTTTTGACACATAGGTTTTCAAAATATTAAAATATGGTGATTTTTTTTATATTAAGATCTTGTTCTTTGACTTACAGTGCATTTTCTTGTTAGAATAGTTTTTTCTTGGGACTAGTTCTTGAAAGACATCAAAAATTTTTAACATCAAATATTTGGGGGGGAGGGGTAGGTAAATTTTTGCTCTCTTTTACTTATAGACAAACATTTTGTACTATTTATTACATGTAATAACGCTTCTAAGTTCATTGTTTGGATAATAGACATTAGTTTGATACGTGTTTTATACATTCTGATCCTTTTCTCTTTTAGATATTTTTTAAATTTTAATTTAAACAAAAAAAAAAGAAAATCCAAGATGGCGGATCCAAGATGGTGGACAATAATTTCAAAATTATAGTTTTATCGTTTTTTAATGCTTTTTCACGCTTTACAAGTGTGTCCTTGTTTGTATTTATTATGTTTTAATATTAAAGAGATGATTTTACAGTTATAATTGATATTTTAAGTATCTGGATGGAAAAATATCAAAGAAACGTCGGAAAAACAAAAGAATGACTTCATTGTGACGTCATAATTGGGTGTGGCAGGTCAAAACTGGGTGTGAGGTGAACATTGTGTGAAAATTTCATGGTCCTAGCCTTACTGGTTCCAGAGATATAGACGGGGGGGGGGGGGGGTCCGAGGAGCCCCCCCCCCCCCCCCCCCCCCCCCCCCCCCCAGTCACAGATTGCCTAAAAAAGCCCAGTCTGAATAGGGTTAAATAAGCTTACAGTATGGTCTATTTGTTAGATGCGGAGAGCTGGACACAACTTTCTTACTTTCCGCCATCTTGTTTGTTTTATGTTTTTAGGAAGTGGCTCGTTTGCGATCAGTGTACCCTGTTTGTTACATGTATGCAGATGAGATGCATTTTTCAGAAAAAGACCGCCGCCCAAAAGTAATGGAGAGAAAACAGGAGATCAAGAAAAACAAAAAAGAACAAGTACGGTTTCAAACACTGCTATGGAAGACTTGTGCAAGTGATAAAATTTGATCAATTTGATCATCGAAGACAAGTCATTTGAACCACTCATTAGTTTGTTCCATTTATTATCACAATTTTTGATTTAATATAATAAATTTTATTGTAAATTCAAGGACAGATTCTTGGATAATAAACTTTATAATTTGGTAGTTAAATTTATGTCTACTGACCCAAAGGGTTAGCAAGCCCTGTATGTCCCTGTATACTATTGTCTATATCTTGTTCAATGCTTTACATATTCATGAGATAAAAATTAATATTCACATCAGATCTGTGTTGGTATAAATTACCTGCTGCTCACATGTAATTTGCACAATAAATTAATTTGCCATGGACTGTCCAAAAGCCAATTTTATTGATTTTCTCTTGTTTAAAGGCAGTTTTACTGTTAACTTCAACCCCTTGACTGTTTTAAAAAGTTTCAAACCAGTTTAATTTTTATTTTCCTGTCTCATATTTATTACTATAATCTGAGACATATGAAAACAAAAATTTAACTGTTTTGAAAATTTTCAAACCAAATGAAAGAAAAATTTGAACCACAACTGCAATGGACATTCTTGAGTTACTAGACAAGTATTATTTTTACTGTACTTTTGTTAATGAAATGTCTTGCCAAATAGCTTCAAGTTTGTAAAATAAGTGTTGGTACTATCCTCTAGATGTCAATACCAAACTTTCCCTTCTTTTTTGTAACAAAATTAAATTTATTTATTTTAAAGATTTTTACCTTCAGATTATCTATGTCATCAAATGATAGTGGTTCTTTCTGTGAAAATGTTCCAGTAGAACTCTTGACACTTTTGACATAAATGGTTCCTCTATACAACACACATAAAAAAAACTATAAATAAACAGAAATCGTGATAGTAAGGGAAGAAATAAGTCCGTCACCCTAGGCTTGTAAATTCAGGTCTTAAAAGTATTTATAACTGACTACATTGTAGGAAATTCGCCCAATCTAATTCAATAGCGTGAGTGTGCATCCGTCTATACATGTAACTCAACATACGCATGCCCGTGCATACATTGTATAGACAATTTTTATCATAGAAATGACGTGTGTAAATGCCACTGAGCATAATTTTTCTCGCTCACTCCTTTTCAACACATTTTAAATGGAGAACAACATAATGATTTTAAATATCCGGGTGGAAGCAAAAGTCTACACAAATCAAACCTCAGTTATTAATTTATTGCCATTGACTGTGTGAAAATGCCAAAAATCTTAGCTTATTAATGTTAGTTTTTTATCTTGGCGGCGCGATGTTTACAAGTTTACTCGTGGCCACGCTATGCTTAAATTTCACCAACCAAGGTTTTGGGAAGTTCGGAGAACACTCGAGAAGCTAGAGATGCTCTAGGCGAACTCTTACGCTTCTCTCTACTCTCTAAACTTCCCACATGCATCCATAACTCGATAGATGCATGCTAAGCATGAACCAATTCTTAAATAGAGATGCTGTTTTATTTTAGGAGAAGGTAAATTGTACAATTTTAACTGGAGGGAGGTCTTTATACATGTACAAGTGTATAGAGATCCTCTTTTATTTAGGAGAAGGTAAATTGTACAACTTTAGCTAGAGGGATGTCTTAAAAATGTATTTTAAGACAAGGTAAATTGTACATCTTTAGCTGGAGGGAGGTCTTACATGTACAAGTGTATAGAGATCCCTTTTATTAGGAGAAGGTATTGTACAATGTTGTAGCTGTAGGGAGGTCTTACAAGTGTATAGAGATCATCTTCCTTGATAATTTAACACCCTTACTCGTCTTAAGAAAGACCAGTAATACCAATATGTACATACCTTGGTTTGAAAACTGCATCTGCTCCTGGGAAAATAAATAAAAAAAACAGAACAAAAGGTTCAGTTCTGAAATTAGTGGTTGTCTTGTCATCTGAGATGCCTAATATTTTTATTGGACAACCATTAATATGGGAAAAAATTAAAGGCCTGTTTGTCTTCGAAATGGCTGCCACCTGTAGTGTGGGGGAGGGGGGAGTCTACTCAGGTACATGTATACATGTATAAATTATGTTGTGGTTCAAATTTTTCTTTGGTTTAAAAATTTTCAAACCAGTTTAGTTTTTATTTTCCTTTGTCTGATTCATTATCATATTCTGAGACAAAGGAAAACAAAAATCAAACTGGTTTAAAAAAAATTGAACCAAAGAAAAATTTGAACCACAACATATACGTGTACGTGAGTGGGAAGTACATGACATAATACAAGGCTTTTTGGGGGTTAATACATGCAAATTGGCAAATAGGGATTTTTGGGGGGTTATAAATTTTCTGAAAGTTCTTCAGGTAGTAATAATTTGACAGGGACTATTTTTTTAGGGTTGATAAGATTGAATTTTGAGAAAAGCTTCTGAACATTACAGCATAATGAAACTAGCAAAGGTACAATGTAGAAGGAAGGAGGCCTCACAAATTTAACAACAATACTAACCTGTTTATCTGTTTGTTTTGATTTTTAATCTTGGACAAACAAACATGTGCATGGGCAACCTTATTGTTTGGATTTGGTTGTCCAACAATTCACCCTCAGACAACTACATGTACATTATTTATGTAGGACATCAGTTATCTCTGGTTTTTGAGCACTGAATGTTGCATTGAGAAAACAATCATATAAACCAGCCATGCAAATTCCTCTCACTTGATGCATACTTTTCGTATATGAGAAAAAATGCTACAAGGAGAATCAATTGGAAACTTAAATTTCAAGATAATTTCGCTGTTAAGTGCCGTGTCACTGTGTGACAGTCACAATTTGCCTACTTTTAAAAACTTCAAAACCATTTCCAATACATTTAAAATGGAATCTGCATAAAATGTATTTTTTAAAGTTGAATGAAACTTACCTTCAGTCAGGCAGTGTTCTACAGTAAAAAGCAATTCCTCTCCACGAGGCTCAATACTGCAAACCTTTAATTTAATACAAGCCAAAATAGTTCATTGAATGGCAAACTGGAAATTATTTGGGAGTGAATCATTGAAAGCCCCTAAACAGGACGCCCAACGAAACCAATAAACAGAAAACTTAGAGAACTATTTACCATTTCTAGAGAAACAAGTAGAAACATGGAAAGAACACAGAGCACATAACCAACAGTGCCGTCCGCCATTTTGCCAGGCAATGTGATTCGCTAAGGATGACGGTATTGTTTGCCTATTGAGTTGGCCTGGGTACAAGCTAACCAAGAAAATGGCGGATGAAGTGCGGTTGGTTCGTTCAAAACGTTTTTTTCTTCAAATAGTTATATTTTCAGCTAATATTTGGCTATACGTCTGTTGTGGGAATCGTTTGATGTTACGAAGTTTTAAAATATACCAGTAGAAGCCATGGAGAAGGAAATCAGTGGCTTAAAACGCGAGATCAAACGTGCGAAGTTGTTTGAAGTGCAGCGACTTGTTCGAAGACTCAGACAGTTGGCCAACAAAAAAGGCACCGAAGCTCAAATTAAGAAGAACCAAAGAAAGATGGAAAGGTTTGAAAAGGAACTGGAGTTTTTAAAAGACGTGGGGGTGGATAAAATTGCTCGCAGAATTGGCAAAAAAGAGGATGAAGACGGCCATGAAAATAATCAAGCGATCGAAGACTCGCACGTGGACATTGATCTTCAGAAAAGAGCTTTAGGTAGGGTAGTTAATTCTACAAAAATTAAGGAATTTTTGAAAAGAGTAGATGCCAGCAGTGAAGATTCCGCTCATGCTAAGGAAGGAAGCAGTGTTGTAAAGGAACGAAGGCTAAAGAAGCAACAGAAGCTTGTGAAGGAAAAATTAAAAACTAAAAGAGCTGACAATCATACATCTGTTATAAAGTCACAGCCAAGTAAAGAAGCTCAGGATGATGGAAATGCCAGTGTTTATGTCGAGAAACCAATACTAAAAATGAAACAGAAGTCTGCAAAAGTCAAATTAAAAGCTAAAGTGGTATCTATTAGTGAACCTCTCCTTCAGACAGATGATAAGGATGGCAGAAGCAGTGATGAAGATACACCAAGACTAAAGAATCAACAAAAGGCTATAAAACAGAATGTTTGGATGAGTGAAAGCCTTGCATTTGAGCCACTGGTAAAAGAAGTTGGTGAGGACGATGGCTTTTTGCCAAGCTCAGACCTCAGCGAAAGTGACTTTGAAGAAGATGACGATGATATTTCTTCCCCAGAACTGAAGCCCAAGGGTTTAGAGTCATGTTTTGTTGAAGCCATGTCTGGCCTGAAAGAAGAGAAAGGCTTGAGGGGGGAAAACAAACAAGGGAAAGGAAAAGGAAAGTTAGGGGATATAAAAGGAAAGAGAAATCGTAAAGGACAGCGAGCAAGGCAGCAGATATGGGTAAAGGTCCATGGAAAGGGTGCGAAGCATTTGCACAAAAGCAAAACAGAAATGAAGTCAAAAGAAAAATTTAATAAAGAAGCAAGGAAACAGACAAGTAATTTCAAAGTTCAGCCTTCTCTCAAACGTAAGAATAATGATGAGACTTTGCACCCATCTTGGGAAGCCATGAGAAAGAAGAGATCACAAGAAAATCTCAAGGTCGAGTTCAAAGGACAGAAAATCAAATTTGATGATTCAGATTGAAACATTAGTGAACAAAGTAAAAACATGATAAAAGAAAAAAGAGTTTACTTGTACAGCATATAAACACTAGAGAAGACATTCTGTGTCCATATTACATGTATGTATTATGTATGTATTATGTACACTTCATGTTCATCATAGAAGACTGAAATGAATATCAACAGCATGATAATTTATGAAAGAAGAACTCTCTGGCCTTCACATTTACAAACTTGACCAAATGCCTGCAAACATTTTAATATTAATGTTTATAACAAATCAGCCAAAAAAAATTATGAAACAATGTTTGTCATGTCAAAACAAGTCAGTCTGCCAAAAATTAGCTCAATCCTGCAAAAAAATGAAAAGCAATATAGGCCCTTTTTGCAGGAAAGCCTTCAATTATGCATAATCCATATTGTGTAAGCAACAGTCAGCAGTTTACAATTTTGAACAATGAGGCCTTTATTTTATTTTTATGATGTTTGTAGTTGATGGACAGGAGTGACATGCACATTGTGTTGTTTTATTAAAACCAGTTATTAGTTCTGCTTCCCAACTGATGTTAAAAGAAAATTTTTAGAGTGAACAAGCTATCATTGATTGTCACCTTTATTAATGGTTTGGAAAACAATACAACTGTACATTAATTTTTAATTGTATCAATAAAGCTATACATGTACAGCAGGGATGTAAATAATAGGCAGAAGGCGGAAAAAATAACCACCTGAAGACTGAGTTTTCTTGATTTTTTCCACCTGGAAAACTGTGTCTGCTTAACTTTTTCTCTTTTTTATTACCAAAATTTTCAAAAAAAGTCCACCTGTTGGATATCTTAGCTACATCCCTGGTACAGGAGTGCAGTGAAACAAAATTAGACAAGTTTAAAGCAGGAGGTGGGTTAGGGGCTAGGGGTGGGGGATTGACAGACAGGGCTACCCCAACAGTAAGTAGCGTGTGTATTGTGAAATTGTATGCCAGGAGGGGATGACTGATTGCAAATCTTTAATGACCAAGAAAGTCTGGTGACAACAATTCAAGCAACAAGTTACATGTCTTCCTGTCAGAAAAATAAGGTATGTATTAATATCCCAATGTTCAAGTACATGGTTTTATTTTTGTACTTATTGCCCCACAGTGTTAACCAAAATTTCCTTCAGTCTTTAAGCTCAACCAAAAAAGTAACTTGTAGTCTTAATGTGCACAGAAAATAAAGTGTTTTCACTCACGTGACCGACCCATATTGGAGTGCTAAAACAATAGGAAATGGTTGAATAAGAATAGAGCTTAAGTCCCATAGGATTCGTTTAGGACACCAATATGGCCGCCATGACGTCGTCCATGCAAAGACTCTATACAACAGAAGTAAACCTCTTTTTAAATGTTTTAATAAATACTTTTAATGCCGTTGGTTGCATGAATTACATTTTCGTAAAGTTTGAGGGATATTTTACCACTTGCATTTGCCTTTTGTTGGAAAATTTGGTAGATTTTTTAAAGTGACACAAAAATGCCTCTTAACCAGCCCCCACCGCCTCGCCCCCAACACACCCCCTCACATCCTCCCTCAGGCTTAACATTGATTTGAGTGATAATATTATTTTTAACTTTCTCAGTTTAATGGCGATTCTGTAGAGTGAAACAGTCGAGAAGCACTGAACAGATGGACACCTTAAAATTGGATTTGGTATGTAAACATTGATTTTGGTATACCTTGTCCGCCATTTAGCTAAGGACAAACGTCATTTCTCAGTCCAAAATTCAACCTTTGATTATTTATGACTCTAAATTTTAAAACTCGAGGACACTGAAAACAAACATAAAAAGTTAAATAATTATGTTAACCCTCGGACGTACAAGGGTGGGGGTGGTTATGCCACCCCCTTTTTTTAAAGACCATTTACATTTAGCTCATGCCGTCTTCAGTCGCTGTTTAATTATCCCATAGTTAATAGAACAAACTGGTTATGAAGCTCAACAAATTTCAAAAAGAGTGTACAAAGCTGCTTTGTTTTATGTTGAACCAACCGTGACCCTGCACATTGTTTTGTTTAACGTGTGAGTCCAAATGTTTCTACTGGTCAGTTGCTCATATATATTTCAATACCTTTTGTGTTTTGTGCAGGGTCAAGGCAAACGAACAAAAGAAATGGAGAACAAAAACATATAACAAAAGACTGACTGAGTTTCATAACCAGTTTATTCTATTAACTATGATTATCCTTAAGACACATTTCGGTAAAGTTTGGCGACAATCAGTTGCTATGGTAACGAAACATGACGTCATAAGTAGCATGAGGTCAAGCCATTTTTGAGTGAAAATGCATGTTTTTCACTTTTTCTTGGTGAAAAAAACACATAAAACGCCACCAAAAGCAGAAAATGTTGAATTTTGTCATATTTTATAACTCAAGCAAAAAATATTTGCAATTTCTGCATTTTCCTGACAAATTTGAAATTTTAGTAAAATCCAAGATGGTGGCTATGTTGGCTGCCATGTTGGATGACGTCACGGAACCCCAGCAGCGCTATAACCCATAATATTTACCTGACTATCTATTAGAGGTAAAATATTGTATCACCACAAAAACCCAGGGGAGGGGTTGCAAACACCCCCCCCCCCCCCCCCCCCCCCCCACCGTACCACGGTGGGGGTATACGTTTGCATGTACATCTGAGGGTTAAACCTCCATCGCAAGCGTCGTTTTTTATCTATACAAAGATAATTCGCTACCATATCGCCGATTTGCGTGGTCAAAAGTATGCGTTAAGACAAAGGAAATCATCAAGATTAACAGTCAGGGAACATTTCATCCTGTTCTAAGGAATCTAGCCGGCAATATTGTGGATCGACCATATTTTCCGAATATATTTTTAACCCAGCCCTTAAACTGCCTAAAGTAAGTACTTCTGCCGTTTGCCTCAACTGTCCTAAGCTTTGTTGATGTCTTCTGTTTTTCCGTTACAATTTTCAAGCATTTCGCTTCCAAATCCACACTGAGTCTCATTTTGTAAATGCGTAAAAAGTAGTATTTTTTTATACAGCTGTCTCCCATATCTTGCAGCATTTTTGTGCATCGGGATGTATCTTAGGTGAGCCTAGTTCGGAAGCTCAGCTTTTGACAACCAATTTCTTCACAACTACTTACAAAGAGGACGAGTACATTAGTATCTGAGGACTGAAAACTGCATAGACATAGGCGGATTGGAAATGTATTTCTTCCTTTGTTTAGGAACTGGGGTCGATGGCCTCTCATTTCTTTTCTTTCGTTCTGCACTATAACTATTTGATGGATACTGACCAATACTGGAGAGGTGACAATCTCAAAGTACGTTGAGAAAACAACTTGGAAAAGAGCGCTATTTTTAACAGCTTCTTCAGGCTCAGCTCTTGCAGCAAGGATCGTGCGCATCCATGTAAGAGCCCAACACTGAAACGAGGAAACCCTTTATGGAAAGAAAACTACGCACACGACCACTTTAGCTTTGTTCCAAAGAAGGCCAACCAATGAAAGCAGCAAACTTTCGTTGGTTAATTTTGAAGTAAGTTATCAATGTTTGCAAACACGTTCTTTTTCGCTCTCAGTATTTTTTATACACATAATACTGTTTTAAAATGTTAATAATATGATGTTAAAATTGTCTTAAAGTATGTGCATAGTTAGTTCAATCTTGTGAATAAATATATAATTAGGCGTGCAAGACAACGTGTTACCACCTCCCTTTTTAATGTATGAAAATTAGCAATTGAAACTATTGTTAGGCGAAATTATAAAAGAAACAACAATAAGATATTAATATTGCCACAAGAGAGTGTTGTTCTAGTTTCTTATCGTTTACAGTTTTGCTGACATTATTCGCTCCCTTTGTCTCAGGAGCAGTCCATCAACGACTGGTTTGTTAAGCATGAAAGCGAGGCTTCATAAAAATGCACGATTCACAGCTTTTCCTAAGGCTTCCAACTCTGAAAAGTGATCAATTTGAAAAATTCACTATTTTTTTTATCTGGAAAGAGAAGTCTAAACATAAAAACGCTTTTCAGATTTTCGTCAGCAAAAAAGTTTTAGTTCCTATTCGACGATGAACAAAGATGCTGTGACACGTCACGTAGGAGGAGGGTATATATATCACGTGACTTCCTAAAAATTGGCGTTGCTTTTGTTAAAATCGTTGAGTCTTTCTTGTCACGAGATATCTGGGCTAATTTGTTTTCTTATTGAAGAAAATTTTGTGAAGATATTGAGCCGCAATCATTCAGCCTCGTTCTAGTGTTGAACTCAGTTTGACTCAAGCCGACTCTCAAAAACATAGCTAAAACTCAAAAAGTATACCACAATTCGAAACCACAAACTACTTAGCGAAAAAGAGGAGGTTTCAAACTATTGAAATCCGTCGTCAAACCTTTTCAGTACCCTGGGTTGTGCGAAGCCTCAGTTTTGAGACCCTAGCTCCCGGACTACAATAGTCAGTGAATGGTCCATGGGCTGCTCATGGGCTGCTTATGGACATGCGTTGTATTAATTTTTGTAGGCGGAAAACGGGAGGGTATGGAAGACTTTGTCGAGAAGATGAAAAACGGAAATTACACGACTCCAGTCACTATCCGCCATACCAATGTGGGATCACGATGAGGATTCTTGACTGGCGCGGTATGATTGGATAAGACAAAGTTAATGCCATCAAGCGGGATCGGAAAAGCTGATTTTTTAACACGTAGAACCCAGAGAGTTGAAGATTGACCTACTGTGAACCATTTCTCCTGATGAATGGATAGTTGTACGAAGTAACAATGTTTTTCGGAGATTAAAGAAGAAATGACCTGATCAACGGCATCAGACGCAAGGTAATTTTTATTTAATGTATAACAAGTATAACAGGCTTTCACATCTCATATATATATTTGTTTTTACTTACTAAGGTGCTAGAATATGAATGATATTATTGGGGGGAATATGAATGATGAATATAGTATGATATGATACGAGTGTACACATGTAGTACTTAGCACCTTTAAAGCCCCTGGCGAAATCTATGTTTAACATGATCTCATGATTTTTTTTACATTTACAAGGCAATTATAAACCAACTTATTAAGAAACTTTAATGCCAGAGTGTTTAAGATAAGTAGATAAGTAAAGGAGAATATTGTAACAATTACTTACTAAGGTGCTTGAATATGAATTATGAATGTAGTATGATATGATTAGTGTAGTACTAATTAGTAATAGCAACTTTAAAGTCCCCGACTAAATCTATACTTGATTTTTTTTACATTTCTACGAGGTTATTATAAACTAACTTTTTTAGACACTTTAATGCCAGAGTGTTAAAGGACAAGTTTTTAAGGGAAGGCGAAAATTGTTAAACTTCTATAATTGCCTTATTAATAACGTAGTATTTGAGTACATGTGTATTATTTCAAACTCCCTGAACATGCACGAATGTTCACATTTTGTATGGTAGATAGAGTAACATACGGGCTGCAAGGCGTCGCTGACACGACCGCGCCCGGTGATTAGGTTATCTCCGGTACTATACTATACCCCCTTGATTGCATGCTCAAGTGAAGTCCGTTGAAGAATTCAATAACCCTAGGGTATTGTTAGGTTACCCATCCATACAACTGGGTGGGCAGAGATAGACAAGTGTGGATTCGAGTTTCTTATCAAAGGAAACAATCGACCAGGCTAGAACCGTCCCTCCTCTCTTATGCTTGCTCGATAGTTTACGGAAGTGTCCCTGATGATTGATCTTCCATTACAGAAAGGTTCTGCTGCGTCTTCTATTGGCCACTTCGAAAAATACCATAATACTCTTTTATGCGCCGGTTCAGCCTCACAGGGGTGTAATTATTCTAGTCTCCTTTTGTTAGAATGGCACAATGGAATTCAGAGTACATGTAGGAACGATAGGACGTAGCATTGTGTGTTCGCATACAAATGTGCACCGCATGCAAATTGCCACGAAGTTGAAGCATAGCTCGTACAGTTCGTGCTGAAAACAAAAGAAATTGGAAAACTCAGACTTCCATCAAGCACCACCCAAACCTGCACTTTAAAGAGTATTATGGTATTTTCAATAGTTTCTGGAGTGGGCAATTTTCTTAACTCGTGGACACCTCTCACAAAGAAAAATCACTTTTTAGCCCATGCTTGAGCCTTTTGTTTCGGTAAGGGCTGCTCAGGCTTATCTTTACATTTTACTACGTTTTCGCTTCTGTAAACGGGAACCGACTGAATTGAGATGCTTGGCATATCTTGAATCGGCATGCCATCTAAAGCTGTACTTGTCGTTCCATTTTCATTTTTTTCTTTAACGTGGCTACCGCTCGACATTGGCTGGACGTCATTACTTCCTAATCGAAGCAACTTCTTGAAGGCTTGCTGGAACTGCGGATTCATGATTCCGTATATAAAGGGGTTTGTCAGGCTGCTGCCAAAAACGAAGAAGTAGGCAAATGTATGTGCCCATCGTGGACTCGAGGATCCAAATATTTCAATGAAGCCGATTACAGAAAGAGGCATCCAACACGTCAAGAAAACACACACCACCACAAACGAGGTCTTGAGGACTTTTTTCTCGGATCTCTCGGTTTTGCTACCACCAGCTTTGGTTGTCACGTTACTCTTAGCTGCATGCCCCTGCATCCTCTGCGCGCTGGCTTTGACGGTTTTGTAGATGGTGTAATAACACCACGATATGACGCCAGCGGTGGTGAAAATTGTTCCAGCGCAAAGAAATATCATGAAAGAGACATCCGGTAGGTCCCATATGCACGTGCAGACCGAGAAGAGAGGATGGTAGTCAATCTTTCCCCAACCGTAGAGCTGTGGTGAGGTGACAGTCAGAGCACCAAGCCAGGCAGCAACAATCATGAAGTAAGTGGTCTTCTTGGTTGAGAAGTACTTCAGGTACAGACTGCGCCTTACAACGTTGAAGTATCGATTAAAGGCAATACCAGTCATAGTGAACAGTGAAGTGATCCCAAACGTCAGCTGCGTCAAGCCAACCATCTGGCATAACACGTGATCAAATACCCAGCGTCCATAGCGGAGACTGATGATCCAGAAGGGCATGTGAAGGGTCGACATGCAGATGTCGGTGAAGGCCAGGTTCTCGATCAGCATGTTGGTAATCGTGTTCAGTTTCTGGTCGTAATGAATCGCAGTGACGACCAACACGTTTCCTGAGAATAGGATTTAGACACTGTGTTACGTTTCAAGTGGTGATGTATTGAGTCATCAATAAATTGTTTCAGTGTACATATCAAAATTAATAGTAGGTTACCGAATGCTAAATGGAAGATCATCGCCAGTGATCTTAGCAACTTAAAGGGACAATGTCCCGCCAAAAAATCGAAATTTCACTTTCCTAATTTCCATGTTATATTACTAAATACCATGCACCGAATATAAATTAGACAGAACAATAAAACGATCCTACAGAACACCACGCACAATTTGGGACTTTCATGTTACTTTTAAAAGAAATAGACCAGACATTTCTACGGTTTGTCAGCTCAGTTAACCAAGCGGGATGTTGGAAGAACACGAGAAGAGATTGAAAGTCACGAGGCAAAGGCGAGCGATGTACAAGCTTTTGGACCATGGATATGTTGCCTATTGCTTTTATCAGAAACCCATAAGTGGGTTGAAACGTGTAAGGCGCACTCACAGCTTCCGAATATTCATTTTTTGCTTAGTATCATAGCGGAGCTAGCTCTCGAGGGCCGAAAGGCCGCTCGCGTAGCCCCTCATTTTTTATGGTCATGGCTAGCGGAATGTTCCGCACTGAGGCGCATCGGTCCGTGTGCCGTTGGGCAGGGCTAGCTCGCGAGCGCGTATGACGTCTCAAAACATGCACGTATGACGTCACGCAACATTTGGGATCTTTGCAATTTTGAAACCAAAGCGAGGGTTTGTTTTTCGCGCGGCTACACAGCCGAATGTTACGTCAGCTCGGTAAACAGAGTCGTTATTTTCCTGCATTTTTTCGCGGTTTGTTAATCAAGACAGGGATACTAATTAAGGGATACTCAAAAGCCGCTATAGTGGAAAAAGAAGAGCTTTCAGGGATAAAATCTTGCTTCGAGGAATTTCATACGTTTTTATCAATGCGGGAAGATGTTTCTCACTTCGGATTTCAGAACTGAAGAAGCGGAGATGTAAAGAATTTACAGCAGGGACTTAAAGTTAAAACAAATTACATTTTTCGATGGGAATTTATGTTGTTATCAATCTGTGATTGACTTTTTCTTTGTTGTCTTGTCAGTTTTGGAGAATTGTTTATAAAACGTGCTCAAATTCAGTCGTTTCATGATTTCTTTCATCGAAGACAGCTCGGCCTCGATGCGCTATAAATGGTTCACGTGAACTTATGGAGATTTGAATAAAATTTTTCGAAAGTAGATTGTTTTGTCCATTTTATGTGTTTGTTCATTCATTACCTAGGTTGAAAAGCGATTTTATGTAAACAAAACAAGACTTGGATTTTATAGTTCTAACTTCACTCGCGTGGCCTTTTGCAAATATGTTTGTGTATTTTTTGCAATTTTGATTTCCAAATATAAATCAGTTTCTTGGGCAATGTTTGATAAGCAACACTTGTATGTTATTCGGAATTATTTAGTCGTACTAGTTATTCTAGACGGAGAAAAAGTTGTTTTTGTGAACTTTTGTACGATCTAAATGTACTGTGCAGACGGTCGCGTAATTCTGTTTTTGAGAATTGCTAAAATTGAAAAATAGCCCGGTCGTCAATCTTAGTTCTTGTGCTTTCAACCTTTCACCTCAGTTAAGTTTATCATTAGCTTTCTGTTCAGAGATCTACGCTGTTAGGCTCAGCCTATCTATATACAGCTATTTCAATTAACGTTGTCGGATGAAAAAGGCGAAAAGCCCAGACCGCAAGGTAGTATGGGATTTTTATGCAATGGCTATTCACAACTAACCACACTACCTTGCGGTCTTGGCTTTTAGCCTTCATCCGACAACGTTAATTGAAATAGCTGTATATACTATTTGGAAACCCCTCGGTCCAGGGAGATTGGAAGTAAGTTGTTCTAGCGAATTAATTGGATAATATTTTTATCTTGATTTTCCAAATATGGCTGTAACAACTTCTTAGCAAATTGAGTAATCGGAAGCTTGTTTTGAAGCGTACAAGATACAGTTGCACGTTTCAACCCACTTATGGGTTTCTGCTTTTATATAATAACTGCATTATTCAATTGGTTTAGCGATATTATAGTCCATAGCCATTGGCCAATAAGAGCGCGCACGTCACATTATATTCAGTTATTATATAAATCCAGAAAAAGACCAACCTCATACTCAGCTCAGCCAAGCCGCTTCCATAAGAACTTCAAGTGATGAAAATACACTATTTATATGTTCAGTAATACCTACCTGTAAATGCTACCAGACAAAACAAGATGGCAAGAGACACTTCAAACCATAACTGAATCGGTGAACGGCCCATAGGATCAGACGTTGGCTTATCTTGGTTGAAGAGGGTGGAAGTGTTGTTTTCGGCGTTACTCATATCTAGTTTTAAGCAAAAGATGAAACAGTGAATAAGTCGAATTATTTTCACTTGGTTAGAGGCATTCAAAACCAGGAGTGCTTGCCATGTATATTGAAAGTTTCCGGTTACAAATTTACTATAAGTGATAAACTTAAGAATGAAAATATAACTGACACCCTCACTTAGCCGAAAAATATCAAAAAGACCTTCTGTTTATTGTTTTTTCTTCGTGTTTATATTGAGAAAACAAGCTCTGGAGCCAGTAGTTTCACTGACGTAATGACTTTTTGTATTTATGAAAATATTGGCTTAAACTTAATCTTGCCTTTTACATTGTTTATCACAAGAAAGTACGTGCTTAAATCTGACGTTGCTCTTGGCTAGCTTCCTACATTGTACCATAATCTAATTGCTAACATCTCAAGATTTTTTACAAGATAAAAACAACTGATATCATCCAACTCTTTCCGTCAACGAATCTGATTATTCTTTGCGATTACGTTTGATGAGACTTTTTTTAGTCTAGCCTCACAGATAGTGCAATTTAATTCGGATGTACAAAATCAGCCTGTCAATCATCGGAATCTCTGTGTAAACAGTAGCTCTACCTTGTTTGTAAACATACAATACACTTACTTCATCCTGAAGCATCTATGGTTTTCATATTCGTGCGATGTTGGACGGCCCAGAAGTTCCATTAATAAATTGATAAAAAATGATATCTTAAGGGGGGAGAAACTTAACTACAGTTTTGGAGTCGTTGCTAGGGACATTATTTCATGGTTAGCATTTCTCACGTGTCATAAACTGCTAATGTGGTGGGAACTATGAAACTGAACACAAGACATCACTAAATCGACATTGCACATGCGTAACTAGTGCCAGTCCCCAACCGCGCGTAAGAATGAAAAAGCGTAAAAACTCAAAGGAAACGAGATAAAAATTTGATTTTTTTGCCGAATCATAAGCAATTCAACCTTTTTAAAAATCTGTAGCATGGAATTACCGTTAGGCGAAAAAACAGGAAAGTTATTAAAGAAAATGTATCAAAACACACCTTTATGACGTCATAGCTTTTTCAATTACGTGAATTTTAACAAATCCATGCTACAGATTTTTTATTAGGATGTTCTTAAGCCGTTGACATTGGTTTTATTGGAAAAAAATGTAAGATGTTTGAGTTTTAAGGGTTTTTATGTTCTGGTCACGTGACTTACCAAATATGGCTGTGACTTACGAAATTTAATGGTACCATTAACAGAATGAACGTGACCAAACATCATAGCCGAGGAAGTAAAGAAACTCATTATATGACGTTTGGAACTCTTCCATAGCAACCACCTTGTAGTTAAGTTTCTCCCCCCTTAACGTCAGTGTACGATGACTTGCTTTTTTTTTTGCATGAAATATTCATTGCAACTCATTCCACTAAGGGTCGCTATTAGTCTTTTGTATACCTAAGGTTGAAAACATCTGAGCGTATCGACATCCTTTTTGTTAATTAAAGAAAAAGTGAAATATTCTCGGATCAAAAGTAAACGTTTTTTGAGCTGTACTTTCCTGTGGTATTGTTTGGTTCTATTGAGCCTCAGGAAGACTGACATCCTCCGATCAAATGCCGATTGTAATTCAAATGAATTTTACTGAGTAGCAATTTACTATCGGTGCTGTTTGTTCAGACTCATTGTTTTGAAAAAAAAGAAAGATTTGTGATGCTTTCCACTTTTAACCTGCTCACGTGCACTGGTGAAAGCATTTAATTTGCTGCGTTCATTTCCAATTGCACGAATAAATAGACGTTCTGTAATTACTTTTACTCACAGTCGTCAAACCGGCAGTAGTCTTAGTGCATCACGGCAATAAGTACACTCTTTTGTATATACATTTATATATAAAAACCTATTTCCCCCGGGAAGGGGGACTCCCATATAAAAATGACGGGGGTGCTCGTCGTACCTTTTAGGGGTCAAAATTTGTAGATTGGTACCGCTTAGGGTAGGAAAATCTTAAATGACCACCATTAGAATTATCACGGTACCTTTTAGGGTATGAGCCGAAAAAATATGACAGAATATGACATGTGTTGTTTTAGAATTGGTACCTCTTAGGGGTAAAAATTATTTTGAGCCACGCCCATCAAACGAGGTTCTGGTACCTTTTAGGGTGTTTTTTGAAAATTTCCGACGAGCACCCCCGTCATTTTTATAGGGGAGTTCCGCCCCCCCCCCCCCCCCCCCCCCCCGGCCTTTTTTATAAGAACGTTGAGACTGGGATTGATCAGAATTTAAAGTGAACGTGCTAAGAACTTACCCAGGCTGAGATTTTGTCAAGAACATTTTCCATTTAACAAATAGATTCCATTTGGCGGTGTGCCTGTTCAGTTATAGATCACAGATGACGTTAAAATGTGGTAAGAACAAAAAAGTGCAGCACACGAGCCGCAGGCGAGTGTGTCACCGATGTTCTTACCACATTTTGACGTCTTCTGTAATCTATAACTGAACAGACACACGGCCAAATGGAATCTATTTGTTTTATACAATGAACAGAAAAGTATAAAGAGTAAATTACGAACTTGCCACGTAGCGCTCGACTGTTTGAAGATTTGCTCCAGTTTAGGTATTTTTCAAGTCGCCAAGAATACTTTTCGTCTTGGTTTCTTCTTTTTCTTGCTCGTAAACAGCTTCTACTAAACATTTTTCGAGGCTTTCACTTGCTCAATCCAGAATAATCTCACAAACATTTTCAAAACTGTGCGCCATGCTGGACAAAACAAAGCAAACAATTTTTCTATGACGTCAGCCGTGCGTCTGTACTCTGATAGATCATAGGCAACGACCAATCACAGAGCGCGTAGTATTCAGTTTATTGTATAATTTATAATAGCAAACGTGTCTAAAAATTGGCCAACTTGTAGAACTTCGCCTATATTTCTTTCTTCTCATTCAAAGCTATGATTTACTGAAATATTGTTCCGTTTGTCCTTAGAACGTGCTAAGTACGTTTTCAGGCTCACATCGCCAAAAACGAACGTCCAGTTCCAGCTCCTCCTCAGCCCAAAAATTTGACGTTCAAATAATTTCATGAAAATTCATTAAACACGATCCGACACTTAGTTGGTCCGGGAAAACTAGCAACCTCTGAATAAATAGCCCATGAATAAACCAAAACATACTTTATTTTAACTATATACATACCGAAAATAGCGAAAATAGCGAAATAAAAGTCACAACTCTAGAAAAGTGGCCGTCTTTTTGCTCGATCTGGCAAAAAGCATATACCAACAATTGATTGGATGAGATTTTTGTGATATCCGGAATAATCAAGGTCAAGGTAAGTGTTACCAGGCGAAACCGAAGGCTGAGGCTGATAACACTTACCTTGACCTTGATTATTTCGGATTTCACAAAAACCGAATCTAATAATTGTTTTATTATACATTGTTTTAAAGAAAATAACGACAAACACAAGTCTTAAAAATGATTTCACATACTTGTGGTAATTCCTTTTTGTCGCCCGGCTCCTGAATGTTTTTCTCTTTAAGGTATTCATGGAACAGTTCCTTCGCAACTTTTGTCTATTTTTTTGTGTTTTTCGAGTCTTTATCGTCCGACCAGCAATTTCTCAATTTCTTGCTCGGTTGAAGAAGCGAATCGACGAGCCATGTTTTTACTTGGCTGTGTGCAAAAGCTGCCACTCACCACCCGTGAACTTGACTTGGAAATCATGCATTTGGCGCGTACCCTACATATTATTCACTATTCCGCTAGCAGATAAGTGAACAATCTGTAGGGTGAGCTGATTTCCAGAATTAACCTTAGGCTCTTAGCCAATGAGAAGACAAATAGTGACTACAGCCCCATTCACACCAACGGTTAAACATGTTTAAATGTTGTTTAGTTTAACTATACGTTTTTAGCCTCTATCTTGAACGTTTTTAAATGTATATGATTTAAACTACATAGAATGGTAATAAAAGTCAATAAAGTTTCTTTTAGTAAAGATTTCACTCCAAATATTACGGGAGGATATGAGGTATTTTTCTAAACCTGTTTTAAACTAAACAACATTAATGTTTAAGCATCGGTGCGAATGGGGTATACAACGAATAATAATATTTTGTGTAAAAATCCTAAACGTTTCTCATCATCAAGAATTAAAATATGAGACATTTTTTTGTGTGTAAATAAAACCAGTTAATTATATTACAAAGTCGACAGAGTACTCCTTTTCTTTGACGAACGTGTAATAACTTTCAATCCTCGATATGCAAATTAGAACCATGATAGACGATTTCCCGTGGAGGTTGTCGATGAACGACTTATCAATGAAAAACGTTAACATGCAAGGTAGATCAAACAGCTGAATTTCTTCGGTTTCTTTTAATATTGCCCAATATTTCGGTTATACATAACTAACCTCCGTCAGGGACTTATCAATGTCTTAAATTTAAATCTCAAGCATCAATGCCTCTCGAAATAAAAAGTGATATCCGCCTTAAAAATGTGTTTAGAGCCATTTTTAACATGGTTTCTAAAATAAACATGTACAGTTTGTTCCGTTCCAATTTCAATTACGAATGAGGCTGTTGGGTGTGAAAAACGCTTTATTTTTTTCTCATGAAGTCAAGTATTTTAGATATGGTCAAGAAATACGAAATGGTTTTATATGTGATCCAACTTTCCCCCTGATGTATATCTAGAGTTTTGTCAGTTGTTTCTTGTGGGTGGAAATGTGTGTCAACCGTATGAGGAATTATGCCAGACCGTTGGGCACAATTAGATGGAGAAGAATAACGAAGGCTATGACTTGCACATTGTATAATCCCTTTAAGCCTTCCAGCTGAAGAAATAATCACTATTGAAAAGAAGTTCAAGACCCAAAATCCTTCGATTTCCTGTCATCTGGTTTATTTCTCACGAAGAGATGGAAATCATTTTTTACTGTATGACTTTCTTCATTACCCATTAATATTTTTTAATTCAGTCTGACAAAATCTGCGTTAATATTTTCTCCAATAGGTCTATTTTTTGTTTAGAATGTATTTTCAACCCGTTTCCTTCTAAGACAGCAACAGGGGTGACCCCTAGTTGTATGCAATAATCAGTTCCTTTTGAGAATAATCAAACCGCATGATTTTAACGTAAAAATGCTTTATCTTATAAAGTATCTTATAAACTACAACTGATACCAGTATATTTAAGGTACTGGCCGATTATTTATGCAGTGATAATTGCTAATGTGACTGGTGAAAATAAAAAAAACCAAATTATTATTTACAAGCTGTTTAATCGAGCGTTTGCTATCTTGGTCGGTTCCAATTCACTTCAGAAATCATTCCAGTAAACTGTGTCAAAGGTGTACCAACCGCACTATCGTTACAACTATTAAATCATCTCAAAAAGGTATACATAAACTTTCTACTCCGTGAGTCAAATTTCAAGCCTTTTGAATCTTAAAATCTTAACAACGGCCATTTAAATGAAAGCGATCGAGCAGTACTATCCTGTGCTGCAAGTTTAATTGTTGTTTTTGAACATCAAACGTTATCATATGTATATCAGTTTTATTCAAACTTACTCGCAACAAAGGCTTTCCCCACTGCTTGTACTGTTTCTCTTTGAAATGGTTCTCGGAGTTACCGCAGCTGGAACGATCCGCGATGAAATTAGGTAGATATTGCTTGAAGTGTTTGGGTTTCGTGCAACTGAGCTTGGCAGTTTAATAACAGGAGCGCATTTATGCCAGAGAAAAAATAATTACTCTGTTTGATTATTTTTTGACTGACACGTTGGAAACGGATCGTAAATCGATCGCATATCAAAGGCCTTGCATTGGTTGATTTTGGATGATTTATCATCTCACGAATGACATTTTGTCTGTGACAGTTTGCTATGGTTATTTTGGCTGAAATTAGTCGGGTTATGGAACAGTCTTCGCAAATACGGAATGAGACAGGTGGTATCTCAGATTCAATACGACACCAACAAGAGGACACAAAATATATTGAAATGTCCAATCTTCTTTCACATTCCAAGTGGTTCACTTAGGGGCAGGATATTTGGCAGTCATTCTATTTCTTGCCGGGACGTAATAACGTTAGTTTAAGTCAGCAGGGGCGAAATAAGCGGAGCCTATGGCCTAGCAGGTTCTCTGGTTTTTGTGTCACTCTGTACCCACTTTGAAAATTGTTAATTAAAAAAGTGTCAACGGGAATAAGATACCGGTCGCAACGGCTGCTCAAAATTTGTTTTACTAAAGATGCATGCTCTCGAAAGAAGGTTATCTATCCTGATTTATCGCGAGGTTTGTTGTTACACCAAAGTTGCCGAACATAAAATGTGTCTACAATGGATCTCATGCTCTTAAATAAAAAAGAAAACTGTCGATCTCGCACTTATATGTATATATATATATACATATAGATATATATTTATTGAAATTGTTAAATTTGCTCTTTAGCTTGCACAGTTGACAAATGTAAACAATTGCTATTTTTCATTTAATTCAACACATTGTCTTCATCTTTTTACTTCAACAAGGACCTTTTATTTAATCTTTTTTTACTGATCATTTTTCAAAGTGCAGACAAAGAGGCGATTTAAATTGATCAGTTCCAGTAGTTTTCCGATTACCTTACAAAAGAAGGAGAGGTGTTAATCAAAACGTCTTTTTAAAAGCAGAAACTTAAAGCTAATAAAAAGTACTCCCTTTTTATTGAAATTTTAAACGACCCGTATAATATATCATTTTCTGTTTAGATAAGTGCATGCATATCAGTTTTCTTTTCACGCGAATGATAAAACGTTGTCTTAATTGTCACACAACTTATTACGATTACGCCTGAAGCTACAATATTTTGGTAATTATGGTCATTTAAAAGAAGAGGAGAGACGTAAATTTAATTAAAAAGCACACCATTTTTCGAAAAATGAAGAAATTTGAGGCTTTTTCTGCATGGGTTCTTTTCAATGAAAAGTCATTATGATCTTAAAATTTCTCTAGGGCCCTTTCGAAATTTTATAATTTTTATTAAATCTGGAAGATGAGTATAAATTTCGTTTGTTATCTTTTACGGCATCATTGTTGAAATTGACGCACAAAGATGTTTTTTAATATTGAGATTTTTGTCCTAGAAAAGCAAGCATTTAGCCAACACTGACTCCTGACAAATGCTACAATGGGTAATAGGCAGAACTCTTGCTTTTCTTGAGATCCTTATTAGCACAGGATATACCTAAATAATGAATAAGCTTTGCAAATAAGGAAGGAGAGGATAAATTAATGCCGTAATATTTGTAACTATGGCAATGAATGGTGGAAAATTGAAAAGCAAAAACTTAAGTGAAATTAAACAAGTTGGTTTTCTTTCCCTCCCGGAGAGTCAAACATAGACTATTCATATGGCGATAATTTTAGAGGATGTGGATGGAAATCCAAACTGTGATCATTCAAAGGAATGCTATCGAGCAGTTATACTGTTTATTATGCGTTTCAAGGTGGTTCTAACTTTTGAATCTGTAGTCGGAAACCTTAAATGTGATTATTCACATACAAGCTCCATAGCAGAATTTTCCCATGGTGTTGTTTAATGTATTCCGTCCAAGATAGTTCTAACGTTTGAGTCTATGGATAGTCCTTAAGCGTGACCATTAAGATGAAAGTTTTCGAGTAATACTTATTGTTTTCGAGCACAATTATTATGATTACTTGCCCAAGATGCCGTTTTTATCTTATGAATACGCGAAGCGTTGAGCAAGGTATAGTACACAGGAAAAGATATGCAAATTTTCACTCTTTCCATAATCCGTAAACTTTTGTTATTCCCCAGTGTATTAGGTGTTAAAAGATGATTGCTGTATTTTAATTTCCCAGCGTATTACATCATTCATTTGTCTTGTCTCTTTTCACACAATACATATGTTATGTCACGCTAAGATGTTTTCAATTGGTCGTTTAAATCTGTTTTACTCTTCAATTCTTTGACAGTATTGAAAATTAAAACCGATCTGTGGCCTTTGTTAAGAGCCCTTTAATTTGTTTTGTTGTTAATGATGTTTTTGTTTTGTTTGTTTGGGGTTTTGTTTGCAATATTTTTATGAAGAACTTTGGGAATTTTTCCAGTTTTGAACATGCGTGCTCTTGAAAAGGCTGGTACTAAACTTTGAACCGAAAAAAGTCACTCGAAAAGTATCACCCTAACAGAACTCAGAGATAATACGTAGGTGCGCGGAGATATGAAATTTCCCTTAAAGTGTTCAACTCGATATCTCACTCGTGAGATATCAAGTTGAACACGAGAAGATAAATTTCATATCTTCAAGCAGCCATGTATTATTTTTTTTATTATTTAAATGACACTAACTACTAAGTATAACACCGTCCGAAGGTGTACGAATGTTTCTGATCATTTGCCGAAATATTCCGAAGATTTACGAAGATTTCCAAGGGAGATTAACCCTTTCACTCCCAGAGTCAATTATGGAGACATGTAGTTTAGTTCTAACTTTTGAGTCTGTTGGTGAAATCCTATGGTGTGACCATTCAAATAAAACCTCTTCGACAGTACTTTTGTATGGTACCATTCGTTTTTCAATATTTTACAAAATCTGGAGCCGATGAAATTTTGGATTTTTCTTGAATTTTGATGGTTGGCACTTTTGGGCGTAAAAGGGTAAAATGAAAGCATCGAGACAAACTTCTATATCCCTTTAAACATGCAAAGCTTTATTGAGATTTATTGAGCAAAAACAAATATTTCATCTAAATAACTGTTGATTTTTGCTTCTTTTCTTGCTTGACAACTTCCACGATAATCTAGTTAAAAAATAAGAAAAGTGAAATATAACAGTAATGGCAACCAATGAGAATCTCAAAGGAGACATTCAGTTCGGGAAGCTCTTTGGTGTAAAGCAACTTACCGACTCTTAATCAGCTTCACACGAAGCTTTAAGAACAGCGTTCAGTCTTACAAAGAGGTCCTCGAACTTCCTAACGTAGAAGACATTATCTGTTTTGCCATTGGCAATCTCCTGCAGCTCGCTGTGATCGATGCCAGAGCCAACACCAACGGCAATCATTTTCACCTTTTTACTCTAAAATATAAGAATACAAAGATGAGAAATGGCATTGTTTGAGCTAATGAAAACTATCACATCTAACAAGCGTATCAGTGCGCAAGGTGGGAGTTGACTCTAGAAAAGATCCAGTCCCTCCTTTGATAGCAGTGTCTAGCGCCTGTGAGGCCTTACTTCGTCGAGCCCTTACTTCGTCGAGCCCTTAAAAACGTCCATATTGGTGAAACTCCAGGCTTAAAATGCAGGATTAGTTCTCATGATACAACGTTTTTGCAAATGCCCCCTCTCGGGAACCGACCATTTGACTTCTAGTGAAGGGGGGATTTGAAAAAACATATCCTGCAAACCAAGGAGCTGAGGAAAAATATCCAGTGCAACTGCGAGAGCCCGAATTGAACTTTGATTTTTTTCTTTTAGCAAATAAAATGGCTGCAGCTACGCATCTAAAGGAAACAATATTGAGCACATACAAGACCTGACATTGCCTTAACTACAGGCGATAATAAGAAAAAATGATAGTCGACTTACAATAAGCGGTCGCAGGACAGTGCTATAAGCTTTGCTGCCACTGTTAGTCTTTCCGTCTGTGATCACTATAAGCACGTTCGGTTTATCACCACGATCTCCTCCCGCGGAACTAAAGAGTCCAGAGTTAGCCATCTGCAGGGCAATGTCGGTTCGTGTTCCCCCACCAGTGTAAGCGATTCTGTTGAGTCAAGTCCAGTGTTAGTAATACTTGTCACGCCTTGTGCATGTTATCCCCCGGGGGGAGGGGGGGAGGGATACGTTGTGCCGCTGGGACTCTGATACCTTTACCCTATATCAGACCACGTTAAGCTGGATTTTGCAACACCTGTTCTAGACAAGACACCTAAAATCCCTAGCCTATCCCAGACTCGCTATTGTTCAGAACTCTATCTTCATACAACCGATCAGTTTGTTGGTAAATGATACCCTATTCTAGATCAAAACTCTCCATGATGTCTATACCCTATCGCAGACTAAATTGCTTGAAAACCATACCCTTCACAGTGGCACATAGCCATATAGCTTATATACCCACATAGCACTCGCCCAGTGCTGCCTTGCCTGACCTCTGTTTACTGGGCAATGAGAACAAAACGAAAGAATGGGCTAATATGGCTATAGGCAAAGGCCCATAGCCACTATTTTTCAAATAACAAATTTCATCAGAAAAGTCCCTGATACATAGTTTGGCCCAGTAAATGTGTGGGTACTGAAAACGAAACGACACCAAGTTAGTGAGTAACACTAAAAGTGGACAGGACATAGGCAGGAGGGGGAAGGATGAGAATGACACTCACATGGCTTGGCTGATCACGTGACACACCCTTAAACCTAAGAGGGGGATAAACTTAATTCACAATAACTCCTCCTCAAGTCCCAGGACTACTCGAATAAAATAAACATTACAAAGGGAGAAAAGACATAATATTATATTGACGAGCAATTATTTTATTTAGGGCATTTGCTGGCCACTGGTGTTGCCGTCTGTTTAGGACACAAAGATTGAATTAGGAACAATAAGTTGGTGTTCATACGATATCTATTGAGAACGTCAAGACATAAGAGATACCTGTCGATAATTTTGTCCATAGCATCTTGGGACTGCGAGTTGACGTCGGCGAATTTAACTGCCAGATGTGAGCTTGACTGATACGCAATGATACCAACGCGGGTTTCGTGAGAGGAGATCTTTAACCTGTCGACTACAGTGCGGACAAAATCCTTGGACTTGATGAAGTTTGCAGAGCCGACAGAACCCGAGCGATCCATGATGATACCAACATCCATAGCGTGTTGACAGGGTGGAGCAGGAGAGTCTGAAACGAAGCACAAAATGTAATTATTACTCTTTTAATCTCGCAGAAACAACTAAGAGGATCTGTGTGTGGGGGAGGGGGGGGGGGGGGGGGGGGGGGGGTGCCCATGATTCTTTGTCGTTCACTTCTCAGCTAGAAAAAACTCTTTCTTGGAAAAAAACATGTTGAGTTCGTTAGACTTGACTTTTTCTCATACTCAGTGTTTCTTTTTTGTTTTCAGGCATTTTCCGTGTGACAAAGGAGATTCGTGTTGCTTACTCGTGAAGTTTAAACTGAATCTCATCGTTTGTTTTTTAGATGACAAACCTTCGTCACAAACATAAACAATTATGTGGTGATTGTCACACTGGTAACAAACTGCATTGTAGTGTTTTGGTCAACGAGACACTTGGTAAAATAAATCAAGTCAAGAGCAAAGTAGTTCTCAGTCGTCGTTGTGCAATTGATTTTAAACTAACCTGGTTGACACGATGCAAACAGTACATTGTTCTCGTTGTTGATAAGTTCATCAAACTTGTCCACATGAATTACATTTTCACGTTTGCCATCAGCGATCTCCTTCAGTTCGTCGTTGTTAATTCCTGAACCCACACCAATAGCTATCATCTTTACTTGCTTACTCTGTCGAATGAATGGCGATGGGTATTACTTTTCGTGACTTTTGAAATGAAATAGCTACTTCAGAAATAAAATTGGAGTTCTAGTTTGCAGGTTTTCAGTAGATCTTTGGAGATACGGAATAGGGCTGATGCAGGATTAAGAACTTCAACTCTCATTACCAACTTCTGCAACATGAAATAATTTTTCTAGGTTTGCTAAACATGTAGTTGCTCAGGACCTACTTTTAAAATATGGCATTAAATCAGTCAACGAAGAAGAAAAGATAATTTGGAGCTATTGGCGAAGGAAGTAACCATGGTAGGAAGGTCTGTAATGTCTTCTTGTCTGACCCGCCTCGACGAAATTGGCTTTCATGGTATGATCTCTTTTTATACATGTATATTTGTTGTTGTTCCTGTCGCAAAGCTTTTGTTCTATACTAATATATACAGCACGAGAGTACAGCTCCAAAACATGAACTTGTGAATGTCTAACCTTCAGTGGAGCCAGCACTGTTCTGTACGGCTTGCTTCCAGCGTTCGTCTTGCCATCCGTCATCACAATAAGCACGTTCGGCTTGTCGCTGCGCATTCCGCCTGCGCTGGTAAACAGCTGACTATTGGCCAGTTCAATAGCTTTATCAGTGCGTGTATTCCCGGAGGTATAACTGATTTTCTTTATAAGATCGGTCATAGCAGCTGGTGTCTGGTGCTGGACATCGGCAAACTTCACTGACATCTCAGCATTGGAGTGATAGGGGATGATGCCGATGCGGGTGCCGTGTGATGAAATTTGTAATCGGTGTACAAGTTGTATGACGAACTGCTTTGCTTTCTCAAAATTAGCATAACCAACTGAGCCAGACCGGTCCATGATGACAGCAATGTCCATGGGACGTTTACAAGATGATGGCACTCCAGGAGCTTTAGAAAACAAATTGACAATAGTTAGTTTAATTATTATCACCCCATTAGTGCCACTATGGGTCACTTATTGTGCCACATGAGTAAACACCACGATCACTATGAGTGGCCCGTAGTGACCTTCGAACTAACAAGCAATTTTATTGGCTGCTGATAACAATGGGGAACATCACAGTCAATAGGATTTGCTTTACTATAGATGGTTTTCACTCACGTGACCTTCAGTCCTGTGGGACTCAAATGACAAAAGCCATGGCGGCCATGTTGGTGCACATAACAAAAGAAGTTGTTTAAAATTCTTTTGTAGGTGTACACCAACATGGCCGCCGTCGTGACGTAACGTGAAAACCACCTATTGAGTGATTCGTATACTTTCGTTCAGCATTCGCTTAAAAGACGTGTGACCAACAGGTTCCGAGTTCCATGTTGTTGCAAAGCGTTTCTTGCAAAATATTACCGTTTTACAAGCAGAACTGAACACGGAAACTATAGTTATATAATCGTTAGAGTCTAAATAGATTTAATAATTCATAAATTTCCTTCGGCTTTCTGTTAAACGAAGAAATTTTCAATTGATAGCAACTCGCTTTTTTGTGATTTCGACACCTCGATGGAACGTGCGCGAAGCAAAGAAGATGGGTTCAAAGCGAAACACATCGCTTACCACTTCATATTTTGGATTACATTGATAGATGAGTGATTGTTTAGAATACAGCTATTTCAATAAGCGTTGTCTGAAGAATTGGCATTGGTACATTAGCTTATCTTTCCTAAATCCGTATCGCCTGGCGTGTCGGTCACAACATGGCAGACTTTAAGGTATGCTTAAAAGTCATTGACCCTAAGGTGATCGCTATATGGAGCCGGCATGTTGTCCTGCATGAAGAGTATTATGAAGTATAGTCTGCATTCGAACCCACAATGCCTTGCGGTCTTGGAATGTACTAATGCACAATATTTTTCAATAGTTGTATACGTGCTTTGTGGACGGCTTAGACTGGGTTTAAGTTCCTGTTCTACTGCACCCCCCCCCCCCCCCCCCCCTCCCCCCCCTCCCGCCCCCCCTCGACTAATCTGGTTAATTAGTTTTATGGGTTCCAAAACAATATTTTCTCAGCCTCTTTCGTTTCAAAAGACATGGAAATGATGTTATGATTTCAGTTTGGTTTGTTCTTATACAAGATCTTTCAAATGAAACAGATAAAACGAATCTTGTTTCTTTTTGAATGTTTAAGCTTAACGAATATAAAATGAATGCGCAGTAGAAAAAGTAAAACCACAAAATGGATCCTTTAAACTTCAAATGACAACACTTTTAACGATACGATGTTTCTATAAGCCACAAACAAGTTTGGATTAATAATAAACGAAGGGAAAAATCGTAACGTTTTCAAAACATAACACGTCTTAGCACCTTTTTGCTCTGCACAATACCGGAGACTGCAAACAGGACTCTTTGGCAAGTTGTAGACGTAAAATTCTCCACAGTCTCTAACTTTGATATTCACACTCCATTTACAGCAGTTCCCACTCCAATGGAAGCAAACCTTTCTTGTGACAACCCCCTGTTGTTCAGTAGGATGGCTTTCTTGGAGCCAGCCAGGAGCATGCGTACCACAACGATTTACCGGTACACAGGACGTGGGCATAGCAGTTCCCGCTGCCCCCATGAAACGATGCCATTTCCCAACTGTCGGCAGGTTCCTCTGGTCACACGCCAAGTTGCCTCCGGAGAAGTCCTTTGAGCGCGTTTTATCACTAATTACTACGTAACCTTTGCATTCAGGTGGAATGACGACTGAAACTTAAAAAAAGGGGTAAAGGTAAGTAAAGGGAATCGCATGAAGGCGAATGCAATTCCTTTTTATCTTCTTTTTTCATGTACAAAAATCCTCAACACGAACGAACTCGGTGTCAATCTTTGTTCACAGTCAGTATTTGATCATTTGCGTTACAAGACTCATTTAGCTGTGGATACCGTATTTTTTTGATTGATTGTCGGGTCTACAATCCGTGGAAAAAGGCGTTTAATCGGCGAGATCCACCGTTTATTTGAGCCCCGCATTATGTAACTGTTTTGATCAATAGGTGTATTCAAGAGGCTATGTCACGAGGATTTGGCTGTTTTTTTTTTGGTCAAATCTCTGCTAAAATTACTGACAAACACGGCCTTCAATCGTGCACAAACGTTTCTTTTGCGCAGCCGAATTATTTTATCCCACTTCGAGGCGTTTGGATACCAGATGAAACATTCTTTCGAGTGTTTGATTTAGCTTCTCAAACTGATCATTAAATGCGGAGAAAACGAAGGAATAAAATCGCCAAAATCTATGCAAATTAAGACCGGGTATCCAAACCGCTAATTGTTACAGACAAAATGTCTTATCGCACAAAAGACAGACTACCGCACAAACATAGTTACTTAAACGAACATACTTTGATCACAGTTTTTGCCAGTGAATCCTTGAGCACATGAGCAGGTGTATCCTCCTCTAGTGTTTTGGCATCGGCCGCCATTTTTGCAGGGTTTCAGAGTTGCACATTCATCCACGTCTGAAAACAAAATTGACAAAATTAATGAACCAATCAAATGTGAACCTCAGCATTACCGCCGTGAGTATATGAACTTCGCAACTTTGAAATTCCCATCGCTTTAAAGCATTACACAATGTTACAATGAGGAAACGTGCACGTTACAACGAGGGAACGTGTACGTAGCAAAGAACATCGATTCAAAGCGAAACATATCGCTTACCACTTCATATTTTAGATTACATCGATAGATGAGTGATTGTTTAAACAACGGTTGTCTGAAGTATTGTGCATTAGTACATTCCAAGACCGTAAGGCATTGTGGGTCCAGCTTGTCTTGCCTAAATCTGTATCGCCTGGCGTGTCGGTCACAACATGGCAGACTTTAAGGTATTATTAAAAGTCATTGACCCTAAGGTGATCGCTATATGGAGCCGGCATGTTATCCTGCATGAAGAGTATTATGAAGTATAGTCTGCATGCGAACCCACAATGCCTTGCGGTCTTGGGATGTACTAATGCACAATTCTTCAGACAACGTTTATTTAAATAGCTGTATACGTGCTTTGTGGACAGCTTAGACTGAAATTCAAAATTATAGTGAGGGATTTATTTGACATGTCTTTTTTGTGTGAATAAAGCAAACATGAGAACTTTGATTTGTGTTGGCACTGGCGGAACGCGCCCTTCAAAATCGTGGCACTATTAAGACCCGTTTCCACAGGCGATTTTTTGTGCAATTTTTGTCGCACTTTTCGATGCAATTTTTGTCGTGCGCAAGTTGCATCTTCAGATCGCGTGTGTAAACTAGCGGCGATTTCAGTGCGATTTGGGAGCGATTTATCGCACGATGTCGCAGAGGTTTCGAACATGTACGAAACCTGATGCAACTTGGCGACGATTTTGGGGAAATCACAGCAAATCAAAGCAAAGATCGCACCCGAATCGCACGGAAAATTGCCGCTAGTTTACACTTGCGACAAAAGTTGCATTGGAGAGTGCAATAAAAATCGCATCAAAAATCGCATCAAAAATCGCATGTGAAAACGGGCCCTTAGGATTTTAAGTTCGTGTTCTACAGGAGCCACCCATTTCAACCTCGACTGTTCTGGTTAATTAGTTCTATGGGTTCCAAAACAATATTTTCTCAGCCTCTCTTCTTGTAAAAGACATGGAAATGATGTAGTGATTTCAGTTCGGTTTGTTCTTATACCAGATCTCTAAATGAAACAGATAAAGGGAATCTTGTTTCTTAGCGAATATCAAATGAATTCACAGTAGAAAAAGTAAAACTACGAAATGGATCCTTTAAAGTTTAAGGGACAACACTCCTAACGATACGATGTTTCCATAAGCCACAAACAAGTTTGGATTAATAATAAACGAAGGGAAAGATCGTAACGTTTTCAAAACATAACACGTGTTAGCACCTTTTTGCTCTGCACAATACCGGAGACTGCAAACAGGACTCTTTGGCAAGTTATAGACGTAAAATTTTCCACAGTCCCTAACTTTGATATTCACACTCCATTTGCAGCAGTTCCCACTCCAATGGAAGCAAACCTTTCTTGTGACAACCCCCTGTTGTTCTGTGGGATGGCTTCCTTGGAGCCAACCAGGAGCATGCGTACCACAACGATTTACTGGTACACAGGACGTGGGCATCGCAGTTCCCGCTGCTCCCATGAAACGATGCCATTTCCCAACTGTCGGCAGGTTCCTCTGGTCACACGCCAAGTTGCCTCCGGAGAAGTCCTTTGAGCGCGTTTTATCACTAATTACTACGTAACCTTTGCATTCAGGTGGAATGACGACTGAAACTTAAAAAAAGGGGTAAAGGTAAGTAAAGGGAATCGCATGAAGGCGAATGCAATTCCTTTTTATCTTCCTTTTTCATGTACAAAACTCCTCAACACAGTTTCGTACTCAGTGTCAATCTTTGTTCCCAGTCAGTGTTTGATTCATTTGCGTTACAAGACTCATTTAGCGGTGGATACCTTTTGATTGTCGCCGGGGTCTACAATCCGTGGAAAAAGGCGTTTAATCGGCGAGATCCACCGTTTATTTGAGCCCCGCATTATGTAACTGTTTTGATCAATAGGTGTATTCAAGAGGCTATGTCACGAGGATTTGGCTGTTTTTTTTTTTTGGTCAAATCTCTGCTAAAATTACTGACAAACACGGCCTTCAATCGTGCACAAACGTTTCTTTTGCGCAGCCGAATTATTTTATCCCACTTCGAGGCGTTTGGATACCAGATGAAACATTCTTTCGAGTGTTTGATTTAGCTTCTCAAACTGATCATTAAATGCGGAGAAAACGAAGGAATAAAATCGCCAAAATCTATGCAAATTAAGACCGGGTATCCAAACTGCTAATTGCTACAGACAAAACGTCTTATCGCACAAAAGACAGACTACTGCACAAACATAGTTACTTAAACGAACATACTTTGATCACAGTTTTTGCCAGTGAATCCTTGAGCACATGAGCAGGTGTATCCTCCTCTAGTGTTTTGGCATCGGCCGCCATTTTTGCAGGGTTTCAGAGTTACACATTCATCCACGTCTGAAAACAAAATTGACAAAATTAATGAACCGATCAAATGTGAACCTCGGCATTACCGCCCTGACTATATGAACTTCGCAACTTTGAAATTCCCATCGCTTTGAAGACACAGTATTGTCCATTATGCTTCACGCGCCTCTGTTATTGTTTTGGTTTGCAAGGGAGCGAGGCTTCTATTGTTTTCCGGGATTTTGCCCTTCTCGCGGCAAACATTCTATCGCGTGAAAAGGAATTATATCGTCTCGTGTTTCTCTTCTATTCAAAGGTTTTATATTAAATTACGTTCTTAAGTGTTGCCTGATAAATAAGGTACTCGAATAAACGTTTAACGACCGACATGGCCGATGCAAACGGATTACAAAGAGCTATAAGACCTACCAGATTTTTCAACATCAAGAAAATGGCCGCTTATTCTCGCAGCACGCAATGCACAATGGACAATACTGGGTCTTTAAAGCATTATACAATGTTACGATGAGAAACGTGCTCGTAGCAAAGAACATCGATTCAAAGCGAAACATATCGCTTACCACTTCATATTTTAGATTACATCGATAGATGAGTGATTGTTTAAACAACGGTTGTCTGAAGTATTGTGCATTAGTACATTCCAAGACCGCAAGGCATTGTGGGTCCAGCTTGTCTTGCCTAAATCTGTATCGCCTGGCGTGTCGGTCACAACATGGCAGACTTTAAGGTATTATTAAGTATTGTTCCACATAAGAACGATAGCAAACTTCATTGTTCTGCGGCATTAGCTCTTTCCCACATAGAATATCTTTGATTTCAAGAATAGAGGAGGAGCTGATGGTTAATAATTATATTTCATTATAAAAATAAAGAAAATCCATTTGCGTCAAATAAATTTTAGGAAATGTTCGTGCTTAACCAATCAGGATAGCAGAAGACAATAGCTAATAATTTTGCTTCTTTGATGAAGTTCCCCAAATACAATTTCTTTTAAAAATTGTATGTTGTGCGATTGGGTCTCAAATTACTTGAAACCTTAAAAAAATTAACAAAATGCACCTTGAAACTTTTTAGCGGTTTTTGAGTCTAGGCCAATGAGATCACTAGTAGTAACAATGAAAAATCTTGACATTCCATCGTGTTTGACATTCCATTGCCGTTCAGCGCTATCCTTCTTATGCGGATCATTACTTAAAAGTCACTGACCCTAAGGTGATCGCTTTGTGGAGCCGGCATGTTGTCCTGCATGAAGAGTATTTTGAAGTATAGTCTGCATGCGAACCCACAATGCCTTGCGGTCTTGGGATGTACTAATGCACAATTCTTCAGACAACGTTTGTTTAAATAACTGTATACGTGCTTTGTGGACAGCTTAGACTGAAATTCAAAATTATAGTGAGGGATTTATTTGACATGTCTTTTTTGTGTGAATAAAGCAAATAATAAACGAAGGGAAAGATCGTAACGTTTTCAAAACATAGCACGTGTTAGCACCTTTTTGCTCTGCACAATACCGGAGACTGCAAACAGGACTCTTTGGCAAGTTATAGACGTAAAATTTTCCACAGTCCCTAACTTTGATATTCACACTCCATTTACAGCAGTTCCCACTCCAATGGAAGCAAACCTTTCTTGTGACAACCCCCTGTTGTTCTGTGGGATGGCTTCCTTGGAGCCAACCAGGAGCATGCGTACCACAACGATTTACTGGTACACAGGACGTGGGCATCGCAGTTCCCGCTGCTCCCATGAAACGATGCCATTTCCCAACTGTCGGCAGGTTCCTCTGGTCACACGCCAAGTTGCCTCCGGAGAAGTCCTTTGAGCGCGTTTTATCACTAATTACTACGTAACCTTTGCATTCAGGTGGAATAACGACTGAAACTTAAAAAAAGTGGTAAAGGTAAGTAAAGGGAATCGCATGAAGGCGAATGCAATTCCTTTTTATCTTCCTTTTTCAAGTACAAAAATCCTCAACACAGTTTCGTACTCAGTGTCAATCTTTGTTCCCAGTCAGTGTTTGATTCATTTGCGTTACAAGACTCATTTAGCGGTGGATACCTTTTTTTATTGATTGTCGGGTCTACAATCCGTGGAAAAAGGCGTTTAATCGGCGAGATCCACCGTTTATTTGAGCCCCGCATTATGTAACTGTTTTGATCAATAGGTGTATTCAAGAGGCTATGTCACGAGGATTTGGCTGTGTTTTTTTTTGGTCAAACCTCTGCTAAAATTCCTGACAAACACCTTCAATCATTCCCAAACGTTTTTTTTTTTGCGCACCCGAATTATTTTATCCCACTTCGAGGTGTTTGGATATCAGATGAAACACCCTTTCGAGTGTTTGATGTAGCTAGCTTCTCAAACTGATCATTAAATGCGCATACTTGTCCAATACTCTGACAAATTTATGCATACCATTGTACTGTAATACATTGTGTTGTATAGTGCCGTTCTAGAATGTATTGTTAAAGTGTATATGACAGTTATTTTTTTATTTGCTTGATGGAATCTACATGGCGTTCTGATAAGAAAATCGAAAAGAGTTTTTTCGATATCGATTTTCTTTTCCGTGTGTCATCCGTCTAAAACGTGGAATTTCACTTCCGGTTGGTTCCAAAACCGCGCAAGAAGAAAGACTGGAAATAGTCCGCTAATACAGAAATGCCGGTGTCGCGGTTTCTCGGTTCCTCACATTTTTTGGTGCGCCTTGAGGAAGAAACATGGTTCTATTGAGGTGTGTTGTCTATGGTTGTAGCAACACGCACCAAAAACGGAGGAACTGAGAAACCGCGACATCGGCATTCTTGTATTGACGTCACAGCGGACTATTTCCAGTCTTTCTTCTTGCACGGTTTTGTAACCCACCGGAAGTGAAATTTCATATTTTTAGACGGCTAAATCACGGACAAGAAAAATCGATATCGATAAACTTTTCTCGACTTTCTTATCAGAACGCCATGTAGATTCCATCATGCAAATAAAAAAAATATCTGTCATATACACTTTAAACTATTGTTATGGTCCTATAATACAATACAATGGTATGTATAAATTTGTCAGAGTATTGGACAACCATCAAAATTAATGTACCAATCAAATGTGAACCTCAGCATTACCGCCCTGAGCATATGAACTTCGCAACTTTGAAATTCCCATCGCTTCATAGCATTATACAATGTTACAATGAGGGAACGTGCACGTAGCAAAGAAAATCGATTCAAAGCGAAACACATCGCTTACCACTTCATATTTTGGATTACGTCGATAGCAAAAAACAAATTCGTGTCATATACAGTTTAAAGGGACTGTATCACGCTATGCGCATGCTTGCACAAATATTTCCATTGCTTGGCTAAAGACACCAAAGATTCTAAAATAGCAATTACATTCCCAGTTAAAGACTTTTTAAATAACAAAAATGGGAACGGTCAATGCTTAGTTACGCAAATTGATGATTTTTTATTCTTCTAGCCAACGAATACATGTTTTAAAATGGACGTACCCCAGTCCACCGATCGAGCTCAGCCCAAGTGGTATGAGTAAAAGCAATTTAAAAATGTTTCACTTAGCCTATAGATGTTGTGTGATATTCTGTGATTATTTTTGGTGATTTTTAGGAGTGTTCGACAAAAAAGTACGGGGAGAGGAATGTGAAGCTTAGAAAAATAGGAAATATTGAAGATATAAACGTGGAATGCTTTTGCGTCAGTAACAGGTCATTGACTATTTTTTGGTGTTTCAAAATTAATTTCTATCCTCTATCCTTTTTTAAAACTCTGACTATTTTATTCAAATTCAAACATTCCGCTTTTAAGATCTATCGGAAGCGACCACCTCAAGTTTTCTTGGCATTTTGTCGGTTCCACTAGATGGAATCGGTGTAGCTTTAATCTGAGTATAACTGTAAGTAAATATATTAAACACGAGAGAATGTGTTTTAGTAAGATACCCTCCACCGAGAACAGATCTAGAGTTGTAAATGTCGTGTACGTTTGGACAAAATTTAAGATGTTAAACACCCTGGAATATTTAATATTGATAAAGCTTCCCATGCTGAGAAATAGCGTTGCCCAAAATCCATACCAATTAAACTGAGTTTCTAAACTTCTGTGCCGCTAAAACATTATGAATTGTTAATGAGATTCAAAGTTCAAACGAACAGACAGAGCACTACTAGTAGGTAAACACCAAAGAGGATAAGAAAAAGCAAACCTGCCAAAAGCGGTTTTGTAGCTCAATAGCCCTTATCGTAGATGAGTACGCCACGCCAACATATCAGCGGTTTCTCGCTTTCTTGACCCTATAGTCTCGTTTTGATGTTTACGCTCATCGTCGTCAGAGGTTCTCGTAAACATCAAAACGAGACTATAGGGTCAAGAAAGCGAGAAACCGCTGATATGTTGGCGTGGCGTACTCATCTACGATAAGGGCCATTTGGTATGTACTTAAACTATTGGTAATTCAAAATTTGTCAATGAAGTAATACTTTTCACAAGATCTTGGGTAGATGAAGGCCTTCCTTTGACAGTTAATGATAAAAAGAATACCATCAACTATCCCCTTGGGGGATAGATCGTTTAGCTGCGCCGTCCCTAGACTTTGGAATCTGCTTCCGACTTCGATTCCATCATTTCTAGTTTGAATATTTTTAAAAGTAGACTTAAAACGTTTTCATTTAATAATGCATTTAATAAGTTATGTTAGTGTTTACAATAAGCTGCTGTAAATTATTATTTTGATCAGCATTATTTATAATTTATTCTACGGAATTTAAGAATTGTAATTTTTAAGTCCTATTTTATCTTTTAATATTAATATCTTATTGTAAGGCGCAGTTGAATATTTATATAGAAACTGCGCGGTACAAATTTGAATTTATTATTATTATTATTATTATTATTATTAATATTATTAAATTAAAAGTTCCACTTTCCTATCCTTTTATGATATAACTCTTGGATTGATAAAATAGCCCCACTTACTCTTTATCTTCGCCTCATTGAAGTCACTCAAATTATAAATGCCATTATTGTCATTATTGATCGCTTTTGCAATTACCTTCATCGCAATGTTTTCCTTTGTAATTTGCAGGACACTGACAGCTGTATCCACCAACAGAATTCACACAAGTGGCTCCATTCTTGCAGGGTTTGTGTACATTGCATTCGTTCACATCTAAATAAAACGGAACGATATAGGAAACTAAGAAGGCATAAAGCTCAATATAGCTTAATGTTTTGAGACTGGAGGCTAGTCATGTGGACCTTTTTATCCCCGGATCGGGAAATCGATTTAACTTCTAACCTTGGTTTATAACACAACTTAATCATATCAAATTAATTTTGGGATTGGTAATTATAAATTCCCTTATGAAAAGAAGTCGCTGGAATTCTCTTTGAAATTCTTTGCAACGACATAGACAACTAAAATTAAAAGCCGAGAAACCAGAAAGAGGAAAATTTAGGAAATATCAAGTAAACTTGTGAGCAAATTAAAGCTAACACTTCAAAGTAATGTTCTGTTGACTCAGTTATTAAACTCGGACTCAGATTCGCATTAACTCCGAGTCATTATCTTACCTTGATCACAATTTTTTCCCGTGAATCTACTGTCACATGTGCACCTGTAGCTTCCATGAGTGTTAGCGCACGTGGCTCCATTCTTACAAGGATTATTGGCACATTCATTAACATCTATGGAGAAATCAAACATTAAAAAAAGATAAGATAAGTGTTTTTATTGCAGTGAACTCTCTCTAGGCCTCGGAACTAACTTGAGCTGTCCGCCTAAATTAACGGTTTTCAGTTCGCGATTGATGTGATACTATACTTGAACGTGAATGGTGTAGAGATTTTCCTTTTTATTCGTCGTTTCATGAAAAAAGGCCCCATTGACTCTTCATCTTAGTTTACCTCCCTTGATGCCGCTCAAATTATAAATGCCACTATTGGTCGCTTTTGCAATTACCTTCATCGCAATGTTTTCCTTTGTACTTAGCAGGGCACTGACAACTGTATCCGCCAACAGAATTCACACAAGTGGCTCCATTCTTGCAGGGTTTGTGTACATTGCATTCGTTCACATCTATAAGACATAGGAGAAAAACAAAGCTCAATATAACTCAACTGTGTGAGCCAATGTTGTAACATGGATAGAATTATTATATTGGATGGCTTACATAGTCAAATAAGTGAAGTGTAAACTTGTGAATTCAGTTTATCAATTATAAGTTTATTAGTAGTTATCCATTTCCTTTCAAATTCTTCAGCTAAAACGGACACAGACAAATAACATTGAAAACAAAGAAAGCCAGAAAGAAGAAAATCAGTTAGAAAATATTAAATTGTGTAAGCAAATTAAGCTAACAAGGAGAAATGTTGTGTTTGATCAGAAGTCAGATTTGCATTGCGTTGGCCAACTGATAAACTCCGATCTCATGATCTTACCCTGATCGCAATTTTTTCCAGTGAATCTACTGTCACATGTGCACCTGTAACTTCCGTGAGTGTTAGTGCACGTGGCTCCATTCTTACAAGGATTATTGACACATTCATTAACATCTACGAGAAAGAGAAAAAACAGTCAAAGATTGAAAAAAATCATTAGATGAGTGTTTTATTTAAACCACTAGCTATATATAATTATTTTCATTATATGGCTGAACTGGTTTACGATGAAAAGGTCGGAGCAATTAATTGGTGTCCTTAGCGTTCCTCATTTTATTAAACAGTACCTTCATCACAATGTTTTCCTTTGTAATTTGCAGGACACTGACAACTGTATCCACCAACAGAATTCACACATGTGGCACCATTCTTGCAGGGGTTACGCACTCTACACTCATCCACATCTAGAAAAGTAAGCAAAGGTGTATTATTAACATAATTTGTAGTTGCTGTATGGCATCAAAAAATTTGGTACGGACCAAACGTTGCCTGAAAATGGCCATACCAATGTCGTTATATTTCAAGTTTTCAATTTTACTGATGTTAACGTTTACACCACGTTTGCCATAATAAATGCCGGTCTATGCGATATGGACTATTTTGGTTTTACTCATCGTTATCTCCATTAACCTTTTACTGGACACACTAGCTTGAGATTATCAATTGGAAAACACATGTTTCAAGAGAGAATTGAAGAGCCAGTTAAGGTGGCTCCATCTAGTTATTGGTCAGTCTTCCAAATAAAATATCCATGATCTTATTGCTGTCTTTTGAGAGTTTTGTTTCGCGATACTAGGTATAATATACACATACACGAAGCTTTGGCTTTCTCCTTCACAGAGAAATCTAATTTGGCAGTCTTGTCTCGTTACCATGGCAACCGCTGATTGAGTTGTTTGGTTTGTCGTTCAAGGCTAGCAAACCTCTCGGCGGCTTTTCTCGGTTATTACACGGTAAATTTTCACGGTTTTTGATGAAACAGAACAAACATTCAGTAAGTCTCATCTGACAAAGCAATAAAAAAGTCTATACATAATTTTCGGCAATTTACTCACCTTTCGTTTTTTACGTTTATTGGGTTTGTGAATGTACAAAAACTGTTGTCTTTTTTTGTGATCACGAACCAAGAAAATCCTACCAATTTGCCAATTTTCATAAAAATTTACCGTGTGAAACGTGCGCAATAAACGTTTTAGCTACCATAGAAACCTCTTCATGACGTCATCAAAATAAACAAACGCGCACTCGCGCCATTTTCTTGTCCATTCCTTGCGCGCCAAAAAAACTATATCGAGACAGTTTAAAGGAACACTGCCCCAGCTGATATATCGTGTTTTAGTGGTTATGCCCAAGATCTTCCTTTACTATCTTCAAATAGGAAGAAAAGTCCCTAAACGTTATGAGAGCAAAGAAATATTAAGTAAAGAGACCAATAAAAACAACGCAAAAAAGTCAAAATTCCACAAGAATGGCACTTTTGTTTTCTTGACCGCCTGTCACGAAATGAAATGCGATGAACTGTAATCCACTTCCATCCTTGAAATCCTACACTTTATCTCCAAACTACTGCTTTTGTTTTGCTCTACAGAATCGTCTAATTCGATTAGGTTGTATATTTGGTGGCATTTGGCGATATAACATGGAAATAAGGTAATCGCCATCTTGTTATTTCGGCGGGTCAGTGTCCCTTTAACCCTTTAGTTCCCAACATCAAAATAGAAATTCTCCTTTCTTGTCCCCATACATTTATTGCAGCAGTAGCGAGGAGAAGTTGTTCAAATATCTTGAGAATTCATCTAAGGTAATGATATCCTTAATTCTCGTGACCTTTCTGATGGAGTAAGCATTGATATTACAGGAAGAAATTTGATGCTGATCACTATTGGGGCTTAAAGGGTTAACTTAATAACTGCCGGTTTGGTATCCTGAAAGTATTGAAGTGATGCGGTTTGTCGGTTGTACACGGCCAAGTATTTCTTGTCAAGTTTTCATTTGTCAAGTTTTATTTTCCCGTGTGTACAACTCAGTTTAGAATAGTTTTCCTTGAAAAGTCTCTTTGATTAAAGGTTACCGAAATTTGCTGGTGTGTGCCTCTCGAAAGTGAACTGAGCCTCGCTCGCAGAACCTTCGCCACTAAAATGTAGAACCAAAATGTAGAAAAATGTTATAACAGCATCAGATGACTCGTGGTTTTACCCAGGGATGGAGGGGACTTCCATATTAAGGTGACGGGGGTGATAGCCGTACCTTTCAGGGATTAAAATTCGTGGTTTCGTACCACTAAGGGTGTTTAAATCGAATGATCACTCTCAGAGTTATTCTAACAGCTTTCATGGTATAAAGTCAGAAAAATATTCTGACAGGAACAACTTTTCAGAAAGAATTCGTGGACCTTCTTAGAGGTACAAATTAATGTGACCCACACTCAAACCGGTTTCTGGTTCTTTTTAGGGGTTCCTTTGAAAATATCTGACGATCACCTCCGTCAGTGTTATATTACTCCCTGAATTGTCCTCCACTCAGTCCAATTACTACTACTTAGCTTTCAAAATCAACAACTCCTTATTCTTTATTAGTGAAAAAGATTCTCCACACAACACAGCTTTTCTGGCCCGAATAGTTTTCGGGACTTTCGAGATACGCACGCCAGGAATGAGACAGCTTTCAGTTACCTTGATCACAGTGCTTTCCAGCAAAGCTGCTACTGCATGTGCACTTGTAACCTCCACGTGTATTGGTGCATGTAGCTCCGTTTTTGCATGGATTGTTGACAGCACATTCGTTCACATCTGCAAAAAAAGAAATTAGAATCAGAAATTCAGTTTCCAACAGAGCTTCACATTGTGGGTTTTGACACATACTATTCATTTCATGTGCCCATAGAAATAGCTTTCTGTTTTATTTTTTTTCACAGCGTTGCGATTTACACGAGTGGAAGTTGAAAGAACAATAAAACCATGAAAATAGGATTGTGTTTCTGTTGAGTTATGTTTGGAATCGTGACGTTTTTGGGTCAGAACTGCCTCAAATTAAAACTAAGTACCTTTTCCGTACATGAAATGCTTTTCAAAAACTCATTAATAATTCATAAGGCCATTACCCAATCAAATGGTAGATAATACATCACGTGCAGTGACTTTATATCGATAAACCTCATCCTTATTAGTATGCGGTGTTTTATCAGATATAAAGACACTGCACGGGACTTATGAATATTAATTAATTATCAACACAGAAACTGACACAACAAATGGTGACTTTAACTTTTTTTTTCAGTACTGTTTTACGATATGTAGCTTTTGCCAATCTATATGGAATCTTCTCCAACCAAATAAGCAACCAAAAGTTTAGCAAGTAAGCCGTTATTTGAATGACACCAGCGCCCAGGTGTAAATTGGTAGGAAAGCGAGTGGTTCAGAGATGCCAGCTGCTTATTTCTACTCGTTCAATGCCAATGAATAAAAATTGTTAGACGTATTATGCACCGTACCTGTCAACTTTGGTATAGCATTTTTCATGAATTAGTTTTTTCCTCAGAACTTTAAAATCCCAAAACTTTCGACAGTTGCCGGGAAGCCATGGTCACCTCGTTGAAGCCAGTGTGGCACATGTGCTGTAAGCTAATCAGTCTACTTGTTTTTCTCGTATGCTAATATCCTCTTTGCACAAAAAGCACATTTGTTTGATCTCCGTAGGGACACGCTTTTGGCGGTTCGTGTTTGAAGCCGTTCAAAACACTCACAGCACGTGTTTTATCAAGTCTAAAAATTCTCGCGCTTCGCGCTCGAATTTTTAAACTTGATAAAACACTGCTGTTCGTGTTTTAAACATTACATAGAACACTAAAAGGAAGATATCAAGTGAATGTTTGAAGAGTGGATATTAAACCATATTCATAGTTTCTGCAAGTTGGAATTCATTTCCATTCTAGCCATCTGCGACCCAAGACACTTATTTTTAATCATGGAGCACTGGTAGATTAATTGTAAACAAAACTGGAACATTATTTTTGGGTTTCCATCGATATAAATATATCTCTAGGCTTGTTAAAGTGACACTATAATCCGCAGTATCAATGTTGTCATGCATATACCTTGATCGCAGTTTTCTCCTTGGTAGTAGGGCGTACACTGACAGGTGGATCCATCGCCATTGGGCTGACAAGTTGCTCCATTTTTACATGGGTTGCGTGCCAAGCAAGTATCTGGGAAGAAAGGTATCACACATATTATTCACGACATAGTTTTTAATATCGCATAATTGTTAAAAAGTGTTCAAGTGGTGCATTTTCAAAGGCAATTTTCGCGCGATAGTACATAGCTAGGTTAAAGTGACAATGTTCTATGATGGTATTTTACAGAAGAAGAGACCGCAAGGACTTTTCAAAGGACGCAAAAGGCTTTTTTCATTTCAATTGGTAGGAAGGTCGACAATTTGGCACCATGTTATGGAAATATAGTAGACCGATACACGATAGCACCAGAGCCCAGTTGTTTATGAAAGCGTTTAAGCGCGCGCTAATCCACGATTGAAAGTTAACCAAGGATTTAATTTCTTTCGTTAAAAGAAGAGGCAGAGAAGAAACTGAAAGTATAAGAAAATGGGAAAAAAATTAATCTTATTGGTCACTTAACTGGATTCAAAGGTGACGCAAATCCTGGGTAGTTTAATGTTAGCAACCCAGTCCACAGGTCAATTAACGAGTCGCCACAGATGTACAAACATTAAAACTTACTATGTCCTTTGTTTCCACAGTAACGGAATGAACAACCTGGTGTCCTTCCCAAATGGTACACGTAGAATGCGCCACAGTTACGGACACTAACATTAATGTGCCATCTGCAAATGTTGTTGAGCCAATGGAAGCAAACCTTTCTGGAGACCAATCCATCATCCTTGCTAGGATGTTGACCATCCAGCCAGCCTGGTGCATGAGTCCCGCAGTGGTGAACCGGTACTGGTGACGTTGGCATTCTGGTTCCTGCATCACCCTCAAAACGATACCACTTTGCGACGGAGGGGAAATCATTCTTGTCACACTTAAGTAATTTGCCCCTGTGCGAACCGGACGCACGATCGGCAGTATTAAGTTTGGTGTAACTTGAGCATTCCACAGGATCTGACGGAAAAGGCATTTTAATTCAAATATTGTTTGTACTTGACTCTTAAACTTTTTCAAGAAAGGTTTAGGTAGATTTTGCACCTTAAAAAGGTTAAAGGCAACTTATTTATGCATGGTTTATGTTGAAGCCAGACTGAAGGTTAGTAGAAGTAGAAATTCTGTCTCGTATTAACGAGACATCAACAAGGCAGTCGTTCTCACATTATGATTTTTAGATAAGAAACGTAAAACCAAGAACCAGATGCTAAAGTCATAATCCAACATATATAAAATCACAAAATCAGTGTCTCGCGCAACATTCGCCAAATGCCACACATGCGAAATGCCACATGTTATGTTGTTATGTATGTTATGTTATGCCAAGGCAAGATTGGTTTTAGTTTTACTCTTGTTTATAAAAGAAACATCATGATCATTAAACTGGCTGGACCACATAACAAAAGAAACAATATGTAATAAGTTTTGATAGTTAATCGATGACCTGCAACAGCTTGATCCTCTGGGTCGGACAGTATTATGTCCTAGATGTTATAGACTCAAAAGTGGGCGATGAAATGTTGAAGAAGTTCTTAACCCTTTAACTCCCAAGAGTGCCAACAATCAAAATTCAAGAAAAATTCCAAATTTAATTTTGTAAAATATTGAAAAACAAATGGTACCATGCAAAAGTACTGCTGAAGTGGTTTCATTTGAATGGTTACACCATAGGATTTCGTCCACAAACTCAAAAGTTAGAACAAATGGTACCATGCAAAAGTACTGCTGAAGAGGTTTCATTTGAATGGTCACACCATAGGATTTCGTCTACAGACTCAAAAGTTAGAACAACACTTCATGTCTCCATAATTGACTCTGGGAGTGAAAGGGATAATGGGTAAACCACCAGTGGAAAAATGGACAAGAAGTACCTGCTAGCGAAGGTTAGACTTTGACTGATTTGCATGATACATTATTTTTTTTTTACATAACATTTTTACCTTCATCGCAGTGCTTCCCAGTGAACCAGCCACCTACACACGTGCACTTGTAACTTCCTGCAGAGTTTTGGCATTTTCCTCCATTTTTACATGGGTTGGCGGCACACTCGTTAACATCTGGAAAAAAAAATCAAAGGAATAAAGATCACCGATTTTCGATGTTACGCAAACAAGCGTTATCTTGTGCAGTTTGATTTTTTAGTTAAAGGGGCTATGTCACCATTTTTAGTGTTACTTTAAAAGCCAAAAGGCATCTTTATACAAGTGGAAACCGGCCAAACATAATGGTTGAGTTTTGTTTAAAATTACTCTGTTATATACAGCTTGTGCTTTAAGGGTAAAAATAAATGTTTTTGGAGGCAGCGTGGTCGAGTGGTTAGGGTGCCGGACTTGAAATCCGGAGGTCCCAAGTTCAAGTCTCGCTCTGACCACTAGCTGGAGTTGTTTCACGGTAGACCCAAGTTCAACTCCTCGGCCACGCTTGTAAAATAGCCAACTGGTCCGCCATCCTGCCAGTTGGGATTTTTAACATGTTATGTTCAATTTGCAATATTTGTTTCCATATTTGAGTGGCTTGTCTGTGAATTAGCTGGATAGCTAAGTGCTCGTCCACTATAAACAACATTTACTTTTTACTTCTTTTTTTCAGTTTTGGGTGGCAGAGAGCCAGAATGAAATGGATTGCATCTTGAAAAAATTGAGCTTATTTTTTCAAGTTTGTTTCTTCTCTCTTGGAAAACTTACTAAAACTCTCAGTGATTATGGCCATGGTTTATTTTCTCTTCGAAAATTCACTTGATATCTTCCTCTTAGTGTTCTATAAGCATTTTGTGTAGGACAAAGATGCGTAGTGTTAATTTGGGGCAGTTTTTACTCGAAAGCCTCAAAATCACCATGACAGCTCCTTTAAGTTATCACTCATCTGTATCAGCAATAGAGGTTTTGCACGGCAGCCATGTTGCATGGCAGGAACAACAGATTGTTTTCCCTATGGGAAAGAATGTTCTTTCTAATGCAAAACATTTTCATTGTTCCTGCCATGCAACATGGTTGCCGTGCAAAACCTCTATAGTTGTGGTATTTTATTTTTAACGCGACTTTCATGTGTTTTTTTTGTTCCTTGAGTGCGTTCGAGCTGGCTTTACTAACCTTCATCGCAGTGTTTTCCTTTATAATTTGGTGGGCATCGACAGCTGTATCCACCTACAGAGTTAACACAGGTGGCTCCATTCTTGCAGGGCTTGTGAACCGTACATTCATTGACATCTAAATAAAGAAAAGAAGCAGTTTCAAAATTACTTCCAGGCACGTAGCCAGCTTTTAGAAGAGTTGTAGTCTTGGCCATCCGGCCCGCACTACTTGTTTTCACCTCCAAGTAATATTTTTTACGAATCAATTGACTATCCACAGTTTATTTTTAGTATTTATCAAATCAATTAACCTCCAACTGTAAACTGCGCACTGTAAATTGGCGTAGAAATAATGGCAAATTCCCGGGTTGACGTCATCTAATTAGCATTTTGTAAATTCAAATCTCTATAACTCACAAACGCAACGTTCAAAACAAGAAATATTTTACCATTCAACTGATCAATGTACATAGAGTTGATTCTGAAAATAACTTTCTAGGGGTGATAGGCACTTTAAGGGAACACTTCTCCTGGTCCCTTTTATGGAGGTTCCACTGTATAATCAAAACATCTTCTTTTCTTCCTCGGGAAGTCTTCGGTAATCTTCAGGAAAATTCGCAAAATGACCGGAAAAGTTAAAACTTTCTGAAAATATCAGCAGAAATTTTCGGAACATCTAGAGTGTTCGTCAAACTTCGTAAACAAAATTCCGAAATTGATCACCAAGTTTCAAATAGCATTGTAACAATCTCTAAAAATGGCAGTTGTTTACCTGTCTCGCAGTTCCTTCCCGTGTACTTTGCACCGCACTTGCAGCTGTAACTTCCAGCGGTGTTGGTGCATGTGCCACCGTTCTTGCAAGGGTTGTTGACAGCACATTCGTCTATATCTAATTTAAAAATTTGTGTGTACAGTATAAATAGGGTGGCACGATTCAGTTTTTGCGGAAATATATTAGATCTTGCCTCATGATCAAAATCATGAAAATGCGCAAAAAAACCCACTGCATGGTACCCGATGTACATCATGTCACTTACCGACATATTACACAGAGCGCATAGGAGTCATACGTAAGTGTAGTTTTATCTATTTTAACAGCGTAAATCGATTTTGTCAGAGCAACACTTTGAACGTGACCGAGGATCGTGTTACCCGTCTGGCGACGCATCACGAATGTTTGACCAAGTTCAGACGTACAATTCCTCTCTAGTATAAGAACCACCAATTCGTCGTAATTAGTTATTTTTAGATCAACAACGGCAAACAGCAGGTATCAATAGAAGTGTTGTGCGTCAATCATAACCTTTTGTTGGAGGCAGTATTTAGTTAAAAGTTTAATATAGTGGCGTGAATTTCGTCAAATTTCCGCCTCGTGTAATAAAGAAAAAAACCAGCAATGACCACCACACCCGATGAAATCGTTCAAGAACGCATAAAAGGTGTCTCAAATTCTCAATGGTTTACACTGGCAATAATTACTGTCACTCTGTGGTTTTCATGTGCATCCAGCTTTATGTTTACATAAGGACATAGCGTACCTCTGTCGCAGTCCTTTCGTGGATATCCTGGCCGGTTTACACTGAAGGCGAACACAGTCTCTCTGTTGTATGATGTAGTTTTGTGTTTGCGTGCACTAGAAAATAACGTACCTTTGTCGCAGTTCTTTCCCTGGTATCCTGGTTTACAATCGCAGAAATAGCTGTCTCCCTGTGGTTTACATGTTCCTCCATGTTGGCACGGGTTCTTGGGCTCGCACACATCTTGGGAGAAAGAATCGAACGAAAAATCAGAGTCTGCCGTTTCCTTACATATAAGATATGGATATCGTTTCCCTGATTCTATAAAGTTATCGACACACTAGTAGAGTTTTAATAAGAAGAAAGATAAACTGCCATGGCTGCTGTACGTGTGATTGGATCTGAGCGTACTTTAAAATGTTCAAAAAAATACGTGAGATATGATTGGACAGATCGTACGTGCAATCTGACCTACATTTACATTGTAATACAAGAACTGTAACAAAGCCTCGATCTCAAAAGTGAGAGCTGGAAATAGGAAATATTTCAGTATTGAAAGTATATGATGGTGACGATGTTATTGTCAATGGTGGTGTTGTTGATGATGTTGATGATGATGATGATGATGATGATGATGATGATGATGATGATAACGATGGTGATGATACAGTATGCGACAAAGACTGAAATGCTTACTGTGTCCTTTATCGCCACATATGCGAAGATAACAGGCCGGCGGAGGTTTCTCCATCTTGTACACGTAATGCCCACCGCAGTTTCGCGCCAGGATCATGACATTCCATCTACAGCAGTTGCCGCTCCAGTGGAAGCAGACTTTTCTACTTACCACACCGTCTTCTTTCTTAGGATGCTCGCCAACCAACCACCCAGGAGCGTGACTTCCACAGTGCTGTGTTGGAACACAGGAATTGGGTATCTTGGTGCCGGCATCACCAACAAACTGGAACCATTTTCCGATTATTGCAGGATACCTCCGGTCGCATTCGAGGATGTTTCGCCTTAAGCTGCCCGAAGCACGGTTTGCTTCGCTGATTTTCAAGTTCACGATGCATTCCGTAGGAGCTGTTTTTAAAAATAATTTGTTAGTAAATTTTACGCACTCTATCAAAAATTCCTCAAGGTTGTTATTTTTTTATTTTAACTGAGAATATAAAAAGGACCAATGTACACATAAAAATTCTGTATTTTGTTTTAGGTTTATTACAATTTTATGTTTATTTCCTTATTTTTTTGTTTCTCAAAACGCATTAAATTTTTATCCCTTGTAGGGTATTTTTACTCATATACACCCAATAATTGTTAAAAGTCACAACATGAAGTAATAGCGATCGAATACCTTGTCAAAAGTTAAGTACGCCAAGTATTTATTACGGCGGGTTCCCTCACATTATTTTCATTATTTTTTACAAAACTAAATTGGGTATTTTTCATGAATTTTGGTTTTGATCTCTTAGGAAAGTGAACGGGTTGAAATCAAAAGTGTCAAGAGCTATGGTATTCGGCCCTCAGCATTAAATAAGACTTAAATGACAACAACTTATGTATGTGAAGCTTACTTTCATCACAGTTCTTTCCAGCAAACCAGCCTCCAACGCAATCGCATTTGTACCCTCCGCCTGTGTTAGTACACTTTGCACCATTCTTACATGGACCACTTGCGCATTCATCGATGTCTGCAAAGTTAAATACAAATAAATGAGACTTGTAAATACTCACGAACTTTACCAAGTTCGTGAGTGGTCCATCTTAGCGGTCCGTAATGCAAAATTCAGACCGCTCAGGGAACCAATCAGAATGCTCCTTTTCATCATGGACCAGTTCTCCATATAATAAAGATCAGTACACAACAAAACCTTATCTTGGACCAATAGCACAAAAATCTAGACAATTTTTCAGTCATGCAGAAAAAAAAACATGCAAATTAAGCGGATAATATAGCTAATATTAGGCTGTGTATCCTCTGGTTTGTTCCTTCAGGGTTCCTTGGATAAAGAGATGCGAATAAAATTGTAACTTGCTTGGCCTCTTTAGAACGGTTTCAAATTAAGTGTCGAAAGTTATTTCGCAATTGCTTTGGTTCTGCATTGCTGCGCTTTGTGATTGGCTAAAAAATCTCGCCCCACTTTATCTACCATTCAGAAGTAAAACCAACCGTCGGACCTACTCGCACGCGTTTTACCATGCTTGGCGCCGGCTGCCTGCGTTTGCTGGATTACTTGAGCCTGTTGTGATTGCCAGAGCGATAACTTTGGTTTTTGTCTTGCGATACTCACCTTCTTCGCAGTTCTTTCCCTTGAAACCGGCTGAGCATTTACACTGGTAGCCACCAACAATATTTGTACACTGAGCACCATTTTTGCAGGGCTTGTGCACATTACAGATGTCGCCGTCTGCAGAGAAATGTTTTAAATTAAACAGGGAAACTACAGCTAAATCTGGATAGCTCTGACCGTTAGCAGAAATGTAATTGTCATGCCTAAGTTCATAAGTTGTAAGGTCAAAATGTAATTTCTAAGGCCGAGATGTGGAATTTAGACCTTTTAAACATAGCCTGCAGTACAGTGCAGGAGTTTATGGCGAGCGAATGCTCTTTTTTTAATTCGTTCGTAAGCTCCTCCGCCATCTTGGATTCCCAAAACGTACGGAGCTGGGCGAGTCAAAGGAAGCGAGAAGGGGGGCGGGAGAGTGCCTGACACCCACCCTGTTGGCCGCATTTTATACTCTCCCCACTCCTCCTCTAATTTCATATTCCAAGATGGCGCCCAGACATGACACGAAGAAAATACTAAGCACTCAATCACCACAAAATACGTTTGCACTGCAGGCTATTTAAAATACGATTTTGATATCTTACCTTCTGTACATCCATAAAACTCTACCCTCATGGAGATATGTTTGTACCAGGTCTTCGGCTTCACTCGGACGTACTGTGCTATGATTGGTGGATCGATAATCTCTGTGGCGACGGAGAAGCGGTCACTGTTGCCTTGGAATTCCTGTGACGTTGTTAGATTTGAAAGTACAACGTTGAATTCTCTAGTTACAATTTTCTAGACTAGTAACAATTGAAATTGTAACTATCGACTTTAAGTAAGGGCATGGCAGAGCATATCCGCAGATCTCTTCTCAAATTTACATACGACGGGAAATGACGTCATGAATTTCGCCAGTGACTTCGTCCTCTGGGAACCGACCGAGGGAGAAGCCTCGCGAGGGGTACATAGGCCCTTACATACGTAAATCTGGTCCGGCGGGACACGGGTCTTAATCCCGTGCAGAGATCAAAATATTAATGAGGATTTTTCGTGCCCGAGGAGACTCGACTTGATTGATTTGACCTAGGCCCTCGATCACTTACCGTTACTTTTCCATTAAGCTCATAATCCTTCCAGTCCTTTCCATCAAGGCTGTAAGCCAGAGTATAGGTCTTTACCCACTGCTCTTTGTCTGTACGACCCTGAGTAGCCACGCGACGCACCTTGGCAACCACATCAAACTTGGCCTGAATCCACTGGTTAGCGTCGTTAGTCTTCGCACACCAAGCACCCGCTTTACTTCCTGATTTTTGGAAATGAAGACGTCCTTGGTCTGGACTGTAGTTGTGGTTCCAAGACGAAGAAGCTTGTATTGCGTCTGCTTTGATGCGTCCACTCTGCATACCGAGAGCGTCCATGCACTGTGGGGGACTGGGCGACACAAAGCCTGTTAAGAAAGTTGGTGTTAGTATCCGAATAACCAAATTCACAGTTGTCTGCTTAGTGACCTGGCCTTTGTGCGAGAGTGAGGCTGAGGTTAACCATGCTTTGATGCAAACCTTCCTGTTTTTCATATGTAAATAATTTTTTTCTTATGATGACTAGTTTTTGTTCAAGATATTTTACATTTGAAAATCAGATGGGTTTTGTATCAAAACAAAGTGAACTCCAACCTCTCGTTCACTCTAAGCACACAACTGTGAAATGGTCTATCGATGATGGGAGTGATGAACAATCACTGCCCAAACTCGTCCTCTGGGTTGTCATGGTACTCACAATGATGGCGAGAGAAAACCCTGATAAACAACAGAAGGAACTGGAGACGAGGTTGTCCAGACGTTCTATTCCCGCTCACTCAATTTAATTTTTGGCGGCAATTTATGAAATTCCAATGGCCGCTGCCTAGGATCGTTGATGGCACCTTCCTTTCAACGTGGATCGTCTGAAGTTCTAACTGATGTTATTATCATCGTAGCAAGGAAATGTCCTCGACCTTAAACTCCCTCTGAGTTACAAACGGATTCTGAATTAAGCTGTGCAAGGCACTCGTCCCCAGGACCTTGTTTGCTTTCATAATGGCGGGCCGAGGCGGGCCGGGCGTTGAACCTCCTGGAAAAGACTGGCAGAATACTCCAAGAATCATGGAGTATTGTGTGATGTTACACACGATGAAATGGTGTTTTTGGAGGTTCTTTTTAACATCGGCAGCCATGTTTGTTTTCTGGCAATCTGAAACAGTTGTTTAAAGTGCCTATAACCCCTAGAAAGTTATTTTTAGAATCAACTCTATGTACATTGAATAGTTCAATGGTAAAATATTTCTGGTTTTGATATATATTTCGTGTTAGTGAGTTATAGAGATTTGAATTTACAAAATGCTAATTAGATGACGTCAACCCGGGAATTTGCCATTATTTCTACGCCAATTTACAATGCGCAGTTCACAGCTTGAAGATGATTAATTTGATAAATGCTAAATAAAACTGTGGATAGTCGATTGATCCGTAAAAAATATTACCTGGAGGTGAAAACAAGTAGTTGTATAATAAATTATTCCCGGGTTGACGTCATCTCATTAGCATTTTGTAAATTCAAATGTCTATAACTCACAAACGCGACGTTCAAAACCAGAAATATTTTACCATTCAACTATTCAATGTACATAGAGTTGATTCTGAAAATAACTTTCTAGGGGTGATAGGCACTTTAACCCATTTCATTCCCAGAGTCAATTATGGAGACATGTGGTGCAGTTCTAACTTTTGAGTCTCTGGACGAAATCCTATGATGTGACCATTCAAATAAAAACGTCTTTGGTAGTACATTTGCATGGTATCATTTGTTTTTCAATATTTTACAAAATGAAATTTGAGATTTGTTTTGAATTTTGATTTTTGGCACACTTGGGAGTTAAAGGGTTCAACAAAATGAAGGCATTTCATCATATTTTGCGCAACAAAAATACCCCAGGGTTTTCGGAGCATTTTGGCAACCTTGTCGTCCAGGGATTTCTTCGTTTGGCCTGCCATTTTCAAAGCGGATAGTGGAAAAGAGGTTGTGTAAAGGGCACTTCTATGTAACCAACCTGTTTTGCAGCCATACAGTTCGAGTCTCAAGGAGATATGATTATAATAGGTTTGGGGATGAAGTCGAATGTAACGAGTATAAATTGGCTCATCTAACACGTTTTCTTTGACAGTGTTCCGGTCTGAGTTTCCTGTAAAGATCTGAAATAAAGTAAACAAATAAAAATTAGGAAATATACGCTCTTCCTATTATAAAATACAAGGAACAAGTGCAGACTTTAAATTCCTTGCAAAAGGTCGGCTTGCTGACCGAAATGTCGGAAAATTACACTGAAATTCTGTAAAACTGGGCTCATTACATTGTCTTTCACCACAGGATCCAGGAACATACTGAGCAACTAAGCTGCCGTGAAGGTACAATCAACTCTCTCTTAACTGGCACCTTTATAAGACGGACACCTGGTGTTGGTTTCTGTCGTTTTTCAGTCGTTTTACTGTAACTAAACTCTCTATAAGACGGACACCTCTCTAAGACGGACAACGGACGCTTGAGAAGTGCTTTTTTTTTACAGCAAATTACGATTTGGGAAAGCAAAATTCGTATCACATAACCAAATATACGACTCCTTGTTTGCTCCAGTTCTCAAAATAGACGTGTATTCATTGTGCATAGGTTTAGCTTTATTATCTCAGAATTACCGGTGTCTCGACTCTCTATACAGTAAGTTGGACACCTCTCTAAGACGGACAGTTGGGTCCGGTCCCGACTGTGTCCGTTTTAGAGAGAGTTGACTGTTGCTGTATTTAACTCTGTCTCGAGCATGCCGGATTTCAAAGAAAAATTCCTCGAACTCAAGCATGATGTTCCAGAAACTGGTCAGAAGCTCTAACCAACTAAGCTACTTGAAGCTAGGTCATTTACAAGGTTGATATGTGAGCTGCCCGTATTGCAAAAATCGGACCGATTAGGGAGCCAATCAGAATGCTTCTTTTCAGTTGTAATATGCTGTATAAATGAAATGAACAAATGAACTTTATTTAGAGCGGTTTTCAATTGAGTATCGAAAGTAATTTGCAGTTGCTTTGGTTTTGCATTTCTACGCTTTGTGATTGGCTAAAAAATCTCGCGCCACTTTATCAACCAATCAGAAGTAAAACCAAAACCAATCATGACTTCCTCGCACGCGTTTCCCGCGCTTGGCGCTGGCTACATGTATTTGCTTCGAGCTCTGATACGATTAGTTCATTGGATTATCTACGTCTGTTGTGATTGGTCAGAGTAATTACTTTGGTTTTGGTTTTACTTGCGACTGACAAACCTGTGGCCCTTGAATTGCAGATCGAATTGGACTTTTAAAAAATGTAAGTTTTTTTCAGGAGGGAGGAAAAAATGGAGAACCGGTAGAAAAAACATCTGAGCAAGGACGAGAACTAAGAACAAACTCGACCCACATAATGACGCCGAGTACGGGAATCGACATTGGGCCACATTGGTGGGAGGTGCGCGCTCCCACCACTGCGCCATCCCTGCTCCCCCAACGCACAGTTATTTAAATATTATAAAATAGTTCAGCTATGTAATAAATGTACTTACAACAGGATTATTCTCGCCATATGCCTGGTAGTAGCCGTTGTTTAGACTGTATGATAGCCAGTATGTCTTAACCCACTGACTGGAATCACTCCTTCCTTGAGTCATGACCTTGGTTATCTTTACAACCTTACCAAGGTCAACCTGAAATAACAGGATTTAACAGCCAGTATAAAATGTAAACCAGTTTATTGAAGTTTCAATGTATTTAGCGCGAAAGTACTAATTTAGGACACTGTTTTTATGTCCCCTGCTGGAGACGGGACCGCCATCTCTACGTGGTCATCCGAGCCACGTAAAGTCTGACCGTTTTGCAGGCATCATAGCATCTAATTTAGGTAGTACCTTCGTTCTCAGTTGTCAAAGACCCAGCGTGACGGTCCGGCCGGAGATCGAACCCGCTACCTCCCGCTCAGCGGACCAGCACTCTACCAACTGAAATTACCCAGCAGTCAAAATATGTGACTGACCGACTGATTCATTGATTGATTAATTGATTGATTGGAGGTTATTGGGTGTCGTTCTCTGCCATCTTGTTCTTTCCGTAGACAATACACCGTTTACTCCTCATCATTTCACCCAGATGAGTCAGTGAGTATCGGCGATCATAATGCAGTGGAGGGGTAGGGAGGAACCTTGCGTTAAACTAATTGTTAAACTAACCCCTATTCCAGGGGTCGGTTGCAATACTCCTAAGAACTTCGTATTAAGTCCCAAACTAATTCTAAAGCTAAAACTAAAGTTAGTGCTGGTCCCGCGCCCACCAGGGGAAGACTCCCTTGTGAAAGCTACGGGGATTCTCATCGTCTCGTTTTGGGGTCTAAATTATGGATTTTGGCACCACTTAGGGTGTGACAATGCTTTTAAAATCTATCAATAGATAAAAGTTTTCAATGACAACGTCTTTATCGTCATTAAAGTCATTATAACTCTTGATTTTTTCTAGAATGGCATCTTTGAGGGGTTAAATAAAGCTTGAGCCACGCCTAGATTGGTCCTCTTTAGGGGTTTAATTCAATTTTTCCGACTAGCATTCATGTTCCTTTCATGTGAGAGTCCTTCCCCGGGTCCCACTCTCACGTTTTACAGTGTCCTTACACCAAAACACCTCCCCGCCCGATATATCACTATTCCCTATTCCCTATTTTTAGAGAAACACAAACGCAATGGAGTCGCCTGCATTATTTAGATTACCACATGTCAAGTACACAATGATTCTAGGTGCATGTTTAGTTCAATCAAGGCGGGACTTAACTAAATTTGAATGAAATTTTATGAGGTTCAAAGAAAGGATAGAAGAAAGAAAATGAATTTTGGAACACCAACAGACAGTTGATACCCACGCAAGAGGCACCCCGGGTTGCTAGTGGACTAACTTGGTGTCCATCTATTTATTATTAACTACAAATTATAATTTTAAAACTTCACTAAATCTTCAATATTTCTTATGTCTCTAAATTTTACCAATCCTTTGAGAAAAACTATTTCCTCCCAAACATACCCCAAAAATCACCCAACAGACAGTTGATACCCACGCAAGAGGCACCCCGGGTTGCTAGTGGACTAACTTGGTGTCCGTCTATTTATTATTAACTACAAATTATAATTTTAAAACTTCACTAAATCTTCAATATTTCTTATGTCTCTAAATTTTACCAATCCTTTGAGAAAAACTATTTCCTCCCAAACATACCCCAAAAATCACCCAAACATTTACAAAACACCCCATAACATAGATAAGTGAGATGAGCATAGAGGTTTTGGATTGCTTGGAACTTGAACGAGATATTTCCATAAAGCCATGTTAAGTGGCGGGAAAATGGCGTTCAGGTGAATTAAGTCCCGCCTTAAAAAGAATTTTGAGAGTATGTTTGTGACTCTATTCAATACCATGGTTTTCTCTTGATAACATACCTAACCTGTTTCTTTTAACTTGCCGCGGCATAGTTTACCAGGTATAGTAATATTATTTCTTATTGAGCGTCGTAACATGATAATTAGGGAGCTTAAGCAACGACGACGGCAACGCCAAGGAAAGCGTCTCTTAAAAAAGGATTCGTGCTATTTTAAACTACTTTGCAATTGTTCCAATTTGTTTAGTTTGTCTAATGTGACTGAATTGTCCAGGGGCTGAATTTGAAGGGATGGCTTTCCGGTTCAAATTCAGAAAGGAAAATTAACCGTCGTCTGTTCGTCGTTCTCCACAAAACCTATTCACCTTATTCCAAAATGGCGGCCATTTTATTATTCTTTTATATCCATGTAAATTAGCCCTCTTGGCCTCGTCAGCATGTGCAAAATACAAAAGAATTTTCAAGCGAAAATGAGGCCAAGAGGGCTAATTAACATGCATATAAAAGAATAATAAATTGGCCGCCATTTTGGAATAAGGTGTATAATTTGATCATTTGACGTTGTTGTTTTGCAAGGAACGTCAAAGAAATGTACTAAAATGTAAAACGCACGAGCAGAGGTATTGTTTTCGCTCATTAAACCTATTGTTTTGTGCCGTTCTCCCTGCCGTCGCCGTCGTGGTTGCTTAAGCTCCCTATTAAGTTACTGTTAACAAGTACCATTCCGGGGTACCATTATTTTAATTTCATATCGTTTATTTCATTTTATACCTGAATCCACTGTCCTTTGTCGTTGTATCTTGCTGACCAGGCACCCGTCTTTGCTCCCACCCTAGCTAGATTGAGCCGCGCACGGTCTGGGCCATGATTACCATCCCACTGACTGGAAACAGTGATGGCGTTGTCAGGGATATCTCCATTCTGAATACCCAGGGATCCCTCCTGACACTTTGGACTTGGTGAGGGTGGTGGCGCTCCTGCATTAAGATAAAAGTGTTTTCTTTTTTATGACATTTAAAAATTATAATGCCGGATTTAGCCCAATTAAAGTGCCTATAATACTTATTTTTATCAAGGGAATAATTGAGTGGTGGAATATTTCTTGATTTGAATGTTGTATCCGTGTGTTGCATCCGTATGCTAATGAATGTGACGTCGACCCAATATTCATTTACTATACAAAACCATTCTGGTAGAAATAAATTACTTTTTTTTATACATTTATATTATCATTATGGTTTCTATAAGTATTTTTAACAAATATTGAAGAAAGATATGAATTACTGGGTTGGTGTCTCTTCAGAATATTGGAGATACGAACCTCTTTAGGCATTTATCACGCGGCGGCCATGTTGACTCCCCGGAGAATAAAATGCTTTGTTTTCGCCTACCCAACCTCGTTTTCAACTTTTTCACTGCGAGGCTGGGCGGCGTAAATCTTTTGTTTTTATACAAATTGGCGGGGCGTGATAAAGGCCTATTAAATACAACATTCAAATCAAGAAATATTCCTATCGATATTTGTAATATAAGATTAATGGTTATATGCACTTTACAAGTCACTGCCCGTTGCCTATGCCGATCACTACAATAGGCCATTTCCGAGTTACGTTACGCCTCGTTGTCAAAGCGAGGCTAGGTGCACAACCTTTCATATGAAAATGAGTTTTCATTCACATGCAAATGAAAACTCATTTTCATATGAAAGGTTTCGCACCTAGCCTCGCTTTGATAGAGAGGCTAAAGGCAACTCGGAAATGGCCTATTAGCACACTGGTCATATTCTATGTAATTTTGCTTGAGCCTTTGTTGCAAGTAAACCATTAAGATACAGTACGAACGTGTAAGCCCTCTTTTTTCAGCCGCTGAACTAGTACAATTATGTCCAGGTACATTGCGTACTCTCTCCTTTCTAGTGCTTTTCGATAAGTCTGGGATAGTAACCGTATGAGAATTTTAGTAACACACGGCGTGGATGTCGACATGACAATCTGGTAGTTATCCTGGGTGTGACACAGTGTGACCCCTCTTTGAAAAATCCCAGCTACGCCCCTGAACACCGATCGTTTTTAGCCTGATCAAGGTATCGTTTAGAGTGGCACGCATCACGAGGAAGACTTAGTCGAAGAGTGGCATAAATGTGAATGAAGCTTTGCTTTTATTTAGTTGGACATTACGATGACTGAACATTTCCATATGTATCGGCCAGTGATACATATAATGTATTGCCTAATTGTTACAGTTCTTTTAAACAGTCTGGATTTTCTTTTTGAAAATAGTACCAAGGTGACACTGAATAAATAGACTGTTCACAGTCCCCTATTTTCTCGTATGTTCGTCGAGTTCGATCCTTCATTTAGCCGCCATCTTCAGAATGTGCGATAAAAACTGGGGAGAGTACAAAAACTCGCCATGAAAAACAAAAATGGCGGCCGACTCGCAGTTGCGATCAATCTCGACTGATCACACGGAAAAATAGGGGACTGTGAACAGTCTACTGAATAAAGAACTAAATATTTATGACAATGCTTTATCTTCTTTAAAGTCTTGTCAATGTCTGTCTTTTTACGATGGTATCTTTTAGGCGTCAAATAAAGGTTGAACCGCGCCCAGATTGGTCTCTTTTAGGGTTTTAATTAAGGTTTACAGGTCAGAGCCCAAAATCTATGCTGTTGCGAGCTAGTGGCTAGTTGGATAATGTAAGTCTCTTAAACAGATTCACGCTGTTTAAATTACCTTGACACGACTCGTCCAAAATCATTTGCAGTTTGTCCTTCAAGGCGTCGAAATTGTGAACCTGAACGACGTAATTGTCGTTGTTCATGGCAATCTGACGAAGCTCATTTTTGTTAATACCGGAGCCGATTCCAACAGCTACGGTCCTCACTCCTCGCACCTGAAGACAACATTAGAGGTAACTCTATTACAATGACTTGTTTAAGTAAGCCTGCAACATCACAATGACAACTAACTCACAGATGAAAAAAGCCCTAAAAGGTTCTAAGCTAATAACAGTAATGAAAGCTAACCAAGCACTTTTTCTTTGTTTCAAAACCATACACATTTACGCATTTTAAGGCTTTTTGTCGCACGGGGGAAGGGTGGGATAACGTAAGAAACTAAACCGTGGAGAAAGTCAATAAAGTCCTTCAGCACAACCTTACGGCTTATTCCTTGTATATCACATGTAGACCATGTATATCTCACATGTGACTTGCAGCGTCGACTCCCAATATAATAAAAACGCAAGACGTTAAAAACAAGAAATATTTCACTATTCGACTTTTCAAAGTACATTGAGTCGATTAGTTGTTGCATAGGCTAGATGTGAGAGATCTGAAAACTGGACTCCCTTAAACGGCTGAAAATCGAGCCTAGTCGTTTCGTTGCTGTGCTAATTTTGATTTCCAACGCCTGTTGTAGTAGCGGTGACTGCGGGGTGGGCGTAGAAAACCCCTGGATAAGTACTCCAATAATAGTGGAGTGTTTTGTTATGTGATAAAATGGCGTTTTCGGACGGTTATTTCAAGGAATTGGCAGCCGTGTTTGTCTGCTGACAATCTGAAACTATTGTTCACAAAGAAACAAAGACATTTCATCATGTTTTACGTGACAAAATGCTCCAGTATTTTTGAAGTAGTTTTGCAACCTTGTCCCGGGGGGTCCCGGAGTTTCTTCGCCCGTCCCGCCATTTTGAAAGCGGAGAATACCCTGGGGACGAGCTTGGCCAGTGCTAGCTGGCTATTTTTTGCATTATGAGGGATATAGAAATATCACCGGCACTTAGAGTAGTTTTCAATTGAGTGTCGTAAAAACAAAACCAAGGTAATTACTCTGACCAATCACAGCAGTCGTAAACAATCCAATGAACCAATCAGAGCTTGAAGCAATTACATGTCGGCGGCGCCAAGCACGGGAAAACGCGTGCGAGCAAGTCACGATTGGTTTGGGTTTTACTTCTGATTGGTCGAGAAAGTGGCGCGAGATTTTTTAGCCAATCACAAAGCGTAACAATGCAAAACCAAAGCAATTGTGTAATTACTTTCGACACTCAATTGAAAACTGCTCTATACTAAAAAAATAATCGTAAGTACGGTAATCATGAATGAATGAATTACAAAAAATGTGTGGCGAACTGTTGACGTTTCGCTAAATTATAATAAGCCCCTCTCTCGCCCCCTCCCGCCTTAAACGCGAAATAAAGGATTTACCTGGAGTGGTTGCAGTACTTCCGGGTAAGGTTTGCTGCCTCTGTTAGTCTTGCCGTCGGTAAACACGATCAAAATGTTTGGTTTATCTTTACGATCTCCACCAGCATCGGTAAACAACTTTTGGGCGGCCATTTCCAAAGCCTTGTCAGTACGAGTCCATTTTCCAGGGTATCTAATTTCCATTACACGCTTCTTTAACTCAACAATTTCGTGGTAGTTTGCGTTTGCAAAATCGAACTCGAGCCGTGCATTGGTGCTGTAGGTGATAACGCCAAAGTGCGTAGCTTTGGCGGAGACAATGAAATGAGATATTAAGTCCTGGACGAATCGTTTCCCCTTTTCGAAGTTGGCTTTGCGCACGCTTCCTGAGCCGTCTAGAATGATTCCGACATCTAATGCCTTTGTGCAAGCTGCAGAAGAACCAAAGTGTCGTTTAAAATGAAAATTGAGACATAAAGCGATTGGTACGCGCACTGCCACCCGGGGTTTGCAGTGCTTTCTCAGTAGTTTTCGTGATAACCAGGTGAATCTGTTAGCTTTTGTTGCCTTTTCTACATGGATCATTCGAGACACTGAAAATAGTCCGAAACAGCTTCATCTAAAATTTAACTCAAATTTGAAGTTAAAGACGCAAATGATATTGTATAGCATGGCAGACTTATAAGCCCTTATAGCTTCCTTAAAAACTTACGTTTGGGACAAGGAGTTTCAGAACAAGCCCCACTTTCCTCCACTTCGCCCGAACATTTCTGTCCGTTTCCTTTAGGAGGTGGACTGGTGCAGGATCTCTCTCGAACTTTAACTCCTCCGCCACACGACTTAGAGCACTGGGTCCAACTTGACCAATCGGACCACGCCCCATCCACGTCACCCGCACCTGGAGAAAAATAGAAATGTACGTACGTTTAGTCTACTTAAGCATCAATTAAAATTAAAATTGAGACACTGCTGAACGTTTATAGGTCAGGACCGTGTTATTCAAAGCGGCGCGACTAAGGTAACCCAGAATTAGCATCAATTTTGAATCTGGTCGGAGTCAGAAGCGTAAGGAGTCTTATAATATGACCGTACGGCCCCGCTGACGCAATCATACAGTAAATAGAATCGCAAGGTGACGTGAGCGGGGCCGGACGGGTTGACGTGAGCCGGTCCGGAAAAAGCCGTCCGGCCCCGCTCGAGTTCAAGTGACCTCGCACTGCACGACTATTCATGTACTTTCTAGTCATATTATAAAATACTTATTGACTGAGTTAGGTCGGGCCGGACGGGAAAATATTTGGCTCTCGGTCATGGCGCACGGACCTCGCTGCGCTCGGTCCGTACGCCATGACCTCGAGCCAAATATTTTACCGTCCCGCCCTCCCACTCAGTCAATAAGTGCATATTACGCTCTAGTGGAAATCAAAATATGGAGTCGGTATTTTAACGGAATCGAAATTGGAAGGATAAGAAGGTTTCCTTTGTCTTACGATTTCGCTTCTGCTTTCGTCACTCACAATCCGCTTCCGTCGTATTGATTCCCACTAGATCGTAGATTCCGATTCCGCTTGCGGTTCCGCTTTTGTTACTTTAGTCGCTAATGGGAACCAGCCTTAAATCCATGAACATTTTTCTTAAGACTTTTTGCCCTTTATTTTCGACTTCGACTTGTCTTTACCTCTAGCTTAAAATTAGCTTTTGAAAAAACTTTTTAAACAAGAAAAATAAAATCTTCGGTTAATCTCTGGCCATGTTTACCGCTAACCGGCTTTCGAACAACTGGGCCCAGATAAGTAAATTGCATTTATGGTAATCTGTCTTGCCCCTTCAACTGACCCTTTGCTTAAAAGCAAACAGTCAGTTTAAAACTTCTTTTTGTCATCCTTTTTGCGAACGTCGTTGTTATCTTGTCCAGGTGCGCAAGAGAAGATATTTCTATAGCAAACTAAGAGAAAGGCGGTAAATGTGAATTTCGAGGTAGAGGTAGATCCAGCAAATGGAAAGGTCGCCTTTCTGAATGGGAACTCTTACAATTTTAGCAATAAATTTTCACCCTTAAAAAATTTGTTAAAAGTGTGGTTTTTGGTTACGAATATACAATGTTAACATCAGTAAAAGATCACGTACGTGTAAGCATATTAAGACGAAAATTACAGCCTCTATGATGGCACGCTTTGATGACACGCACGCTTAGCAGTTCTTGAGGTAATGTAACCTTCGCCTTCAGCCATTACTTTTATGTTTTAAGCAAAATCTTTGCAATTTTAGTTCATGATCAAACAATTGTGATGTCATAAGAAATGGGGTAATTCCGTGGGTTTCCTTCGAGACTGCTGATCCAAAGGGTTTCGGATGACGCCACCATTTAGAGTGTCGAAAGTTAACTTAGCGATTGCTTTGGTTTTTGCATTGCTACGCGTTGTGATTGGCTCTAAAATTTCGCGCCTCTTTATCAACCAATCAGAAGTAAATCAAAACCAATCGTGATGACTTGCTCGCACGCGTTTTCCCGCGCTAAGTGCCGGCTACATGAATTTTCTTCGAGCTCTGATTGGTTCTGATTGGATTGTCCTCGTCTATTGTGATTTGATGGCTTGAGTAAATACTTTGGTTTTAGTTTTACGACACTCAACTAAAGACCGCTCTAAAAAGAAAGAACACGCTTTACACCATCGATTCGTGTTATTGGAGAGGTCTTGAATAAAATCTTGTACAACTTTAAGAGTGAAATGTTACCCTTTATGCGTTTACCTTGACAAGATTCGAGTAAAATGCTCTGCAAGTTGTTCTTCAGGTCGTTAAAGTCACTGACACGAGTCACGTAATTTTGGTTACCGGCAGCTATCTCCAGTAGTTCATCATCGTCGATGCTACGACCAATTCCAACAGCAACGGTTCGGACGCCTTTTCCCTAAACAAAAACAACGTAAAAATCATTGAAGTTAAAGTCATATAAAAATTTGTTATCAATTGAGTTGTGCAAGAAAAATCAAAAGACAGAAATGAATTTGTTTACGGCGACCAATTCACACTCAATTGATACCACATTCTAGTGTTTTACCTACTCGCCGACGCAGTATCGTATCAACCATTTTCCTATTAAAGGCACGAGGCGTTCATTTGCTTTTGTTTTGCATTTCTATGCTTTTGAATTGGTTAAAAATCTCGCACCACTTTTAAACCAATCATTGGCTACGTGTAGTTGCTTCGAGTTCTGACTGATTGCTTTAATATTAGGGAGCTTAAGCAACGACGACGGCAACGCCAAGGAAAACCGGCGTCACTTGAAAAAAGGATTCGCGCTATTTTAAACTACTTTGCAGTTGCTCCAATTTGTTTAGTTTGTCTAATGTGTCTGGATTGTCCAGGAGCTGAATTTGAAGGGATGGCTTTTCAGTTCAAATGGAGAAAGGAAAATTAACCGTCGTGTGTTCACTTTCTCCAAAAAAACCTATAATTTGATCATTTGACGTTGTTGTTTTGCAGGGAACGGCAAATAAATGTATCAAATGAAAAACGCACGTGCAAAGGTATTGTTTTCGCTCATTAAGCCTATTGTTTTTTTTTTAACGTTTTGTGGCGTTCTCGCTGCCGTCGGCGTCGTGGTTGCTTAAGCTCCCTATTGGTTCGTTTGCGACTGTAATGATTGATCACAGTAATAACTTCGGTTTTGGTTTTGAACACTCAATTGATAACCACTCTAATCACCTATTAAACCACCAAAAACAATGTCCCTCTCATGCTAACCTGCAATGGAACCAGTACTTCCTTATACGGCCTACTACCTCTGTTGGTCTTGCCATCAGTCAGTACAACAAGCACATTCGCAGCGTCCTGTCTGTCACCACCTGCGGTGCTAAAGATCTGATTGGCTGCCGATTGCAAGGCAAGGTCAGTCCTAGTACCTCCCCCAGTGTACTTCAGAGCTCGAATGGCTGGCTTCAGCTTAGAGAGAGTATGGTACTCTGATTTTGCCAGGTTGAATTGTAAAACTGCTTTTGAGTGATACACAATGGCGCCAACGTGGGTCCCCTGTGGCGAAACAGCTAAATGGCCGACAAGATCCGCGAGAAAATCTAAAGCCTTTTTAAAGTTTGCATTGCCAACACTGCCCGAGCCGTCTATTATGAGACCGACGTCAAGCGCTTTCTTGCAAGCTGTGTAAAACAAGGGCACAAGGAAAATTAACAAGCACTCAAATACACACAACTGTCATAGTCAAACTTTAAGTGTGGCTCAAGCTGTCTCAAACCTGCTATAAAAGCTTTTGAGACTGTGAAATGCTGAAGTGTGTTTGTTAATTGAAGGCTATACATTGAGTATGGCAGAATTGCGATAACTTGAAACAAAAGCAGTTCCCATTACTTCACTCTATTATAGTGTTTAACCGTCAATAACCCTAATTTTAATTCCAGATTCGGGATTCCACTATAGGTTTTTTTTTTTTGCTGTATAATGCAAAGGACCTTGGGACACTTATTCAAATGTTCCTTTTAAAAACGAAAATTAACTTCTACTGTAAAAAATAACGTTTATCAGCTTTTTCACGTGCTAGTCTCCCTTCCCACCTCCTCCCAGACTCTTAAATACTAATCGAGGTCTTACAGACGAGACTTGGACTAGAGGCAGTCCTTATTCCTCATGTTCATATCGGCTTTGTCCATCAACAATTTCTTTACGAGACATCTTTGCGACAGTATGGGCTTCTTGTTCCCCGGAACACGAGATGTGGCAACGCGTGATTCGAGTGACAAGTGAGTACATAGTACGAAACCTGATATGGTGAACGGGTCATTGTGTAATCTACTTGCGCTGGCATTCTTGCGGGCGTCATTTAGTTCGCTACACCATGCTGAAGCCTTGCAATAACAACGAAACAGCTGTCCACGGTTGCGATCCTACTTTATCGGTTTCTGTCATGATGGTGTCTCGCAATGTCTACTTTTTGACGTAGTCAGATCAGCCCTGCAGTTCATTGTATGCTTATTCCCCATACTGTTAACAGAAATAATTATACTCACGATCAGGGCACTGGTCTTCATTGCATTTTTCCTCTTCCTCGGGATCACCCAGATGAGCGCAGTTTTTTCCACTCCCTGCAGGGGGAGGGTCAGTACAGGTTCGTTCTCGTACCCTGGTTCCACCTCCACAACTCTTGGTACATTGAGTCCACTGAGACCACATGGAGTAACCACCGTTCACATCAGATGGCTTCACTGCAATTACAAGCAAACAAAGTAGAGCGGTTTTCAATTGAGTCTCGAAAGTAATTTCGCAATTGCTTTGGAATTCGAATGCTACTGAATGCTACGCTTCTCTATTAGCTAAAAAACTCGCGACCAATCAGAAACATGACCAAAGCTAAACGCGACTTGCTCGCGCGCGTTTTGGCCCGCGCTTTGTGCCGGCTACCTGTATTTGCTTTGAGTTTGTCTCCGTCTGTCGTGATTGGCCCGAGTTGTTACTTTTGTTTTCGTTTTACGACACTGCTCAAAAATCAGGATAGTTTTCAAATGATTTTTTGAAAGGATTAATGTGTGCGGTGAGCATTATGAGGGTCGGTCTTGATATGCATGGGAGTTATTTTGTACTTACGAGCTATGGTGCTTCTGGCAATAGATCACTTCCACTTTGTAATATCTAGTATCTAGTACACTAACCACTCCGAAAATGAATCGAAAATGTATCGATCCATTTATCCTTTAATCCATTTAAGGCCGTTTGCGTGGTGGGATGTTATTCAAAACACAACCTGGGGTCAATTTAATAAAATTTTTACACTTGTAACTTACAAGTGTAGCTATTGTTTTCAACCTCTGAAACAATGGCTACGCTTGTAACTTACACTTGTAAAAGTTTTATTAAATTGACCCCTGGTGTAACAGTCTTGAGTTAAGAACAAAAATGGTATGAAATAGAACGACAACTGATAATTGAGTGTCGGAAATGCCTAAAACGTTCGCAAAACTGTGGCAAATATATATATATTTTATTGCATTAAAATTGATTGCACTTCCTTTAGTGAGTCCAATATTGAAGACGCTCTCGTTCTGTCACGATCCTTTTCAAGAATAGTTTCGTTATTCTTTCTTTTTTTCTGACTAAATATCATTTATAAATGTATTTTATATGCAGTGACCCCCATTCGTTAATGTATTTTATTAAAACTCGGGCACTGTGGGTCATTTTATGGACTAAAATGGGTAGTTCAGCGGGATTGAGTGCTTTTAAAACTTTGGTAGTTTCTTGGTGTTGTGCGGATGGTGTGATCACCAAATGACGTAAAACAAAAGATTCAAAAGACACTGCACAACACAAAAGCTAACCAACAATGGCTTCCGCAACACCAAGAAACACCCAAAACTTCAGACCGGCTGTCATTTCAGCACTAGCAGTAGCTGAATCAAAATGAATAGAAACCAACAAAGTTCTGAAACGATGCACTGTGCGGGATAAAGGATAAAAACCAGCTTTTTTGTTATGGCTACGTCATGTAATATATCAAATACGAAGAACAGTGTTTTATCAGGATTTCCACTAGTCTCCTACGCAGCCGTTATTAGGGCTCGTCACGCAACGCTCCTACCCTGGTGGGGGAGGGGCGTTGCGTGACGAGCCCTTATAACGGCTGCGTAGGAGACTAGATTTCCACACACCGAGAAACGACGCGCAGCCCGCCGGAGTTTCTTTTAACCTGCTTTGAAGTGTTTGGATACCTGATGAAAAACTCGAGCTTTAAGGTGATTTATTTACTCTTTCGAGTGTTTGATATACCTTCTCAAACTTATCATTCAATACAAAGAAAACGAAGGAATTAAATCGTCAAATCAAAAGAGACTCACAGTCTTTCAGTCGGTAGATATAGTTAGTGCTTTGAGCTCCAACGCATTCCATGTCTTTGCTCTTGTCACAAGGCGGGAAGGGATCCACCAGCTCTTGGATGCACTTTTTGGGGGCTGCTTCTCCGTACTTGTTGAATGTGGTCTCCGCGTTCTCACCACTCCAGCATTCTCCATAGAATTGCAATCCGAATACCTTCCAGCCTTTTGCACGAGTGGCATTTGCGCAGCGGCAAGCAAGGCTAAAAAAAAGGATGAAACAAAGCGGTTTTCAATAACGGTGTCAAAAATGCCCTAATCGCATTGTGTCCATATTGTAGGTCCGTTGGCATACCTTTTTGCTGCTGAGAATTTTTGTTAGCTATTTAGTTATAAACTTTTGTCAAAAGTATATCATTGGTATTTTATTGTTAGTATATTATACGATATATTATACAGTAATACATATGGTGGGGTTTCCCTCGTCGGGACCTCGTTCCATTCAGTAGCCCCTTCTCAAACTCTCCATTTTGTTCATTTAGTTGTAGTAAACTTTTTATATTATTATTGTCAGTATACATTAACTTACATTCAGTCTCTTAACCTTTTGTTTTGGGATAGGTTTATTTTTCTTAGTCACTTTCGTGTATCATTGACGATTGAAGAAAATTGAACCGCGTTTCTACGAGGCAGGGTTACCTGTGGATGGACTCCGGCCATTTGTGCCAATCAAGGCGGTGGCCATCGTAAGCATCGCTGTTTGGATCTCTGTCGTTAACCAAGAGATCCGGAAGAGTTCTCAGCGTTCCTTTCTTTCCGGTTTTGTCTACAAAGCAACCAACCTTCTCGAATTGTCGCTCACATGTCGAATGCGGGAGAGGAGGATCTAACATAATAAAGAGAAAGAAAAATGGTAAATGTCAAGCTCGGTAATGAAATGAAAAAGATGTTCATTGTGTCACGAGCATGCCACCGGGGGGGGGGGGGGGGGGGGGGGGGTACTCCGCAATGTTTTAGGTGGGGGTGTTTCGTTGGGACCTAAGAAACCCTACCCCTTCTCAGATCTAAAATTTCTACTTTCACTACCCCATCTCAGAATGAGTGAATGAAAGGGTGAATGAAAATATTTTGTCCTCCGTTTTAGCTAAGAGAAATGGAGATTTCAATTTTTTAAACGCATTAGTGAGGGCGGATGGAAACGATGTGAAAACTGCAGCTAGTGGACTGGAAACTCATAAGTGTCCTTGAACATTCTAATCGCATTTTAAATAGCAACTTCTCCTTTCCTTTATATGGGCTGATAACGCAGTAAGAGTTCTTGTGCTTTCCATTCACTAATTTAGTGGAACTAGAGAACCAGCTTAGATGGGGTCAATTAGACCATGCAGAAGTACAGAGCCAGTTTTTTTTTTTCATTCTATTTTCACTGACGTTAACCGATCGGTCCCAATACAACCGTTTAAGGCGGGGGTTTACCTGAATCCCATTTTTCCGTCACTTAGCATGGCTTTAATGGAAGTATCTCGTTCACGTTTCAAGCAATCCAAAAACCCTTCATTCATATCATGAATCTATGTTGTGGGATGTTTTGTAAATTTTTGGGTGATTTTTGGGTATTTTGGGGAGGAAATAGTTTTTCTCAAAGGATTTGTAAAATTTAGAGAAATAAGAAATATTGAAGATTTAGTGAAGTTTTAAAATTAGAATTTGTAGTTAATAATTAATAGACGAACACCAAGTTAGTCCACTAACAACCTGGGGTGCTCTTGCGTGGATATCGACTGTCTGTAGGTGTTCCACAATTCATTTTCTTTCTCCTATCCCTTCTTAAAACCTCTTAAAATTTCATTAAAATTTAGGTAGATCCCCGCCTTAAGGAGACTCGACTTAGTTTTTTTGGACGTGGGATGTATCTTTTGAAATCAAAATTTTGCACAGAAGAAATGTTACGATTGCTTTCATACTTCGCCAAGTTTAATAATAAGTTGATGTTGCTATGGTAACCGCTGTCGCCTGGAAACCAGTGACATATAACTTTGATCGCATTTCATTTCATTCTTGCGAAATTTCAATTTCAAAACATACATCCCACGGCAAAAAAAAACTGAGTCGAGCCTCCTTAACTCTGAAGAGTGTCCCCCCCAAAAAATTCAAGAAATTCCAAATTACATTTTGCAAAATATGGAAAAGCGAATGGTTCCATGCAAAAGCACTGCCGAAGAGGTTTCATTTGAATGGTCACACCATAGGATTTCGTCCACAGACTCAAAAGTTAGAACTACACTACATGTCTCCATAATTGACTCTGGGAGTGAAAGGGTTAATTCTAGTCACCTTTTCCGTGGGCAAGGAGCAGGTTGAGTGCAACCACAAGAAGACAAAGCCACATCTTGGCTAAAAAATCAAGCTATCTGCAAATACAGAATTCAAATTTTGCGTGAGATCGAATTTTTCAGTCAGTTAAAGTATTACATACAATACAATACAATAGTTTCTTTAGCCACGTAACGCCTAGGAGCTTACAATTAAGCTCGTTCAAAATACGTACGTGTAAAATATACTAATTACAATTATATAAAAGGCAAAAAACGTATAAATAACTATACTAAGTACAGTTATATAAAAAGGTTAAAATACATTATGTACTACCAAGAGATTATAATTATTTTCTCTTGGTACTACACACTACCAAGAGAAAATAATTCCAATTATAATCTCTTGACACTACTTATATATGTTAAATACATCTAACTTCGGGTCTAAAGCTAATTATACAGTTCCTATTTTATCAAACTGAAGGCAGAGTTATTTTGAAATAGATAGAATGAATACACAATTTTTTTAATATGTAAGAAACTTTATTATAAGACCTTCAAGGCTGAGATTGCCCTTAATTTTAAGAAGTTCAACGTGCTAACAATATACACAGGCTGAGATTTTCTTAAAAACGTCCTTATTTTGTGCTTTCTTTTTTTTACAGTTAGCTAACTAAAAACAAAATAAAGTGTAATTAATCATTTGGTCAGAGAAGATTTACAACTTACTGAGCCCAAAATGCTTGAATACAGTTTGTAGCGGAGCTCTCGCGGGCCAAAGGCCCGCTGCGGAGCCCCATACTCGTAGAACCTATGCCCGTCATTTTTCATGGTCATGGCTAGCGGAATGTTTCGCAGGCGCGTCGGTCCGTGTGCCCGCCGCCCGCCGTTGGGCAGGACTAGCTCGCGGGCGCGTATGACGTCGCAACACATGGGCGTACGACGTCACATAACATCCGGGATCTTAGCAATTTTGAAACCAAAGCGAGGTTTTGTTTTTCGCGCGGCTACACGGCCGAATGTTACGTCAGCTCGGTAAACACTTTGATGTTTTGCTGTGTTTACTTAGCGGAGAAAAACCGTTTAAATTAAAGTCGTTATTTTCCTGCATTTTTTCGCGGTTTACTACTCAATTGGATACTAATTAAAGGATACTCAGAAGCCGCTATAGTGGAAAAAGAAGAGCTTTCAGGGATAAAATCTTGCTTCGAGGAACTTCATACGTTTTTATCAATGAGAGAGCAATGCGGGGAAATGTTTCTCACTTCGGGTTTCAGAACTGAAGAAGAGGAGAGGGACTTAAAGGTAAAACAAAATATATTTTTCGATGGGAATTTTTGTTGATATCAATATGTGATTGACTTTTTCTTTGTGTTCTCGCTAGTTTTGGAGAATTGTTTCGTACTGTTAAAATCTGAAAACCTATTAAAAACTAAAACTCGCACATAACAGTTTATATCATCTAGCCAATACCAAATTACGCATGTGTCCGAAGCCACTAAAATTAGTACATGGGGTTGAAACAGAATTTATGATTTAAAAGCCTCAGTACGTTCCGAAGCTGTTGTAATTGCAGTCTATTTATATATTTTTCGACTGTTTATAACAAAAATAATTGTAATTGCAACATATTAATGCAACAATTTCCTACTTCAACCAATTTAGTTTAAAAATTAATTGAATAGTGTGATGGACATACCATTTTTTTTTCACTTTTATTTATAAATCTCCTATGCACTTTTACTATACTAGTCGGCCAAATAAGTAAAACTATATGTTCTGATTTTTTTAAATCATTTCTTAATCAGTTCTGCTCGTCAATTTATTTATGTTTATCTTCTCTGTTTGTTAACAAAGATTGAATTACGAAACATGATGACGAATGATTTTAGTTATTGTATTTACCTTTCATTATTCATGATTCCTTTTATATAATCCGACAATCAAATGAGAAAATTTGTGTTTTCTTTTTTCTTGGAAACATTTATCTTGCTCCTATGTTAACTCATTTTATCGAAATTTTCTTTGTTTCTTTGTTGAACTTTCTTCGAACGATTTTTCATGTTGAAATGGTCAGAAATTGAACGTAACACTCGGTCAGTAGTAAATTGGACTCCAAACAGTTGAACTTAAGAATAGAACTTGATTCAGTATTGATCTAAGTTAAATGCAATCCGTAGATTAGTTGAAACTAAGGAGAATAAGATTTTTCAGTGGCACCCAAAGAGGATTTTTTTAGGAAAACGCTTGCAACGGCGATGTACTGTTTTTCCATATCATTTTAGTGCTTTTAATGGAAAATCTAGTTTTAAATCTAATTTATTACGAATTTTAAAGATGACTAAGGCCTTACGAACAGCTTTCCACCGCAACGATTCGCTGGATGATCCTGACTCTTTCGTCGTCAGCTTTCGGAAAATTAGTAAGACTAATAACCTTGTCAGTTTTTACGCCTTAAGACCTAGGTATAGATGAAGTTCTACTGATTAGAATTTTTTAAGCTTTATATTAGGCACTTTTAGGAATGGTTTTACCTTTTTTATAAAATATCTTTAGGAAGTTGTACTTTCTTGAAAGTAATCTTTCAAAGAAATTTTCTTCGTTTGTGATAATTTTTTAGCATGAAAGGAGAGTACTTAACAAATTTTTAGATATATTGCGGTACTTTCACATATTCATCTTACGAAATCATTCGTCTTCAGTAAAAATCCTAAACTATTTAAGTCTTTTTCAGTCTCATACAACTCTCACAGTTCGGATTACAATTGGATGAAAAGTTAAGGTCCACAAACCGGAAATATAAACTAATGTTTTCGGACCCAATAAAAAGAAGCCTGACGTTTTCGAAAGAATGAATAATGTTATATTTTGTTCAGTCTCAAAATGTCCAGCTACAAATTTCAGGAGATAAACTCTTGGAAATCACACTTAGCTAACTCTTTCTTAATTCGGAGAAAATGATTTTGTTCTTAATACCTTCCGGTTGTTGAATTTACAGCTTTTTTAAGGCATCTGAACAGATCGAAAATTGGTAGTTGATATAGAAATATCCACTTGAATGGCATTTAATCATCAAGACACATAAATACGACTTTCTAAAGCCTTTGGTAAGCTTGGCTGGTGATGGTAGCACGTAAAACCAACCTAACAAGGTCGATTCAATACTCATAGACAGTACAAGGGAGTAACAATGAAGATTATGTTGGGGATAACATGGTAATAAATATATCATCGCAACTCACCGTTTCACTTCTGCGAGGCCCGGATTTACCTCTTCCTCCCTGGCCAAAGGCAAGTGATTCCGAATAATTTGCTGCTGGTTTTTAAAATCATATTATTTACACTCATGCGAGCTCTACCTGTTTTCTCGACACGTTCCATTGTTAATTTAGACGTTTAAAATCGATTAAACGGGACAAGAGAACTAGCAACAAGATTAAAAACTGGCAATAAAACAGTTTCATTGAATTAGAATTGTTATGAGTTTAGTCAACAGTTTGTTTTTAATATCGTATTAAAGGCTCGCCGAACTTTTATTTGAGCAGATAACAGGCGCGCGACTTAGAAATGTTAAGAAATATTTGCTTTTAATAAGATCTTAGCAAATACAGATGTTTAACGGGGTAGCAATTATTAGATAAGACTTAATTCACAGTTATGCTCAATGCGCTAAACAGGCAAGCTTCGTCGCATTTAGTCTCAGTAAAAAGGTTAAATATCACGGGTCCGTTTTGTGACATATAAATCTTATTGATTCTTTATACGGGTCTTTAATCCTCCTGTGTACTACATAGTTATGATTTAAGTTTATTAGAGAGTCTACCGACATTATTGTATCTGAACGAACTCGAAAGACATCACAGATTTTATAGAACAACCTAATATCGCATTTCAGTTATACGATACAAGCTCTTGGGCGAACTTTCCGGTCCTAAAACTGAATGTATTAAACAAAATGACGTGGAATTTTCCAAGCATAAATATTGTATTGAGATCTTTTAGCGCTAAGTTTGGTAGTTAAATAATCGATATACATATCATTGGACGTTTTAAGTTAGTCGTTTCACACTCGAGGACTGTCTTTGTTGTACACCGCCGATTATATATATATATATTATAGGCCTGGTTAAACTAAGAACATTGTCGCGGAAACATTGGCCGCTTACCATTTGTCAGATCTCGAACTGGCGAGCCGGACCGGTTAGTTTATCACTAGAATGCGGCTTTTGAAATCTTCTTCCTACAAGTCCATCAAAAGGGTTTATGCCATTCCCGAATTGATCAGTCCGGCCGGCCACTTCCGACAAATATAATGGGAAGCGCCCAGTTTCTTCTATTGTGGCAAAACTGCGAAAAATTTGTTTCGGAACCAAAATTTGCGTCCGAGAAGCACGAAATAATGAATGTTTTTTACTTGATTCAATAACATTTCTTTGCGCCCAGGAAGCAAGATTTGTGTCCACAACAAATGTTTCTTGCGCGGCTAAACTGGGCAAAGTTTCCGCAACAAAGTTTTCTAGTTTAGCCAGGCCTATAGATTGATGTCAGTTCAGTATGTATGGGTTAAATGGATTGGGGAATCTAATTGTGCGTCACTTATAAATACAAACAGTGATATTTGAAGCCATTTTTCTAGGGAAACTTAACATTGAACAAACTTTCGGTTTTACTATCTGGGGTCGCCCAGGAAATGAGCGAAAACAAATTGTTTTTCGTGATATATTTTATATATATTTATTATGATCTGTGAATTATACTGAGTTTGTTAGCATTATTATCTTACTTGAAAGAAATTTTATCAAGGAAAGTCGCGATCATTTTACAGACCCATTATTTGTGAACAAACGGTACCCAAATTCAAGGACGTGTTCCTTACATTTTGTAAAAAAATGGACCGTTTCTAATTCTGGTAAAGATCAGCTAATCGAAGCTTAATTAATAAGTGCAAGAATACACTTATTGCTAATAATATTCTTGTGTATATAGTTTAATACCTGCCGTACTGTATACAATATTAAACGTTGTCATTGATCGGTCTTACCCCTAAGCGACCAGACCGAAAGGGAGTATGGGTGAATTAAAATGCATGACTAATTATTCTCTATCGCGTTCACAATGGAGAACAAAACTCACGTTTGTCTTCGCGTGTTACGCAAAGACAACAAGAGTCGCTTCGATACATATTCCGTTAAGGACGTTCCGTAATTTTGATAATGTGCAGTTGTTGAATGTGAATTGTTTTCTCTCCATAATCCTTTTCGGTCTGGTCGCGTAGGAGACCGATCAATGACAATGTTTAATCAAAAGACTGTATAGTAAAACGAGCTAAGACGCCCACGCATCCACGTTTCCAATAAAGTATAGGGATCTTTTTTTGACAGCCTATAACGAAATTGATTTGTCATGAAAAACAAAAATACATACAAATGAATTGTCCGTTATTGAATTAAAAAATTGGGAAAGCTTGAGACTTTTTTTTTTTTTCTAAAAAAGTTAGATTTAGGCCGGATATCTTTAGTTTAGTAAGAAGAGAAACAAAGGTATTTAGACCTTTAGCGTGCAATTTTAATAAACAATATTTTAGAAGTTTAAGTGCCCCAAACTAGATTCCCTATGATTGAATTGATTTGTTTAGGGCTTGATACAATAAAAATAAAAAACAATTGCTAATAAAACTATCTGCATGGTATTTGATGATCACCAAAGAACTTTTGAGCATGTACCCTGACTAAAGTTAAAGCAGAAGCGTTTTTCTTAACCCCAGTAAAGCAGCATTTTTAGGTTTATGATAGATAGGTTTTAGAAAATAAAATTGTTAAAATTGGATTTCCAAATTAAAATGCCAAAGCGAGATTAATTTAGTTACTCATTTTCTTTGATCCGCTTATTACATATTTTTTTTTCAATATTTGGCTAAATAAATGCGTTGAACTTAACGTATTCCCCGACAAAGAACACTTGGTTAACTTTTCAGTAATACAAGTTGTCTCTTAGCAAACAGAACGACTCGTTAAAAAATAATATAATATCTAAAATGGGCACGTAAAGAAGAGGTTTTTTAAATCAAAGTTATACTGGAAAAAAATTCAGTGACGGACTACACTGGGACGTTTGTTAAAAAAGATGTTCACACTAAGCTTCATACTCATTTCAAAAACCAATTTTAGTGCATGCGATCGGTGGCAAAAACAAATAACCGACGATCCATACCAAAAAATTGCCCCCTGAAAGGAGACATTTGCTCCGGGCGTGCGCGTTACTAAAATGAACTATTGCCCATGCGCAGTTGAGCTCGTACGGCCTGGGCGCGATGACAACAACCCGCCACTTCTGAAACCTTTTAAAAATAGCACACTAATAGTAACTAAAATCTCAACATCTTGAACTTTGAATACCTGTCTTAATGCGGGGGTACACCTGAATTTGAGTGAAATTTGAAGAGGTTTAAAGAAGGGATAGAAGAAAGAATATGATTTTTCGAACACCAACAGACAGTTGATACCCACGCAAGAGAACCCCAGGTTGCCAGTGGACTAACTTGGTGTCCGTCTATTAATTATTAACTACAAATTCTAATTTTAAAAATTCACTCAATCTTCAATATTTATTTCTCTAAATTTTACCAATCCTTTGAGCAAAACTATTTCCTCCCAAACATACCCCAAAATCACCCAAAAATTAACACAAAAAAAACATAACATAGATAAGTGAAATGAGCATAGGGTTTTTGAATTGCTTGAAACCATCCTCGGATGGCTTGAAACGTGAACGAGATATTTCCATTAAACCCATGTCAAGTGGCAGAAAAATGACATTTAGGCTGTACGTGAACACTTTAGAAATATCTGCAAGGGCCAACGGACAATGCAAAAGCGTCGGATTCTGGTGGATCTAGTCAGCGAATTTGATATAAATACGTGAAGAAACTAATAATTAAAAGCGAGGCTGACTGTACAACTGGGATTATAATATTCTTTCCAATATTTCGTCAGGCACGGCCTAACTTCTTCAGGGAAGAAAAAACCCTTGAACCCAAAGGTATCAACAAGCGTGAAGAACTTGATGTAAACTTCGCATTTTTATATTTTACATATCTTCTTTCATTAGTTTTATCTTGTTATCAGTATATTATTTTGTTTCTCTTAAATTTGAATTGTAACGTTTCATCTTATATTTTTGAAATGTAATATAACATCTTTCCATTGTAATTTTATATCCGTTTCTCCGCGATTTATATTGTAACGTTTTTCTTGTAGTCATTTTGAAATATTGGAAAGAATACTGATTATAATCCTAGTTGTACAGTCAGCCTTGCTTTATTAGTTCCTTCGTATTTAGGTGTACCCCCGCCATAAGTTTGGCTAGGAAACGGTTCTTGAAACGATCGGGAAAAAATATTTCTAATCTTAAATTCTCAAAGAAATCTTTGAAATTTTGCTATGTTTGTCCGAATACTCATTATCGTTTTGGTTGGAACGGCTCAAGCTCATTGTCTTGTATCTTCGCACGTCACCGGAGACCTGGGACCAAGTCTCACAAGGCCCACAGTTCCATGAGAGTAAAGTGATGACTTGGAGTCACGCCATTCCACGCCATGTCACTCAGAAAGTCATTCAGATAAGGTTTTTATAACTTTACATGTTTGCAAGCACGTCGGCCAAAAGCTACGCACTGTCGCTTTTATGAATATAATGCGAGTCAACTACACCAATGCTGCGATAGGTCTTTCACTCGTGGTGGTGTGTTTTATCTTCTTCAAACTCGCCCAGCGTAGTCAGCACACGGTGACTGTCACTACTCAATCGAAAACATCAGGTACATGCACTGTCAGAACAATACTGTGGATTTCGTCGTATCTGGGCACCAGAACAATATTATTGCTGACGTAATTGCTCAACAATTGTTCTGGTATTCAGGTACATGTAAGATGGAACGTCTTAATTTAAAATTTTAGTTTTTACGGAGTACTTGCAAAAGATACATGAACTCATCCCAGTCACGAGGAAGACGAAAGGCAAACTATGTACGTGTAAACACGACGCGTGTTCCCCCACATTGCACATTTCTGCATAGTCTTTACTATTTCATTTAAACTATTAGAAGTGTATAAAATCGAAAAAGACCTCGCATTCTCAGAGCATATAGTGTACGTATATTTAAGCTTATATATCACAAGCATGCACAAAACATATAGGTGGTTTGCAATCAATCTCTAGAGACATAGATAACAATAGTGAAACGAACAAATGCTGGTGGACGAACAAAAGGAGCTAATGAGAGAACTTTTGTTTATGTCCACCAGCATGGCGGCGATGACGTAACATGAAAACCACCTATTGTAGCAAATTTGAGTATGTCATCCCCCCAAAAGCTTATAATTTATTATTTATTATTTATTATTTATTACTGAAAATCTACAACACCACAATATTTATCATATACATGTGTATATTAATCATATTTATTAACTGCATAAGTTCTTAACATTGGGAGGTACTGTGTTTATTTGGTCAGTTGTACTACAGAGTACTAGCTTACATGTATAATTTTGTACCTGCCAACTTTTTCCGAGTGATAGGCGTGAGAATTTTTTCATGGGAGTGCCAGAGTTTCTGAAGGCGACCCGACCAAATCCAAAATGAACCTGATCTATTCCGAAGATGTCCGAAGTTGTACGAAGATGTTCGGAAGAATTTCGAAAGTTTCCATGGACCTCAGAGGTTAGACCTGTAATTGTAATATTCAGAACGATAAAAACCTACAAAAAAGTGCCATATTTTCATGAACGTAACTATGTTTTTGATTGGATCATGTGATCAGTTAAGGCTGATAGCTCAAATCTGTAAGTCAGGCGTGAGAAATTGCTCTACAGGCGTGAGTATGCGTGAGATCGGAGTTTTGGACTCGCAGGCGTGAGACTTGGCAGGTCTAATATATTTGCCTTAGTAATAAAGAGGCCCTGCCAGGGGGGGGGGGGGGGGGGGGGGGGGGGGTGCGGTCCCGTGTCACTTGTCTGAATTTTAAAATGTCTCATGTCGGTGTTTTATCAATGCTTCACGTGGCTGTGGGAAATTGAACAAACATAGTTTGTCAGAATTTTAGAAAAGGTGGATAATGGTACGTTATAAAGAAACGCCTACAGTTCTACAATACAGCTCAGTTATCGTTCGGTACGCATCGTTCCCAGGGAGTTGTGGAGTTGCGTAAATGATGTATAACGCGATGCTCAAGCGACCCTCAAGGGAACCTCCAGGGTCCTCAAGGACCTCAAATTGGTGAAAAAATATGCCAAACCACCGTTCTTTGTCGCTAATTCTCAGCTTTGATGTCGCTGTCGGAATTGTGCCGAGAAAGATTGTCTTTTGTCGCAATTTCATTTTACGTGCTGTCGCTACTTTTTGGGTCATGTCGCCTGTCGGAATTTACCCTGGCAGGGCCTCAATAAACCAAGGGAAAATTATAAGTGTTTGATGGAGTCATTAGAACATAAATGAGCCAATATCTCACCCCCAAATTTCACTATGATGCTGATACAGGTGTGATACAGGTGTTTTTCATCATGCCCTTTTTAAATATCTAATGAAAATTTATATTTGGTGCACTCCATTCCTAGCTCGAGTATCCCCCCCCCCCTCCCCCCTCCCAGGCATTTGTCATTAATTGTTCTGTCCCATAAATGCTTTCTCTCATGTGATCAAAATTAGTTTTAAAACTGAGTCGTGAGACTCTAAAAGCTCAACATTTACAATGTACTCTACATGTACAGTACAATGTATCTACAGTTGAGCCTCCTGTAAGCGGCCACCTGGGCTTTGGATTTTAGGTGGTCGCTTGTAACAAGAGGTCAGACCACAGGGGTCTTTACATGTACTTTAAAGTGCCCATAACGTTTAATTTTTTATTTTCTCATCTGAATGTAAACACCACACAAGGAACTTCTGTGAAACAATTTCACGCTTTGCACAAAATGCGAATTTTTTATGAATATTTCAAATCTTCAAAATCCTATTTTTTTTGCGGTATACCCGTCCTGCTGTTAAGAAGGCCTTTGCTAAGGACTGGGGATCTGGATCCCTGCTTGACATACAATGATCACGTAGCTTTGACAGTGTCCAGTTGTATGGCACGCCTAGGCCAGATTAACTGAGTTAAACATGCTTTTTTCTTATCAAACCGCCTCAGGAAAAAGAACTTTCTATTTCAGGACAGTTAAACTTTAGAACTCATTGGACTCTACTCTTAAGTTGAAACCGACACTAAAAGACTTCAAACATTGCCTGAAGAGGAGCCTAATCTCAATTTCTTAGAGACTTAATTGCCTTTTTCTTTTTTTTGCTTTTTTTTTATCAATTTAATTTATTTATTAATAATTAATTAATTACCAATTAGTTACCTATTTACTTGTTTATTAGCTACTTAATTTACTCTTTATCCTGAAAAGCCCTTTTGGGACAAATAAAGTATATAGATGGTTTTCGCTCACGTGACCTTCAGTCCTGTGGGACTCAAATGACAAAGGCCATGGCGGCCATGTTGGAGCACATAACAAAAGAAGTTCATTAAAATTCTTTTGTAGGAGTGCTCCAACATGGCCGCCATGATGTAACGTGCAAACCACCTATATGTATGTATGTACATTATGGATCTACTTTCTGTCATGCCACAGAGCTATTACCACCTGCGTCGTAATGACAATGGTCAGCCACCCTAAAAAATCCAACAAAAATAAACTGGGTGATAGAGCATTTTCAAGGGCTGTGCCACAACTACATGTATAGAACACTCTGCCTCAGGAGTTGCTTGACACTAATTCTATTGACATTTTTAAATCGAAACTGAAAACTTTTTATTATACCCTGGTAGAAATCCTACTTAGGATCCTGTTAAAGATCCTAAAGGATTTTGTCATCAATTCTCTATAAAGAGTATTTTATCTGACTTTTTTAGATTTTACCTTTTATATAAGTATTAGGTTTTTAGTTTTTAGAATATGAACATTTTGAATTATTTATAACTCTTAATGATGTATTAAGCGCGTTTGAATATTTTTATAGAAAGCGCGCTCTATAAATTCTATTTTTATTTTATTATTATTATTTTGAGCATTGAATAGCACTTTGGATACAAGGTACGGCAAGGTACACGAGTCGTTTCTTTGAGAGGTGCCAGAGACTTACAGATTTCCGGACTTAATGATGTCCTTCAATCACTGGACGGGCCTTAAACATATTGGCTTATACGCATGCTACAGACGATGTCTTTGCCGTAGCAAGCGTGCGATTGATAAGCGAGCCAGGCATGCGTAAATAACAGTACTTTCGTTTATGTCATTGGCGCTAGTCAGGAGTATTGCAGTCGCATATTCTCACGGCCAATCTGCTGTAATGGCGTCGAAATATGCTCTGAATGTAAACAACCACTAGATGGTCAGAACTCTGCTTTTTTCATGTGAAATTAGTCCAGTTTCTTAGGATTAGTGCAAATTCGACAAGGGTTTGTGATATTATTCGTTGTAAGATAAAATTAGGCAAATCTGAGCGAGAAAAAAGTAAAAACGCTCAAAAAGCAACATGGGTTGGTTATGCCCCGGGCCCTTCAATTATCTCACAAGCATGCACAAAAGATATTGTAGCAAATTTGAGTCTTGAGAGCCTGTCACCTGTCATCCCCCCAAAAGATTTTAATTACTAAAAATCTACAAGACCACAGTATTTATCATATGCATGTGTGTATAATTATGATATTTAACTGCATAAGTACTTAACATTGGGAGTTACATGTACTGTGTTTATTTAGTCAGTTGTACTATAGAGTACTAAAGTGTGATGTCACAAAAACTTAAATCAATTATGGGATTTGATTAGATATTCGGAAAGGGCATGATGAAAAACGCCCGCTTGCCAAAAATCAGCATCCTAGTGAAATTTGGGGGTGACATAATTATTGGCTCCTTAGTGTTCTGATGACTCCAAACAAACCCTTCTAATTTTGCCTTGGTTCATTACGTAATAAACCAAGAAAAAATTAGAAGGATTTACATGGAGTCATCAGAACATAAAGGAGCCAATATCTCACCCCCAAATTTCACTAGTATGCTGATTTTTGGCAAGTGGGTATTTTGCAAATTTAAGTTTTTGTGATGTCACAGTTTAGTACTCTATTGGACATTTTCTTTTGTTCTAACACATGTGGTTATGCAAGCTTATACACTATCCATTCCACATGTATGTTAATTTCCATCCTGCATTTTTTACTGGCTAATTTTACAAAATTCTAAACCCCATGAAAAATATATATTTGGTGCAGTCCATTCCAAGCTCAAGCTCCCCCCCCCCCCCCCCCCCCCAGGCATTTGTCATCAATATATTGGTCTGTCCCATAAATGCTTGCTCTTGTGTAATCGAAGTCAATTTTACAACTGGGACTCTAAAAGCATGATATTTACTTTTTCTACTGTTGAACTTTCTGCAAGCGACCACCTTGGCTTTGGATTTTTGCCCAGGCTGATTTTCGCACCGACAGAAAATCGAAAAATCGACGTGCCAGCCATCATAACGCTGCATTGAACAATTAAACCGTTTCAAAACAAAAACACAAGCGCGCAAAGCAGATTGGGTGAACATGGACCTTTAAACCTACTGTATCTCTGAATCTTATGAACCTAGAGTAATTTCAATGTACAAAGAGCCTATTACAACACAAAATATTATGTACTTATTGACTAAGTGGGAGGGCCGGATGGGAAAATATTTTGGCTTGAGGTCATGGCGTATGGACCGAGCGCAGAGAGGTCTGTGCGCCACGACCAAGAGCCAAATATTTTCCCATCCAGCCCGACCTGGTCAACTTAGTCAATAAGTATTTTATCATATGGCCAATTTTACTTGAAATTTTAACGCGGGAGGCTGTCCGCTTTTGTAGTAGAGCTGTACGGCTTTTTCCAGCTCATTGTGTACATGCAGCCCTCATAGGGGACTTTCATCAATGGTTTTGCAAAGAAAAGGTTCGCAGGGCCGTATAGGTCATATAATAATGTATCATAATTTTATTACATGTAAAGTTTGATGCAATGAACAAAATGTTTGTTTTATTGGACTTGTACCTAACTGCATCTTGTAACACATACATATGTAATTTAATTTGCATCAGTCTGTATTAATGTCAAAATATGTGTGAGTGGTCACTTACCAGTGATTAAAAACAATGGAAAAATTCAAATCACCAACGTTGAAAGTGGTCGCAGTCACTTACGAGGGGTGGTCGCTTATGGGGGGGTTGACTATAGTGATTTGACTGGAAGAAATTTTTGGTATTTTGGAAAGGTGGTCGCGGCTTAGGAGAGGGGGTCACTTACAAGAGGTGGTCGCTTACAAGAGGTGATCACTTACAAGAGGTGGTCGCTTACAAGAGGTTTGACTGCATGATCAATATGTGACATTTTTTTCTTATCTTGAAAAGCAACAATCAAAGACCAGGCAGTTACATTGGTTGAATCAAGACTAAAGGAGGCCAAAACAATCATAGATTCATTGAAAAGACAGCTGGTGGAAGCCGAGAGAACTGAAATCAAGGAGAACAGCATGGAACTGGACAAAAGAAAGTAAGAGCATGTGTTGAATACCTGTGCATGTTAAATGAAGAATATCATTGATTTTATATCTAGAGAACCATGCATACAATGTACATGTACATACAATACAATTCTTTATTGAGCACTCCCCTTTCAAGGTTTTTCAGTGACAATATAAAAAAAAAAGAATTACAGTCAAGCTACAATAAAAAAAAAAAATTAAAAATATAATTAAACATTGCATTGCTAAGTACATGTAATGGCATAATAATAATGTTGAATATACACTTGATAATATAATATTAATATTAAAAACACTTAGACTAATTAATCTTTGTTAAAAACTCCTTGTTTATTTTAATTTCAAGTGAAATTTAAAAGAAGAGACAGTTCCAAAAGATTTTAAATTACAGTTAAGATTATTCCAAATGTTGACTGTTTAATAAGACAAAGTCCTTTGTCCAGAGGTAGTTTTAAAAAGAGGAATGCTTGAAAGCTGGGAGTAACGAGTAGTGCACTTGGTTACTCAGTTACATGTTAAAGTATGAAATGATTGTGAAATAATATATATGAAATAAATCATATATGAACTGCGGAAATGAAATCAAATGAAGAATGATCCTCGCAGTTGTGAACGCAATTTAAGCAATTGCGAAAAGAAGCCTGAAAAAAATTCAGGACTTCAACGGGGTTCGAACCCGTGACCTCGCGATACCAGTGCGATGCTCTACCAACTGAGCTATGAAGCCACTGACGTTGGGAGCAGGTCAATATTATTGTAGGTTCATATGTTCCCGTGAAAGGAGTGAGTGTGAAATAATATATATGAAATAAATCATATATGAACTGTGGAAATGAAATCAAATGATGAATGATCCTCGCAGTTGTGAACGCATTTTAAGTAATTGCGAAAAGAAGCCTGAAAAAAATTCAGGACTTCAACGGGGTTCAAACCCGTGACCTCGCGATACCGGTGCGATGCTCTACCAACTGAGCTATGAAGCCACTGACGTTGGGAGCAGGTCAATTGTAGGTTCATATGTTCCCGTGAAAGGAGTGAGTGTGAAATAATATATATGAAATAAATCATATATGAACTGCGGAAACACTGGTACAGAAACACTTGAAAAACTATATTTTGAATGTCCCGCCAAAGGGTCATGTGACCTAATTCAACCAATCAGAATGCTCAAAAGTGGTCAAAAGGCCAAATTTTGAATATCCATATCTTCTGAACGATTTAAGATGTATTGACCTGAAATTTTGGATTTTGAAATTAGACATCGGGATGCTTACTGTGACATTTTTGGGAGATATTCTGAGAGGGCAAATATACCCTGGGCAAGTACCTTACTGGAATCAAAAATTGATGCTAACTCTGGGTTAGCTTAACTGCGCTTTGAACAACCCAGCCCTGCTTTATATTTTATCTGACTTCTAAAAGAACAATAGCCAAGAAGCTTATCGGTGGTTTTCATGTTACGTCATGGCAGCCATGTTGGTGCACACCTACAAAATAATTTTAATGAACTTCTTTTGTTACATGTATGTGCACCATCATGGCCGCCATGGCTTTTGTCATTTAAGTCCCACAGGACTGAAGGTCACATGAGCTAAAACCTCTATTAGCATTCCTATTAGTATTCTGTATCAGTGATACAATAATTACAATGTATATAATGTAGCATTTCTGTATAAGGGTTTATAAACCTTTGTTAAATTTTAATTTCTATTGTATTTTCCTTATCATGAATTTTTGAAGTATAGATACAAAATTTCTCTTTGCAAATGTAAGTGTTCAACTCAATGTGTTGCTCCAAAAAATATCCTTACCCCTCCCATGGATCCTCCACCCCACCCTTCTGGAAATTCCAATTTAGTTTCATATATACATATACTTTGCTTAATTCCTTATACCCCCTATTCTTGGTTTGCACCTATGTTACTAAAATGTAACTGTTTTTTTTTTTAATAAAGACTTTTTGTTGTTTTGCAATTCAGAAGCATTAAACAACAACAGTATTCACAGCTTATAAGCTTCTGTACATGTATAACGAAAATTAAAGTAACTTTCAGCTGGTTCAATTTTGTTTCTTTACACAGTTTATCTGAAATACATGTAGCACATGACAAATTGCGTGACACATTTAAAACCTTTATAAATCGGAATCAAAACTTTGTTAAAACCTGAAACTTTTTGTGAAAGATTATAACACTCTTATCCACATACAGGTACCATGTTAGAAACAGCTTTGAAGGATGTTTACTTTGTTTTTACTTTGAATTTTTATGACATCATGTGCAAAAGTGAAAACCAAGAATTACATGTACATGTACTGTATAGATAGATAGATAGTTTATTTATATAAAAACATCGCAGCCAATAAGCTGAATTATGTCCTATAATGTTTACAATAATAAAACAATGATAAACTATAATAATAATAATAACAATAATATTTACAATTAAAAACTTATCACTAGTTAAAATTCACAAAATTGTTCAAAAGTCCTAGGCATACATTGTATGTATCTCCCCATAATGGCCACTTCTGTACAACAGCCAGTAGGCTCTGTTCCCAAGATGTTGTCAGTAATATACAATAATAAAATTGTCATTAGTATTTTTCTGTAAGTAAACAAACTGTTAAGAGGCCAGCACAGTATTTTTAAAGAGTTGTTCTTTTCTTAATTTCACCAATGATGTCTTCAGATTTGCTGGTCACAAACTTGTTCATTTGGACCTAAAAGGGGCTCCAACAAAGATGGACTATCTAATAGAGGTACATGCACAAGAATTATGCTTACAGTAAAAGGGGAGGTGTCATGGGAATTATTTTGGGGTCATTTCAAAAACCAAAAACACGTTTTTATATTATTTTTTAATTTAGCCTCTAGTCATAGATGGACAGGTACAATGTACTGGCAAAAAAAATAGCCTAACTAATATTTTTAAAGTTCCCACATTTTGGTTTGCAAAATGAGCTAGAACAGACCATTTGTTCCCCTTTTGAGAATAGGTCTCTAAAGCCAAATATTTTAAAGGAAACTACAAAGACTCGCTTTTCTACTCCATCTAACGTTAAAGAATGTTTGCTCCACATTGTACACCTCAAAATAAATAGAATCGTATTTTCAAGGCTTGAAAAGTCTGGTTCAACTTATATCACTGAAAAGTATAACCTACATGTACATGTATTGCAGATGTTCCCGCAGATAAGCCGCACCCCCAATTTTGGGCAAAAACTTTGGGCAAAAAAGTGCAGCTTATACGCCATTGTAAATTTGTTTTACCAAGCTACATTTTTTTAAATAAAATTTATTAATTTTTTTTTTTGGACAAGTGAATTTCACCTTCGGACAACCAAAATTTGAGTGGCACTTGTCCAATAGACAAGTGGAAAGAAAAAAAGTTTTTTGCCCTGAGCACAATCACTCTTGTGATGCTGGGGAGAACCTTATGATATTTTAGCATCCTATCAAGAGCAAGGGTGCAGCTTAGAAAAAACTGAACAGGCTCATTAACAAGCCCAGCCGGTTTTTCTGACTTAATGTGCACCTTCAAAATCATCCCACGTCTTTGTTTTCTAATGAAATTTCAGTCGGTGATAAGTTCTCTTTCAGCTGGTCAAATTAGCCAGTAGCCGCCTCTTTAGCTGCATCCCTGCAAGAGAGCAGTAACAGTACTTACAGTTCCAGTCACTCCATGCAATGGAACTAGGTCAACCTCCAGCAGTTGAGGGCCACTTAAAAACAGCTTTGAATTAATTTAAAACATGCATGTATTGAATGTCTGCTAAACTATTAAACATATTAGATGCTGCCACACTTTGCCAAATGGGGAGCTACTGGATTACTGGTGGAGTATGAAGATGTCTTCCCCTATAATGGAAAGTATGAAGTTTTACGCGCCAAGAACTCATACAAGTAAGTGTCATGTCTTTCAAACACAGTTTACATTTACATACACTGTACATGCACACTTGATTAATTCACAGGTTGCCCAAAAAGGAGTGATAAAATGTTCAGAACATTTGATAGGATGGGAGTATGGGGCAGATATGGGGTGATGCTCATAACATCAACAACACTCTCAATGACAAAAATATATACATACGGATGTGTATGGAATTTTATCATGAGTTTAACAAAATAATCATGTCAAAATTGTATAACATCAAATAAATGGTCATATGGCCATAAAGTGTAGATACTGGCATGCTACATTGCAAATACTTTTGACACTTAAATAAAGTCATAGTGATTTATTTATTTTATTTATTTTTACTTTATAATAACCTCGTTAAATTATGTGTATGTTGTTTCTTACTGTTTAATGGCCTCTAGAAAGTATTTTTAGCAAGTTTTGGTTTTCTGGTAAAAAAAATTGTTTACATGATCACCTAGTAAAAAATTAGAAGGGAGAACTAGATTTCGAAGACAAAGTGCCAAAATATACCTTGGATCCCATCCTTGTCCACATAGTATGCTAAATTGAAATATTAGAAGCAGTTTTCTAAATGCTTTATTACTGAGAGTAAATTAACAAACTTCAGTTATGGTTGAACAGTCTTGTGCTTCCTTTCACAATTCCAATTAGTTAATACAGTTCAGGATTCTACATTGCATTTAAATTACCTGGGAGTGTGAAGCAATGGCTGTTTATTGAATTTCATTTGTACAGTGCTATTTAAATGATCTGTATTCTAGTCTTACTGCCGGAGGTGGGGGGAGGGGTATGTTTTGGGTGGGTATGTGCTGCAGGGGTCTCCAAACTTGGACCCCTTTTTAGAAAGAATTTGCACTCAAAATGATACCCTGTTCTAGAAATAGGTCAATTTTTAAAACTCCGTTCTAATTTCAAATGGCTGCTGATAATTTGAAGCCTTCATACATTCCAAATATTATACCCCGTTCTAGGAAACGTCTCTAAAATGGATACCCCATTCTAGATCAGGATTCCCAAAATCACGGCCCTGTTGGCGGGCGGCACATACCCGTATAGGAATTTTGGGAGAGTACACCCCCCCCCCCCCCCCCCCCCCCCCCCCGCCTCCCCTGGGGTCTAAATGTAGCTATTTTCAATAATGTTGTTGAATCTATTTTCTTTCAAATACCAGTGAAGAGGAAATCAAGCATTTTCTAGAACAAGCCGGTGAAACTAACCTGGTTGTTATTCCACTTGTACAGACATTTGGCCACCTAGAGGTACATGTAATAATTTATACGATTGTACTTAACCCATTTGCTCCTACACCGGCCAAAACCGGCCGTACAAGACTCCACTGCTTTAAAAAATTGCAACTTTCTCAATCGCGCGAATATTGCCCGAACTAGCAGTTGTGAGCATTGACTAGAAAGTCCCTCAAATTGAGATACCCAATTAACACAAAAAAGTCGGCGATTTTTGCAGAATATCAGCATTTGAATTTGGACAATATGAAAAATGACCGTTTTCAACAGAAAAACAACAAAAATCACGTTTTTGCCTTTAGTTTTTTTATTCAAATCATCGTGGCAGACCCAAAAGTCAACATTCACAGCAATATTCAGTCCTAGTCCTAGCTTAGCAGTGAATTTTTTGCTCTTAGTCGTTGTTTGGGACGAGCTACAACCTCTCGTTCTAGTGCATACTGACCTTGCCTCGATTTTCAACATCACCACCGCGCTGCATGCTGGGAAATAGCGAGAATTTTTGACAGCGTTCCTTCCGTCCTCCACACATTTCATATACAGCTGTTTCGAGAAAGGTTGTCGGAAAAAAGCGCGAAAGTGCACGCGACAATTCCGAAAAATAATATGGGATATGATCAATGAATTTTAATAAGTCAAATAAATACATGAAACCCGCGATGCCTCGTCCGTTCAGGAACAATCTTAGATGGCGGGCCATTGGGATAAATGAGTTTTTAAGATATAGCGTGGATGACTACCCACAATAACTTTCTGGATTGTCGCGTGCACTTTTACGCTTTTTTCCGACAACCTTTCTCGAAACAGCTGTATACTAAGTCCACAGCCACTCCGACCCACCGCCGCAATTTCGCGCTTGTTGTGTTCTCCTGTGGTCGCAACTTCCAAAATATGCCGCGGTAGGTCGAGAAATTCATCCAGAGTCGAGTCTCAAAGCTACTTCGTTTCCTGGCGGCCATTTTTTCAGTTCAACGAGTAACGAGCCAAATTCGTAAACGAAGTACAACACCTAACTCGCTTCATTGAGAAAGTAGACTCTGAACTACCTTCAAGCTTAATGATGCTCATCAGGCAGCTACTGAAGATGAAAAATGGCTGTGGACTTACCAAAAATCGCAGAAACACCATATTGAAGACTTTGTTGCAATACAACAAAGCAAAATCGCATCGTCAGAATGACGTTTCCAGTAAACTCGAGCCTTCAGTGTTTTAGAACAGCAGCACTTTCAATGGTAACTTCAAATATGAAGTCACGAAAGCCTATGGGGCGTGTGTATGCAGGAAATCGCTCAAAAACGTAAAAATTCTCGGGAGTGAATGGGTTAATTATCAACTTATTGGAAGGGCCAGACATGAGACTTGGACATTTCCACTAATGCAAGTTGGCATTTACTAAGGGTCTGGTCGCACTACAGTAAAAAACAAAAATTAGCCCGTGCAAAATGACATAAAAACAAAAACATTCCACAAAAAGAGTGTCCCACCGGATCGGTTTCTTTTGTTTTCATCAATTTTTGCACTGGCTAATTTTTTTTTTGACTGTAGTGCGACCAGGCCCTGACTAATGCTTGTGATATAAATGTACAGAATCTGCATGGAAGGTGCATGTGAGGCCGTATGGCATGGACCCTTTCAGAATTCACAATACTGAAAGAAACCAAAACCATCTCCATAATTATTAGTTATTAGCCAGTCTTCCAAATAAAATACAGCTATTTCAATTAACGTTGTCGGATGAAAGCTCAAAGCTACAAGCCAAGATAGTTGGGAGCGGCGCAAAAGAAACGTTTTTCTCGCTCGTCGCATCGCTCATTCGCGCTGTTTCTTTTCGTTCCGCCGCTCCCAACTATCTGCATACCTGGAACAGGCGCTCGGTTTACTCGTTCGGTCTTGACTTGTAGGCTTTGAGCTTTTAGCTTTGAGCTTTCACCCGACAACGTTAATTGAAATAGCTGTATACACAATCTTATTGCTGTCTTTCGAGAGTTTTGTTTCACGATACTAGGCATAACATACGTAGCTTAGGCTTTCTCCTTTACGGAGATTTATCCTCTCCAACACTACATTCAGTTTAACCTCCCATAAGTGGACACCTCCCGTAAGCGAACTAGGACACCTATTCGGGGTCCACAGGGTCTAAAATAACCTCCCACAAGCAGACAGTAAATGATTTCAAGAAAATTTCTTACAAAATAGGTTCAGTTGTAATGGTTTTAATTGTACTTGACCTGAACAAAAGCGAAGTGTGAGTCTGAACAGTACAGTTACATGTAGGTAACCGAGTCAGTTTGATTCCAAGGTTACGGATATCTTGAGAGACCTTAAGATCAGGGAACCGCAAAAGCAGACACTCATTGTTAGTTTCCTTTTTTACGTACCAACGCTGTATGGACACTTTACGTTTTAGAAAATAACCACATGCAATGTACAAAAAATATGTACTTCTTCTGTTCTGTTCACCCCCGAAAAATGGGACATTGAGTATTTGTGTGACGGCAATGCGAGAGCTTCACAGATATGTACATTTATTTAGCGGCAAGTCTTTTAATCTTGGACTGTACATGTAGTTTTTAAATAAGTGTTAAATTTATAAATATAATATAAAAAGCAACATTCAACAACCCTGTGATAGATAACACTGACTTACAAGTGGTCTTAAGGACGTTCGCGCGAAAATCTTCTAACATTGATTTTTTTCTAAAACTTTTGCTACAGCTAGGTAATGAGTTACTCGTGTCAGAAATGCAAAAAAATTGGGGGGTCACCGAGTTCGTTTCGGAGATAAGATATCTAAAAGGCCACCTTAATTTGGAAAAATCGGTCTTCCTTACTCGATATGGCCCCGATGTCTGTCAGTCTAAAAATATTGCAAATGAATCTCTAGAATGTAACTTTCTATGCAAAATTTTATACGAGTGGGTCTATTAAGCAAATTAAGTCAACTGGTGACGTTCCTAAAGTAAAACTTATTTTTAAACGACAGCATTTGCGAACCATGACAGCCGCAAGTTGGCTGGATTCGATGTTTCGTGGGTAGAAAAATCGGAAAATTTTTAACTTCCTACATTGAGTTTTTGTTCATTTTTTCACAATCTGTCGAGAATTAAGAAAGAAAATTATCTAGCTAAAAAAACGTAGGGGTCACCGACCATCCAAGCTAGTAAAATCTTAGTAAAGTTAACGCAATGGCTACCAGCCCTATATCTGTTTAGATTTCTTTCTTTGCGCGCGCGCTCGTGCATGACGTAGCATGGCGTTGCGATATGAATTGCGTGCGCAGTAAGGATGCGCATAAGCAATTAGCGCGAACGTCGTTAAAAGCTTCAAAAGACATGTACTGGTGCATTATATGTCCTCTAGTATACTATTTTTGTTCAACCTCCCGTAAGCAGACACTTGCCCTTGGTCCTGAGGATATCCGCTTACGGGAGGTTCAACTGTATATATTTATATGTAGACTGTCCTACAACAATAATTGGAATATAAAATTTTGAAAACCAAAAATTGTGCCATGTGTTGAAAGCAAAATACACATGCACATATATTATATAGCTGTATCCCAATTTGTGGACAGCCTAATACTAGATATAAATTCAATACAAATTTATACCATTTTTGTTTTTCATTGTTATAATTAGTTTGTTTTAAAGCACAAGGACTTTTCACATCTTCGTGAAACAGAACTCTTCACTAATTCACTCTGCCCAAACAATAAAGGTAAGGACTGTAAATACATGTAGCTGAACTTCTCAAGATGTACTAAATTTAACTTTTTTATTAAAATAATAACAAATGAACTCAAAGAAGAACCACCTTTTTTAAGGGTAGGGTGACTGTACAAGACATGTACCACCTATCTGGTGAGTCTAATGGACAAAATGTATTCCCATGAAAATTTGAGATGAGACTTTTAATATTCTGTTTCCACAAAGAGGTCTTAATCTTTTTCTCCGTTTTTACTCTTGCTATACCAACAAGACACCATCTCTCAAAGGGACCATGTCCCGCCGAAATTATTTCCATCACTAAATGCCACAAAATATGCAACTTTGTCAAGAAATCAAACTTGCCATTCTAGTGAAATTTTGACCTTTCTGGCCGTTATTTTGTCTGTTTAGTTCATATTTCTTTGCTTCTATCACTTTTGCCGATGGTTTCTTCCAATTTTAAGGTAATAAAGTAAGCTTAAAGCAAGGTCCTAGCCATAATCATGAAAACACGATAAAAAATTTGAGCTGGGACAGTGTCCCTTTAAGATTGGGGGGAGGAGGGGGGGGGGGGGGGGGGGGGGTGTACAGATTACAGAAAGAGTTCGCCAGTCTTTTATCTAGAGTAGTGGGTCCTGTCTAGGTACAGTAGTTTTGACCATTTTCCTAACTACATTTTTGGTATCAGGTGTACCTAATAATTTACATGAGGTTGATAAGAGTGACTTTCAAACCTTGATCAATTGAAGGGCCGAGAGCATAACAGACCAATAGAAATTAGTTGCAAAACATTGTTCAGAATTTTTTTTCTGTTGTTGTTTCCGTCGTTTTCGAGAAATACCGTATGCAAAAAAAAAAATCAAAGGCTCCTATTGTAATGCAATATTGCGGTAAGCTTCTGTTTTCACACTGACACGGTTCGAAATTTTTTTTAAAATTAAACGTAAGGATTTTTGACGAACGCAAAAAAAAAGTAAATCACTTTTATAATGTCCAGTTCGAAAAAAAAAAAGGATGCTGAGCGTGAATCAAACCCGGAGCCATCCGAGCGCAAATCCCGGACCCAAACCACTAGACCACCGACGAACACATGCTCAGTTCAGACTAAGGCTATGTCTACACTATACCGGATAGCTCTTACGCCGGCACGAAAACCATACCGGATAGGCCTTTCGTTCACACATGAAACGCTAGTTTCGGAACGATTTTTGTTCCGGAGCGCCGATGCGACGCGGCGCTCGTTAAAGTGAATCGTCACATATCGGATAGATTCTTGTGCCACTCTCTGGGGCAGTGTGAACAGGCAATCGAACCGAACCGTAGCGGAAGTCAACAACTAGGAGCGAGGATTGAAACTCACTGAAAAAGAAGTAAATTTCCAGTTCTGGGTCGTTTCTGTTCACACCAGGCCGGAGTATGTTTCTTGTCGACATGATAAGCTATCCGGTATAGTGTAGACATAGCCTAAGTTTTATTATTTAAAGGTAGATACGCATCAAAACGCATATCATGATTTGAAAATCCTTTTAGATCGATTTTAATGTTGCATTAAAGACTCCAAATGCGAAACATCTTTCGGCCGGCCAGCAAGAACTCACTTCGAGCTGACCACTGAAAGCTGTATTTCAAGTGCCGACCACGCACAGCGGACCCATCTACCACTGTCACAAAGCATGTCGGGAAATCCTACGAAATGGAGTTCCTGCCCGAAAATTATTGCAAAATACTAGAAGCCTGAAAGCACTTCGGATATCGGGCATTTCGACCACGGCACGGGATGGGAAATGGCCCACAACTCTCAACGCTGCCCCTTTTCTGATCCGAAGTGATTCCAGACTTTCCCGCCGGCTCGTCTTGCCCACTAAGGTCCATTTTTCACCTCGAGCGCTAAATGGCGCTTCAGACACAAGGAAGGATAAGAAACATGACTCGTTTCTTTGAGAGGTGCTAGAGACTTAAGGATTTCCGGACTTAATGATGTCTTTCAATCACCAGACGGACCTCATACACGTTGGCTTACACACGCTACAGAGGCGATGTGTTGCGGTAGTGAGCTCCGATAGATAAGCGAGCCAGGCGTGCGTAAATAACGGTATTTTCGTTCAGGTTGTTGGCACTGGTCAGAAGCATTGCAGTCGCGTATTCTCACGGCCAAACTGCTTTGAAATGGCTTCGAAATTGCGCTCTGAAGGGAGGGCCAGAACTCTGCTTTTTTTCAGGTGAAATTGGTCACATTCCTTAGGGTTAGTGCAAATTCGACAAGGGTTTATGATATTATTCGTTGTACGATAAAGTGAGGCAAATCTGAGCGAAAAAAAATAAAGGCTTAAAATGTCACATAGGTCTGTTATGCTCTCGGCCCTTCAATAGGCCATTTGCACGATGGCGTCATTTGACTACAACTACCAGAATTCATTTCGTTTTTCCTTTCTTATTTAAATTTTGCAATCCCAGTGCGGTTTAAATAACAATAGCCCTAATTTGTACTACAAAACAAAAATCTGAAGGATTCTGGTAGTTGTAGTCAAATGACGTCATCATGCAAACGGCCTATTGGAATGTACAGTACAAGGATTGGACGCTCAGAAAAACTTAAAATTTGGCATGCATTTTTTTTATTTTGTAGACTCTGTTCCCATGGTGTTGGAACTCATTGATGAGGTTTTAGCTCTTCATCCTGGTTTGAAGTGGTTTCACATTGGAGGGGACGAGGTATATGTACATGTACTGTCACTGTTGATAAACAGGGCTGTGCCTTTGGGCAACAAGAAAAACATAGTTTTTACACATGGCTTAACTGCTGGGCACCCTAAATTTAATATTTACAGGGCTCCCTATAATAACGCTTAGAGCAGAACCTTGATAAAGGAGGATTTTTAATGAAATTTTTTATGATATCCAGAGATGTTCATATTACTTTGATGTATGAGTTTAGGACTGATGATACCTGCAAACAAAAACAAAAGAATTAAACAAATGATTTGAAAGAAAATAACACATATTTTTAACGTGCACTACGCCATCTTTTACACTGTACATGTATAGTACTTGTAAGAATGTTTTGTAACTGTGATTATTAATTAACTTGATCATGAATTTTGGTTATTTCACATTTCAGGTCTGGAACCTCAAGACCTGTCCAGTCTGTATGAAAGATGAACACAATAAATCTCAACTGTTCATACTTCACATGTTGCCCATTTTAAAGCATCTACAAAGTAAGGACGTCACCCCAATAATGTGGGATGATATGATGAGATGGTGGCCTGTTGAGTACCTGCAAGGTATGGTTTGTATGCATGTGTTCATAGAGCCATTTTCAATTGAGTGTCGAAAGTAGTTTCGTGATTGCTTCGGTTTTGCATCGCTACGCTTTGTGATTAGCTATAAAATCTTGCGCCACTTCCTTATCCAATCAGAAGAAAACCCAAAACCAAAACCAATCATGACTTACATGTACATGAACTTGTATGCATTTTCCCATGTTTGGCACATCAATAAATACATGCATTTGCTTCGAGTTCTGATTGGTTCATTGGATTGTCTGTATCTGTTGTGATTGGACAGAGTACATGTAACAAGAACTCTTCGAGTAGTGAAGTCGTGCTTTAAGTACTGTTTAAAAAACGAGCAGTAGTGTATTATCAGGTTTAAAAACTCGAGGCGAAGCCGAGAGTTTTTACACCTGATAATACACGTGCTGCGAGTTTTTTGAACGGCTTCAAAAACATTCTTTCAAAAGTCTGTCCCTTCGGAATTAAAACAATTGCACTTTTGTGGAAAGAGGAAATTAGCATACGAGAAAAACAAGTAGACTAGACTGATTAGCATACAACACATGTGCGACGTCTTCGACGAAGTGACCATTGCTTCCCAGCTCCTGTCGAAAGTTTTGGGATTTTATAGTTCTGAGGGAAAACATCTACTGAAAAATGCTATACGAAAGTTGTCAGGTACGGTGGATAAAACGGCTGACAATTTTTTTTTAGAGGTAGAGAACGAGTAGAAATAAGCAGCTTGCATCTGCGAACCAGTCGCTTACCTGGCAATTTACGCGAGGGCGCTGGTGTCATTCAAATAACGGCTCACTTGTTGAACTGTTGGTTGTTTATTTTGTTGAGAAGATTCCAAATAGAATGGCGAAAGACCAGATTTCGTAAAACAGTACTGCACAAAAATATTAAAGTCACCATTTGTTGCACTAAGAATCCTGAACAATTACTAACCATATCAGTAATCTTTATATAAAGATCACGAGTGATCTTTATATAAAGATCACGAATGATGTTTTCATTAAAAATTCAGCGATAATTGCATTGTTTGCCCATTCAGCCCCGAACTCCCCTGTGACTGAAATCAAAGCCGCCACCAGGCTTTTCATAATGATCGTAGATTACCAGGTATAAAGGCTCATACACGTGATCGATTTGCGTCGTGTGATTGGCTGATATGCTCATGAATTATTAATGAGTTTTTGAAGAAGTTTTAAGGGTCTTGTAAGTGCCCCTAAGGTATGAGAATTAATTCAATATATTGTCATGATTTGTTTTACATGTATGTACAGTCACTTTTCCGGTCACAGTACATGTAGGTGATCTGTCACGCACGTTACTACACTGTACGTCATTTGAAACCTTTAATCAGTCTTTCGCAATCACTCGTGCATGCAAGGTCAACTTTAACTTTTATATTACTTCCATTTATCTGTTGCTCGAAAAGAAAGAAAACGAAATCGTTACTCTCACCAAATCCGGCATAATGTAAGTTCCTTTTACTTGTTGTGTTTCGTTTCGTCTCGTCATTTTCCTTTTTCTTATGTTGTAAATAAATCCAATCATCCACGAGCTTGAAGTTGCTATATCAACTGATATGATGTTACTAACACTTCGCCTCAGGCTATAAACCACTTGAAAATCGTCACTTTTTTCGTTTTGAGGGTTCCTTCTGCATGTACCGGAGCACATATAACGTAAAACAAAAGGAACAAAGAACGACAATAATACAAATGTAAATCAAGACCAAAAATACAATAACTCACAAACAATAGAAGACAATGAGTGGTTCATGGAAGATTGTGTTGTCCATTTTTATGTGTTTATTCATTCATTACATAAGTTGAAAAGCAATTTTTTGTAAACAAAACAAGACTTGGATTTTATAGTTCTAACTTCACTCGCATCGCCTTTTCATATGCAAATATTTTTGTGTATTTCTTGCAATTTTGATTTCCAAATCAGTTTCTCGGGCAATTTTTGATACGCAACAGGTGTACATGTACATGTATTTTATTCGGAAATTTTATTTTTGTTTTGAACTTGAACTTTTGTACGGCCTAAATGTACTGTGCAGACGGTTGCGTATTACTGTTTTTGAGCATTGCTAAAATTGAAAAATAGCCCGGTCGTCAATCTTAATTCTTGTGCTTCCGACTTTTCACCTTAGTTAAGTTTACCATCGGCTTTCTGTTCAGAAAGCGACGCTGTTAGGCTCAGCCTATTGTAATCCTTTTTTTATTTCACTTTGGCATGACAGAACTTGGTCCTCTTGTGGAGCCCATGGTGTGGGCTTACAGATCCGATCTTACTGGATATTTCCCTCCAGGTATAAAAGTGTTTTGCTGTAGTGTCTAATGTTGTTTTTTAGTAATGAGAATACTGGAACTATAGCTTGTAGATTTGGCAGCGACCGGCAGTCCAAGCTCTTATTGTGACCTCTCTTGTAAGTAATCACGCTCACGAAACTCCATTTACATTCTCACTAAAATCCTGTAATAAATGATCCTTTTAGTGACTGTGACCACCTTCGGGAATTATGAACTCGGCTTTTTCTTTGTTTTTAAGTTATTGTAAGCAATCACCCCTGGCAGGCTTACAACCGTAAGGCTAAGATTATTTTTTTGTCTTTTAAAAACAATTAGTTCAAAGACATTTTAAAAGGCCAATGCATGCTCTGATGCATGGCATTTAATGTATGCTGTTATTAGAACCACTGTATGTAATTCCTTTAGCAATATTCTTTAGTCTTTGCAAGCGACCAGCTTAATAGTTACAACCACTTTTTCTAAACCCGAGGTGTTGCTTACAAGTGTTCTGACTATGTCTTATAATAATATAAATTATATAATTTTATGTATTTCTGAAGGTATGTGGGAGAGATATGGGGCAGCATTCAAAAAGGTTTGGGCTGGAAGTGCATTCAAAGGTACATTAATTTATTTCTTGTTTGTAATTATATAAAGAGCCTCGTGTTCATTGCTTGTTTTGTAAAGTAGTCTTAACGGCCCAGTATTGTCTGTTATGCTTCATGCGTCTTTGTTATTGTTTTGATCTGCACAGGAGCGAGGCTTCTATTGTTCAGAGGCACGTGAAGCATAATGGACAACACTGGGCATTTAAACAGATCTAACAGCGGTTTCTAAGGGTTGATGCAAGAACTAAGATCCTGAAAACTACAGTCAACAAAACATGTAATAAGTCAAAGATACAGCGAATTAGACAACTAATAAGTGATTTATTATCCAACGGTACTACAAATTAATAATAATTATCTCATTATTTGTATGCTATGTATCTGACACTGAGTGGTCAAATGATGGGGGAAAACTGCGGAAAGTTTCAATTACTTTTCCGAGGCATGACAAGTTTTGAGCTATTTTCAATGAGCGAGTCTCTTGGACAAGGTTGTTGAGGTTATAGGTTATTGAGAAAAACAGAAATGTGATAACAACAAAGAAGACAGAATCCGCCTTAAGAGAGTGGGAGCATTGGCAACAGACCGTAAAGGAAACAAGGCCCTATGGGACTGTCATACCCTGCTATACTGCAAAATATCGCGCAAAGTGTTTTATAAGTGTACTGCACACTAAACTGTTTAAAACATGATTTTTCTATTAAGGGGCCACGTTTCCATGGAGCAATTTTGTTCCTGTTGGTTTCCATGTGCAGAACAATCTGAACTGGCTGGACATCATCGCTAAGCTACCATCCACTCTGGAGATGAATGGGGTCGCACTGACAGGCTGGAGCAGGTAATGGGTAAATGGGTTGTTCCCAGTGGCGGATGCAGGCATCATCGCAAGGAGAGGGGTGGGAGAGGGGAGTGATGATGTTAGAGGCTGAAAAATACATTTCAGTCGTTCGGGTTTTATTTTTTGCAAGATAGCCACCTTTTTAAGTATGCCGAAGCACCTGTTAAGTCATGTTGCCTGGAGATGAACGCTCAGAAAGGAGTGCTGGGCTTAAAGAGCCCATAGACCACTTTCATAATGGCGGCCGATTTATTTATTCTTTTATATGTATGTTAATTTGCCTCACTGGCCTCATTTTAGAGTAAAAATTCTTTTGAATTTTGCACATGTTACCGAGGCCATTGAGGCTAATTAACATACATATAAAAAAATAAATAAATCGGCCGCCATTATGAAAGTGGTCTATAACGTTTATTTCTTTATGTTCTCATCTGAATGTAAACACCACACAAGGAACCTCTGCGAAACAATTTCGCGCTTTGCACAAAACGCGAATTTTTTATGAATATTTCAAATCTTCAAAATTCTATTTTTTTGCGGTATACCCGTCCCGCTGTTAAGAAGGCCAACGGGCTCACCTGTTCCTTAATCTACGTCACGAATCCTTTGTTAACCGAGAGGGACCGAGAGGAGACTATTGCGAATGGTGGACCAAAATGGCGGCAAATTTACAAAATCATAAAAAATTCACGTTTTGCTGAAATCAAAAAACATTTTCGCAGATGTTCATTACGTGACGTGTAGATTTAGATACGAAAATAAAAAAAAAAGGTTATGGGCACTTTAAGTTATTGGTTGTGATATGCAAACTTAAAAATGTCTTTAAAAGAAGATGACTGAGTTAAGCATCCTGTTTTATCCCAAAATTAAAAGACATGCGTGGTAAAACTCACTGGTATTGATTTCATAGATGGGATTCCAAAGCACAGAAAATGCAAAGCATATCAGGTCACGATCTTTTACTGGTTGTATTGGTATTTCTCTCTCCAGAATTCACGCATTATATGTTATTTTGCTCAGGCTAGATGTACAAGGTTCATCAGTGGCACTGTTTACACTCTGTGTCAAACATCGGTCAATGATAATCTTCTTTTCCTTTAACCAGGTTTGATCACTATGGCACTTTATGTGAACTTCTGCCAGCTGCTATTCCTTCATTAGCTTACTGCTTACAGGCCTTGAGCCAAGGTAAGGTTTTACATGTGGCCATACGTCAGATTTTTGTGGCTACTCCTCTTAGCAGAGAGTAGCCACTATGTCATGGAGTGCGTAAGTCTGAGTGAGTGTTAGTAGTCGCAATCTTGGGATAGTGTTCGGAATCGCACACTGCTCGGGCTTGGATCGACACAAACGCCCTATGTTTCTTCGATGTACGTATTTTTTGAAAACGATTTTGAACGATACCCTTTACGTTTGAAATAATGAGTGAAGGTTTAACTTCATCGGTTCGACGGTACTCATGGAGAATACACCAAATGAAAGAGAGAAAACACAACTCAAATATGGAGAATGCGGTTCGTACCGAAGTGTGACCTTCCCGCAACAAAGTTCTTGCAAAAATTCTTGTCAGTTACAAATTGTCAGGGAAATGTAAAAAAAGTATTAGCCGATTTGTAATTTTTGACAAAACCGTTTTGTAAATATGTATTGTTTTCTCTTTGTAGAATATTGTTTTAGCTTGCTTTAAAAGAATAGAATAATGTTTTGTTCCCAAACTGATGGGCCTATTACCGGGAGAGGGGAGGGGGGGGGGGGGGGGGGGGGGGGGGGTTATAAGCGGTGGGGCTTATTTTCCTTTTTTTTTTTCTTTTCTTCCAAAACTGATCCGTTTGTATTTGTCATCCCCTTTCTCTTAGGACACATGGATGAAGAACTGAGAAAATCGACAGCTAAGGAACTTGGCCTGCCTGCATCGTTTCCTCTCAATGTGGGAAGATTTAATAAGGAGTAAGTGCAATGCTAAAACAGAAGAAACCTTCCTTCGCATTTCAATTAAAGCCTTTAAAAACTCAATCCACATATGGCGTCGATTCTGGGATTTAAACCTGAGCCACATTTGTTGTTGTCGAGAACTCTCGCAAGCGGCAGTAGACTACAATGTAGGAAGTGGTTGCTTAGAAAGTTTGCAATTTAAATTTTGTCAAGTGAGTGAAAGAGCTTCTGCGATCGAAAGTAAATATAAGTATGACATGTGTAGGCCCGTTTATTTGGAGTTGTTGCACCTTTAACGATAACTCTGTTAGTTTGTCGTGGTTGGTCCGTCTCAATCAATCTGCACCAAAGTTAACCTCCTGTCTTCCTTTGACGTTTATCTCAGTACCGTGGTACACAATTATTCCGTGAAGAAAATTGTGTCAAGTAAGAATATGACTAAAGATAGCTTGGTTTTGTGCCTGTAAGTTTACAAGGGGATCTTTAATTAACTGTGCTTTTTCTTCAGTTATCACCCGCCAGATGGTAGCTTTCCCGGTCATGAAATTTTCAAACTTGTAGGCGAGTTGGAGAAGGCAGTGTATGATGCACGAGGTGTTAGCAACATGTGAGTAGAAGACAAAGCGACGACATCATCTGATTGTTGTATCATCTGATTTTATTGATTGCTGTGTTCACACTTGGGCGAAACATGTTCAGTCTTATAACGAATGAAACATGTTTCACTGTGAAAAGTGTTCACATCAGGCGGCGTATTGCGCGAATCATAATCGCAACATGTTTACTCTGAGCATGATTGAAATTATCTCAGTACAAGTGTAATGTGCGATTATGAGTTACTTTATATGGAAAAGTCTTTGCTTACAACTGTCACATGGACATTATTCACACGAAAGCTGCAACTTACTTTTAAGACTGTGCACGATGTTATGGAATTGTACAATGTATTGCAAGGTCTTACATTCTGGCGATAGCTGTAAGCAAAAATTGAACCGTGTGAATTGGAGAACTCCTTAGGAAGAGGTTCTGCATGGAATTGACGGTCGAGAATTGGCCAAATTTTAACTTTCTGCCGAGAAATGCCACTTTTTTAACTGACAGCTGACAATTGGCTGAAACTGGGACGTTCCAGTTGTAATAACTTTGATAACTGAGATACCAGTACCCCATCCAGAGGCTCTAATAAAACTGAAGGGTTTTATATACCCGCGGGAAATTTAGAAGGTTTGCGGAACCTGGAAGTACCTCAGGATATTCCCAGTTCAAGATTTTGATAAAATAGTTTCTTTATTTGTTGGTAGTGAATATGACGTGACAACAAAGTCACATGCAAACAACAGTTTGTGATCAGGTTATAGGACAACTGACATAAGAAGTTATCAAAGGCTCCTGTGAGCCAACCCGTGAATATGAAATGCTAACGATTACGCAATATTGCGGGGGTTTATTGAAAATTAAATGTAATGACTTTTGACGAACACAAACAACAAAAACCAGTAATTTTCAGTTCCAAAAAGAAATCCGTCCTGGGCGAGAATCGAACTCACGTCCTTCGGCTCCCTCCGGCTCTATTGTCTCATCAAATTTTGTTATTTCAACGTAGATATTTGCGGGAAAAGTTTACATCTGAGTAATGGATCGAGCGAGCGAACGAGTGAGTGAATTTGCCGTCCTCTCCCGCGGTAACCCGTTCATTACGCTACGCGTATTCACGGGTTAAAAAGGAAACTTTTTAGTGTTCAGTGGCGTCAATAGTTTATTAACGTTTTTAGCATTTGATGTACTCTTAATATTCTTAATACGTTTTCTTTAATCATTTATTTTAGAGAGCAAGGCTGGGCGTTAGATCGTGAAGTTGAAAGCAAGTTTTTAAGTTATTATCAAATGGCAAGTGCCTATAACAAAACCATTCAGTAAGTGATTGCAGTTTATGTATTTTAATTTAACTTTTTGAGGAGGCGCGGTGGTGTAATGATTAGCGCGTTGGACGAAGGTCGGTAATTCGAGGCCTGGGGTCAGTTCAATAAAACTTTTACAAGTGTAGCCATTGTTTTCAACCCCTGAAACAATGGCTACACTTGTAAATTACACTTGTAAAAGTTTTATGGAATTAAGGCGGGACTTAACCTAAATTTGAATGAAATTTTTTAAAATTAAAAGAGGTTTAAAGAAGGGATAGGAGAAAGAAAATGATTTTTGGAACACCAACAGACAGTTGATACCCACGCAAGAGCACCCCAGATTGCTAGTGGACTAACTTGGTGTCCGTCTATTAATTATTATTAAAACTACAAATTCTAATTTTAAAACTCCACTAAATCTTCAATATTTCTTATTTCTCTTATTTTACCAATCCTCTGAGAAAAACTATTTCCTCGCAAACATACCCAAAAATCACCCAAAAATTTACAAAACACCCCATAACATAGATTCATGGGATGAGCATAGAGTTTTTGGATTGCTTGAAACGTGAACGAGATATTTCCATTAAAGCCATGTCAAGTGGCGGGAAAATGGCATTCAGGTTAAGTCCCGCCTTAACCCCTCGTCTCGGTCATCGTGTTGTTTCCTTAAAGGGAATCTCCGTTAAACAACATATTTCTTCTAGATCATTAGTTCGTGTCATTGTTAAACTGGATTACGGGTTTTGATGGTCATTACAAATCTTTAACTCTTGAAAACTGGCATTTTGTTTCTGCATTTTTTTCGTTCAAATTTCCCACGCGCCACCATGTTTGTTTTCGCAAAGTTTGATGGAAAATTATGACGTCAGTGCGTTGTCGTGAGCTTTCAATACGACGGTTTAAGTCACATCACTTAAATTGATAAATATATATATATAAGATTTTAATGCTTTTTTGGCTAAATATTGTACGGTTCTACCGCGAAATCTCCTTCTGTAAACTCCATATTGACATCTTCTACAACGCAATGACGTCATAAATTACCATAAAGAAAACATGGCGGCGCGCGGGAAATTTAAACTGAAAAAAGAACACTTGGCATTCAGTAACCAGTTACAGAGATACCGACTAAAAACCCCAGCATGAGTTAAATATAACCATTACGCAAACTTTGGATCTAAAACTGTTGTTCAGCCGAGGTTCCCTTAACTTTAATCCACATTGCATCTCCCCACCCAAGTGTATAAACAACACGGTATCCCCGTGAGATTAATGAATAACATTACTTGCAAAGAGCAGCTTGAAATTTTGGATATCATTAATTCAGGCCGCCATCGGGATGGTATCTTCCCGTGGTGCTTTGTTGCAACATAACAGAAAAAAGATGGCGACCGCGAAAGGGAGTAAAAGGGGGAAAAGTGCCAAAGAAAATTAGGGTTAGGGTTAGGGTGAGGGTAACCCTATTGGATACAGAAGCTCACAAGCTGGAAAAATTGTCACCGCGCCGTTGCTTTCATATAATTTGAGTCTTCGTTCCACTTCGTTCAACTTCGTTAAGTAGCCTAAATTAATAATATCCATAATTTCAAGCTGCTCTTTGCAAGTCATGCTATTCATTATTCTTGAGGGGATATCGTGCTGGTATAAATGGGTACCGGCGACAAAATCATGGGGGAACTCTACGATTAACTAGCATCCATCCAGCGGTTGGCTCATGTGCAACTTTACCTTACCTTGTACCTTCACGATCTAACTAACTTCTTACGCTTTTAATTTCAGTGGCTTAGAGATCCTAACAACTTTACAGAAAGAGGCAGATGCAGTCTTGTCTCTCGTGTACGATGATTATGTGGTAAAAGAATGGGTGAAGGATAAAATAGACAGCAGTATCAACCATTTAAACGGCAAGAGAGCACGACTAGAAGAGCTCAGGAAAATTGCTGCTGAAAGTGAAGAAAGTTTAGCACTGAAATAAAGAGGAACAGGATTTTTTTTAACAGTAAGGGTTAATCATCATCTAGAAAGGCAATAGTAGGAAAACGGGCCAATCAAGGGGTTATGATCCCTAAAAGATAAAGTTAAGACATGAATTGGGAAGAAATCAAAGGGCTTTATGAGCCATCTCGTGAATATAAAACAATGAAAGGTTACGTCTACAGATCGGTGTTAGTTTTCCATACTGAGTTTGAAGTTAAGTAACAATCCGTGTAAGAAGTAGGCAACCCAAATCCACGGAATGCAGAAAGGTGTGAATTGTGCTATTGTTGAAACCGTCCACCTCATTGGCTAAAACATGAAAATCTACTATAACTTCATCAGGCAGCGCATTTATTTATCTCTAGTTTACTAATTGATTCCCTTTTAGTGGAAACTATTGTGATTTTTAATGCAACAAAAATTCTATGTGGGGAACATGGAAAATTAGAAGTCTTTCTTGGCCATTGTTTTGGAGTCTCACGATTGGATGAAACCTTGTAACACAAAAGAAACATCGCTTTAAAATAAAGTTTCAGTAAATTTTATTTCAAAACCATGTTGTCCATAGGTTGACGTATTCTCAGTACGAAAATCTAAACATTCTTATGTGGGGAAAGCGAAATGCATCGGAACAATAGAGAATTGCCTACTTCTTACACGGATTGTTACTTAAACAGATTTAAAATGGCCGAAACATGTTAGCGTGATATAAATATGCATTGTGTGAAACGAGACTGTCTAGACAACTGGATGAGGTAATTACACTGGGCATTAAAAAAGTTTGACTGTTACTACTCATAGTCACGCCACTTATTCAACTACAGCAATCATCTTTTAACACTTTATACACTGGGGAATTAAAAGTTTGCAGATGATATAACGAGTGAAAATTTGCATATCTGTATACTAATGATAAAAATGAGTTTACGTTACTGAGGATAAATCGTCATCTATCCAGGAAATGCGACTGATTCCTTAAAAAATTCCACAAAAATCTGGAACAAAAATTCATCTTCCAAATCGGAGTGGCACTCTTAATCCCCACGGAATCAACGAATTTTTTTCATTCAACTTATTTATTCTTGTTTTTCACGTTAATATGTTTCCATCAATAAGTTAGCTCCACCGTTTGATGTCATAAACCACACACAGCCTACATTTCTTTGATTCGCTCTGACGAAGGGCTGGCGCTGGAAACGTCAGCTTTTTAAATCTTTTTTACGGCGGCCAATTTACCTTATCAACTCAACTGATAAAACCACATTTTCATGTTTCACTTCCCCACCCCTCCTCTCCCCCGTCAGCTTTTGAATCTCTTTACGGTGGCCAAGTTACCTTACCAACTCAGTTGATAAAACCAAATTTTCATGTTTCACTTCCCCACCCTCCCCTCCCCCGTCAGCTTTTGAATCTCTTTACGGTGGCCAATAGACCATTTCCGAGATGCCTTTAGCCTCTTTATCAAAGCGAGGCTAAGTGTGAAACCTTTCATATGAAAATAAGTTTTCATTCACATGCAAATAAAACTTATTTGCATGTGAATGGAAACACATTTTTATATGAAAGGTTTCGCACCTTGCCTCGCTTTGATAGAGAGGCTAAAGGCAGCTCGGAAATGGCCTATTTACCTTGTCAACTCAACTGATAAAACCACATTCCATGATTCTATAAGGTATAACGTTGAAAATAGTGTCAAATTAGGCCAAAAATGCCGGGCTGGACTATCTACGTTGTTCTTGCTTAACCTTTTCACTCCTAGAGTCATTGAAGACATGTAGTGCAGTTCTAACTTTTGAGTCTGTTGACGAAATCCTATGGTGTGAAAATTCAAATGAAACCTCTTTGGCAGTGCTTTTGCATGGTACCATTTGTTCTAACTTTTGAGTCTGTTGACGAAATCCTATGGTGTGACCATTCAAATAAAACCTCTTTAGGAGTACTTTCACATGGTAACATTTGTTTTTCAATATTTTACAAAATGAAATTTGGTATTTTTCTTGAATTTTGATATTGATATTTTGATACTCTTGGGAGTTAAAGGGTTATTCTAAAAAATTGGTTCTTTAAGCAGAGGTGTACATGTGTAGTGTTTGGGATAAACTCCAACTGCATTGCTGTCCGGGTAGTGTAGCACCGTATAAATATTGTAAAAGTATTGCTAAAAAATAATAATAATAAGTTACCGTATTTGAGACGACGAATACAGTTACTTTTTGTTTAGTATAAACGTGTAAGACGCAGAATAAGTTGCGCGGGTTAATTGTGATATGGTACATGACAAAGATGTAATGTTCATCATGTCACGGGCTTTATCATGTCATGTCCATCATTCCTGACAGGAATTGAATCTATGACCTTCCGTACACCGGTCGGATACTTCCGTACACCGGTCGGATACTTCCGCTTACCGGTCGGATACTTCCGTACACCGGTCGGATACTTCCGTACACCGGTCGGATACTTCCGTACACCGGTCGGATACTTCCGTACACCGGTCGGATACTTCCGTACACCGGTCGGATACTTCCGTACACCGGTCGGATACTTCCGTACACCGGTCGGATACTTCCGTACACCGGTCGGATACTTCCGTACACCGGTCGGATACTTCCGTACACCGATCGGATACTTCCGTACACCGGTCGGATACTTCCGTACACCGGTTGGATGCTCTTACCACTGAGCTACGAGAGACTTGTGGTGAGCTAGGTCATATACCAGGTTCATATATGACATGCACCCTTAGAACTTAGAATCATTTACACCCAAATAGATTTCTCTAATACTGGGCGGGTCGGTTTGCGGTTAAAGCCTACGGTAAGTGCCCTGGCGCTTTTAAAGATCTTATAACGTTAACTGGCATGGCTGACTGCTTAGTTATTTAAGAATAAAGATGTTACTACTTCTGAAGGAAGTAAGTTCCACACTTTGATTGTTCTTGGGAAGAAGGAATAGCTGTAAATTATACAGTTGACTGCTGTTGTTGATATGTTAAGCGATGTCTCCTAGTAAATGAGGTAGTAGAGCATGTAACCTGGTCAGAAAATTTACAATTAACAAGACCATTGTGAAACTTGTAAAAGAGGACTGACTGATTAAACAAACGTCTGTGTTATAGAGTATCCCAGCCAAGTGCGCTAACTAAGCTAGAAGTAGTTGTGGTAAGTTTATAGTTATTGCATACAAAGCGGACTGCGCCCTTTTGCTCTATGATCAGCAATGTCAAAAGCGTCATGTGAGGTGATAAATAAAGAAGGATGGTAAATGATAAGCTCGGTAATGATGAAGTGAGAAAGATGTAATATTCATCATATCACGAGCGTTGGACAGAGACAAAAATTGTACATGTTCCAATAAGACGACTATTTGCCAAGTTTTCTTTCGGCAATGTTGTCTTTCGACTGGCAGAAAACTCGTTATTCTTTATTAACAGACACCCATATAACGGTGTTTTTCATTTATTCCTGTGCACTCAAATTTAAGGCCAGTCGTGACATCGGAATGTTTCAGCTTGCGACCTAAGATCTGTAAATTTAATACCTTGTAACGATTGTAAATATTGAGCAGTGTTACTTCTTCAAAGAGATGTAGAATAAAAAAAAAGGAACGAGATAGCCAATGACATTTTATGGGCGTTAGTCTTCCACAGAGGGGGGGGCTAGGAGAGGATAGGAGGTTGTGAATTATCCGCTTGCGGTATCCTTGTCTCCCGTTTCCAAACTTCGTTAAGTGACTCCGGCCTCTTTGCATATCTAATACACCTTATTCCAAAATGGCGGCTAATTTTTTTTTTCTTTTATATGCATTTTAATTAGCCCTCTTGGCCTCGTCAGCATGTGCAAGATACAAGGGAATTTTTAAGCGAAAATGAGACCAAAAGGGCTAATTAAAATGCACATAAAAGAATAATAAACTGGCCGCCATTTTGGAATAAGGTGTATATTGCTTTGGTTTTTAAGCTACCTTGTATAGCATAATAAACAGTACCACAGAAAAGTATTCAAGAGCTTTCATTTGAATGGTTATACTTTAGGCTTTCATTTGACTGGCTTTCCGAGGCCACAGGCACAAAGTTAGAGCCCGGCCATATTAGCGGGCCGCGTAGCGGAATCGAGGTTTGCAAGCCTTCTGGTAAAGAAAGCGGTTGTGAGTACCGCGAACCAAGATAATCCAAAAAATTGAATTGATCTGGCACCCAAAGAAGACAAAGTATGTCACATGAAATGTTCTACTTGCGCGAAGATTTTGAAAGCAATGACAGATGAGTGTCGGACACCTGCTAATGTTATGAAACTGAAACCCAAATAGGTACCAATAGAGCATGTCAAAACCCGACAAGGGACAGCGAGCATCCCCGTGACTTTTCATATGCGAGTCAACCCCACCCCACCCCGGGCACAAAACCTCACCTCAGTTTTTTGTGTGACAGGGTTACACTGTGAATGGCTCAAACTGACGTGTGGGAAGCAATAACTCGTAAAAATAAATGTAACGAGCCGGGGAAAAACGAAACAAGCCCTCTTTTTTTATCAACCGAAGCAGTGGTTTTGACAAATTAAAAATCTGATCTTTACTTTACTTGCATCGTTTATACCCAGATATCATATTGTAACTGATGATTCAGACGAGATAAACAGAATTAAAATCTTGTTCTGTTTTTTGAAACTATTTGTGAGTCTGCTGTTAACACGATCTTTTGAAAATATTATTTAAACAATACAGAGAGATGAAACGGCAGGAACTGCATCTCTGATCATCGAAGGTTATTTGGCTAGGCTCGACTAGTAGTTGGCGGGCCTTTCCCCCGCCTATTCTTTAAATTGCATTATAAATTTTTCAACAATCATTTGAAAAGAAAAGATAACAGTGAAAAAGGGTTTAAGAAAATCACACGTGTCTCAGTTTTCAAACATCCTGCCTTTTAATTAATATCAGCAACTTCAAGCAATTACAAAGCACGGTTTTCATTTCCCAGTAATCTGACAAAAATACTACAGTATAACTTTAGCAAAAGCAATTTATGAGCCTCCATTAAGAGTATATGCAGTAATACATGATTCAGGCCCGGGATTTAAGCCTGAGCTCTAGGAACTTCTTCAATGAAGATCCGGGACACTGAGATGTAACCTGTGTAAGCGTCGGCATTTCCATATCCGGCACAATTTCCGACCCAAAATCCCACGCGTACCTTTCCTTTGTGGATGTTGTTACAGTGCCCCTCAATATGGCGGACTCGGTGAAGATCTTGAGGTTTCTTTTGCAAGTACACAATACCGTCAATGGGCAGGGGAGCTGAACATTCCGCGCCGTTGAAAGTGAAGTACCAGCGTTTGCAGCACCCGTCGCAATTGTAGATTCTCAGGGAACCAGTCCAGTAAACATGAAGAGCTGTACCAGTGAAGTTCTTGGTGAACACACAGTCCTATAAAATAGCAAAAAAGTAAGAAATGGTGGGATCAATCAAACAACTATGTTTATGATAAGAAGTGGGAAAGGGGGAAATGCCTACTCCTAAAATTTATTTTAGCTTCATCGAACAAGAATAGCTGTGTCTATTTGAAAGCATTTTGACAATAGCTTTTATAGGCAATACAATTTCTGAAAAAATGAAACGCAGATTAAATGCAAGGCATTTTCATATTCTAGTTCCGTCTACCTTAATCAAACCGATGTCTGTTTGATCGTTCAAGTTTTTCCACGCGCATTCTTTCCAGTTCTTAAAAGGCATAACGCCAGGTGTCCCAGGGAGTCCACTTGATCCACTCTCTCCACGCTCTCCTTTTTTACCGGGAGGACCCTGGACACCAGGTTCTCCTTTAGCACCATCTTTTTCATTTACACCAGGAGGTCCCTGGGGTCCAGTCTTCCCTGGGCTTCCTTGGTCACCTTTCACTCCTTCACGGCCATCACGTCCGTCACGGCCTGGTGCCCCAGGGGAACCAGGCTTGCCATGCATGCCGGGAACACCCCCATAACAGAAGGAAGGAGGTTGCTGTTTGGAATAAGAGATACATATATGTTTGTACAATCATGTTTAGTACTATATCTTGTACAGTGTAATTTTCATGTCGGCACTTTCGGATCTGAAATTGGCTCCTATCCCAGTCTACTGACTAAACTAAACTAAACCACGCATGAGAGGACACCCCCCCCCCCCCCCCCCCCCCCCCCCCCCTTATAAAAAGCGAAAACAAAAAAAGGCAGTTGCTCGGGGCAGTACGCAGCTCTTACAAGATCTTCTCTGATTTGATGAGAAAACAATAGAACAAACAACACACAGCAATGGAGTCGAACCCTAAAAACAATAGAGCTGCGTGATACAATATTTGCATAGAAATGCCATTTATTCAAATATGGTCAGAATTTTACACTGATGTAACGCACGCACTGACTCACCATGTTGTAAGATGGTTGTTTGGTTTTATTGTCCGCCCCGACACAAAAAGGCAAGAAAGACATCGCAAACAAACATAACAAGGCCAGAGACAGAGTGGTCGCCATCTTGTCTTTATAACGATCTGATATGAAAAGAGTTGAACAAAAACTAGATATAATACATATACAAGTGAACTAGAAATTTGCAAACAACTATTTAATTAAAAACCAATACAGTTGTTGAATTGAGTGAAAGTCGCTTTTGAACTCTTTAAAGCGTCTCCATTAGAAATTGAAACACTATTCGTAAATTTAACTCTTTTGAATGTGCATGTAAACTGCTATTATTTACAATTTTTCCATAATTTCATTTATGTTCAGTTTTTCCCTTTTTTCTTCAACTTTGATTTGGCCTTGTGTGCTACGTAAGGATGAGTAAGAGGCTTGCCATTCGCGCCAGAACTGGATAGTTTACAATTGAAATTCCGGTGAGGGTATTCTAACTCGATAGACCCACTCTTCGTTTATTCTCAATTTCATGATAAAGATTATGGGGCAAGAAAACAGAACCAACTTATCAGTGTAAATTCGACGTTCTTAGTCTTCTTGGTCGCGTACGTCCACCGTACAACTAACTTGGTGCCGCTCAGTAGAAAACTCACTCGAGCGTTTTAAAATTGGATCAGATGACTATATAGCCGTTAAAAAGAGATCAGATCTTTTTGAAGCGCGTGATTTCGATAAAACATGTGAATTAATTCATATAAAACCCCAAAAAGAAGGTGATTCAAGGATAGAAAACGGGAAAAATGATCATACCTGTAAATACGGAAGATTGTCGTTTTTCTGCTCAAGCTAGTGTTGAACAACTCACTGTCAATCAGTAATGAGCAATTTCCACGTGCGTTCGATTTTTTTCTTCCTTTCTTTTGACTCTTGTTCGTGTTCTAGCGAGTCTGTTGTTTACCATGAATTAAACGGTTTCAATAACTACTAATCAACATTAAATATTTACAATGTGATTCAGTGATTGCTATATCCAATTAGAGTGAAGATTTTAAGTTCCTGTTTATTGTACCAGACAAATATCAAGTTATTTTCAGAGTCCGGATGACCCCACAAGCATTAAGGATGATATCTGTTAGCTAACCATCTAATCATTACTTATTTCTGTTTAGTTAAAAAGTACATTCTGATTGTTCGTTTTGTTAAAAGCTCTTCAAAGTATTGTGTGTTGGAAACAATTCAGTTGAGGCATCAATTTTTCGCAGGCACCACCCGTCATCATTGTAGAACATACATGTTTTTAACGTAAATTTCACTGTTGACTTTCAAGTCACTACTTTGATTCGAGAAGGTACTATTTTACTAGAGAGAAAAATAACAATTTAGGCATTGTTTTTTGAATATGCCGGTAGAGTAGCGATCTTTCGATAATGGACCGAATACAACGTTTATGGAATTATACTTATTTTCCGTGCAGTTTTCAAGCCAATGCATGTGAATTTCACTTGTTTGTGGAATAAAAAAACGTAACATTTCAGTCTTCATTTGTCGCAAAAGCATCTCACGACATTTTTGAAATTAAATTGATTACTTGTTTATAAAGGTGGTTTTCGGAATATCAATTTCAAAACTGGAATTTTAGTCTGTATATCACACCATCTTTGTCCCTCGGATGACCCTCGATATCGCGCGCGATTAGCTCACTCGCTCGACTATCCAGAAATGGCGGGAATACGCAGTCTAGTTTGTTATGATTTCCCTCACAATGTCATCATTGCAGACATACTCGTTTTTAACGCGAATTTCACTGTTGACTTTTTAATCATTAATGCCCTAAAGATCTGAGCGCGTTTCTTTCACTAGAGTGAATAGTGACGTGATATTGGAAATAAAGTACGGACCGTGGTTTTATAAAATATATTTCTGTTAATCTCTTGACACTGATCTCAAAAAAGGCAACTTGTTTTATATTATCGAATTTTAATTAACAATTATTCAATAGCCTTGCCGTTTGCGAGTCAATGCAGACGAATTCGACTTGTTTGTGAAAGAATAACAATGCATCCATGTAGAATGCTAATTTTTGTTTTCGATTTTCACACAAGTATCTCACGGCATTAAAAATAAGCGACTCTTTCGAAAAAGATGATATCCGTACAGTTTGTAGTGATTGCAAAACTGTTACTTTTACTTTGAATTCTGTATCACTACGTTTTTGCCACAGAATTTCGAGACAGTAGTTTGAAATGATTGCATTTATAAATATGTCTCATTTGATGTATAATTCTGTCCTCTTTACCAAGCAGGCCCCGGTTATTCAAAAGGTGGATAGCGCTACCCACCGGATAAATCACTATCCAGCGGATAGCACAAAGGATTTTGTTAATACTTATCCACTGGATAGTGATTTATCCGGTGGATAGCGCTATCCACCTTTTGAACAACAGGGGCCAGACCAAAGAATATATCAAGTAATTTGAGTTTTAATTTGTGCTATGTTTGTTATTTACATTTTCTGATCTAAATATCGGTGCACTGTTTAAATTCGAAAAGACTTCACTTATAAAATTGTTGTCCTTTTCGTAGCAGATGTAACTCAGGTCCACTGAATTAAAATAATTAGAAATACCGGTACAAAAACTTTGGTAAATCTGTATCGTTTATTTTATGCCTGTTTACAGTGACCGTATAATTGAATTCAATTCGCATTTCGATTAAATCACTAAATGAGGCCTGGAAGAGCGAAAGGGTATTTTTTTTTATTCCTATCCATTTTTACTTGGTTCCCGCACCGCTACCGTACCTTGGTCTCAACAATTAAAGTTTGTGTAGGGCTGACAGGTTTTACTGACAGCTGACAGAGTATGAATCGATCGCATAACAATGAGGGTTAGAACGCGCATATCAAATCAGTTTACATTTCAGGGTATATGACAGGCATTTGACTTAAACGAGAACTGATCCAGAGTTATATATAACTCAGTCTATTCGTCGCTGTTCTGTTATTTTTTCGTCAGAAATAATGACAATAAAAAAAAAACATTGTGCATACAAGAATACTGTAATCGGTTACTTTTCAGGCCGAGAACTTGTTTTGTCTTGATACTGTTTAAAATTAAAATGTAAATGTTTACCGCCTGTGAAAGCAATTCTCCTGAAACTGTTCTCTTCATTGAGGGTTTGGAAGAAGTTATTAATAATTACATATATGTTATTTACCGGCCGGGAGGTCCGTATAGGAAAAAACTGTGCCCGAGGTCTTGAGTACGGCCCGAGGCCGTAGGCCAAGGGCCGTACTCAAGACCGAGGGCACAGTTTTTTCCTATACGGACCGACCTAGGCCGGTAAATAACTTATTTATTTTTTTCCTACTTTAATTCTGCGATTCGCCGTGAAAATCATTCATGTACAGCTTTCCAAGAAATGTTTCTTACGCGCCGCGTACAGCTAAACTGACAGAACGCGCGCAAAATCTAAATTAACTCGGTAATCTTCACAACTTTCCATTCATAAACAAAAAAAAATTAATGTGCAAAGTGAACTCATTGCTATCAGTTTATGTCTCTTGGTAGAATAAACGGCTCTTGTGTTTGCCTTCGGTGAGGATTGCCTACAGCGAAGCCGTGGAAAGCTGAATTATAACTTTAAAAACTTTTCAAATTTTTCTATTACAAAGAAAAGTCGAGCGTAATTTATTTATAGCGGGGAGAAAGCTTAAACTGAGCTATTCTAATTTAAAAATCATGTTTTCTTGAATGAAAACTTATAGAATTTAGATAAAAGAAGGTAAAAACCGAGAAATAAAAGTATACAAACCGAGCAATGTAGTGAAAGTACAAATTATCTCGTAAAATCCGATCGCTAAATGGCGTGTAAATTATTGACAACAAACCTAGTACAAGACTAGAATGACAAAAGACTTTTTAATAAAAAATTCACAGAATCTCTATTAGGAGAAAAAACACAACCAGAAAAATAAGAACACTTAAACCGAATGGAGTCAAAACCTTTGTAAAAAAGCGCTAGATTGCATCTTATTATAGTAATGTTTTGCCACAAATGCCGCTTTGTAAAAAACAACAACAAACCCAAAAACTATAAAATCAATAAATCATAAAATCGAAACTTGTACTCGCCTTTTCGAGGAATAAAATTGGCCTTTATTTTTACGGCTGATTTCTCCTTCCATTTAGTTTGTTCTGTCTTTCTTCATTGAGTCTTTTTGTACCTGGTTTAAGCGTAGTTAAGATCTTCAGCGTGTTGTCTGGTCTTTGCATGTCAGCCGATGTCAGCTATGATGAAACTTTGCCGGTTTTCTTCATTGTTTTCTTTGTTTGTGTCGTTAAATATTATATCTGGCCAATAAAAATTCACTTTCGCTTTGCTAGCTTTCGTCTGGGTTCATAATTTATGAGAAAATTCAATGATATGAAGCTTTAAACAACAAAATCTTTCTGTAAAATTAGGAGCGGTCCGTACGCGGGGTCCGGATGGGAAAATCCGGACCGCTGGAGCGCGCGTAGTTGGCCAATCAGATTCAAGGATTTAGGATTCCGGACCGCTGAGATGCTTCAGAAAAAAACAAATACTTAATATTTCCCGGCTGTGTGAAAAGTTTTAAAACAAATTTCAAGGAGAAGTTCAATTATTTGAACCGTACTGCATGAATTTCCTAGTGTGATCGGCATTTGCGACTTGGATGATATTAAAGGAGCAATAACTAAAGTTGCATATGTAAAAGCCGATTAACGACAGTCAAAAATGGTTGAATTGGTTCCCCAAAACGTTCGCCGGTTTTATCCGGAATTCAGGGTTGATGAAACACGTGTAAAGTTACGGCAATTCTCGCTTGCCCGAGTCGAAACAAAAGTGGTCGGAATCTGCCTCTAATTTGAAGTGTATACGGCTGTTATATTTGAATTGTTTTTCTTCGCCTTGAGCAATTGACACGTATTATTGTTAATACTATTCAGTCTGTACCATTGTTAACAAGGTTGTGATTACTGAGATACAAACCTGACGTGGGTGTATTTCCATATAAAAAGGCAACACAGCTCAGTTCACTCCTCGTCGCTATGAAGAGTTGATTCCAAAGCTATGTTCAATTCAAGGGCTGCAGACCTTTTATCTCACAGCTGGATCCTTCATTTTGTTTGTATTTTGAGCGATAATTTCCTGCTCTGTATATATAGTTCCAGTCCTTCTTCCTTCATTTCTCTCGCACGCAGCCACTGCTAAAGCATGCAACTAGTTTTACTTTTAAAAATTCGGTTCAACGACGCTGTCGAGCTGCTTATCAAACCAAACATGAAGCTACTCCAGAAGCGAACGTCGTTTCAATCCCTTAATATTTTCCCACCAACAAACGCGGTTGAGTTTCAAACCCAGGACGGAAAAAAACAGCCATTTTTTCGGGTAATAAATTCGTGTCGGTCTTCTGTATATATTATGCTACCTAACGATGCTGAATAACGTACAGTAATAATGATTTATGACGTCCTAATGATGCGCAATAATGTCCAGTGATGTGCTGCGCCACCATTGTAACAATGGTGTTGGCCAGTGACTGGGTTTCGTGGTCGTTGGTCTCTCACTCCGGTGTTGGTACTAACCTAGGGGGGTGAAGAAGGGTTAAATTTGGCCCGATATCAGGGTACATGAGAGGTGGCTAAATTCAGCCCAGCTGGGTGGTTGCAAAGCTATGGTAGCCTTCCGGCTAGACAAATTCCATTAGACAAGATCCACCTACACCACCTCGGACACCACCTCGGACACTTATTGAGAATGATTATATAATGTAATGTTGACACAAAATCTAAAAATCAAAAATTCAAAATCCCCACTCAGAATTCAACCTGTTACCTCAGCTAGGCTTAGGCTTACAGTGCCTACACTACCAGAGTACCACCTACAGCTTCTCGGGTTTACAAGCTGCTTTCTGCTTTCCAAAAATCCCAGCTGACCTTACGACACTTTTTATCCCTTCGAAAACAAAAGGCGTTGAATTTTCCGATGTTACGATAGTTCGAGGCGACATTTTGCAAAAGAAAACTCTACTTTTCAGTCTAATTCATTAGGTTTTCTAAGGCCTTCCGAACAGCTTTCGAACAGCTTCCGAACAGCTTTTAAACAGCTTCCGAACAGCTTCCGAACAACTTCCGAACAGCTTCCGAACAGCTTCCGAACAGCTTCCGAACAGCCTTTTCATCGAAATGATTCGTTGGGTGCTCCGCTGATGCAGGCAGATAAAAGATTTAGAGAGTGAAGCATTTGATTTCTTAATGAAAATGTTGTTCCTAATGAAGTTAATGGAAAGAACTTGATGTGAAAACTTTTAGCACTATAGTATGCAAGAATCGCAAGTTCGAGATTTGTATGATATCGTGACAATTATAGAAGACCAAAAAAGTATTTAAGAAAACAGCAACATCATCATTGTTTTCAAAAGGGCTTTAAGTAAGTACTTGAAGGGCTGAAGGTCCCAAAAGAAGTCTAGGTGCACACAAACATACTGCTTATTTCGTGTGTACTTAGACTACTTACGTTCTTGTACTAAGCATGACATTAACTCAATACTGCTTGACTATTAGAAGTGATATAGACTCCTCCCAAAAAGGTTCTTAAACTGTTCTTGTCAGATCTAGTCGATACGTATACCCAATCGTGTCTCTCCAGTCGATACCCAATCGTGTCTCTCTTCAAGAGACGTACTTGAAAACGGAACGCTTTTGTGATCACAACAACTTTTACGCCAGAGTATTGATCGCCTGGCTGCCTCTATAGTGGCTTAGTAGTCAACTAACTCAAACTTTCGATCTGAAGAACGCTTTGAAAGGAGTTTTTATCGTCGCAGTGGAGATACTACTTCGCAGAAAGGGTTTTCTCCTCGGGATTTTGGGAAGGTCAGTGGGTATGACTTGCATCAAATTGTCGTTTTGGCACTATGGCCTTTCGCCACTGTCGGCGGCAAAGTAAGTTCATCAAGGTGTCCAATACTGATGTTTATTGACTGTTTTTGGCGATACCAATCATGCATTTTAGCCATTAGCAAGTATATTAAAGGAAAAATCTGTATCTGATTTCTTTTCATTAAACACCCATTTCTTTTACAAGTGTTTTCTTTGTCAATTATTAATGAGAATAAAATAAACAAAATATTAAAAATTCAATCACTAAAGCGATAAGTATGCGAACTATACAACACTGTATCTTTAAGCGGATCTTTTCAAGCCAGGTGGCTTTCAGTTTTACCAAAATCAAGCCAGGGAGCCCATATGGCTTGAAAGGGCTAGGGAGAACACTGCACAGTACCTATCTATGTCCACCCAGCCACAGCTGTGTAGTACTGCGGGGACGGGAACCGGCGACCCGTTTGTTGGAGGATAACCTTGCTTTTCACTAGCTGGTATCCAGCTACAAGTAGCCATGAATTCGTTAATAGTCTATTAAAAAAGAAAAATTGGAAAATAGGTCTCCTAGAACTGAGTAAAGCATTTATTTTTATTCACTTGCTGTAAGGAACCACTCTGATCTGCGAAGCCAAAGATAGAATAAATACATGACTGGAAGAGATTACCACGCATATATGCCCTGCCCTTCTCTATAAATCTAGAATTTCTGTGGGCGAAAAACGTTGGAGCTATCGAGAGGACAAAATATAAGACATCTATAAGATGCATCACACTCATACAACATCTGCTTCGCATTTGAAAACTGCATGTATACTGTTATCCTTTGAAAAGGCTCCTTAGTGTTAATATAAGCTTGAAGGAGTCTGTTTACAGGCTAGTATACTGTATATAAAGTCACGATGGGGTCCTTTCTATTCCTATTTCTGTTTTAAAATGATCCTGGTGAACCTGTGGCTCGTCATTGGAAATCAGCCGGTGAGAATTGCACAGGCTTCACAGGCGATATTCTTTATCCGAATCTGATGCAGAGCCCGAATTTTCCTTGTCGGGGCGTCTGATTAATGGCCTTGGCGTCTTTGTCTTGTACTTACTTTTGTTGGGACCCACGTAAGGGCGTGGTAATGGTGGTATGACCTGTTGAGGGCTCTCGAAAACCCTGCAAACAAGTAAAGTTAAGAACATCATGAAGATGTTAACCCAAACTCAAAATTCAAGAAAAATCCTAAATTTAATTTTGTAAAGTATTGAAAAACAAATGGTACCGTGCAAAAGCACTGCTGAAGAGGTTTCATTTGAATGGTTACACCATAGGATTTCGTCCACAGACTCAAAAGTTAGAACAAATGGTACCATGCAAAAGTACTGCTGAAGAGGTTTCATTTGAATGGTCACACCATAGAATTTCATCCACAGACTCAAAAGTTAGAACAAATGGTACCGTGCAAAAGCACTGCTGAAGAGGTTTCATTTGAATGGTCACAACATAGGATTTCACCGACAGACTCAAAAGTTAGAACTACGTAACATGTCTCCATAATTGACTCTGGGAGTGAAATGGTTAAGCATGTGGGGAACAATACACAGGAAATCTAACCAAGAAGGCTTTTTAAAAATTCTTCTTCACTTGAAACTTTTTAATGAAAAATCTGTTAAAAATAACATGAAAAGGATTGCCGATTATACTTTGGCCACCCCGAATATTTAAATGTATTTTTCTACAATGACAATATAGCATATAGAACAGTTCGGTTACGAGGAGGTTTAGAGCTCTTTTAAATGCTGGCTTCAACAAGGCCTAACTATGCATGGAAGTCAGACTCCGTTAAGGAAGCGGTCCTTAACTTTTTTTTAACCATTTAAATTACTAAGGTGCTCTAGACAACGGATCTCAATTCATCGGCGCATGAGCTTTATGCCTGAGAAAAGAATACCGATTAAATACTGAGGCTGAATAGCTTTAATTGGAATATTCACATTTTGTGGTTTTATAAAACACTATAAACCACATTGTAACTGACCATTAGATATTAAAATGTGGGCATTATCCAGCTTTTCTGTCGAATTCCGTGCAAGCTATAAACTACGCAAACGGCGTTCCTTTGGCCCTCGGGAAAGAACACGTTCAGTATCGTTCAGTATCGTGCATCTGTTTAAGTAATGATCCGCATAAGAAGGAAAGTGCTAACGGCAATGCACGATGAAATGTCAACTTTTTTTATTGTTACAGCCAGTGATCTTATTGGCCTAGACTCAAAGATCGCTAAAAAGTTAGGTTTCAAGGTGCATTTTGTTAGATTTTTTAAAGGTTTTATGTAATTTAACAAAACATGCAAATTTTTAAAGAAACTGTATTTGGGGAACTTCTTCAAAGCAGCAAAATTATTAGCTATTGTCTTCTGCTATTGTGATTGGTTAAGCACGAACATTTCCTAAAATTTATCTGACGCAAATGGATATCCTTTATTTTTATACTGAAATATAATTATAAACCATTAGCTCCTCCCCTATTCTTGAAATCAAACACATTCCATGCGAGAAAAAGCCAATGTCGCAGAATTTGCGGGATTTGCCGATTGCTGTATACAAATAGTAAAACTCGATGCCGACATATATGATTTGTTTATCGGAAATGCCCATATGAAGGCTCATTACATCCTAACTGCTAACATTACCCACCTCCCAGCTTCTGCTAGGAGCCTTGCGGCCTATTTAAAGAAGAGAAAGAACTTTACGGAAAACGAGAGTAAAAAAAATTTCAGAAAGCCTAACAAGCGTTCCTTACCCAAAATCTCGATAAAAGTCGCGTTCAGGATCTGTTACCCAGTCAGGATCCGCATAGGTCTTTTGTTTCAAATGCTGCAGGCGATATGCAGAAGAAACGACAAAGGTCATGGACAGGTAGAGAATTAAACTTTGGAACTTCATGTTAGATGTGCTCACCCGTCAGTTAGTAAGAACCAAATGATGAAAAATAGCTTGAGTATGCTCTTAAATATAACAGAGCGGGGAGATCGAGTCGTTTGAAAAATTTCAAGTGGGCTTTCGTGAAGGAATGGCGATATTCTATCAAGTAGAACGTTCTCTCAGCAAGTATTGGTCAATCCTGATGTTATTATTGCCATCGCGATGAAAAAGATCTCCTTTATCGGTAACAATGATCCAGAATGTGACTCAATGAGTTTCAATGTGCAAATGGCTATATCGTTCATAGTGTACGATTGAAAAGGACTTTGTCAGTTTCCATAGCGGTGCGACAGATATCTGATTTGAATCAGTAACAGTGCGATGCGCGATGCTTTGTTACCGATAAACAAAACGGCTAATGTGTGTCGTAGTTTATTCAGTCACTTCGAGGCGGAAATAAACGTCGCTAAGCTGGGGAAATTGACCTTTGTGATCGGGATTTTAATTTTTGACGTTTATATTCTTTTTTTAAATCCACTATGGTGGACAAAACTTATCATAGTCTATTGAACCAGATATAAAAACCAACTTTGTGTTCCCACTTGTCCATCACGATTGACTCTTTAGTTTGGATTATTTTTGTCTTGTCAGTGGAACGCACGCTTTTTGCTGACAGTTACTCGAGATTTTGAAATGATTTTTTAATTTCAGATCTTCTTGATACGTGTTTTTTAGGACGACTTCTTTGAGTTCCTCCGGAAAAAAGGAATGTATCAGATAAATTATATCAGTACTGAGAAAACCTGTATATCGCTTGGCTACGGTATTGTCAACACAAATAGAAAAATATATGCTAAGAGGACAAACATTGTTCAGTGATCAGCGACTTCTTTCTATTTGTAAACGCCATTGCAGGGGCATATACAGAATATCGAAGCCACAAGTTGTAGTATCCACCACACACATTTTTGCCTATCGCCAGTTTTCGGCTAAAACTTTAGCCATTTGTCAACTTTGTCATTTTGGACTAGAAACGTAAGCCGCTCAAGTAAATTTATATCATCTACAGGAGGCTATCTTATGCTGACAAATAAAAGGAATGTATTCAGTTCAGTTTCATCAGTGCAAGGGAACAGACGATTCGGTTCAGGACGCTTTCAAGAGAGTGTTAGATCATGTTGTTTTACCCGAGAGATTTACGTAGCAATCCCGATCGTTATCTATATTGCTTTAGAAGTTTTTGCTTTAAAAACAATAAATGTATCGTGTATTTGGAAAGAAAAGAAAAGTTAAAGAGTTCTCGTTTTAAAAGCTTCATCTTTGATATTTTGACATGTTCATCGCGACGACTATCCTTCACTTAAACCGATGCATGGTAACTGGCTACCGATGCATGGTAACTGGCTATTGTCAGTGTATTGTAACCTCGTTCTACATTCATAGTTCCCTTTTGACCTCCTCAAACAACTCGGAAATTGGTTACATTTTAACAATCACAAAATATAAATTGGCGTTTTTGTTTTGACATAACAACGAAAACAGGTCAGTGCCAGTTTACGAGAACCGTGTACATCACATAAAGAATTTCTTTTTTCGCGCAGGAATTTGTACTACATTTCAAATATTGCTCGACTACGTGGAGATGGCCGTGGACCCGTTTTTGACCGCTCATCATGAACACGCTAATGAAAAAGTTTTTTAAACAAATAGCGAGCGCAGGATGGAGATGAGACGGTAGGCATTACGCTACTTACTTCGGGCCCCGAAGAGATTTCGCTGAATTTTTCAAAAACATCCCTCGAAAGCCTACCCAGCAATATAAACGGATATGCAATGTTTAAAAAGCACAATCATCCATTTTCAAGTATGCTTTACGCGAAATGCACTGTTTTGCATGTATGGGAAACCAATCAGAAATATCGGCAGTCTGTAAACTTAAGAATTAAGATTATATATAAGAAAATATTAAACTCAAATTTGTTCAGCAAAAAAATCACTTTCCTGATAATTAATGAGTTTACAGACGGTGAATATTTCAAATACAAATTTTTCCACAATGGTTAATTTGACAAAGGAAATTCAATACAACAGTGTTATATTGTGCGCTATAAAAACACGTGGAATGTATAGTATTAATGAACGTTTTAATGAATGTTTAAATTCACCCTCTAATATAAGGCACCAATAGTTTTGTTTTGTTTTTTAAATAGTCGAAAATGAATTTAGTGATGAACTTTAACGACCTGATAGACATTTTTTGGGAAGATGCAATAAAATTAAGCTAATTAATTGTCAAGTAGCGTGGTAGCAATAACGCTATTTGACAAAAATGACCGACATACAGTCTGTATGTCAATAAGTTTTGAGATTTCCCTAAAATTATTTGAAGAAATTGCCGAATCAGTACCAGAGGCCATGACCTCTGCCTACGTAGTTTGCACGGCCGACTACACAATCGATCGTTTCTTCTTTACAATGCCGGTAGACAAATATACGAATATCTGTACGAATATCTAGAAGAGCTGACAAAATTATTCACCATTTGCGAATCGTGTTTTAAACTGACCCGGGTTTGCACACTGTGGTGAAATCAGCTGTATCTGATAGCGGAGAAATCCGAACAACTGTTAACTTATGAACAGGCTCTTTAGTGGCATGGGCCGGCAAACGGTTTAAAGAAATTAGGGAGCGATACTAGACAAACTACAGCCTTGTGGGGCCTGGACAGGTGGTCTGTTTCAGGCTAAACAACTGTCAGATGAAAAATAGTTTAGTTTAAAATTATCCCAACCCCCGAAATAGCCACCCTAAGAAAGAAAACTGAACTTTTATGCAGGCTCTGTATGAGAAAGATAAAGTTAATTGCTGTTGAGTTCAGCTTGCATGTTTTTCGTTGCCAACAACAATACTTGAATGTCTCCTTTGCACGAGTGATTATGTTCACTACACTTGCTGGCGACGATACATTTCCCAGAAAGTCTAGCCTATGCAAAATGAATTAGCCCGTGTTAGTAGCCGCCGCTTTATATAAATATCGTAAATACCCTATAAAGCCCCCGGGGCTTTTTTATTTCATTCTCTTTGAGAGAGAGGCTTAATAGAGACATGTGGTTTAATAGAGAGGGTGAAGGGGGGAGGGGGGGGGGGGGGGGGGGGGAGGGTGACTTAAAAGAGAGAGAACGAGAGAAAAGGAGAGGGAGCTTAATAAATTTCTTGCTAAAAAAGGGGGGGGGGGGTATTTGAGAGGGGGGTTTATTAATAGAGGATTTACGGTATACAGCTATTTCAATAAACGTTGGCGGATGAAAGCTCAAAGCCTACAAGCCAAGGTAGTTGTCAATGTGGGTGTGACGGGAAAATAGGCGACAGTACAATGTACTATAGGTGTTTGCATCCGTGTTCTGAGGGAACACGGGGTGGGGAGATCAAAGCATTAGCAGCCACGACAACGACGGCAGCGAGAACCGGCAAAACGGAAGGTTTAATGGGCGAAAACAATGCCTCTGCACGTGCGTTTCACTTTTTTGGTACATTTCTTTGCCGTTCCCTGCAAAACATCAATGTCAAATGATCAAATTATAGATTTTGTGGAGATGATGAACACAAGACGGTACGTTAATTTTCCTTTAAAGGCTAAAAATCGAGCAAGTTTGTAAACAACATTGATCGACTCAGCTTGTACTTCGATGTTTGAAAATTTGGTGCTGATGGAAAGGAATAAAAAGCCAAATCAACTACAGGTACGATGTTTTAACCGTTTCTTGTATCCTTTAGCTGTGAATTTTTGTACGCTGCAGTTCTTTCCGACTTTTCGCCGCTATGTTTAGGTTCGTAGCCTTGTGTTTGTTCAATTTGTTTTGATTCTGAATTGAACTTTTTAAGATACGAAACACTTGTAACTAAGACATTCTATGTCATTTTACTGTGTTTTAATTCTTGTAGTCACTACTCTGTCCCGTTCTTTGAGAAGACGAAAGCTCTTCGTAGAAACTCTCAACTGATTGTGTACGCTAAATTAATTTTAGCTTGGCAAAAGTTTCGGCATTCGCTGTTTGTTGTTTAAGAAATGGTCCGAGGTAAAATATTGTTGTTAGCCTTTTTACTTAATGAAAGGTTGTATATCTCAATGATTTTTTTCTCGAAACTGTGATTTGTTATCAATGTGTTGAATTATAAAACAGTTATAGTGTTCAAGTTTGCGCAATATTGACAAAGGCGCCACTTTCATTCCTGAACTGTGTGATGTTACAAGTTTCGCGCGTTAAAACATATGTAAGCTTTTTTATAATAAAAGGTTTGTCGGCGATATTTTCTCTTCAAACTGTGCTTTGTGTTATCAATGTGTTGAATTATAAAACTATTATAGCGCTCAAGCTTGCGTGATATCGCCTAATTTTAGCCTACTCGGCCTACGGCCTCGTCGGCTAAGTATTAGGCGATATCACGCGCGCTTTCGCGCTATAATAGTTAAATAGATGGGATAAAAAAAGGCCTAAGGACCAAGTTTGGAAGGTTGCGTTTACACTCCGTTTACACGGACCAATTTCTAGTCCCCAGAGCCACGCGGATTTTTACCGCGCATGCGATCAGCGAAGCATTATGCAAGCTGACGAAAGAAATGAAGAAACTGGTCCGGATCCGTGTTTTTTCAGGTTTTGGGGCCATAGGCGTCTATGGCCCCAAAACCTGAAAAAAATAAAGTCCGTACCAATCCAAAAAGACATGGTACTCATAGTTTACACTGGCGAAAATGCGAGGTCCGTACTCCTTTCTTGGCTCGTCCGTATCCATTTTTTTCTGTCGTGTAAACGGCCTTTAAATTGTTGGCAAAAAGACTTATAGTTTGACCTCAGTTGATCCATAGCTATTGTTGGAATAGTCACACATTTTACGGTAAATACGATAACCAGATAACTAAAATGTTTTACTAGAAAACACTATTACACCGCGCTAAACTACAGTTATTAACCCTTTCAACCCCAGAGTCAATTATCGAGACATTTAATGTAGTTCCAACTTTTGAGTCTGTCGGCGAAATTCTACAGTGTGACCATTCAAATGAAACCTCTTCGTCAGTACTTTTGCATGGAACTATTTGTGTTTCAGTATTTTCTGAATTGAAATTTTGAATTTTTCTTGAATTTCGATTTTTGGCACTCTTAGGAGTTTAAGGGTTATAGCCCCTCGATAACAGAATCTGCAATTCAAGGAAATGGATGGACACACGAAATCTGGACCCCCCCCCCCCCCGGGATTACCTTACACGGTGCAACCAAAGCAAAATAATATAACAGTCAATCAATGTTGTATTCTTGTTTCCTATAATCTACAATCACATGCATGCACATTAAATATTTTCAATATTGTATTCCTGTTTCCTATAATACAAGTTTCACATCGTCTCGTTGACAAGGTATATAATTTTTCACGTTGTTATTGTAATATAGCTGTGTGCTGGTATGTAGATTCGTTGGTATGCAGCTTACGTAATCATGTTACGAATGGAATATTTAAGGAGTTTGTCAGTTAGGAGTTGTCATTCGACGGCATCTCCGCTTGTTGATCCGTTTCTATCTATAAATTTTACTAGCAAGAATTGTGTTATGCCTGATCCACCACCGGAGACTGCTTCATCCCAACCTCAGTTGGCGGACGTTTCTAATTCTGAAACAATTTCGCTGATTTCTTCCATCCTTGATTCGAAGCTACAGAAAACATTTGGTGATTTCAAGCGCCCCTTGGACGATCGAGACGTTGAGACTCGGCGCGAGCTGAAAAAATTGAAAACAGACTCCAAAGCAGCCGGTTCACTTCAGTTCAAAGGCAACAGAATCCAGTTTGAGTTTAATTCTCACCTGCTTGACTGCCTTGATCAGGCCATTTCTAATTTGTCCGAGGGAAACCTCCTGGCGGTTCAAGAGCAACTCCAAAAGGCAAAGTCCGACGTCGAGAAGCGTATTAAGTTGATTCGCTTCGCAGACAAAAGTCCGGCCGGTTGGGCCGCGGTGGAAGAATATGAGTCTGACGAGCTCGCCGAAGATTCAGAAGACGAGAAGAAGCTTCGAGCGGCTGAACGACGAGCGCTTGCGAAGATCAAGCAAAAGTCTGCCAGATCTCGTGGGTCAAGGTCAGTGTCAAACGTTCCTAAGTCTCGAGACTCGTTTCCAGCTTCACAAGTGCCTGGTTCTTCTGTTTCTGCTGGATCTCTTCCTTTTTCTCAACAGCCTAGCTGCGCTTTCGTCAGTCATTTCGTGTCAGACAAGTCCAGCCTTCCGATATCTGCTTCAGTTGCAATCAGCGTGGACACTGGGCTAACTCACCAGCCTGCCCTCTTTTCTACAAGACCAGAGCCAGTTTCACTAACACCGGCCCTAGTGGAACGTCCACAAAGTCAACCACCGTCTGATTTAACACAAGTGCTTTCAAGATTAGGTCCAGATAAGTACTCTGACTTTGACTTGGATCAAAATTTGCTTGATCATAGTTTTGCTGAATATTTTGAAGGCTCTAGTCAGGTTATAGTTAAGGGTAGGCTCAAAGCTAATATTTCTTTTTGGCAAAATATCAGTGCGTCTAAGTTTATTTTAGATACTTTAAGTTTTGGGTATAAGATTCCTTTTTTACAGGAACCTACTAGTGTTTTTCTTACTAATAATCGCTCGGCTCTGAAAGAAAGTGAATTTGTAGAATCTGCTATTCAAGAGTTACTTAGTGTTGGCTCTATTGTTTTGTGTTCTTGCTCGCCTTACGTGATCAATCCATTGTCAGTTTCTGTAAAGTCGAATGGCAAAAAGAGACTTATATTAGACCTCAGGCATGTTAATTCCTTTGTTAATAAGTCAAAAATCAAGTTTGAGGATGCCCATTCCTTGCTCGATTGTTTCGTCGGCGAGTCTTCTTCAAATTGGTGGGCTTACTCCTTTGATATTAAGTCTGGGTACCATCACATTGAAATTTACCCCTCACATCAAACATTTCTCGGGTTTTCCTGGGTTTTCGATGGTATTCGTAAGTATTTCAAGTTTGTCGTTTTGCCGTTTGGTCTTTCTACGGGCCCTTACATTTTCACCAAAGTTATGCGTCCGCTTGTTAAGCATTGGCGTGCTCAAGCCTTTTGCATTGTGGTGTATTTAGACGATGGCTTAGGGGTATGTGCTACCAAGGATTCCTGCCTTCGGCAATCTTTGGTGGTGCATTCTGATTTGATTAATTCAGGGTTCGTTCCGAATAAGGATAAATGTATTTGGATCCCTGTTCAGTCATTGCGTTGGCTTGGTTTTGATTGGGATTTTGTCCAGGGTTTTTTGTCTATTCATGTAGATAAGATTTCAGTTTTGTTGGCGTCCATCGGGGAGGTGTCTAGTTCCCGTTCAGTTTCTGCAAGAATGCTTGCCCAGGTTACCGGGCGAATTGTTTCCTGTATGCTTGTTTTTGGTCGTATTTGCAAGATTATGACAAAAGCACTCCATTCCGTTATTGACAGAAGAGCATACTGGGATGCCAGGGTTTTTCTTACTACTGAGGCTATTTCCGAGTTAAATTTTTGGAGTGTTAATGCTCGTGCTTTGAATTTAAGACCTTTAGTCTACCCAGTGAATGTTCCTCGGCATATCGTATATTCCGACGCTAGTCAAGTTGCATGTGCTTTGTATGTTTGCGTTCAGGGCTTTCCTGTTGCCCACGTGAATTTTGATGATGTTGAAATGAAGCAGAGCTCCACTTGGAGGGAATTAAAGTCTGTTAGTTTTGCGTTAAAGAGTTTCGCTTCCATTTTGCGTAATTCTTCTGTTAAGATTTACACTGACAATAAAGCTGTAGCATGCATAACAGAGTCGGGGAGCAATAAGCCGCATTTGAATGCGTTTGCTAAGGATATTTTCTGTTTTACTTCGGCTCAAGGTATTAGTTTGTCGGTGGAATGGATTCCCCGAACGCTTAATCAGAGAGCTGACTTTTACAGTAAGATCGTTGATTATGAGGACTGGTGTGTTTCCAGTGATTATTTTCGTACCATAGATTCTAGATGGGGTCCTTTCACCGTGGATTGTTTTGCTAGTTATGTAAATGCTAAGTTGCCAAGATTCTATTCGCGTTTTCACAACCCTAACACTTTGGGTGTAGATGCTCTTAGTCATAGCTGGGAAGGTGAGAATTGCTGGTTGGTCCCTCCCGTTTACCTTATCATCCAAGTTATTTCGCATTTAAAACTATGCAAATGTATGGGTGCACTTGTGGTCCCCTGTTGGCCTTCTTCCATTTTTTGGCCATCCATCGTTAATGAAGATCGTTCTTTCCGTAGTTTTATAGTTGATTTCCTATATGTCGCTGAAGGGAGGCGAGTTTTTGTGCATGGTTCTAACAAAAATTCTATTTTTGGTTCGGATAGCTTTAGTTCCCCTGTACTTTTCTTACGCATTAATGGAGCTAGTTAATTTTTGATTTATTCTTGTTTGAATAAAAGAGTTTGCCACTGGGCTTTGTGCGTTTGGTTTGTTGTTTTGCCGCTGGGCTTTTACGCACGTTCTTTTTTCGCGACTACTTGCTATCTGTTAGCAGTAGTTTGTGTTGCGATTTGTTGGTGCTATGTTTTGCCACTGGGCTTTAGCACGACTTGTTCAGCCACTGGGCTCCGTGCGACTATTTCCTGGCTAACTTTTATTGTTTGTTTTTTGTTTTTCTTTCCTGTTTTTACAAGGTGACGTTGTTTTTGGCAGGATTAGTTCCACCTTGCAGGATCCTGAACTCAAAAGACTTGCCAGTTTGCTTCCAGCCCGTGCGTTGCAGTCCAAGGCTCCACGTACCATTAACCAGTATTCTAGGTCCTTTCAGAAATTCAGGGTTTGGGCTTCTTCCTTTCCCGAGATTGCTGTTTTGCCTACAAGGCCGCTGGATGTTGCTCTCTACTTAGAGTATCTTATTGAAAGTGATACAAGCTTCTCGGTACTTCATTCTGCTTCTTGTAGTATTTCATGGGCTAACAAGCTTTATGGTTTTCCTGATCCATGCCAAGATCCCCTTGTCAAGAACATTCTTGAGGCGGGAGTCCGGAATACCGCTAAGCCAGTTGTCAAAAAGGAGCCAATTACTCCTGCCATGATCACTTCAATTTGTGCTAAGTATGCGTCGTCGTCTGCTGATTTGTCAAGTCTCCGAATTGCAGCTCTATTTTTTACCGCTTATTGTGCATTTTTACGCTTTGACGAGTTAGCTAAGTTGCGCTGTTGCGATGTAATTTTCCATGATTTGGATTATGTTAAAATTGTTATTACAAGCAGTAAGACCGATGTTTATAGGGATGGTTCCTCAGTTCTTTTGGCTAGGACAGGTACTGTCGCTTGTCCATATGCGATACTTTCTCGTTATTTTCATCTTGCTCGTTTGAATTATAATTCTAGCGATTTTCTATTTCGCAATGTTGTTTTTCATAGGTCCACGCGTGATTATTCTTTAGGTTCGCGACCTATATCCTATACCAGGGCCAGGGAGCTTTTGCTTAATTGCTTAGCTGAACTTGGCTTTCCTAAGTCTAGTTATGGTTTGCATAGCCTAAGGGCAGGTGGGGCCTCTGCCGCTGCGAATGCTGGTATTAGCGACCGTTTGTTTAAACGGCATGGTCGTTGGAAGTCTGATCGTGCCAAGGACGGTTATGTCAAGGACAACGTTAGTTCTTTTCTTTCAGTTTCTCGTTCTTTAGGCCTATAATCCCTCTTTAATTGTGCTTTATCTTCGAAATGGGGCCGTTTATGCGTGATCAATAAACGAGATGCCCCCTCCTGTACGCCTGGTTTTATTACTGGTACTAAGTTAGAAATTATTTTGTTTTCGTTTCACTGCAGAGTGATTAGTGATTAGTACTTTTGCATGGAACTATTTGTGTTTCAGTATTTTCTGAATTGAAATTTGGATTTTTTCTTGAATTTCGATTTTTGGCACTCTTAGGAGTTTAAGGGTTATAGCCCCTCGATAACAGAATCTGCAATTCAAGGAAATGGATGGACACACGAAATCTGGACCTCCCCCCCCCCCCCCCGGATTACCTTACACGGTGCAACCAAAGCAAAATAATATAACAGTCAATCAATGTTGTATTCTTGTTTCCTATAATCTACAATCACATGCATGCACATTAAATATTTTCAATATTGTATTCCTGTTTCCTATAATACAAGTTTCACATCGTCTCGTTGACAAGGTATATAATTTTTCACGTTGTTATTGTAATATAGCTGTGTGCTGGTATGTAGATTCGTTGGTATGCAGCTTACGTAATCATGTTACGAATGGAATATTTAAGGAGTTTGTCAGTAAGGAGTTGTCATTCGACGGCATCTCCGCTTGTTGATCCGTTTCTATCTATAAATTTTACTTTAGAAAATTTTTCTATTATGTCTGGTCTAGGTTTACTATGATGGTTGTATTCAGCTATGTTTATGCGTGATCAATAAACGAGATGCCCCCTCCTGTACGCCTGGTTTTATTACTGGTACTAAGTTAGAAATTATTTTGTTTTCGTTTCACTGCAGATGATTAGACAACAAAAGTACCTTCGCATGATGTCAAGATACAAACTCTACGTATCTAAATAACTGGTGCATAATTAGCAAACACTGCCATCGGCATCCTAATCTCGTACCAAGATCTCCCACGGTTTCAGTACGTACAAGCACGAGTGAGATCTGGGTACGAGATTATCGGCATCCTTGTCGTAATAGGCCATTTGCACGATGACGTCATTTGACTACAACTACCAGAATCCTTCAGTGTTTTGTTTTGTAGTGCAAATTAGGGCTATTGTTATTTAAACCGCACTGGGATTACAAAATTTAAATAAGAAAGGAAAAACGAAATGAATTCTGGTAGTTGTAGTCAAATGACGCCATCGTGCAAATGGCCTATTGCATGAATTTGATTGATTGAAATTGATTGAGCAGTTTTCACTTGCATGTAGTTCAAACAAAACCAAAGTAACCACTCTGACCAATCACAACGGACTAAGGCAATCCGTTTAGCCAATCAGAACTCGAAGCAATTTCATGTAACCGGAGACAAGCGCGAGAAAGAAAACGCGTGCGAGCAAGTTATGATTGGTTTTGAGTCTACTTCTGATTGGTTTGAAAAAAAGGCGCGAGATCTTTTAGCCAATCACAAAGTGTACGCAATGCAAAACCAAAGCAAATTGCAAAATTACTTTCGATACTCAATTGGAAGCCGCAGTATCAGTGTAAAACCTCCCATGAGGGAATACCCTTGGGTCAACGTTCATGCGTTGCCTTATGTAGTATTTGTGCGTTGCTGGGACGGCGACTCGGTGTCTGTTGAGGAGAGACGTTTAACTAGGCGAAGTTCAGTGGTCCCGAAAGTCATAAACGCCCTTCTGACGAAAATTTGAATTTTCAAGACGTTTTTTTCTCTCTTATCGTATTGATAACCTTTGGCGATTTTTTAATTCCTATTTTAACATTTTAAAGATAAAGAATTAACTGAACAATCATCAGTTTAATCATGTCCTCCTGTGGACGTTAAATATTCTCATCATCATTAAACGAAGTCTCGGATATTCCCACCCCTATTTTATGCAAGTCTCGGATATTCCCATCCCTATTGCACGTGTATATGCAAGTCTCGGATATTTCCATCACTAATATATGCAAGTCTTTAATATTCCCGTCACTATTAAATGCAAGTCTCTTCAGAGGGTAAACAATTACACTAAATGGACTTCTTCCTCCTCGTTCACTTTCAAATCACAAACTCCAGCAAATCTGTCCATAATATCAGATTGTTTCGCCTTTGGAGAGAAATTGTCTTCGTCAACTTTTATGAAACTCTGGCGATCTGTCAGCACCCGTTCCAGGTTTCTGAGCAGTTCACGCGGCTGCTTTTTGGCGAGTTTTTCTGCTTCCCTGAGTACGAATCCCGAGTCGGTGATGGTCTTGTGTTGATGCTTCCAAACATGGTAGATGTGAAGGTAAACGGCGGCGTAGAACTCGGCAAAGACGGGTAAAACTTCATTGCGACGATTGCATTCCCTGCAATGAGAGGTGGACATCAAGTATATTTATACAGTGGAACCCCGCCTTACGGTCACCTCGTTGTTGCGATCACTTTTTTTGTCCCGGCGAAACGCCCATACATTTTCTTATAATAAAACCCCGTTAATGTGGCCACCCCGTTAATACGGCCAACGGCCACATTCTGAAATCCCAACCTGTATAATCCTTTATAATTTTAACCCGTTAATACGGCCACTTGAACCAAATACGCATTAATTATTGACCAAACAATACAAATACTGTACAGTACTTGAGAAACAATACTGTACTTATTCACAACGCCTGTAACTTGTCATGTCATTGACCTCTGTCGTTAACGCAATCAAACAGCAATTTACTTTCCAATCATGAAAAAGAAACATAGACCAGTCATGAAATTTGACCCTGCCCTGTTAATACGGCCACCCCGTTAATACGGCCAAATTTTCATGGCCCGTTGGTGACCGTATTAACGGGGTTCCACTGTATGTGCAATGACTTTCCAGCCTTTTGATTGCCTGTATTCTTTACGTTATGCAATGCTTTCTCGTGATCATGAGTTAATTTTCTTAAGTCATTCGTGGGATATTTCACGGTATACCAATTAAAACCATTGCATAACTAGTTAAGTATATGTGTTGTGGTTCAAATTTTTCTTTGGTTTAATTTTTGTTTCCTTTCTGAGAATAATTATCATAGTATGAGACAAAGGAAGACAAAAATCAAACTGGTTAAAAAATTTTCAAACCAAAGAAAAATTTGAACCACAACATATAAATGTATGTCTGTGGTACAGCCGTACAGGTAACGGCTACCCAGGGGGGGGGGGGGGGGAGGACTCCCCTATAAAAATGACGAGGGTGCTCATCGGAAATTTTTGAAAGATACTCTTAAAGGTACCAGAATCTCATTTAATGGGCGTGGTTCAAATAGATTTTTACCCCAAAGAGGTACCAATTCTAAAAGCTCCGGTCATATTTTTTCAGCTAAATGGCACCACAATAATTTTAACTGTAGTCATTTCCGATTTTAGCACCCTAAGCAGTACCCCCATCATTTTTAAATGGGAGTCCCACCCCTCCCCCCTCCAGGCTCGCCCACCAGTTTTCACTAAAAAAAATAAAACCTCTGACACCCAGGGTACAAAACACAAGTGTTTAAAATACCAGGAGAACTCTTTACAGTTTTTACAGTCACGTAACTGAAGGAAATGAAACTACCAATGTACCGTATTTTCTCAATTAAACGCCCCCGGCGTTTATTTCAAACTTGGCCTAGTGGACCCGGCGTTTCTTTGAATCAGCAGTTTTTTCTCGCCCGCCATTTTTTAAGAAAGGGTTATTATTCGTTTTTCTTGGCAGCCGTGTACCTTGCCCTTAAATCTTAAGTTTATTATACCACAAATAAACGTTTGAGGGGCTTACTTACAACTTCCTCTAGTATACCCGGCGTTTATTCGGGGCCCGGCGTTTAATCGAGAAAATACGGTATTTATCATGGGTTGCGTAACCTCATTTTTGGGCGTTTGTGACACTTTGTCACAATGCTTCATTAGCGGGGTGTCGGGTATATATACGGTGAGGCCTTCATTTGTATTCATTCGAGTCATACGACCGCACTCTGTTCGCCTCTAAATTATGTCCGACACTGGAAACGGCGTAGAATCAAATCTTGAGGTTCCTTTTGACGACTCTTCACAACGGACTCCTATTCCGCCTTCTTCGTCTCCGCTACAACAGTCTCCTGACTTAGCATCGACGTTTTCTCTCTTTAAGGATTATTTCGACAAGAAATTGACCGCGTTGAAGCACGACATCCAGGAAGACTCCTTAAGCAACAGTGATTCTATTGCTAAGAAGTTGAAAGAGGAATCCAAAATATCCTTCAAGTTTGAGGGGAACAAAAGGCAGTTCTACTTCAATTCCGGCCTTGCAGAGAAGGTTCAATCGGCTTCCACCGCTCTCGCTAAAAGGAAATTTGAAGTCGCCCGCTCTTATCTAGAAGAGCTAGACGCTGACATAAAGAAACGGAACAAACTTGTCAGATTGGCCGATAAATCCGCTGCCGGTTGGGACTTGGTCAACGAATATTTATCTGACGAATTGGCTAGCGGATCGGAGGACGAAAAGCGAATTCGACGCGCAGAGCAGAGGGCCCTTCGCAAACGAAAAGATCGGCAGCAGCAGAAAACGAAGTCCGCAGCCAGGCAGAGTCAACCATCTGCAACCACCACTTCTTTTGCTGGTCAGCGTCAGTTTAATTTTGCTTCCGCTCCTCGTTCCTTTGCACCCGCTAGTAAAGCAAAGCCTGGCGATTTCTGCTTCGCTTGTGGTCGGCAAGGTCATTGGAGATCCGAGTGTCCTGGACATTCCCAACCCAGACCTTCAAGTTCCAGCCAGTTGAATTCCGGTTTCTCCTCAAACCTTGGAGGTAAATAAAAACCTTCCCAAGAACTTGGAGTAAAAGTTAAGTATTTATTTTGTGATTATGGATTTTTCCAGCTTAGAGTTTTTCAGAGAAAGAGACTCTAGTTCTTTAGTCGATTTCGATTACGATCGAAATCTATTCGAATATGAACAGAACTCTGTTTTGCCTGTACTGAAAGGCAGGCTTAAGGCCGCGCTCCATTATTGGTATTCTATTGGCGCCAATAGCTTTGTTACTGATACTATCAAGTTCGGTTATCGCATCCCTTTTCTCAGTACCCCTAGCAGGGCGCTTTTTCGTAACAATAGGTCAGCTTTGGACAATGCGTTGTTTGTCGAGTCGGCTATATCTGAATTAGTTTGCAATCACTCGGTGGTTGAAGTACCCTTTGTCCCACACGTTGTTAACCCGCTTTCTGTGTCGATTCAATCGTCAGGCAAGAAAAGGCTTATTCTCGATTTGAGGCATGTCAACCAGTCTATTTGGAAGCAGAAGTTTAAGAGCGAAGATTGGAGGGTCTTGTTATCATATGTAAACAAGGGTGGTTTCCTTTTCAGTTTTGATCTCAAGTCTGGCTATCATCATTTTGATATTTTTCCAGATCATCAAACTTTTTTGGGGTTTTCCTGGAATTTTTCTGGAACTGTCAGATATTTTTGTTTCACAGTTCTCCCTTTCGGCCTTAGTTCCGCCCCGTACATTTTTACCAAATGTCTCAGGCCGCTTGTTAAGTTTTGGAGACTTAGTGGCATCAAAATAGTCGTGTTTCTCGACGACGGGTGTGGTGAGGGTGATTCATTGCGAATTGCTAAGGATCATTCATTGCTCGTTCGGACATCGCTGGGTTATGCAGGTTTTGTCGCTAATTCCGCTAAGTCTACTTGGGAACCTACGCAGTCACTTGTTTGGTTGGGTTTGAACTGGAATCTTGTTTCTGGTTCGTTTTCTATCTCTGATAGGCGTATTTCCAACTTTATTGGTTTTTTAGAGAAATTCCTTCAATCGGCTCCGTACGTCACTGCTCGGGATTGCGCCTCGATCGCAGGCCATGTTATGTCAATGTCACCAGTCTTGGGTAATTTGACTCGTCTTAAGACCCGTTTTTTGTACAAGGTCATAGACTCCAGGTCTTCGTGGGATTCTCGGTTCAATATCGGGCTTCATAACGATTGTCTTTCGGAAATATTTTTCTGGAAAAACAATATCGCGAGCCTTAATTCTAGACTTATAGTGCCTTATCAGGCGCCTTGTTTGCTTAGTTTTTCAGATGCTAGTAACGTAGCCTGTGGCGCTTACCTTGTCGGTACTAGCCAAGTATGCCACCGTATGTGGAGTCCATGTGAGGCTATGAAGAGCTCTACATGGAGAGAACTTAAAGCCGTGTTTTTTTCTTTAACATCGTTTAAGGATTCAGTTCAGGGCAAGTCCGTTAAATGGCACTCTGACAATCAAGGGGCGGTCCGTATAGTTGACATAGGGAGTCCTAAAGCAGAATTGCATTCTATTGCGCTTGAGATTTTTGATTTCTGTAGGATTTTTAATGTTCGTCTTGTTCTTCAATGGGTTCCCAGATAGCTTAATGTTTGTGCTGATGAAATTAGCAACATTATCGATTACGACGACTGGTATACTACCCAGGGGCTTTTTGCCCATTTAGATTCTATCTGGGGTCCCCATACCGTTGATAGGTTTGCTAACGCGTCCAATGCCCATCTCCCTAGATTCAATTCTAGGTTTTGTGTATCAGGCTCAGAAGCTGTTGACGCTTTTTCAGTCTCTTGGACGGCAGAGAATAATTGGCTCGTTCCGCCGGTACATTGTATCACAAGGGTGATCCAACATCTTGTTTCATGTGGCGCCTTTGGGACTTTAGTGGTCCCTTATTGGCCGTCTAACGTTTTTTGGCCTTTTCTATTTGCGAGCTCGCTTGATTTTCAACCATACGTTGTTGGGTCCATTTACTTCCCAGATCCCTCGGGGATATTTGCTCTTGGGTGTTATAAGGATTCGCTCATAGGCTCTGATAAGTTCAATAGTGCGGTTCTAGCTGTCAGAATTGACGCTAGGGGTCACAGTTCTTAGGCATGGCGTTTTTTCTTTTATGCCGAGTGGTTTTTTGACTGCAGTGACGTTCGCACTGGTCAGTGGTTATGTTCGTGAGTTCAAGAAGTTTCGTCTGCTTGTTCCTTGACTGTGTTTCGAATGAAACTAGTTTGCCGAGTGGCTTGATTCTCGCCTAGTGGCGTTGTGCAGATTTGTACAGGGTTGTACAGGGTTGTTTTTTACGTTGTAAATTAGTTTCACGTTTGTTATGATATTTATTTTTGCAATGCTAACGTTGTTCCCATAGATTTTGTCAGAGGGGCTTTACAGCCTGGTTTTCAACATGTTGAAGACAGCCGCCTCAAGGTATTAGCTCAGGAGCTCCCTGAAGTTCTTCTCAAGAGCAAAAGCGCAAATACAGCTAAGAAGTATGAAAGAGGTTTTAATGCATGGAGAAAATGGGCTTCACAGTTCAAGGAGATTGTAATTTTTCCCGCTTCTAGCGTTTATGTTTCTTTATTTTTTCTTAGTTTGATACAAGAATCGGTTTCTTGTAACATTATTGACGAAGTCCATTACGGGCTTAGGTGGTTTCATGATTTAGCAGGTCATCCCGACCCATGTAATTCACCTGTTGTTATTCCATTATTGGAATCTGCCAAAAGGCTTCTTAGTGTTCCGATTAGAAAGAAAGAACCAGTTACTCCTGAGGTTGTTCAGCGCTTGTTTGCGCATTATGGCTCCGCTTCCGCTAGTTTATCTGATTTACGTTTGCTCAGTTTGTGTGTTTTGGGTTATGCGGGATTTTTCCGTTTCAACGAGTTAGTTCAATTGCGCAGGTGTGATTTTCTATTTGAAGATTCTTTCATGAGAATTTTTGTTCAGCGTAGCAAGACGGACATTTATAGGGATGGAGCTTGGGTTGTCATTGCTAAAACCCTAAAGCCTACTTGTCCTGTTATGTTAACCCTTCGTTATTTTTCAGTTGCTTCTTTTTCAGAAGACAGTGAAGTTTTCATTTTCCGTCCACTTGTTTTCTGCAGCAGCAATGGATCTTATCGTTTTCGTGGGTCTGCCCCATTGTCCTACTCTAGGGCGCGCGAGATAGTGCTTTCCGCTTTTGAGGCCGTTGGCCTCTCCAAACAAGATTATGGGCTTCACAGCCTTAGAGCTGGAGGCGCCTCCGCCGCGGCAAATGCCCAGATTTCTGATCGTTTGTTTAAGAGACACGGACGTTGGAAATCAGACAAGGCTAAGGATGGCTACATAAAGGATAATACTCTTGCTTTGTTGTCGGTTTCATTGTCATTGGGTATTTAATTTACTTCCCGTTCTTTTAGTTCGCCCGTACACGGCTCGTGTTGACACACCCCATAAGTGGTTGCTTATTACATGGTAAATGATTTATATTCGGTTGAGCGGGGGAGCGTATTAGAATATAAATGTATTTATCATGGGTTACGTAACCTCATTTTTGGGCGTTTGTGACACTTTGTCACAATGCTTCATTAGCGGGGTGTCGTGTATATATACGGTGAGGCCTTCATTTGTATTCATTCGAGTCATACGACCGCACTCTGTTCGCCTCTAAATTAAATACCCAATGGCTATATTAGCATTCAGGAGGTTTATTTTTTCTATTCTTGGCTTGCCATGTTTTGTTTTGTTTTTTCACATTATACTAGATTATGTTGTGATCGTAATCTTCATGCTAGACATTACAGTTACTGCTCTGTTATTATTTTGCGCCACATTGGTTATTGACATATATCTTGTAATTTAATTGACATGGAGGACATAATAAAGAGGCCCGTACACGGCTCGTGTTGACACACCCCATAAGTGTTTGCTTATTACATGGTAAATGATTTATATTCGGTTGAGCGGGGGAGCGTATTAGAATATAACTGAACTTACTTGTTTAACTTCTCCTCTCTGAGTGTCTGAAGTGCAATTCTTGTTATGTTGATAGACATGATGGCAAATGGAAATTTCTGCGTTTCGTGTTGAGAGAGCTTGTAAATATCCACAGCGAGACCATGTGTCCGATGTTCAGTCACTAGGTACAGTGTTGTCAGCAAACCAAGAAATCCACAGCCACGCAAATCTGTAGATGGATCAAGTCCTTTGAAGAGAAAAGAAACAGTATTAATCCTTTCACTCTCAGAGTCAATTATGGAGACATGTAGTGTAGTTCTAACTTGTCAGTCTGTTGAATGTGTTGCACTCTCGGGAGTTAAAGGGTTAAGTTTTTTGCATGTACATATTGTCCCTTTCAAATCCATGAATATGCGCAAGCGTTAATGAACAGGTTATCGGTAATAATGGCAAATTCACTCACTCACTCAATCACTTGCTCGCTCACTCCATCAGCTGTAAACTTTTCTTGCTAATTCCGCTGACCAGTGGCAAATGCAATGGAATATATATATATATAAAAGGGGACATTTTGAAAGCTCTGCTCTGATGTTTTGTCATTTGCAGTTCTTTGATGGAACGTTAAAAAAAATCTGCAGACTGATTCAAATGGATTTTCAATGCTTATCCTTATTAAAGTAATAAAATTTAACCATAATAAGCAGATACTCCTCTTTAGCTCAAATGGTTAAGCGTTGTCGGGTTCCGAATCCTGGCGGAGACGTTTTTCTTTTTTTTTTTAACTGGACATTGTTAAAGTGGTATACTGTTTTTTCTTTGAGTTTGAAGTCAGACTTTCTTTATTTTTTAACTGGACATTGTTAAAATGGTATACTGTTTTTTCTTTGAGTTTGAAGTCAGACTTTCTTTATTTTTTAACTGGACATTGTTAAAATGGTATACTGTTTTTTCTTTGAGTTTGAAGTCAGACTTTCTTTATTTTTTAACTGGACATTGTTAAAATGGTATACTGTTTTTTCTTTGAGTTTGAAGTCAGACAATTAAAAAAATTATATCCAACCGTGTTTATAAAAACATTAGCTACTGCAATATTGTGTTACGCATCAGCTCGTGGTAGAAGATTCAAATGACACGCTGGCAGTTATATCCAAATTCCGACATTTGGATAAGCCTGGGAATTCATTATTAATCTTAAATGTTTGCCACTAACTTAATTTGTAATATCATTCCATCTTTAGCAGCAATTATGGCTTCAGCAAAATAAGGATTATTTTCCCATCGCAGTCTCGAGACTTGAGTGGTAGTACTGGTAGTAAATTGATTTCATTTTGCAGTAGATATTTTACTTTTTTTTTTGGTTTTATACATGTAATATCACACAACAGAAATATAAAAGTAGAGAGAAAAATGAATGTAGAAACTAGTAAGGAAATCCTAACAAGGAAGCCTAATATTATAACAATAATTACTATAATATGGCTTCCTTGTTAGGGTTCCCTCAGCCTTGATACATAAGCTTTTAGAAGTACTTCTATCCTAATAGCTACTGTCAGAAAAAATGTAACTTTATAATAATTATATAAATATATTTTAAGAACATCATTACAGTGTGGACGGCCTAACCGTGAGCACCCAACAAACTTTTTTACCATAAAGTTTCCACTCACGCTTTGATATTTTTCGTAACTGCATATACAGTTGTATAGGTAAAGCAATAAAGTGAGTAAAATAGTCATATTATGTAACTAACTTTACTCTCCTGTGATAAACACAAAGCGAAAAGATTACATTCCATCATGCTCAACTTTGCGAGGAGGCGTGCACATCAAATGAAATTGCACCCTCTGATTGGCTGACTTGTAAAAACGTTTGTTAAGTGCTCATGGTAAGACATGTAGTATTGTAAAAGAGGCGAAGGAGATTGAGTTTTGAAAGTCATTGTTCATTATTTACTCCTTGATAATATAGAATAGGGTAAAACTAGCTTAAAAATTAAGCCCCCCTCTGTTCCAAGCTCTGCTTTTGTAATAATGATGTCAATGTTTACCTTGAAAACCAATCAGATCCCAGTGGTTGCCATGGCGAGGACAGTCAAGCTTTGTTCCCGTTAGCTTTTTGTAAATGGTTTGCAGTACATAATTGTGCATGGGCTCATCATTTTTGAACTTGCATAATGCAAGTGCAAAGATAAGGTTTCGTTCCAAATGAAGGCTGCTGTTCATTGTTGGGGGTCCAAACAGTTTATGCGTTATGGCAGACATGCCACGGTGTTTAATTGTTGGTTTGATGTGTGACATGTGCTGTTCAAGGTAGATTGCTGTTTGACAGTGACGCATTGCATCCTGGAAAGTAGTTAGCGGTGAGCAACTGCCAGCTTGGCCATTTCCTGGAAAACCGCGCAACAGAGAAAGATTTATACAATAATTGTTTACACATGTACTTATAAAAGTAAGTGTTTTAGCTTAGAATACTAATAAATAAATACATTTAATGAATTACAGTGTGTAATAAACTTTGCGAGTTTAACGAGAGTGACACCAAAAAGTCAAAGGACTGACAAACCAGTGGCCCTTGAATCCCGGATCAAATTAGAATTAGAAACTTGGATTTTGGGGAAGGAGGAAAAGCCAGAGAGCCTATTTGAAAAAAAACCCTCGGAATTATTTACTTGTACCTGTAGTGAAACCTGTATTATAAAGTGATCACCCTCAGGACCCTCATTTGTGTCCGCTTAATAGAGCGGTCTGCTGAATACAGGTTCGTTTTACAGTAAATATGGGAAGACAATTTAGGGACCCAAGGAGCTGGTGTCCGCTTAATAGAGAGTGTCTGCTTGATATGGGGTCTTTAATACAGGTTTCACTGTACATGTAAATGAGGCAATGTTACAGTGGGGCCAGAAAAACATGATTATAACTGCCAAGTCTCACGCCTTAGGCATAAGTCTCACGCCTGCAATTCCAAAACTACGATCTCACTCCAACGCACACTTATGGAGCAATTTCTCACGCCTGACTTATGGATTTGAGCTATTAGCCTCAACTGATCGCATGATCCAATTAAAAATATAGTTACGTTCATGAAAATTTGGAATTTTTTGCTGGTTTTCATCGTTCTGAACGTTACGATTACTTCTTCCGACAACTTGGGACATCTTCGAAATAGATCGGGTCGTCTTTGGAAATCCTGGCACTCCTACGAAAAAATTCTCACACCTATCACTTGGAAGTTGGCAGGTATAAAAATATGCATGTTGAAAACCAGAAGCAACCAAAAGTACAATATACAATCCATGTATCTGAAGTCAATTTTATATGGGAGTCCCCGGGCTTCCCTGGGTAAGCTTGGGTAAACAGAGGTTCTTCAGAATACATTGTAAGTTGAATCCGTCTATTGCATACCTGGTTGAACAGTTTCCCCTAAATCCCACTCCATCTGAGTTTGCTCGAGTGTTGTTGGAGGAGAAGGCAACTTGTGCCCTGATGTTGGACTGACTGACCGCGTTCCTTGCTCAGACTCATTAGAAACATCCGCATTTGGGGAATATCTATTAATTTCTGATACACTGGACCTAAATAGCCAAAGAAAATATTTCATTAGTATAAAAAAGCAAGAGTTACAAAAGCTGAATGGCAGAGGAGAATTACTTCATAAAAAGTCCTACAGGGCATTCCATGCAAGCCACACCATAGATCTTTGGCCTGGGTATCATAAGTGCTTGGGGGGGGGGGGGGGGACAACATCCACCACTGTATGAATAATCAATATGTACCATCACAGCCTTTGGCATGTACCACGATGTGATCAGTCTTGGCCTCCACTTGGCAAGGATTTTTAAAGAAACCGGTTTTTAGTGACCTTCGATTTAAAAGGCATCGTGCTTACAATATGAAATCAATTATTGGTTTTGTATTAGTACAATGCCTTCTCTCCATAAATTGCATGCTAATGCAAGATATTGTAAACAATGTCATCAGCAAAGTTTCGCCTACAGGCTTGTTGTAAGGTAAAGTTAATGTCATTGTTGTAGTCATCCAATGGATGACACAATTATTGCCTACAATTTACCAAGTGAAGAATTGTCTCGCGATTAGACAGTTGAAGGGCTCTCGGCAAAAACGTCCTAAGTAGCTTTTTGGAAAATTTTCACTGAAATCTTGGATTTTTGGCCTCAAAAGGGACTCACTTCTTGCCAAAATTATGACTAGATCATGTAAATACGACTGAAAGGATTTTAACCAGGTCAATAAATCTTCTATCTTCGAACAGAATATAAAACATTTTTTTTCAGTAAAACATTTTCTCAAAGATGTGGATTTTCTTTCCCATTTCGGATCTGTTTGAAGTACCTTAACAATAATAAATCATTAATTTGACAAAACTGTGCTTTTCAAGGCCTAAAACATACAAATTTAGTAAAAGTTGCCAAAAATATACTTAGGACGTTCTTGCCGGGAGGCCTTCAATTGATGGGCTGGGTGCAAAAAGGGCCTATGTTGAATTAATGGTACTGCTGGAATTGACTGATGCTTTTAAAGCTTACATTAACTGCGATTGGAGGTGGGGATCTGGAGTGAAAAAAGGAGGAGGACCGGAGTGAAATGAATTTGTAATAAAAAACATTTCAGCCTTTGAGGCCTTATTTCCTTAAGTTTTACAAAATAAGGTGGGGTCCAGGCTGCGACCCTCTAGTATCCTCCTCAATATCCATCACTGGCTGCATACATGTACATTCATTCATAACTGAAGAGGGGAGGATCTAAACTACGCAAAGGCTCTTGCTAAAGAAAGTTTCAATTCTGCATCAGAATTGGTAAACTTTGTTTCACTGGGTTTCTCTTTAGATATTAATTGTTCAAGTTTCTTCCATATTTGGTGTCGCTTGATTAGAACAAAAAATAGCTTAAAACTTGGACCAATTAATTGTTTTCTCCTCAAAATGTCCCTGTCAGCTATACATGTAGGACAGGTAAAGGTTGTTGAAACTGGTCAGAAGTATTGCGGTCGCATATTCTCACGGCCAGTTTGCTTTGAAATGGCGTCGAGATTGCGCTCTGAATGTACAGTCAAAGCATTGGAGGGCCAGAACTCTGCTTTTTTCAGGTGAAATTTCCTTAGGGTTAGTGTAAATTCGACAAGGGTTTGTGATATTATTCGCTGTACGATAAAATGAGGCAAATCTGAGCGATAAAAAATAAAAAAGGTCTTAAATTCGACGTAGGTTGGTTATGCTCTCGGCCCTTCAATTGTACTGTATGTTAACGTAAATACAGCAGATCTCTTACTTTTATTAGAAAGACAAGTCCATGCTATAGAATACTGTGGATTATTAAACATAAAACTGTCACTGATGATCCACCCAAAAAATATTTCCAGCATCTATTTTCAATTGAGGAATTATCAATTTTCTCTTTCCATGTGTGTTGCTGGGTTTAGAACTGGCACGAGTACAGTGACGCATGCGCATAATACAGTCCACATGGTCGCCACCCATTCTCGTTCCCAGAGCCCGCGATCCTTCTGGTCTGCGCTAGGGATCACGGACTCTAGCTGGTTCCGATTTGTAGAGCATGCGCAGAGTGCTCAATTTCTATTGTAAGCCAATCAGATTTGAGAGGATTAAACTCTGAGTCTGCGCAGAACGACTTTCAAATTGGAGCCGGCCAGAGTCCGTGATTCGTGGCGCTGGCCAAAAGGATCACGGCTCTGGGTACGAGAATGGTCGCCACCATGCATTTTTGATTGATTGAATCCACTGATCTGTATAGTCTGCAGGTCCTTAGCTACAGCCTTGTAGTTAAAGGTCGACCCCTTAATATGGTTATTTTAAGCTCAGCACAAATTACCTTTTTTAGATGTTCTAATTGACAATAATGATCCCAATTCTTTTCTAACTAGAGTTTACCGCAAGAAAACCTTTACTGGGTTATTAACCAATTATTTCAGTTTCACCTCGTACTCTTACAAAGTGGGTCTCATCAGGACTCTTGTTGATAGGGCCTATAAGATCAATAACACCTGGTTGGGGCTACACGAGGACATTACCAAGCTTATGGAAATCCTAAAAAAGAATCTTTTCCCTGCCCATTTAATTGAAAGAGTTGTAAACCGCTACATTACTGGGACCCTAAGTAATCATTGTCCCCGGGATTCTCTTCCCACTTCACCTACATTTTACTTTAAGCTGCCCTACGCAGGACATTTTTCTGTCGTTACTCAGAAAAAGATTCGTCACTTTATCAAGCGCTATTGCAATGATTTGGATATAAAATTAGTTTTTTCTTCCTTTAAGATAGGCAACATGTTTAGTGTGAAAGACCCTGTCCCTGACGGGTTTCGTTCGCGTGTGGTTTATAAGTTTGTATGTGCGGGCTGTAATGCCTGTTATGTCGGCGAAACAACCCGGCATTTTTCCACACGCGTGCGTGAGCACTTAGTCAATGACAGGACCTCTCACATTTTCAAACATCTACTGAATTCTGAACATTGTCGTACCTTGTGTTCACAAGATTGCTTTCATATTTTAGATCACGCTTCTACGAGTTTCCAACTTAAGATAAAAGAGGCTTTTCATATTCATAGAGAAAAACCGTCTTTGAATCAACAATTATATCATGTAAATTTGAAACTATCCTTATAATTCTCACATTGCCACGCTTTTATTTACATTGTTGTTACTAGCATAATTAACATTTGTTCCCACTTATATATTCACTGTCAACGCTTTGTACATTACTTATTAACTGAAGATGACAGAAGTTGCTGTCGAAACATGTTTTTCAAACTAAAACGTTTTGTCGTTTTTCTTAAAATTATAACCTGCCTGCTAACATCAAGAAGGAAAACAGTAAAAACGAGCCCATTCAAATGCAACTGATTGACGCGCGCGCAACGTAGGTGTCCAATTACAGCTATCCAATTACAAAAAGTTGTAATTGGATAGCTGTAATTGGACATCCACGTGACCGCGCGCCAATTACGTGAGAAATAGGCGCGCGGATGACCAATCACAATCGAGAATTTTGTTATTAATACGATTAATCAGTTAATCCCGCAGTTAATCTTCAACGGACGGAAAAACGTGCGAGTAATAAAACTAAACGAATTGGAATTATTTCTTTTTATTCAAAATTTCCGTCAAACAAATTTGAACTCACTGTACTTTGTTCATTCACACTTCGTTGAAATCTGTACAACTTTGACGGCCTGAGAAATACGTAAAAACTGTAGCTACGTGAAAAACAAACGCGCTACGCTTTCCTTTGAAATTGTAAAAACTCGAGAACTTTTCCGCAAATGTTGACATCTTACTCACATGTTGGCTCCAGATATTCTCTAACTTCTCAGTCTAGAATTAATCGGCAGATGACCTGGTCAGCATTGACAAAAAGAAACGAAAAACGGTACGAAGACTGAAGCAGTAGGAATAAACTTTCAGCAAATACCGATATCTGTGAACTGATTTGTTGAGCGTTCTCACTCGTTTAGTTATTTCTTCGTTTTGAATCAGCTTGAAAATTAAACCGTCCAAGACGAATCTTACCAGGGAAAAAATATCCAGCTTCAAATAAGTTTAAGAACTAACCAAGAATTCAGGAGTTGAACGAGACGATCTTCAAATTTTGCATTGTTTAGGACAGTTTGGAATTTGTACGACTCCAGGGAGAAAAATCGCGCGAAGCTGCCCGTCACTTTCACTGGAAGTAAAATTGTACTTGATTCAGCTACGCATAGCAACCGCATTACTTAGCAACGGAATAGTGTAATGGGCCCTTAAGGGAACGTTATAATAGTACCACAGCGGCTGGATACACATATCTTCATCTGTCTTTATACACAAACCGTTGCAACTGAAGCGGTAAAAAGGTAGCCTGCGTAGCAGGCGTCGGGCTGAAGGGAACTGGGGAGAGAGGGAAAGGACGCCTGCAATAAAGACCCCCATTTGTTCATTTCTGCGGACGCTGGCGGCCGCAAATTCTGATTGGCTAGCTAATTCGCGCTGGGCGGTAAACATAGTAAATTCCCGCGTGAAGTCATCCATGCGTAAAAGCGCATGCTAGTTTCCGATTGGTGAACGTATTGACAGTTGACGTAATTCGATTACAAGGAAATCGGTGGGCGTAATACGAATAGCCCGGTTCTTATAGCAGGCGTTCCTTCCCTTCTCCCCCTCTCCTTTTTCGCGCCCCCTCCCCCTTCCCCACGCATAAAAAAGGGGGCTGGACAATTCAACTTACCGGACACATGCCAATCAACCATCCACTCCAATCTCTTTTAAGCGTCGTTTCTAAAAGTTTAAAGTCGCTTTGCTCGATCGATAGCCAGCCCATCCAAACGTTTTAGACATGAAATAGTTGCATACTGTAGAATTCAAAGTTGTTATGTTTTCGGTAGCTGAAGGATAGAAGGGTGCTCTTCTGGAAAAATCACTTTTTAGGGATTTCAACACGGCAAGGAATTAAAAAAACGCTAAAACCGGCTCGAAAGCATGCATGGCAACTTCTTTCCATGGAAAATGAATATAAGTTCTTTAGAGGTCAACCCGGGTCAACTACCAAGAAAATCTATACTGACAGGTTAGAAGTTATTTAGAGCCAAAGTGTAAGTAAAGTTTCTGAAAAAGTGATTGAATTTTGTTTTTTTCGATAGGCCACGTATTTTAAGTTTAATTCTTGCGTAGTAAGCTTACAAGTTACTTCAGTTATTTACTTCGAAAAAATCCAGTAGACTATCAGAAAGTTTTGCTGACACTGTATGCGGCGTCAAAAAAGTTAAATGGCCTACTCTAGAAAATAAAGGCAATCAATAAGAATTGTAGCTAAGGCCAAAATGCATTGACAATACACTTTAATTCCACCCAAGGCCATTTTTTTTCAATAAATGATTTCAAAAGAGCGGATCGATGCCTTGCTTGGAAGCGGCCGCCGTTTACACGCTTTGTATTTAGCATTTTTTGCATAAATTTCTACGGGCAGCTTTATTCGCCTTGTCACATTTGTGTTTCATAAACGAATCGATTAGATGCTTTACTGTATGTTGTTTTTATTGGATTATTTGGACTAAATAGTTTCAGAGAAAGGACTTTATTTTCGCGTGTTAACAAACAACGCCGGAGTTTCTGCGTCCGACTTCACAAAAAAAGTTTCCTGCCTTTTCTTTGCATGCATTTCAATTAACTTATAAACGATGCCTCTTTTTAGTACGGTTAACACCACTTGCGTATTTTTCATCGATGTTTGGTTGTAATCTAAGAAGGGAAAGGATATTCAAAATCGATATTTTCGTGAGTAAACCAAAATACTCACATCAGACCTTCTGAAATTTCGCACTTGTTGTGTGCTTTAGTGGTCGCGAATTCAAAAATATGCCGTGGTAGGTCAAAAAATTCATCAGTAGTGGAGTCCCATCTTTGGTAGCTGCCTGATGAGCATCATTAAGGTGGCTGAACACAGTTTCACTGTACCTATGCATCATCCATTGTCATTTTAAAACCACTAACGTCCAAAATTGGTGAGGCATACGATTAAGCAACAAGCTATATATTTTCATATTTTTGTTGAGATTTAAGGGTGTTGTTCTATCCTTCAGCTACAAAAACATAACATGTCTAACATTACAGTATGCAACTATTTTCGATCGAGCAAAGCGACGACGCTTACAAGAGATTGGAGTGGATGGTTGATTGGCATGTGTCCGGTAAGTTGAATTGTCCAGCCCCCTTTTTACCGCTTCGGTTACAACAGTTTGTGTATAAAGACAGATGAAGATCTATGTATCCAGCGATTCCAGCCGCTGTGGTACTATATAACGTTCTTTGCTCAAACGGAACCATTTTACTTCCTTTTTCACATGCGAAATTTCAACCGCGATGGTCGCCATTTTTTAAATTTGTTGACTCCGCCTCGCTTTGACGCGCTTATTCGTGAAAGCGAGTATTCCGGAAGTCAACCAGCTCACCGGAAAATGTTTCCGCATGGTCCGCATTGTTACTAAAAATAACTTTTTTGCAATTAAGATATCCCAGCCAACGCCCCTAGACTCCCTCTCTGTCCAATTACAATCTCTTGACGGCGCATAATTTTGGGCAAACAAAACAAAATAACATTTACATCTTTCCCGTTTCGATCTTTATATGACTTTAAAACATTGAATGTGTTAAATGCACGTAACTGATTAGCTTCTGATAAAAGACCATAAAATTAATAGATCCGCTTTAATGGCTTTGTTGTTATTTTAGAGGGGGGAACTAATAAGAACTAAATTGAAAAAGTTGTCAAGGGAGGATATCTAGTAATTTATATATTTTTTGCTCCTAAGATTCTCGCGATCTCGACTGTTGTTATGAAAAAGAGCTAAAAAGAAAGGGAGAAAAGTTTTTGTTTCTGTGTAAGTACCATACTGCTCTTCAAATTCAAGAGAAACTGTCTCACAGATGCATGGGTTCCATTTCCAGAACAATAATTTTGGACTTGAAGTGGCATTTTCCGGCTCACCCATGCCGGCTGAAGTGATCGAATGGCTTGTGACGACAGACACAGGCATGGCTCGTTTCTCCCTGTCTGCAAAGAAAGGCAACTTTCTCGAGTGAAGATTGAAATGTACTTCAAAACGATAACCATACTTAACAAATCATAACAAAATGCAGACGAAGGCGAGCCTTTCTCGGCGCAAATAGAGGCTAATGTTGTTTTTTAAAAATTCAATCGCAAGATCAAAGATTTTTCGTGAAACGTAAGCATGCTTTTTGCGAAAAATCAAAAAAACAAAAAATTAAGACGCATAAATGTGGTTTTGAGGACACATTTTTCGTTATTTTATTTTTATTTTTCATTCTTAGGGAAAATGCATGCTTACGTTTTTTTAAATGGTGTATAATATCGAATGATCTAAAAATTTTAGATAAAACTGTAAGTTTCTGAAGTTATGCTCATTTTTCTGTTTTGGGTCACGTGACATTGGGCATGGCCTAATGACGTCATAACCCGAACCACAGATGTACTTAATGGTCAAATATAAGCAAAAATTTGCTGAGCTAGAGCAAACTGATTTTTTCCTAGCAACGGCCTCAAAAGATAGTGTGATGGGCCCTTAAGCTTTAATAGTGTTAAAAAATACACCGTCATTTTTATCACATTAGAAGGAACTACTAAAATGAAATGTTACTACCGCAGATCAGAGCACTAGAAGTTCAATATCAACTAACAGACTGTTACAGGCTTAATACTGGGCAGATGTACAGTAGTATAAAAGCGTGCCAAGCACACTTAACAATAAACAAACAAATTCTTCAATTCAATCTTCGTTCTCACCCTTGGCTCGACGGCAGACTGCTTGGCAATCCCAGTTCTGTTTTAACTGGAATCTGAGAAGGACCGTTCGAAATGTCGGGTCTTCCAGCTGCGTCCTTGGTTACAAAGCTACTTGATTTTGTGGCTTCCTGGTTTGTTAAAGACGAAGGATCATTTTGAAAAGCGCTTTCAAATTCGAAATCGAAGTCATCTCCGTTTTGGTTTTGCTGGACGGAAGCACGCTGAAAGGCTTGTTTGGCTTCTACTTCAAGATCATCGGCGGTAGGCTTTGGTTTTGATACACTTGTCATTACCAAACGGGCATCTCAAAACTTGGTCGCCATCGTTGTTTGGGAAGAAAGTGACTGACACCTTCCCCACCCTGACGGAGAGATTTTGGCTTACCGACCCATGGTGGGGTTGGGTATTAAAAATGTTTAAACTAAACGTAGTATAAAAATAAACCAAGGGAGAAATAAGAAATATAATATTAAGTAAATGATAAATCGTTAAATTTTCTTCATGATATATTTTTATTGTGATGATTTAGGTGTACATGTCATCATAAAAAGGTTTATTTCCTTGTTATGCGAATAAGAAAGTTTTACAATACAAAAATGTAAAACGCAGGTAATGGAGCGTGACGTTCTGAGGCCCGGTGGGGCATATATTTTTATAACTGAACTTTGACTCGCAACTTAGGCGTATAAATGTACCTTTGTATCCTTTGTCTGGGCTTTTAGCCCTATTGTAATACTATCAGCCTCATCCGGTCGATAGCTTAGTCATTGGCTTAGTTCACGTTCGCTAAATGGTTGGATTTGTAAATGCCCCATTCATTTCGTATTCTCTATCATGTGAAGTCTAGCATTTGTATGTTACAGTCTCGGCCATTGGCCTAAACATTGTACACTGTCTAGCTATAAAAGGTACTGTACAAGATTCAAAGGCACATTTGCCTTCAGTTGAGTTATTCACTGTTACGCTCTGTTAAAAGATTTTGAAAAGCTGCAATTTCCCCGAAGCAAGATTGATATCAGAGTTCAAAATGGAAGATTCGGGCCTAATTAACGAAGCCCTCCATCTCGTGTCGCGCGAGCAATTAACCTAACGCCTTATTCGTGTGGACATTGAGCCCCCTCCATGTGACTCGCAACCTCGAACACGCAGCAATGCTTAACCAGGCGACTCTGCCGCAAAGGACTCGCACAATCCAAGCAGAAAACACAATGACAACCATCCAAGGGAATCCACCGCCAACTCTTGTCGAAACGACCGCGGTTGCCAGCGTCAGATTTTACAGTAGAGGCGAACAAGAATTGGCTCAGTTAATCGACACGATCGTGGATGAGCACGATGTCTCCGAGAGAGACATCATTTTTATCAGGTTGTGACCTTAAACGGGTCACGCACCCCTCCCCCCTCAACGAATTTTGCGTGACACACATTCGCGAATCAAAAAATCTTGAAAGCAAACTTTATTTCAGAAAGCGCCATTTAACTTAATTATATTTACTAGCGTGCCTTTACAGTGATTTTTGGCTTCACGAAGAAAACATTCGAGCAAGTTTAATCGCAATTTGCCTTTACACAGGAAAAAGGACAACGAATTCTCTCAGTTGAAAGTTTTATTCAAATATCTATTTTAGCTTCGACTATAAATTCTGAAGGAAGACATGTCCAGCTTTGTGATAAATGGATGCTGATCCTCACAGGAAGATTTCATCGCTTTCAGCTCTTTAACCGCCACTTCAGATCGTCTTAAGGACTTTTTCCTTCCATTTCGAAGTCTTAAAAGGCGTGTTTACATTTTGATAATGAAAA